>JAODXP020000027.1:9708267-9730767 GCA_027497455.2 Sardinella longiceps
CCACCCTCCCACCCCCAACACACACACACACACACACACACACACACACACACACACTCACACACAAACACACACCCCTCCCCAACCCTTCTGTGCATTCCAATTATTTTTATCAGAGGAGATATTTTCTTTGGCGTGACGCACGGGTGAAAATCCCCCCAATTAGACCTGTCATGCAGGCTGAGCCGCCGCTCCTGACAGCAGCTCCAGCTCGCCGCCTCGCCTCGCCAGCCGCCGCACCTCCTCAGAGCTGGACCCGTGCCACGCCTCTGATCTTCTATCGCTACGACGACCGGACGAGCGGTGGGGTTGGGGTGGGGGTGGGGGCGGGGCGAGCGTCTGCAGAGGGGGTGGGGGCGGTGGGCGACGGCGGAGATCGATACCAGCCGTCTGACGGAAGCTCGCGCCTGGGCTCCCTAATGCGCCCCTGCGCGACCCCCCTGTGACTGGCAGAGCGACTGCACTTCACACGGGGAAGAGAGAGAGAGAGAAAGAGGGAGGAGAAGGGGGGGGAGAGGGGGGGAAGAGGAGAGGGAGGGAAAGAGAGAGACAGGGGGAGACAGTGCGGTCAAAGGACACAAGCACCATTTCTGCACCAAATTGGCATGTCCATCCATCTTAGGAGACTGCCAGAGAGAGAGGATTGGGTGAACAGCGCCAGCCCAGAGTGAGTGACTTCAGCCAGGCAGGAGAGTAGACAGGGGTCTACCTGACCCTCAACACACACACACACACACACACCTTAGCTCGCGACAGGAGATGAAATTTTACTGCCTGATGCTTGTGCTTAGAGCTGCCGTAAAAGCAGTTATTACCGTCCATCTCGTGGGTGTGCCCCCCCCTCCCCTCTCTCTCTCACACTCACAGACACACACACACACACACACACACACACACACTCAGCCCGTATTTAATCATTCATGGTATTACACCTCTCATCTTCACACCCTATTCCACCATAGTAGTATGAGGTAACACACACACACACACACACACACACACACACACACACACACACACACACACTCACTCACTCACTTCCACATATACACTGTCTCCTCTTGCTTTCTCTCTGTTACACACAAACACGCACACTTACACACACACACACTTGCGTACTCGCTCACTCACTCAAACACCACACACACATGCACACTCCTCTGTCTTTCAGTCTCACACACACACACACACACACAACCTCTGAACCTTTGACTGGAGCTGACTGATGGCATTTAGGTCCTTCACTTGTCAGCTCACAGCCTTCCAAGTACAGCGGTGGAGAGAGGGAGAGAAAGAGAGATGGAGCGAGGGATAAACCCAGAAGAGAGAGAGAGAAAGAGAGAGAGGGAGGGAGGAAAAATCCCATCTAATCCACGATGGGGTGGTTTTTTTTCCGTTATTATCCTTCATTAGAAGTAGCCGAGGCACATCAAAGCACAGAGTATGGGATCGAGGTGTGTGTGTGTGTGTGTGTGTGTGTGTGTGTGTGTGTGTGTGTGTGTGTGAGAGAAACTGCTCAACTATGTTTTGCACTCCACTCCTTACCTGTGCACAGGTGTTCTAGACATTAATCCTACCCATCACGCACATGCAACCACATACTACTAACACACACACACACACACACACACACACACACACACACACACACACACACACACACACACACACACGTCACTCTTGGTGACAGTGTGTAACTGACCTCATCTGCACTTTAATGACATCCAGTACAGGGACACACCCCTATTAGAGTGAGAATGACAAAATGATATTTTAAGTGAGGAGGATGAAGTAGGAAAGACGAACTAGTGGTGCGTGCTTGTGTGTGTGTGTGTGTGTGTGTGTGTGTGTGTGTTTGTGTCTGTGTGTTTGTGTCTGTGTTTGTGTGTGCGTGTATGTGTGTGCCAGCCTCCTGCTGCATTAATCTAACTTTTCTATGCCAATGACCTCTGCAACTGCCTCTGAAATTTTGTGTGTGTGTGTGTGTGTGTCTGTGTGTGTCTGTGTGGTTGTTTATGCAAAGAGAACAGCAGCCAAGTTTGACTTGGGCAAATATTTATCACTTAACACTTCGGCTGTCTCACAAATCCATATTCATTTTCCACCCAACCTCAAAGAACTGGAGCGGTGATCAGAGGAGGGGAAAAGAGAAAGAGAAAATAAGCGAAGAGAAAGAGATCTAGGTAGAGCTTTAGTCAAGGGTTTGTCTCGTTGAGCTTCTCATTTTCTTTTTTCTTTTTTTCTTTTTTTTTTTTTATTGGCACGCATTTCACTCCACTCGCCTTTGCCGTTACCTTCCCAGCCTTTTTCTTTTCTCCACTCTTCCGCTTTTTTTGTGTGTGTTTTGTTTTGTTTTTGTTTGAACACCTGTTCGCATAATATGTCTGTGTGTGTGTGTGTATGTGAGTATGACTGTGTGTGTGTGTGTGTGTGTGTGTGTGTGTGTGTGTGTATGAGAGAGAGAGAGAGAGAGAACACGGCGGCGATTTTGAAAAAGATTGCTTTCATCTGCTTCCATTCATTACTTAGCCAGTTTCACTCCATCTGTCTGTGATGACGGGGGGAAAAAAAACTTTCTAAGCCGTGTGTATGTGTTTGTGCGTGCGTGTGTGTGTTTGTGTGTGTGTGTGTGTGTGTGTGTGTGTGTGTGTGTGTGTGTGTGTGTGTGTGTGTGTGTGTGTGTGTTTGCGCGCATGCGTTCAAGCCTATCTATAGATATGTAATTGTACCCATGGAGAACAACCCAAAATATTCCCGCTGCTTATGCCCCAGAGCTATCAGTTTTCAACACCCCGGCCTTATTCTAATTGCCTGTAATTTCTCCCTGTAATGCAGGCCTTTGTAGCGGCCATGTTCCATCGGCCTGAGCATGACTGAGTGGGAGCGCTCGCTTGGAACAGCACTGAGGGATGCTGGGGAAAAAAAAAGGAGCAGCTCGCTCTGAGTCGAGCGCTGAATCCCTGCAATTAGTCAATCAGATCAGTCGGTGTTCAAACCCGTCAGTGCAGACAAATGGGTCACTACTTTCTGCCCGCTGGTCAGAGATGTGGCAACCTGGGGCTGGCAGGGTACAAAGCACACTTTTTGGACTTTTTTGTGGTGAGAGAGAGAGTGTGGAGTGGGTGGGGGTGGGGGTGGGGGGTGCCAACGGACCGGACTCTAATGTAGATTTCCACATTCACTTGGACCTACACGTTGTGTTCAAAACATAGTTGTGTTTTAAAATCCTTTTATTTACACTTCTCCTTCTCTTTTTCTGTGTGTGTGTGTGTGTGTGTGTGTGTGTGTGTTTGTGTGTGTGTGTGCTCAGGACCGTGGAATAGGCAACGCTTCCTTGTCCACGTTTGGGGTGGTGCAGGCTGTGGTGGAGATCATCCTGATGTTGTATCCTTCCTGACTATCTAGACTGCCTTGTGAACTTGGCAGCCCACAACAACTAATACATATTGGCTATCTGTTATGCTGTGTATGAATTGTGTGTGTGTGTGTGTGTGTGTGTATGTTACTGTTACTTCCTTCACTCTTGGTCACACAGCTACCTGTTGATGTCCTCTTTGGTGGGTTTCTACAGCCTACGTATCTTCCAAGGCCTCACGCCACGCAAGGACGACACCACCATGACCACGGTAAGGGCCCACTCAGCAAATGCACAGGGCTTTCTTTCTTTCTTTCTTTCTTTCTTTCTTTAATGCAGAGTTTCTGTTTCTCACGCTGCTTCATGGCTTCTGATCTTTAGGTCGAACCTCCACCTCTCTCTCTCTCTGTCTCTCTCTCTCTCTCTCTCTCTCTCTCTCTCTCTCTCTCTCTCTCTCTCTCTCTCTCTCTCTCTCTCTCTGTCTCTCTCTCTCTCTCTCTCTCTCTCTCTCTCTCTCTCTCTCTCTCTCTCTCTCTCTCTCTCTCTCTCCCTCTCCCTCTCCCTTCTCTCTGTTGTAGACTTCTGCTCCTCTTCAGTCAAGATGTCTGTGTCACATGATGGTGCCAGTGTTTGTTTGTTTGTTGGGCTAATAAGAGAAAAAGGCAATGTGTGTGTGTGTGTGTGTGTGTGTGTGTGTGTGTCTTTAGTGTGATGTGTGTGTGTGTGGTGGTGTGGTGTTTGTTTGTTTGTTGGGTGTGTGAGTGTGTGGTGTGTGTGTGTGTGTGTGTGTGTGTGTGTGTGTGGCCACTGAAGGCCTGCATTCAGTTGGTAATGAATTGGGCTGGTTTGGCCAGCATTGCTGTGAAAGAACCTGCTAATGAGCAGCTTCAGGAGCACTAATTGCACAATCTCTACTGTCCACGGGCACACTGAAGTGTTTGTGTGTGTCTCCTTGCGTCTGTCCGTCTGTGTCTGTCTGTGCTCTCATGGGTGTGTGTGTGTGTGCAGTGCACTGGCAGTCACATAAGTGCACTCTCTTTGCGGTCTCGCCTCTCTTAATACTGAGTTATGATTGATTGCCTTTAAACAAATAAGCAAATTGCTCTGTTTTCAAGAAGCAGGTACCATAGGACATATTTACCCACTCTGTGGTATTCCAGTTCAGGCAAACTAATCAATCACTGGTGTGTTGAACCTGTCTGCTGTTGCTCGTAGTCTTACAAATTAATCAAGCTTGGGCAGCTTCAACTACAGGGAACATATAATCTGAAAGCGAAATCCAAACAGTTGTAGTTTAACCCTCCACCTACCACAACGCAGCCATCCGTGCAACACTGATCTTGACTTGGAGTCCCCCTGTGTGTCAGCTGTTTAACGGGCCTGTGTTTGACCCCGAGTAACCTGTGTCCCGCTCCTGTGTCCCGCAGATCATCGGCTGCTGTGTGTCCATCCTGGTCTTGAGCTCGGCACTTCCAGTCATGTCCAGAACCCTGGGTAAGTCTGCCTTTGGCAAAGACATGCGCTAGAAAATAGAGTGGAGTATGCAGGTGTGGAGTTTTACCTATTGGCTCATTTTTGTTTGCGCCTACTGTGTTTTAACAGATTCCCTGTGTGTGTGTGTGTGTGTGTGTGTGTGTGTGTGTGTGTGTGTGTGTGTGTGTGTGTGTGTGGACTAGAGGACTAGTAGGACGTGACTCACAAAAGAGCCGTTTTGTAGAGGCTTTCGGTCCAAAGTGCTCTGGCAAATCTGTTGTGCAGTGGCTGCTATATGTTGTACTTTTTTTACTTTGTTGTTGGTGGTGATTTTTGTCCCTTAAGGCATAAAGGCCTAATGGCCATGGTGGCCATGTTTTCTCTCTCTCTCTCTCTCTCTCTCGCTCTCTCTTGATGGGGGGAAATCTCTTGGATGGAAATGTGATTTACATAAGGTGCCTCCCTAAATGTAATCATCTCATCTTGAGCTGTGAGGTTTGGGCTGTCAGCGTTTTTTTTTTTTTTTCTCTCCTTTTTTTCCTTTTTTTTTTGCGGAGTCGCTCGCTGTCGCGCTGGTTCGCGTGTGTCTACGCATTCGTGCTAATGCTCTTGTCAAATCAAAGTGGGTGGTTAGCTGAAAACATGCTCGGTTGACTTTAAAATACAGGTTTGCTACACTGGAAGTGAGTCACTCCCTCTGTGTGTGTGTGTGTGTGTGTGTGTGTGCGTGTGTGTGTGTGTGTGTGTGTGTGTGTGTGTGTGTGCGTGCGTGTGTGTGTGTGTGTGTGTGTGTGTGTGTGTGTGTGTGTGTGTATGGCGTGTATGGGTGCGTGTTAAACACACATCAACACGAGGGGATTTATCTTTTTTAGGTTTCACGTGTGGTTGAAGGCAGCTCATCTCTCCAGTCAAACCGTGTGTGAGTGCGTGTGTGTGTTTGTCTTAAAGAAAGGGGCACTGGAAAGTGGGAGAGAGAAAGAGTGAAGGAAGAAAGGAATCAAAGAGTAAGAGAGAATGTAAGTGAGAAAAAGAGAGAAGGAAAGAATCAGGAGAGAAGTGTAAGGGGGGGTATCTTAATGATGACCACCAGCCGGCCATTGACCACCACCACCCCCCCACCCCCACCACTGCTCGCCCCTTGCCCCCTCTGCCACCCCCCCCCCCCACACACACACACACACACACACACACACACCCCACCCCCTTTAAGGTTAACGAGTGAAATTCCTCTTCTCTTTGCCATAGAGATTTGGGAGAAGAATGGAGAAGAAAAAAATGACAGGCCAGTGCGACGACAATGCCAGTAATAAACACGCCTAGCACAGACACAGCTGTTCAAATAACACTGTGGTGTGTGTGTGTGTGTGTGTGCGAGAGTGTGTGAGTGTGTGTGTTGTATGGTTGAGTACAGTGACTCATGCAAAGCTTTACAAAATATCAACAGGTTCTGCTTTGTGGCAGTGAATGCATGAAAGAATGGATGCATGGAACCGATTGAGAAAGAGAGGAGGAGAAAGAAAGCGAGAGGGAGAAGGCCTGCGGAGTGGTAAAAGTGGTGGATGGGGAGAAGGTGAGGGGGGGGTGTGTTGAAAGTGGGATGGGAAAGGTAAACTGTACCTTTTTCTTTTGGTTGCGAAGCGACCTTTTTCCTCAAAGATTGAACATGTTACAACAGACTTATTCTTTGAAAGAATCGCCTCGGGCTTCTCCATGACAGTTTGTGTGTAAAATCAGGCAGAACAGCATAAGCAACACTAAAATGCTCTCAGAGAGATCAGTGTTCTCCTCCACACCGCTGCTCCGAAAGTCATTTTCTCTTGGCTCGCTCGAGAAGTGGGGATGAAGCAAGAAGCCTGTGTCACTTGGACCAAAAACCATCAAACCATAAAAATAACCACTGTTGCACCCTGCCGAAAAGATTTTTACAACAAAATTGTTGATTTGAAGCTAACTCAAAGGCATTACACAATCAAACTGTTATTTGCCATTTGTGCTGTTTAAAGAAGACTGCCGGTGTGATGAAGTATATTGCAACATGATGAATAGTTAGAACTTTAGCTCGGGTGCAGAATTTTGATACGTTCGTACAGACTGGAGAAGACCGCTTGCTAGTTGTAGCTTCCGAGCCATATTCCTATATGCTTGCGACCCTTATCACATTGGCATTCTCCTTTAACGAAAGCCTGTGTGTTTGTCTTGCCGTTGTGTTCTAGGAATGGTAAGGTTGAACCTCTATCCTTTGGAAGCTTCGGATGCTATTGTTTTTTTTTTTCCCCAAAAAATGTTTTATTCAAGGACCTTCCAAAAAAAGGTTAAAGAAAAAAGAATGAAATAAAAAGCGTTGGCCATATGACGGGGGAATAGAGTTAGCTTTGAAGGGCAGGCTGTGATGTAGACTACACACTCGCTCCTGTCTACAGAGTTGACATCAAGGGCTGGGGAGGGTTAGAGAAGGTTGGCATCACTGCCAGACTGAGGCTATTTCAGTATGCTGCACTGTCTAATGGAGGATATAGAGGTGAGACACACACACACACACACACACACACACACACACACACACACACACACACACACACATACACACACACGCACACATACATTCTCTTCCTCTTTCGTTTTTTTTTTTTTTCTGTCTTCCTCACTTCAACTTAGAAGCCCCAAGGGAGAAAGTTTTGATGCAACTTTTTTTTTCTTTTATCTGCAGTGTCCTAAAATGCACAGTGCAGGACTGCAGGAATTCCAAAAGCGGCAGAGAACAAGGGGACAAATGTGTGCATGCACACACACACACACACACACACACACACACACACACACACACACACACACACACACACACACGACACACATACACAATGCCTTAAACATGGGAAACATGACTTTAACAGTTGGCAAATGAGCTCTAATTGCGTCCTCATATCTCTGCTTGAAAGACACCGTGGGATGAGGGTTGGTATGACATGCATCAGCAATAATTTGTGTGTGTGTGTGTGTGTGTGTGTGTGTGTGTGTGTGTGTGTGTGTGTGTGTGTGTGTGTGTGTGTGTGTGTGTGTGTGTGTGTCATGTCGGCTGGTGGATCACTCTCTCTCTCTCTCTCTCTCTCTCTCTCTCTCTCTCTCTCTCTCTCTCTCTCTCTCTCTCTCTCTCTCTCTCCCTTCCTCCATCTCTGGCTGACAGGGTGAGTAGACAGCAGACATTAATGCAGAGAGCAGTTGCTCTGCATGCCAGCCCAGCCAGTGTTCACTGACAGCAGCCCACAAACACTATCGATCTGCTGCTCTCTCTCTCTCTCTCTACCCCCGTTTGACTCTCTCTCTCTCTTCCCCTGTGTGTGCGTGCACGCCTATATGTGCAAATGTGTGTGTGCAGCCCTTTTTCAGTAAGCATTCTGATGGTCTGATTACCTCACCTCCCGGCTCCTCATTCTGCCCATATAGAAGGAATCTCTTTTCCCTTTCTTTTACGCTCCCTCTCTCTCTCCCTCCCTCCCTGCCTTTTAATATCTCTCTCTCTCTAAAAGCGCTGTTTAAAATGCCCAGACTGTTTTGCCTCTGTGCCAGAATTGAGCGCGAGAAGCATAGGAAAGTTGACAGTGCAATCCAAACACTGCATCAGAAAGTCATTGCACTGGCTCGTCCCTCCAGGTGATCTCACACTATGGATCTCTGCCCTTTTTCTCTACCTCCACCTCAGCCCTTCTTCTTCCTCTCTCTCTCTCTCTCTCTCTCTCTCTCTCTCTCTCTCTCTCTCTCTCTCTTTCTTTCTTTCTTTCTTTCTTTCTTTCTTTCTTTCTTTCTTCCTTTCCTGCTTTCTTTCTCTCACACTCTTTCTCTTGGTCTCTCTATTTCTCTTCCTCCTCCTCCACTCCTCCCTTCCTCCCTCCCTCTCTCTCTTTTCTGTTGTTTTCAGGCAATTTTGCTAAAGGCCCCCTGGCGCTCCCCATGCCAACTGCTTACAGCTGCTGCAGAGGCATCTTTTATCCGGACGGGAATCGATCACCTAATCTAATCGCCAGGCAATGGTTAGGGAAGCAGCCCCACTCTCATCCTTCCACCCCCACCCCCCAAAAAAAAACAAATAACGTCATACTTGTTACCGTGCCACCAGCTTCTGTGGTCTGCCCGCTGCCCGCGAGTTTGGTGCAGAATGCCAATGCATTCGTCCTTTTCTTTCTGGTGCACTTCTTCCTATGCCCTCAACCGACCCTTAAACAAGCTATAGACTTTTAAGTTGAACACGGAAAAAAGTGTCCTTATTTTTGTGCACTAAGTAGAGATGAGAAGACTATACTGAGTATGTAAGTGTGTCCTTAGGATTTTCAGTCTTGCTTGTCAGGCTTTGAAGATCTCTTCATTTGTCTTTTAATGGCGTGAGAATGTGTCTATGGAGTGCACAGTAAGAGGTGTGGTGTGTGTGTACCACACACACACAAACACACACACACACACACATTGTGTGTGTCTCGGCATTGTTCGGGCTTTGTGTGTGCTCTCCGGGTGTTGCACGCTAACTCCGCCACGCCACTCCATCCATCATCTGTCTCTGTCCGCCGAGGTGATACCGTTAATCCGCCGCGCCGGTGCCAAGTGATAAAGCGGAACGAGCTGGCAGAGGGCGACTCGCGCTCCCAAACAGGCGGCCCGCCACGGGAGTCATTTGTTTGCACAGCACCCTGTGTGGAAAAGAATGGGGCAAATGAAATGGCTGGGAGAGCACAACACAGCTCTGCTTTAGCCAAGGTTTAGACAGGGTGGAATCTCCACACTGCAGCTGCAGCAGCAGGCTGCCTTCATGATGGCCATTAAGTTTGCCCTGCATTTTCCATCTTCTTTCCCATAATAATAATTACTGTTTTTTGTGTGTGTGTGTGTGTGTGTGTGTGTGTGTGTGTGTGTGTCAAACTCTACAGGCATAACCCGCTTCGATCTGCTGGGCGACTTTGGGAGATTTAATTGGCTGGGCAACTTCTACATCGTCCTTTCCTACAACCTGCTGTTTGCCGTGGTGACGACCCTGTGCCTGGTGCGCAAGTTCACCTCCGCCGTCCGAGAGGAGCTGCTCAAAGCATTAGGTACACCCCCCTCTCCTCCCCCGTGTCCACTGCATAGCACAAGTGTTATTGAAAGTAGCCATTTGGTATTTGGGCTGCTTTTAGAGAAATGCAAAGGTGGTGTTGTGAATGTCAAAATGGCGCACCTGGCTCTGTTTGAATGATGGAGTTGGCATTTCTCAGGTATGCAGACGCAGCAGCAGAATTTCTATTAGTCTCGGTCTAGTCAGAGAGTCAGGCGATCTCTTCTCTCTCTCTCGTGCGCACACACACACACACACAAATATACACGGACTGTCTACGAGTGTCTGTCTGGTCACTGAGGGGCAATAGTAATTAACCCTGGCAATGGTCGGTCGGTCTGTGTATGTCTGTCTATGTCTGAAGGCAGTGTATGACTTTGTGTGTTTGTGTGTGTGTGTGTGTGTGTGTGTGTGTGTGTGTGTGTGTGTGATTGGTGTGGCGACGGCAGGCTGGCAGAGCGGAGGGAGAGATAGTGTGAGTCACATCACCCTCTGACACCAGACTGACGCTCCGGGGATGGAGCTGTAGCCCGACCCAAAAGCCTCTCCGCCAGTCGCTGAAGATAGGGCTGTGTGTGTGTGTGTGCGTGTGTGCGCGGCACGCACATGTGTTTGTGTGTGTGTGTGTGTGTGCGTGTGTGTGTGTGTGTGTGCGCCTGAGTAAAGTATCAGTTAATAGAGTTTCTCATTTCAGCTTCAGAGAGAGGAGGAAGATAGGAGATAGTTTTGGGTGCACAGGCAATGGTGAAAAAAAATACTGAAATCACTGTGTGTGTGTGTGTGTGTGTTGGGGTGGGGGGGGGGAATATCTGTGTCTGTTTCTGTGTGTGTGTTGAAAAAAGCAGTGACAGAAAGCCAAATGTCATGAAGGCTCTGCTGCTGTTGCTGTCTGTGGTGCTGACTGGCTGAAATGATCTCTCACACTCTCTTTCTCTCTCTCTCTCTCTCTCTCTCTCTCTCTCTCTCTCTCTCTCTCTCTCTCGCTCTCTCTCATTCTCATTCTTTTTCTTACTCCTCCTCTTTCTCTCTCTGTGCCTTATCTCCAACTCTGCAGGCCTGGATAAACTCAACCTGTCAAATAGCCCCACCGACCCTGAGTCTGCCAAGCTCTCCAACGCCAACGGCCACCAGAAGTCTCTCTGAAGGGACCCTACCATCACACACACAAACACACACACACACACACACACACACACACACACACACACATGCACAAACAAACACATACACAAACAGGTACACATATACATGCTTTACAGACTTACAGACTTGGAAGCAAACTTCAGAAAAAAAAAACAAGTCCCCCAAACACCTGTTGAAGGTAAATGTGATAAATCTCCAGTGCAGTGATGAAGAGAGACGGCGCCGCTCACTTGGGCTCCAGACATAGCAGGAGGAAAAGGGAAGGTGGGAAACGGACAGCACTTCATCAAAGATGGAGGACCCCTATAGGATAGGATGGGAGGGGATGGATACAGAAACACACTGAGATCTCTCACCAGAGTCTTAGGATGTTTCGCTTCACCGTGAGGAAAAAAAGGGACAGGAAGTGGAAAAAGAGGTGGAGGAAGAACTTATTAACCTCCTTTGGACTCCTTTTCTCTCTCCCTCTAGACATAAACTCTCCCTTTTTTTTGAGCCGTTTTATTTCTGTCCATTTCTTCTCGTCCTCTATTGTTCTCCCTCTGTCTCCTCCTCTGGTGGGCATCCATGGTGCATCCAGAGACACGGCGGACCTCTCTGCATGCAGGCTTTTCCTGGGGGCCCGACAGACCAATCATTTGTGTTTGTCCTTCCCCCCCTCCTGACAACATCGATTTACACATTGTCTGTCTTTTATATGATCTTTCTGTCTGTCCTCCATTCTCTCTCTCTCTCTCTCTCTCTCTCTCTCTCTCTCTCTCTCTCTCTCTCTCTCTCTCTCTCTCTCTCTCTCTAGTGCAGGAGCATTTGCGGTTCCAGCTTATGTTATGGTTGATTGTTTCTGCTGTCTTCATCTACTTTCTCCCCCCATCTCTGCTCCTCTGTTCTTTACACTCCAAGTTCCCCACACACAGCAGGACAGGATAGGGCCATACAGACAGTTGGGGAAAGGCAAGAGTTTGGGAGAAGTGCACTCGATTTGGTCAGAGGCCGGTACGAGAGTTGTACATTTTGTAGGCTAGTCCTTGCCTGCATTCTTTGATTTTACATATGTAGATCAAATTTAGGAAGATCATCTCAGTGTGACGAGTGGCAAATGTTTTTGACATTGTAGTCTTCAAAAGTGTTGTCACGACTACATAAGCATTTCGATGGTATTCCATAGAGTGGTGAGGGCGTTGTGTATTGTAGCGTACAGTACAATAAGGGTGCTTTTAATGCGTGCTTTTAAATGGCAGTGCCGTCACTCGTGCTTCTGTTTGTCTATTTTTTTTCTTCAATTTCATTCATTTCTGTCTTTTTTTTTTTTTTTTTTTTTTTTTTTGCAGTGTGGTGCTTTCTGCTTACCAGCCAGCCTTAATGCACATGCGATCTTTGCAGTGCAGATAGGAAACTCATCCCTAGAGAACACCAAGCGGTGTGTTGTACGTTCACATTGAGGTCTCCGTCGAGTCGCCCGTAAGCTTCACTGGCCAGAGATCGGTTACTAAGTCATTATTGGTCCTACGTGCTCTGGCAGAGTGATGAGCCAATCAAACGTTACTGACTGAATGTTACCATGGCGAGCATTTATGTAGCCATTACCTAATGGGCCTGACGCATGCCAGCTTTGCAGCAGTCCTTTGGTGCTGTGCATTGAGCTTAGCAAGGGAGCTAACCCCAGCTTTTTCCTGGTCATCAGGAAGCATTGGGACAGGCAAGAGAACTCTATGAGCCAGTCGATGTCAATGATGCTGATGTCTGTCCTGACCTCTTCGGCCAGTAAGACTGTAGCCAGATTACAGATAACCAAGCAATGCTGGAAGCTCCATGTACTCACCCAATGAATGAGGAAGATACAGGACATACAGGAATAAACTGTACTGGTGTGTGTACGAGAGAGTCCCCTAGAGTCCACGGTCGTATTGACTTAGGAGGACTGGGATTGCACAGTGTAAAGGGATAGTGTGATGCCACGCTAGTTAATCAGTCTCATAGGTTTAAGGGTTGCAGTGGTGTCTGCTTCATTGTTTAGCGGTACACCTCTTTTTTTTCTGCACATTTGAGCTTTTCACTCAGAGAAGTTGTGTGTGTGTGTGTGTGTGTGTGTGTGTGTTTGTGTGTGTGTTTGTCTGTCTGTCTCTGTGTGTGTGTTAGGCGTAGTGGTCAGTCTTGTGCTGATCAAGAGAAACCAGAAACTGGGTGCCATGCTATGCTAGTACCTCGTACTTGAGCAAATGTATATCATAATCTCTCTAGACATTCCCACAGAAGACAATTCATGTGAAAATATACAAAACAATGAGCCTGCTCCATAGCAAATGTTCAGTCACCTGGTTGTTTTCAGTTTTACATTTTTTGTTTTTGTTTCTTTGTTTCACAATGTGAATAGTTCTCTATAATTTTAAGTATCACATCACACTTTTTTTGACTCCTGGCTGGAAAAGATTACCTGAAGGCAAACCTCATCTTCTTGTAAATGTTGTATTTAGTTGTATATAAGCCACAATTTTTTGTATTGAGCTAATTTGAGTATTTGGGCCTTTGTACAGCCTGTGTGTGTGTGTGTGTGTGTGTTTGTGTGTGAGTGTGCGTGATAGCTCTTACTCTGTGTGAAAATCTTTTTGTGTGTGTGTGTGTGTGTTCATGAAAACGTCACCTCTGATGCCTTAACAGGGGAAGGTGTTTGTGTGTGTTTTTGTGAACATCTGTGTCTGTTTTTCATATCAGTTTGTATGTGTCTGAATGTGCACTTTTTACCTAAAAAAAAGAAAGACAAATTCACTGTGAAACCCTCTGAAGAAAATGAAACACAGTATACTATAAGGCACACCAAATAATAATAAAAAGACACTTGGAAGGGAAAAAAGCCAAAAAAAAAAAAAAAAGAAAGAAAGAAAAGAAAATACTAAAATGGCAGTGGGCTATAAAAATATCACTACCTGGAATGATTTGTGTGGTAAATTGTATTGAGCTAAAACTCCGAAGGGAACAGTGAATTGGTAGTAATATAAGCATGGTCACTAACTGTGCTTTAAATATCTCATAGAGTGACTGAACGTCTTTAACCTGCAACGGTGCCATGTTGAATGACGAAACATGTCTCCTGGTGGTCTGCCACGATTTTATGGTTGATGTATGTGATGTTATTTGGATGGTAAATGTGTGTGATTGGATAAAATGTTTGAATATGTCTAAAAAGTGATTGTTTGCCCTACCTTTTTTTTCTTATTGCACAAAGAGGATGGCGCATGTTTCAAAAAAGAAATTGAGGGATTGTAGATAGGAGCTGTTTATTGTTAATGTTCAATCCCAGTAGGGAGTAGAGCGTTTAAAATTTTGTAAACTACAGATAGTGACTTCACAATCCTCTATACATACTCTGATTGGCCAACAAGTACAAGTATACACAAGTATAGACTGGTGTGTGCGTGTCTGTGAGTATGTATGTATGTATGTGTGTCTGTGTTTTTATAACAATTTGTCGAGGCTTGGTAATTAGAGCTTAAGACCAAGAGATGAGACAGTGCAGCCTATCAATCCTTTTTATTAGTCAGCTGAGGACAAGGGGCGGGCAGTGAAACCACATATACTGTGACTGCACGCGCCCAGTGGTTCCACTGGCAGCCTGGATCATTCTCCAAGCCACAATCACTCCAAGGTGTGTGTGTGTGTGTGTGTGTCTGTTTTGTCTCTATTTGCCTCTTTGCTACAGTCGTCCTTCCCCTGATCATCAATATAAGTAACAAACTATCAGCGAAGCCCTATAGTCGCTACTGTGAATGCAATCCCAAGCCCTTTTCAAACTCTGTAATTTTCAGTATTTCAGTAGTGGAGATGCTTGTGTGCTTCCCTTTACCTTAGCAAGCACTCAATCTATGCTAACTGCTAACGATCCAGCTGGTCTTCGGGCCCAAGTCTACATCGCTTTCAACAACATGTGATAACACCTAGGGTTAGATAGGGGTCGCCCCTATGGAAGGTGAGATATACGTTTACACATTCATTGGGCTACTCTGCAGCTAAACACCATTAAAGCCTGGTGACTGACTGGTGGCTATACTGGCAAAGGTCTGGTTAGAGTGATGCCTTTGTGCTGCCTTACTGTAGTTTCAGGTCTTTAGAGGCATAAAAAATTCCACACTAAGTGGATATCCGTCATGTCTGTGCATGGTTTGATTTGTTTTTTTTTTTGTTTTGTTTTGTTTGTTTGTTTTTTGCGACATGTGAATGTACTTTCTTTTTGCAAAGATGTTCATTTCTCTATGTTGTGTTTTTTCCGTCTGTTGTAAGTGTTGTTAAAAAAAAAAAAAATGACATCTGCATTTACAATTTTACCACTTTACATTAAAGCAATTTGAGGAAAACCTTGATTTCCTTTTTTTCCCTCCATAATTGTATAGAGTGTGCAACAAAGAGTGCAAATCTTGTTTGGCAGACAGCCTTGTTGCCATAATAATGCTTAGTGGGAAATGCTTCATAGTGGCATGACAAACAAAGCCCCCCCACCCCACCCCACCCCAATCACATCCAGTTCATCATCAAAGGCTGAAGGTGTGATGATGGAGAAAGTCCCTGTCTGCGTTGTGCGCCGCGATGCGCTGCATTTCCCTGCCAAGCCGAAGTAATCAGCCCGGCAGGCGGAGGATCAGGCAATTAGCCCCAACCACAACCCCACCTGCTGTCTGCGCAGCCTGCTGAGGGCCTGTCAGTAGCATAGCCTTGCCCTGCTCCACCTTTCTCTCTCTCTCTCACACACACACACACACACACACACACACACATGCTCACGCTCAGGGAAGGCCATGTTTTCCACTGCAATGAAACAGTTACACTTTAAATAAATAAATCCGGGATATGTGCCCAGCAAGTTTCAAAGCCACGCTTGTAGAGTGATTGTTTGCATAAAATGGACTGGAATGTATTTCCTATATAACATACTTTTGAATCATGTCACATTTCTCTGTATAAAAAAAAGAGCATATTTCTCTTTTATCAAGGGGAGCTACAGGAATGTAGAGCAGCAAGTTGCCTGTAAATATATAACTAACCTAAATGAAATTCACAGCTTAAGATAATCAGTTCAGTAGTGTGGCGATGGGAAACCAGACTGGCTCTGCAGCAGGCAGCTCACAGGAGTCGCTTGCTGTAGGCGGCTCTGCACAGGGGGCATGTGGGCTGCGTCTCAGGGCAGAAGAGCTCAAAGGCCTCCAAGCAGGGCTGGTGGAAGAGATGGGAGCAGGAGAGGAGGAGGACCTGCCTGGGCACCCTGCTCAGACTAGGGCCGTGTTTGTGGCTGTCAGGCCCAGTGCTGGAGGACCACAGCGGGGTCAGGCAGATGGGACAGTCCTGCATCTCTCTCTGGACGGCCTGAAGAGGACAAGAAAACCAAAAGTCTGGTTAAATGTGATTGATTAAACCGCGGTGAAGATGGCTAGTCTTGAACGAAAAATTTGGTCTGAAAGAATCTATAGCCCCGTTGTTTAAGCTCGGTTTCAGTTTCGCTCGTCCTATGCCCCATTCAGATAACTTTAACTACCGGTTTGCTATCCAGTCTACGTCGTATAAAATTTTATCATTCTTTTCCGAACATATAGCACACAGTGACCTAAAATTGATTGGATTGAATCACACTGGATATTGTTTTGATCCTCTAATATAGCTCATATATTTTATTCCAGTTACTGCAAACAGTTGTCCTACCTAAATGTCTGAAGACAACACTAAAGGCAGCAGAAAGTTATTATTAGCCTTCTTATATATCCTCAATGTGCAGGTAAAGAGCATTGAAGAGAAAGACAGGTTAACCTCCTATTCCTGTGTCTACCTTTTTATCCACTGCAGACATTTTTTACAGATTTATTGTTCCAATTCATTTCCTCGGCTATGACACGTACATACAGTGCAGCCCTGTCTAGCATGTCAGGCTGGTATGATAAGGGAGGATTTATACTGTATAGCATATTTATGGCAGGAAAGGCAATATGTGTGTGTGAAGGTGCTTTACCACTGGCACAAGGCTAATCATTAAACTAAACACTGCTTCTCTTTGCGCAGGGGACAGACAGTAAGCACGGCTCTGGGGTTTTCAGAGCGCTTCATAAACGTCTGATAATGAGCTTGGCACGGCTTCCTGTGTTTGCCTTGGTGTGAGCGCTGACGATCGGGCCCTGCGATAAAACAACCTGTGCGGTTCGCTCTCTTTCTCTCTCTCTCTCTCTCTCTGTGTCTCTCACCCACGACACACAAACGCACAGGTGGAGGTTGTGCAACTCCTGCCCTGCCTTTAACCTTTCTCAACTCACTCACACACACACAGACACACACACACCAACACACACCAACAACACAAGTTGTGAACAAGATGCTGTTGGCTGGAGCAAAAAGGCTCCCAGGACGTGCAACAATAAGGCCCCTTTCTAGCACGGCAAATCTCACCTCTCCTTTTCACTTCTTTCGTCGCCGATGAAAGATCTAGCGTGCACCACGGGAGCTGCCGGTGTTTTTTTGTAAACACCGTGGATTATGAACACTCATTCAACCCCGTCTGGGAGAGAGAGGGAGAGAGGGAGAGCCCATCACATCCCAGCGATGCCTCTCTTTTTTTCCTTTCTTTCTTTTTTGATATTCCGACGGAACATCTGTGCGTTCGTTTTTTTTTTTTTCCCTTCCTTTCTCCCTAGCATGTGTTGGCATGTCGAAAGCTGAATGGCACAGCTATATGGTGAATCGAAGTGGGATTAGGCATTGATGAGATGGTCTTTGATAGAGTGCATGTTGCATTTTTGTGTGCGTGAGTGTGAGTGTGAGTGTGTGTGTGTGTGTGTGTGTGTGTGTGTGTGTGTGTGTGTGTGTGTGTGTGTGTGTGTGTGTGTGTGCTAGCCCATCAATGAATGTACTGTTTTCTTCAACCTTTTTCCATTCACCATTTGTTCTCACAGTCCCATAGAGGAGTCGAGTCCTACCTGCTCCTCGACCTCCTCCCAGTCTGGGGCCTGGGCGTGGGGGCAGCCCTCAGCCTGCAGCTGCCTGAAGATGAGACGGCTTTGGGCCACGGAGCGCTCGATGTCGCTCAGGAAGGCCTCTGTGTCCGTGTGGCACGCCTGCACCAGACTCTCACTCATCTCCTGAAACTGGGAGCGGTACACAAAAGCACAAAGGGAAACAGGTATTGTTTTTCTCACCTGAGAGCAAACCTTTAAGCAGCCAGATTAACTGCAGGGTTTGGAACAGGGAAACAGGTCACAGCTCTCTTAGGTTGGACGCTTTACAGCAAACACACACACACACACACACACACACACACAGAAATAAACACTTGGTCAATAGCAAGTCCTTATTGTTGTTCCCTTGACATCACTGGTGGTTTATAGCCATGTTTTTATCGCTAATTAAACAGCCGTTAACCATTTAGACAGACAGGCCTTACGGGCAGGCCATTGCTAGCGAGGACAAACAACACCAGGGCCTTGGTGAACTTTGTCTCCTCCACACAGGCTTAGTGGGGGTGGTGGTGTGTGTGTGTGTGTGTGTGTGGTGGGGGGTTTGACAGGCCAGGTGAGAGTCTTTATCTCATCTGTTTCCCTGTCTAATGTGTTGACCCACGGCAAAGCTCACACAATGCAGAAGTGAAAAGCGGGCGGCTGATGGGGTATCGTGGGAGGCCTCTTGTCAGATGTGGGTTTCCTCTCTTTTCTTGTTAATCTAATCACTCTCACTCTCTCTTTCTTTCGTTCTCTCTCTCTCTCTCTCTCTGTCCTCTCGCCTCTATGAATATATATATAAAAAAAGTTCAACCTTAAGCCAGCAAAATATCAGATGACTGTAAATGCTATTGATCTGCCCTTCCCTATTTGGAAATGTAGAGACGAACATTGACGCAGTGACATACGCACTCGTAATTTCCGATGTGGCGTGTAGACAGGACGGTTGTCAGGGCCGGTCACCATGTATGAGGACAGTGTTAATTGGCTCGTATAAATGGAGCTAACGGTTTATGTATTGCTGTAAGTCAGGTTTATAGGCATTGGCAGGGATAAGATTGCTTTGACAGTTTGTGTGTGTGTGTGTGTGTGTGTGTGTGTGTGTGTGTGTGTGTGTGTGTGTCTGCATAAGGATGAAAAAGACAATTATGTTGTGTATGCCCATGTCTATTATATGCAGTGGTATACATGTATACACACATGTATATATACAATGTGTGTGTGTGTGTGTGTGTTGTTTGGGGGTTGAGGTTAGGACACTACTCCTCATCATGAGATTTGGGGTGGAGCAGGAGAGGACAGGGGTGAGCCCGTCCACCCCCCCCCCCCCCCCCCCCATCCCGTCCCGTCCCGTCTCGAGGCACTCAGGCTGATTAAGAGGCCGGCAGATTGACGGCAGCGCTCATGTCTTCTGCCCCATCCATCAGCACGCTCCCCAGCCCAACAGACACCTTCTCCCCGACACCCACCCCACTCAAGGGCAGCTGAGGGGCACGCCACATGTCTCTCGCTCACTCACTCCTCCGGTAGCTCAGGGGCAACAAATTACATACATACTTAAACATATTCATTGACAACACACACACACACACACGCACACGCACACACACACACACACACACACACACACGTTGTATCCACACTCATACATTTACTCAGGACATGAACATTGGAGAGACACTGTATGATCACATGATGTGCCTGATTTAACAAACTGAGTTTTGCACTGTCACTATTTTGTTACACAATCTGTCAAGTACATAATCTGTCAGATCAACAGGAGTTTGCACACCAGGCCTCAAAAATCATACTGAAGCATTATTAGTCTAATATCTAATAACAATATGCTGTATGTATCTAAATTCAATCCAGGAGAATTACAGTACATTTTGCACTGCCTTCCAGATCCAAAATGTCTGTTGTGGGAGAGGAGAAATCCATTTCCTCTATAAAGCCTAAGCCCAGTCAGACTTGTTATAACCAGCCAGCCTGTCCCAGTCGTTTCCCTCACAGACTTTGGAGGGACAGGTGGAGCTCACTAGATGGCAATCTTCCCTTTCCCTGCTAGGCCAGAGGGGGAGCAGAGGCCAGCAGCCCCTTCAGCCCTGCCTAGCCTAGCCTGCCTGCCTGCCTGCCTGCCTGCCTGCCTGCCTGCCCCTGCTGCTGCTGGCTGCTGTCACATAATGTCCTTGACACTGGGTAGCCACAAGATGAACTCAATTTTTTCACCAAGTAAACCTCAAAGCATTGAGTATGTTCTGATGAGGTCTATATCGATAATTATATAAGACCATACATATATATCTCTCTCCCCTGGATTAAATATAATAAGAAAATACTGGAAATTACTGGAAATATACAACCCTTCATCTTGACACTTTGGATATCATCCTTTGGCCATGCCTTTTTGACCAGCTGCTGATCTCTGAATTGGAATCTTATTTTCAAGTAAAAACAAATCAAACAAATTGGTATTAGACCGATTATAGCTGATCTAAACTGACATGATTCTTTAAATTCATCACAAATGGGCTACAGCTGAACTCTACATATTCTATTATTTTTTAAATTAATTTTCAGGACTATTACTATGAATAGGTTTCTCAAACAAATAGACCACAGCAGTGAATGACAAAATTAAAAAAAAAAAAAAATCTTTGAGTAAAATGGAAAGTGAAGGAATGTGTCACATTGTCACATGTGGGGTCATTCCATTCTGGCATTTCCAAAACAAACGACTAGACCCCTTTTCTATGTGCATTTCCCTGGCTCTCTCTGCTGACCACAAAACCTTTCACACAGCTGGCGTGTGTGTTCTACTGATTAAAAAAGCCCAAACCCACCAAGGGGGGTGGGGTGGGGTGGGGGGATAGAGGGAGGGAGAAAGGCAATGAAAAATGAGAGTGCAGGCCCTGTTATGCCCAGTCCCCATCATTTACAAAGCCCAAATCATTTGGAGCCAGGGCCTGGCAGGTAAACACTCCAGCGCTGGACTCACTTTTGTGTCTGGCCCGGAGGAATGCCCAGCGTGTTTGACCGAAACACACACTCTCCCTAATGAGTTTACAAACAGTGTATAATTCACACGCCATCAAAGACCTCCTTAGCTGCTTCAATCGCCCTGGCTCTCAACCCCCTCCGTCCAATAGCACCCTCTCTAGTCTTGCTACACCACCCACCCCACCCCACCCCATCCAAGCCCCACCTCCCCCCACCCCACCCAACCCCACCCCTGGTCGCGTCTCCTGCCCCCTCTGACACCCTTGGCTGCAGCCTGAACCTCCAGACCCTGAGCAGGGAGACTTGCCCTTGTTTGCCCGCGTCAGTCAACATCAATGTGGCGTCCCGTGGCTGAATGCGTCAGGAATGTCCGGGCGGGATCAGGCTGGGGAGCGGTTGAGGAGGCTGAGCCTCTTTCGCAGCGGGAGTGTGGCCCATGGGAATGCAGGCAGCTGATCGGCCGACATTGCGCCTGCATAAAGGCTCATTGTGATGCGTGCGTTCGATTGGGCTCAGGGGCACCATAGGTTACCATCATTGACTGCAACTCCACTTCAGCTATGGTTATTACCTCCGTCAAGGAGATTACTGGTTTTCAGTGTGGTTTGTTTGTCTGTTTGTCTGTCCGTCTGTAAAACGGATTACCCCCAAAGCCACCCGTCTGGTTTACAGGAACCTTGATGCAAAAGTGTAGCATGGGACAAGGAAGAGCCTATTATATTGTATTTCAGAGGAAATCAGACTAATTCAGACAGCTGAATTAACCTGGGGACTTGCACCCTCTGTGTTCACTTCTAGTTTATCATTAGCCATCATATCAACTACTGGGCTAAGGTATGGATAGATAAAAGACTCCCTGTATTACTCTCTTTACCTTGGACTCAAAGAACCGCTGTCTCAGACGCTTGTCTTTGGGCGGGACAGTTCGTCGTAGATTCCGGTACCACCGCCGAGCTACACAGCCTCTCCACCATGCCTGTATCCTTGTGCAGGGGGGGCGGGACGAGAAAACAGATATTTCTATTTCAAAAATTAAAATTCTCTTCTTCCTCCTTTCTAATCGCTCTGTTCAATCATGATGTCATGATGACATCATCTGCAGCCACTGGTTGATAATGCAACCATGGATTCAAAGAGTTATAGCAATTGTAGAAATTCACCAACACAAAGCTATACTCATTCTTTGGAACAGTAGAGATTCATTCATATTGAGTTAATGAACCCGGTCTCAGACAGTCAAAGAGACGGATGGGTTCATGATCCCATCTCTGACTCTGAGAGGTCCCCACCTGATGACACACTTCTCCTTGTAGATGCGCGCTCCCTCGTGGATGACCCGCGTCTCGTACTGCTCCCTCCTGCACATGGGACAGCACTTCTTCCCCGAGTAGCGCTCGAAAGCTTTGAGACAGGCCTGTGGAGACCGGACAGCCTGGGGGTTAGAGCAGCATGCAAACTAGAGACAGAGACAGACAGACCTGCACATTCTA
>JAODXP020000027.1:9733267-9977057 GCA_027497455.2 Sardinella longiceps
TTGTACAGTTGTCCACACAGATTAGAACATACAGGAACTGAGGGTGGGGGCACTGGGTTTGGGCATGGGGGGGTGGGCGGGGGTGCTGAGAGGGTTGTTGTGTGGGAGTGTTCAGGAGAAGTGTCTTTCACAAAAAAAAAAAAAAAAAAAAAATCTCTGTGTACGTTGGAGGAATACAACAGCCATTGAGTCATGGCAACATACCTTAACGGTTACAGTGCATAACTCTGCGAGAAACCACACCAAACACGAGCAGAGCAAAGCAAGCACGCCATTCACCAAGGGTTAAGGCCCAAACCCACACAGGCACACAGGAGAGACTGATAAATGAATATTTGTACAGGTAGAGAGGCACCATTTCTATTCTCCTTTTATTTCTATACCTTTTTTCTGCATGCTTATGAACAGATTAAAGGCATGGCCTGACTAAGAGACCAGGTGAATACAGTGACAGTGAGCATCCAACACATTTGGCTGGACAAGCCAGCTGCCTGTGAGTCTGTTGTTGTTTGTGGAAGAGGAGCAGTGGCAATAGTTTTAGGGTCAGAAGGCTGGTCAAGTCGTCTGCTTTGCATCTAGCTTCAAATCACTCTAGGATTACTCTAGAACCTTGAAAACTGCTTCTGGTTTCTTTTCGCTATAGTAAAAATATAGGAAAATGTAAATATTTCTTAGTTATAATACTTGCTTATGGTATACTAAAAATCGTGTAGTGAGGGGACACTGTGGCTCAGCGGGCTAGAGTGTCATGCCATAAATCTGGGCACCGGGTTCCAGTCCAGCCCAAGGTAATTTCCCAGTCCTTACCCATCTCTCTCTCCCACTCATTTCCTGTCACTCTCTCCACTGTCCTATTGAATTAAAGGCAGAAGCCCTAAAATAAATAAATAAAAAAAGAAAAAAAAGAAAAGTGTGATGGATGGATGAGCATGATGAGAGATTGGGCAGTACCTGTGGCTGGAGACGGAACTCTTCCCTGCAGATGACACAGGGCTGTGTGGAGTCTCCTTCCTGGATGGAGCGTGACTTCACCTGTCCCCACTCCGCCTCTGACAGCCGCCTCTGAGGGGCCTCCACCAGACCCAGCTTCTGGGCTACACACACAGTCCCACAGCCATCAAACCAAACAGGACATTAAACAAAGAGAATACATTAACATCAGTAATATGGGGTAAACCAATAACTTTACCAGAATGTATCATTCCTGTACAGTGCTGTAGTTCTTTTTTCTAGATTGCTCTAGTTCTTTTTCACTTAAGGTAGTTTCACTAAGTTCTCAACTAAGTTGAGGACATATGTTTCTCAATAAATGCACAGTAGGTCTAAGTTATGAAAAGTACTGAATCATATTAGCTCAACATAGCCACAGTCCATTGGTTAACTTCCAATAAAGTGAGAAAACAGCACTAAGAATGTACACTATGCAGTAACTTTGTAAATAAATTATATAATATGAAAGATATCTGCACCTGCCCCTCCTACTACAGGGAGGCTTGTTATTGACCAGGTAATTTATATAAGGTTGATAAAAAAAAAAAGTAGGCTACCCAGTGAAAGCGGTGGAGGTGCTGGGTCCAATACATACTCCCTCCCCTCCAGTGACCCCTGTGACGCTGAATGTTGTGGGTTGACATTCACATGTTTGTTTTTCTGACAGGGTCTCTGGCCTGAGCCTCTCACTCTCAGGCTGTCCCTCACTGGGTTGCTCAGTGACAGACTGTGGAACAAGGATCTTGATATGTGGTCTTGTAGAGCAACTGCTGTGATGGCCATTTTCCCATTTTCTGACTTATTGTTGTTACACTGGAATAAAAAAAAGTGTTCAACAATATTTTGTTTAACAATATTCACACTGCTCATCAGATTTGACACACTTAATGAACAGTCACCATGTTCTCCTGTGAAATGTCAACAGCAAACTGCAGTGACGAGTAGCCCTACTGTTTCGGCAAGCCTTGCCAAAGGATGCGCGCTCAGTGTAGGCTAAATGATAAACAATCAAAGAGACGAACATAGTAGCTGAACTAATAACAGCGCAATGAGGTCGAGTTAAATGCCTCATTTGAGCCATATTTAAACTGCAAATATGACACGTGAACGTATCCAGTGTTTTGGAGAAGCGCATGCCAGCGTAGCCTGTAGGTTATCTAATTTTACAGTCAGTGGTTATCCCTAATTTGTCATTTCAGAAACGCAGGAGTGAGACAGTGGCTGTTGTTGAAGAGCTGAAAGATTCAGACATTTATGAACCCCGATGAATGAGTGAAACATTCGCAAAATCTCTAGTTTACAAACAAGTGTTGATCACCAGTTCGCAAAGATAACACAGCCTAGTAGCCTTGGGGAAACGTGGGGCAACGTTACCCAAAACGCAGCATCTAAACAAACACAGGGCATCATTCGCTCTTCTACTGACCGCGTGTTCGACAACTTTAATATGATATCACATGCAAACCTACTAAAAGGATTAAACTGATGAAAAAAGAAAAACTTCAAACCTTCCGCATTGTCAGGAAAGCCAGTTCCTGTGTTTAAACGGTTGCTTAGAGACCAGTCTCTGCTGACCACTCCCAGGTCTCAGTACTGAGGACCACATTGGATAGCTCATCCTGAGAGGACTGATGAGAGAGGTGAGAGTGATGAGAGAGGTAAAATAAAGTTTGTAGCCTTGAGTCATGGCATAGCCTACACGCACTCTTTCTATCAATTAAATCCAATGGTATTTGATTGAATAATCAACCAAAGACTAGGCATACAGTGGATCACGATGAAGTGATCCACTGTATAGTGTCCTACTGTATAGTGTAGCTACTGAAAGACACTCAGTAGGCCAGCTAGTCCAATGCTACTTCTCTGTAGCAGCAAGTGACAAAATAAGTAAACTAGATAGGCCTAGTCTAAACACAAAAGTTTTATCCAAATTAATTTTTTGAGTCACTTACCATTAAAGGCTAGGCCTAGCCTACAATAATGTGGAGTGCTTTGTCTAGGCCTACTGACTCCAGGGACTATGCTTGCATTGATGAATATATTAGGTATAAAAATAAATAAATTAAGGAACCTGAATAGATTTAGCTATACAATAAAATATTGCAATATAGAAGAGATGTTGTGGTGTCTTATGGTTCTCATTGAAGAAGTGGATAGATCCAGTAGCTTAGTTTAGTTGCCTCATTAGACCTTGAGCTTCAGAGGAATGATCCAGCATGTGACCTTCGGGGAAATGGTCGTTAAATTGTATTAGCCTACTGGTCTTTAGGTTACAGTAGGGTCCTTATTGCCACGAGACACAACACACAACTGCCTGCCTATGTGTCTACAGGTTTACCTTAGACAACAGGATTGGCAGTCGTGCCGTAAAAACACCCAAATTTAACCTTTTCCCAGGGGAGGGTCAGTGAACGGTTTCTACACACAGCCTTAAAAGGACTGTCTCCACAAAGGTGAAACATCGCAGCTAGTTGTCGCTGAACGAACAAAGCACAGCAGTTCATACCTTCGCTGTGAGCTCAGGTATCTCACCCAGGTCACCCTCACGCAAGAAAAAAACTCTCTCTCTCTCTCTTTCTTTTACAAAACACACACACACACACACACACACACACACACACACACACACACACACACACACAAACATGTAAGCACTTTTGGCCTCAAAACAGACACAATGATGAAAGTCACTTTATTTTGGAGAGTGGTTTGTATTCACTGAAAAACAACCACACATGCATGCATACACATACACACTCACACACACATACACACAAAAATGCTTTTGGCCCTCTGACGTGACTTTGATGTGCTGTAAGGGCAGACTCAGATTCCTGCCGATGAGATCCTCTCCACCGACCTGTCAATCAAAAGGGCCCGTTTAAGAAAACAGACAAGAGAATCTGTCTCTCAGTGAGGAGGGAAACCCTTCTGCTTTTTCAAGAGGTTGCTGCATTCTTGGGCTTAAGGGAAGAAAAGCCCAGACCTTGGCCCGTAATGCCACTGACAAAGGTGTGGAACAATTTATTAGTGAAGAATTCAACCTTGGAGCGCGCAATCAAAGGCCTGCCTTCCCCAGCGGCCGACGTGGGGCCTTGTCTTGTGTTTTTAAGCAAATGATCGTGGTTTCCAAAAAAAAAAAAAAAAAAGCAAAAGATGTGGTGGAAGAGATGAGGCTCAAGCCCTGCATAAAAGCTGCTTTCTTCCAACTGTCATCGAAATGGATTTCAGAACAAGCTTTTATTTTCAACAGGGACACTGTTTGCCTTTTCCCCCCCGTCTTTATAAATACTGTTTTAAAGAGCTTTTTATTTAACTTTCTTCCCCTGTGAACCTCTTTACCTGATCAGTGGTATTTTGAGAAGAAAAAACTCATGTTGTCGTGCAAAGAGCTGATGACTTAAGAAACAGGAGGGGTAAAAAAGAAAAAAAAGAGAGAAAGGAAAAAAGCAAGGTCTGTAGCCATAATGCTTTGAAAGGGAACCCTTTCCTGAACCCCTTTGCAAACTTTGTGAGGCACAGACAGCATGAAAAGGAAAAAATAATCCTGCTATTTATCTCTGTTCAAAGAAATGTACTGGGCATGTAATGTGAATGGCAGCATGTTCGGATGCCATCAGAAAAAGAACATGAAATGGAAAAGAACTTAATGACTGTTTACACAGTTTGTGAATCATAGCAGATGTGAATGAGAAAACCACTGTGAAGATTGGGTGATTGCTCAATATTTATTTGCTCTGTGTATAAAAAAAGTGAACAATGAAGTGTACACCTGTGGCATGGAGTAGCTGCTTTGGCACAAGCTCTAGTTCTGTCCTTTCTATTATAGAAAAAAAAGAAAGAAAAAAACATCAAAAAAAAAGAAAAGAAAAGAAAAAGAGAAATCAAGAGCCTTGCCATTAATCCTCATAGCCAGCCATGCCTCTGCTTCTGTCTTGGTAATGATGACCCTCTGTTGTTGGGAATCTGTCACTTTTCTCTTGGATCTAGATACACCAGTCTGTTAGCAGAGCTTTATTTTGCCTTCTGTCAATCCATCCGTCGTCTCGCTCTAAAGCTGGTCCTCTCCCTTTTCACGTTCCCTGACATTGGACTTGACCCACAACCGTGGAATTTGGATCCACACTGTCACCCTGATTATTTTCTTCGAAAAGCTCAGTGTCTATGCTCGTTGTGCAATGTGTTAAAACAGGCCAAGAAATAACATGTGTGCATAAGACATCTGTGTAGATAAAGTCATGTAATATTGCCTAGAATTCACTTATAGCTCAGCCTGCAACTAAGGCTGTACATTTCCTGGTTTTAGCCTCTTTGGTTATTGGTGTTCTGAAGATTTACAATATAGTATGTGGTTGAATACTTATTACATGAAATTACCGTGACCTTGTGCTTATATTTGTGTTTAAATCAGACTATTGTGTCAGTGTTGCCATGATAAAAGGGGTCCCTTGTGTGATATACAACACTGTCCTCAACTGAATTATGGAGTGGATGTGGTAAGGGGAGGGTGGGTCACAACAGTTAATAAGCAATTATGTCAGCTAAAGAGGTGACCCAGAGACCAGCCCTTTCTTGGGTGGGGGTGGGGGTGGGGGGGATGATGGAGTGGACAGAAATCAAATGATTTTTCGACCCCACCATAACCACCTCCTAATATGAGTTTAATTACTTGATGGAGAATGGAACCTCTCCCCCGTCCACGGGCCTAAAAGGGAACCAATCAAGACGAGCGGACAGAAATGCAATTCTGTTTTTCCGTAATCTCCTGCGTCACTGCTGACTAAGCTCGTCCCATAAAGGAGCAGAGAACATGGACTCCATTACATCTTCCAATGGAGATGGAGCACCCAGCGATTAGAGGCGTCCTCTGTAAATGAAATACAAATCACGGCAGGCTTCAGGATTTTACTTCATTTACTAAGTGCTACATTACCTCATTCTTTGGACCTGCCAATGGATTTGCCGTAAATCTCCTGGCGGCATAGATGACAAACGTGCTCACATATCACAAAATGTGGCAGTGCCTATTAGCACTTGAGAAGTTATTGATTGGCTGTTTTTGTGTGTGTGTGTGTGTGTGTGTGTGTGTGTGTGTGTGTGTGTGTGTGTGTGTGTCTCTGACAGAGGGGGGCCCTCTTTGGCTTTCTGCGTTCTTTTGGCTGCCTGTGATATTGCCCGCTTGAACTCTGTGCCCCCCCCCCCTCGGTTGCCTTCGGTGTTTGCTGAGTGTGGGGACTAAGCCTTGGCAGTCAGCGAGCCACTGCAGAGCCCAGCCTGCCAACAGCGTCTGCCTCAGTCCTCCTCCTCTTCCTCCTCCTCCTCCCTCAGCGGGCTGTCAGTCACCCAGAGGCCAGAGAAGTTTCTCGGGGTGGTGCGATATCGGACTGAGTGCGATGATGCCACCGATTTCGCTCTGGGAATGCTTGCGTTGGTGTCAGCTCATGTAGGCCACAGCAATGTGCTGAAAGTGAAGACAGGCCTTTTGCACGATACCCATTTGAGGAACATGAACAATGTTAAACCAGAAGAAACATCCAAGGCACATCCTCTACAATACAATCTTTCCTTTGAAGGACAATGCGTCATAGCAAGATTGAGAATACACATACATGATTTTGCAGTAAGGCCCTTTAAACATAGTACAGCAATGCTCATAGAATCAGACCATGGGTGCTCTTTCACAGAAAGTTCTAGATTGATGATTATAATTACAGTTTATTCACACCTCTGAGCAGAGATGAACTTGTTGCAGCGGACCTCTACTGTACTGTGTGTGCTGCTAAGTGGATTGCACTAGAATGGTGCTGCCGGAACCCCGCAATCTCTGAAACACTCGTGAAGCCATCTCTGCCCGTAATGGCCAATAATTGAGCAGAATCCATCACAGCGGCTTAAAATAGAATGTCATAATGGCTGTAAATTGTAGCTCAGGCAGGGAATTAACACAAAAAAATGCAGCCCAGCATGTGGAGGCTGAGTGTCCCTGGCAACTTCAGCCACAGCGAGGGGTTTTTATACCTCACCTTTTGCTGCCTGCTGATTTCATATGTGTGCACCAATGATTAAGATTATACCTTTGCACATAGGGAACAGTGAGTTCAAACAGGCCACAGTTGATTTTGTTATGACTTTTAAAAAAAAAAATAGAAAATAAAAAAAGGTTTTCCTGCATGGTCACATTTCTCATGTCACCTGACAGAGAGGAAATGACTCCTGAGGCTTCACTGAGGTAGTATCAGATATGATCCCACAAGAGAGGAGGTGCTGGCATGGAAACATGGATACAGCTCTTTTGAAGGGGCTTCTGACATAAAGAAGAAAAGCCTATCAATCTGTTGAGGAAAATTAATGTTTTCAACCGAGTGTGGATTTACTATCATTAATATGATCTCCCCCTTCAACCCACCCAAAGGAAAGCAATTAACTCATTTTAAGAGAAGGGCTTGAGCTGATGATAAGCTTGCAGACTTCCCTTCCTCACAGTCTTTCCATAAATCACCTGTTATTTCAAGCGATTGAGTGAGTGAGTGAGCGAGGGAGCCTGTAGTTTACCTGGGCTTCGTGGAATGTGTTTGTGGTAACATCTCGTAAATGCAAATCTCTTTGGGGCAATAAGGATAAATATCCTAAACCACTCACTAGAATTATCACATAATTGGGGACTTTCCACGTGCACTTGAGAGGCCCTTTCTGTTCCCCCACCCTTTCAGCTTGGGTCCATGTTGAGGTTTTGATACAGTTAGTGAGGCAAAGGTGATGCTACAAAAAAAAAAAAAAAAAAAAAGAAGGCTTGTGTTTGTTTTGAATGAGCTTGTTTGGGGGTTGCGGTTCAAAAGCTGACAGAATCAAGCTGTGCATTACATTTCATTTTGCCATGTTAATTTCTTCTCCATGGGTTGGAGTGAAACCATGCAATGATTTCATTGATATCTAGGCCTACACTAAGTCATCTGAGATCTCCTGTAACCTCCTCGATTTCTTCATGCATGTGTACTGCAGCAACAAAGCCAAGATTATTACTTCTAAAATTAAACCATGGCTATAAATACAATTGTTGTCATTAATGTAACCACCGCTAGACCATTTATTGCCAGTAATAACAATTTATATTAAAACAGTTATACCCTCCCTGTGCAAGTCATGTCTGCACAGGACATATAGTGCTAAGCCCTCTCCATCACTTCCCTTACACAAAACACAAATGATTGGATTGTTAAAGCCGAGTCCATGATGAAAAAAAAAACCTGCCAGGCTAAATGACACATGTTGCTTAACTGTTCAGCAGGCAAGTCATTCAGCACTGCTTTGATTCTTCAAAGTATGTTGAGGCTTTGCCAGACGAGCGCAATCCTTTGGGCTCGTGTTGTAATTTCAGACAGTGTTGACAGCTAAAACTAGCAGGGAATATTTACTTGTTTTTCGCAGTGTTAAAGGTACAACACAGGTTCTGATTCTGTTATCTGTCCAAACTAAATGTTAAAATTTAGTAAATTACCTCTTTGTATTTAAATTGTTGGTTATTTACCTGAAGGAGATGTTCAATACTGCATAATTTAAATTCGAAAAGCGACTGCATGTTGGTCTTTCCATGCAATGACACAGTTAGGCTGTTTCATTTTGCCAGCACAGTTATGATGAAGCAGATATTTATTATTATTTATTTTATTTTTTTTGCACATAGGCCTACAGCATTGCATTAAATAAAGGTCATATGAATGAATCTTAACCAGCTTCAAAGGGCTTTGGGACATTTATATGTGTATTTATGAATGAGGAAAAACATGCCTTCAGTTTTAGGAAGCATTTTTCACAGAGCTGAAAGTTATGACATTTGATTGTCACTGTGTAATTGCCTTTGCCATGGTGCGTTTCAGTGTGGTGCAATGAAACGTCCATCAACCAAGCCACAACATTTTAAAGATGGATTTGACGACTCTGGCAAAGTTCGATATGCTCTGTTTCGGGCTGTTAACATTGAGAAAACAAGGGCCAGTGCTTGTATCTGTGATGCATATGCACAAAGAAATGTGTGCACTCATGCACACACACACACACACACACACACACACACACACACACACACACACACACACACACACACACACCAAAGACAGAGACAGAGAGAGTGAAGGGGAGGCAGAGAGAAACCTTGTGGTGTTCATGACAGGAATAGCTAAGCTGTGAATAAAAGCTGTAATGCATCACTTATACATGTTTTATTAGGGAAAATGCCAAAAAAGGCAGAGAGGTATTTTGTTAACTCTGGTAATCTAGATTTAACAACTCATCATGACAATGAACAAACTATTTTTGTCAGTTTTGTTTTCTTATGTATATTTGCTTGATCTATCTTTATTTATATACATAAAAAAAGCCTAAACTGAAACACCTATCAAAAATACTTGATGAGCAAGCAGATGTTCATTAGTATGCATTCAGTGAGCTTATGTGGAAGCAGCTTCCACCTTGATCGAACCCCACCTCAGCCTCCCACCCCAACACACACACACACACACACACACACACACACACACACACACACACACACACACACACACACACACACATTGCTCTATCCTCCTGTGGAAGTTTCCACTGGTGCACTTACTTCCTGTTATTGGCATGACGATCACTCAGATGGATTTGTATCAAGCCCAAACAAAACCTCTCCTCACCAAATATCTACAGTATACACCTCAGGCCATTAGTGGAGGATGTCATCTTAATTTGACATTATGGTGCCTCCCGGCATGATGTATTAATTAATAAAGCAAGTGTTAATGCTTAGAGACAAGGAAGAGAGCCATTTGAGGCTTGGAAATCACCCCTCTGGATAAGCAATGATATCTTTTGAAGCCCTCAGACTGGTGGGAGTAGACATATCACCTGAGGACCTTTCCTCTGCCAGGTGTATTGTCATGTGTGCTCCAGCGATGGACATCTTTGTTTAGGAGGACTTCACAGTCTCGTTCACCCGCTGTCGTGCTGAAAGGCCAGAGGTTTGTGGATGCGGTAAACGATTGCTCCGAGAAGGTGACAGCCCATTGGCTGTTCGCCTACACGATCTTACCTGCCAAGTTAAACAGGTGTGTTGCTCATCTCTTCACTCTCCAGCTATCTGACAGCCAGAATGAGCAGGGAAAAAAATGTTCCACAATATTTTGCTGGAGTCCATCGTCTCTGTTGGGTTCACCATCTCCATCTGCAAACCATATCAATCATTTAGTTGCTTTATAGATACATGACTTGACAGGCGTGTGGATAGATCTAATCATTATGATTGGACTGTGGTAGCAATTTCACTGACATAAAAGCAGTACTTATTTTGTTGTTTCTGAGCTTTCTGCACGTGAAAATGAAAGGTAAAACAATGTTTTGGTGATAAGGCAACATCACTGTACATCAGTAGTTTTGATTGGCTGACTCTGCTACTGTCTCACTGATGAGCAGGGTGTAGCCCGAGACTGTCCTCTGCTAAGAGGTGAAATGGAGGATCAAGGACAGTAATGCGCGGCATGTTTACATTTTTCTCTGATGTCCCACTTTACATCTTTCATCTGACGGCATGAATCAATATGTGACGGAATGGGGCGGGTAGGAACTCATGCAGTTCAAGCATTCTCACATGAGCGTTCCATTTCACATGACCTTTCAATGGGGTGAATCTTTCGATGTCGGTCAAGCTGTCTGAAGGCTGAGTGGTAAGCACTTGTGTGTTTTTCACCTCATTTTGCCCTTCATGATGTTAGTGGCAGATCTCTTACTTTGCATACTTGACAAGATGTTGTTATGCAGGTATCCCATGGGAGAATGCCTTGCATCAGCATGGTCTTTTTCTGTAGGTGTAATATTATGGCCAATTTGGGCTATTTAAGTGAATTTTCACTCAAAACCTAAACTATAATTGCACACCAGTCATGTTTAATCTGGCAAATTAAGGGTTAATAAAGTGTACATGGGTTGAGGGGGTTAGGGTTAGGAATAGGATTAAGATAGTGTCTTTTAGGCTGTGCTGCCTCGAAGGGGGCAAAAAAACACCATTGAGAGTGTACATGTTACATCATTCATGATGTGATTGGAAAGATCTCCATCTCCATCACTGATGATAAATCAACACAGCATCCTGCCCAAGTCACTCCGCAGCTCAGTCAACATGGATGCCCCTTTGATGGGAGCCTGGGTTTTAATTGTAAGGAGAGGAGTCATTCCGTGCATCCACACCGAGCAGTCCTGCAAATGCCTCCGTTCACCTGAGCGCATGTTCCACATCAAAGAGGCCAAGAGGAGAAAGATGAAACAGCCAACGAGACTCAGACACATCAAGCCCTGTGTGCCCTTTAAAGCGTAATTATACCTGTTGCCGTGATGAGAGACACATCACACAACCCCATGATTAATAAACAAATGCTGTGACCCATCAAGAGCCTGACATGTTTCTGCTTATCGCCCTGTTGTAACCACTGCATGCACACATATCAAAGTCTCACCAGACAACACACACATACAAAATACTTTGTACATGAACAGACACACACACACAATCATACACAGAAACATAAATAAGATTGAATCTAATAACCAAAGATGACCTCTATTTTGATCCCTGTCTCATTTGATCTTTCTCCGTGACCTTTCCTCTCTCGTTGCTTCTTGTCAATCCATCTCTCACACCTGTTTGACTGACCGATGAGAGACGGAGAATCACGCTTTCATCTTTCACTTTTTCAGAGCACTCACTTGGCCTTTGTGTCCAGTCAGTTGGGGTAAGTGTTGCATTTGGCACGTTTAGTAAACATTCACACCTTTTTTTTGGGGACAAAAGATGAGTTACTTTCCAGTCAAGCTGGTGTTGTTGCAAAAGAACACAAGGGTCTCCGAGTGATGAGGTCATTCAAGACACTGAAAAGCTTTTGTGTGATGAGCAATCTGAGCATTGAGCTGTCATGTTAGGAGACACGCGAGCTTGCATTGTACAGTGTGGGTTTGCCCAGGTTTACAATGGATGCCACATGTTAATCCTCCTAAGTTCTGATTCATAATAGGGCTTTCGTTTCTTGTAGCTCAAAATGTTATTCACATTACATTTTTGTTATCTTCTGTTAGACAAAGGCCACTAGAGATTGAAATTACGCCTACATTTGCCCACTTCTCTTTATCAATAATGAACACTGAATAGCTATAACATTGTAGCCTATCCTTTGTTGAGAACATTCTCAAATTGTTGTTTCCATCAGCCTTTATTTGCACATTCAGCAATCGGTTCCAATGTGTGGCTTAATTTGAAATGCACTGTGCACTTATTGATCACTTAATGCTAAACCTACTCTTACCTGACAATCGGTAAATCATCCACCTAACAGACAAAGGCCACACACTTAACTATGGCAGTGGCAAACTGCCTGGCTAACAGACCCTTTATGGTCGTTTGTTTACCCAGAAAGATTAAACTGTTAAAAAACAATTAGTCTCATTAGAGCCTCCTCCCTGTGATCAAGTTGTTATTGAGAGCATTCCAAAGTGCTTACATCACGTAGATATTGAGAAACTTTCAAATTGTAAATATTAAAAAAAATATTTAAATGTAAACATTGTTAATAAATAAATAGGCTAAATAAATAACGCATAAATAAATGAAATAAATTAGTAAAATACTGTATGTAAAAAAAACTTAAACATCTGCATCTTGTACAAATTCCATCAGTTTCACTTTAGCCTTTAATTGAATTTGAAAATTGGATGACTGATGGACTCTGCCGGCCATGCCACAGCTCACGTCCCCTCTGCTAACTCCATTTCCCCCTGTAGATAAATAGTTATCTCTGTCTGAGGATGGTCAAATTGATTCTGTCTCTCAGTTGTGTTGCTGCCGCCAGCCAGTGATTCCTCACCTCATGGCCCAGGGTTCTGTGAGAAACAATCAAGCTTGCATCAGGTCACAGTCTGTCTGCTATAGGTGCAAACATCAGCCCTCTTTACTCATTCAGACAGCACACAATAGTGAGAGAGGATTGGAAAGAACTAGATATTTGGGGTTCCTAGTTTCACGTCGACAGAGCAGGGTAAAGTGGTAGACTTTTGGCACAAGGTGCTGTGTTTGGCATTGTTTTAAACCTGGCTCCATTCAGCACATTGCCACACTGTTTCTCCTCTAAGCGGCTTTAGCCAGCCAAGTGTGATCCTTGCTAATCATTTCACTTCAACAATTCTCCATTGTTTGGATGTGTCTGTGCATCAGTATTTTCTCCATCGAAAATACAAGAGTTTGCCTACAGATATATCATATCAGGTAAGATGATCAATAAACAATGTGTGATGGTGAGCTTAAATAAGGGTGTATGCTAAAATGTGTGGGGCTATTAAGACACTAATTCAAGATATTACTGAGTCAGAGATTTTTAGACAAAACATCCACAAAAAATCCACAATGAAGCCTAATCACTTTATTACAGATTTCTAAATGATCTTGAGAGCAATGGTTCCCACCGTTTTTTTCCCCTCTTTTCTTTTTTGAAGCAGGAAAGCAAACTGACCTTTGGTGTGTTTGACCTCTTGTGCACCCGTTCTCTCCCTACCTCACTTTGAAGGACAGCTGTTCCTGACGTTGAGTGTTTGATTAACGCCACTGAAAGGAGGCTTTGTTGTGCGTTTCCGTCCAGACTTTGATTGTCCCAGGGACTGCTTGGTCTGTCACAAGGATGGATCTACACCTCCCTTGGCCTTAAGAAGCCCTCATCTAGAGGCAAATGTTGTCAGAGGGGAATTAAAATGGTAGTGGATTGAGTCTATATATGTGAGTCTAGGTCTCCTTTAAGAGAGCACAAAGGGTTACAATGTTAAGCTGAAATGCCAATGATATATGAATCTTCATAGTTTACACTTCATACATGATGGCCATCAAAAGGCAGTGGACATTGGACATTGGATACAGGTTCATTGTGGGTACAAACAGGCCTATGCAGGGCTATAGACTAGGCTTAGAAAGACCCCATTTAGCATTGATCAATAGACTAGGCCTGCATGACAGTTCAGATTAATTTCCTCATGCTATGTAATTAAAAAACAACAACATAACACATCTCTGAAACACGTTGCTTCAGCGATTTTAAATACATTTTAAATTTTAGACCCTGTGACAGAAAAAGATGGGGGCCCTATACTTAGTGTTCTCTGATGCCCCCTGCCACGCCAAGCCATAGAATACACGCCTCAACTATTTGCTAGCCTTGACAGCAGAGTCACGCGCCGGAACAAGACGTGCTATACGCTGCTTTAACGTTATTCTATAAGGACATTTTTAAAAAGGTAATGAAAAAAAAAAAAAAACTCTCTGGCTTGTGGTGAATTATCCAACCAGTTGTTTAAATAAGTTGGACAGTAAGACAGCAAACGCTTGCTTGGTGCACGCTTCCATCAGCTCAGTAAACTTATAGCCTGAAGAGCAATGACATTTTACAAAAACTAGCCGACGTCGTCACATTTAGGATAGCCTAGTGTTTGGTATAAAAGCTAGTGCTACACTAGCTCAGCGTTTTTGTCCTCGTTGACAAAAAGGCTTACCAGGTTCACAAGATTTCATCCGTTTAGGCCTATTTTGCGCCCAACTGAGAAGGCTAGACATTACTTACTACTACCCTCCTACTATCTTGCATAGCTAGGTTAGTTTGCACAATAACAATATTAACTTATAGGCTACTTCTGTTTTTTTTTTTTTTTAGTTTGAAACAATGTAGCCTATAGATTATATCTGCCCAAATTATCAGCAACATTGTTTCCCTCCTCATGAATGTTACAGAGGTCTAGCTCTAGAACCTAGACGCATAGCTGGGCTAGCATACATGTTATCTTTAAAGTTTAGGATAACGATGAATTAGCTGCCTTTAACACTTTACTGTATGTGCATTTTTCCAGACAAGAAGATGCTTGATTTGGAAGAGCTCTATTTTCACCTTTATATTTGATGGTAAGAGAAAACAGACAGTTCAACTAACATCTTGTAACAATGGCGACATGGACTTAAACTTTATTGTTTGTGCATTTCTTTAGCAAGAAGAAAGATTCTTGATTTGGAAAAGGATTGTGCCATTGGTCTAATTTCATCTTTATACCTGATGGTAAGACAAAAACAAACAAATCAAAAATAGGATATGTATAACAATGTGAATTCATTAGGCTAAGCCTAGACAATCAGCCAACTTCTTTGCCGTAGAATATTGTTTTTGTATCAACAGTCAGTAGAATGGTGTCATTTATGTACAGTTGACAAGGCTTCTTTGTTTCCTGCAATGGTAAACATAAGATTTTGTGGCCTAGTAAGATTTGCAGCGATTAACCTCTGCCACCCTTCTCAGCAGGAGCACTGTTCAGAAATGACTGATTAAATGTAAATAGAATGACCATGCTAGATGTGCGGGCAATGTTCAGAATACTTCACTGTCATTGAGCTATGATAGCATCCTGTTGAAATAGAATGAGTTTATGGGACAGTCACTAATGTTTGCAGTAAGATTTACACAAACATGCACAATTAGATAATCAGATTTGCGCCTTGTTATTAAAATCCACAGGTTTGTCATACAGCAAAGACATGTTGATAGAATAGGGACTAAATCAAAGACTGGGGGCTGGGGAAATAACGGCTACTTGATCTGAGCTGGAGAAGTGTGGCAGAGGCATAAATGATTGCACCTTATCATTGATATTACTAATGATGAGTGCTCCGAGTGCAACAATAGTAATTTTGCCATAAAACTGTCAGCAGTTAATCAATCTGTTAAGGGTTTTCCTTCAGTGTAAGATTTATTAAATGCTCACAATGTACATGCCTGAACCTGTTCAGCCCGTCTGCAGCGTACACAAAGCTGGGCTGCTCCAAAATAGGTTCCATTGCTGGCATTCATCACACATTGATGTTTTTTTGATGTTCTCACCTGATTTGTGAAAGCCCCCATCCCAACCAACCAACTTGCTTTCCCTTGTTCCAGTGCCATGCGTTTTTCTGTGCGTATGGCAGAGTGCTTTGTGCTCACAAGCGTCGTTGCCCCAGCTCTTCCAGTGCTTCAGGCAGATGTAACAGTTTACAGTTTCACTCCCAATTTAGTTTTTTTTTCTCTCTCTCTTAGTCACTGTGTTTAGTCTGTGTTCTTCAGGCACTGTCTTGTGCAGCCAAGACATGCTCAGTAAATGCCTTAGGACTCATGAGGCCTTCTGCTGTATCTGCCAACAATAGGAATTTCCCTGGTTTACACAGGAGAGGCAGTGAGAGGTTATCTCTGGCTTGCCCTTGTTTGTCACCCGACAGTTCACCCACCCAAACCAGTGTCTTTAGTCAGAAAAAATATTTGCAAATGACTGGCTTTTTTGTTGGTTGTTGCGGTCGCTTATGCTCCTTTTGGCAAATATTAAGAATTCTGTGGTATATTTCCACCACTTGTTTTTTTTCCCCTGAGGAAAGCCATTCTGTTAGACAAGGGGAAAACAAGGTCGTGAGATAAACAAATTTGGATGCCAGGTTGGATGCGTGCGTCTGTCTTGGTAATGTGGTAATTTAGTGCCGATTTAGCCCTGGGTCTTTAGAGATACAGAATTGATTGTTCTGTACTTTTTGTACATGACTTGAACATGTTTCATGCTTCCTCATTTTACAAGCAAAAAGAAAAAAAAAACATTACAAGCCACCAAAAGTTGTAAGAATGATTCCCTGGAGGCAGTTCAGCACTTCTAAACATTACAGCATACTACTTCATTGCTTTTATCAGACTTCCTCTGACAGTCATGAAATGCATTGAAAGAAGAGATGGTGGCAAATGTGGCGTTTTAGACAGAGGAGAAATTGCAGACGTGTATTTAGCTCATCTAAAATAATACAGAAATATACTGTGGCTGTTTATCTGAAGCTCTTTGCAGAGGGTTGTTCTTACTGGCCCAAAGAGCTAATATACCCTGCTGGGGGGCAAAGTGATCTTAGGGGCACCCCAAGGGCTGGGATGTCAGGTGTAACAGTCAGACTTATCTTATAATAATTTATATTGTTTTAGTCTGTGAATCACAGAGTAACTGACTGTTCCCTTCTGACACCTCAATCAACATAACCTCTTATTACATGGAGCAAACATAATAAACCACTTTAAAGACGATGAGAGAAATATGATTTCTACTTAATATTTATAATGATGCGATTAAATTATTGTTTTTGTTGTCAGTGCTTGCTCTTGGTGCTCTGGCTTTACCCCTTTGAAGTCAGTGAATATTAAAGCCCTGTTTTATGTGGTCGAGGGGTATGCTCATATTGCCTCCCATCTGCACTCAGTCTTACTTAAATACATAGCGAGGACTGTAATTTCTTTACAAGTGCAGGCACAATTTGCTCTAAGTACAGTATCAGTATTTCAGTTGAATGCATTAAAATGTTATGTAAAAAAAGTTTACTATTGTTCGAAAATATGAATTAAGTATGTTGATTCACTTGTTTGTTTGCGTTTCTGTGCACACATTTTGTGTGTTTGTATGTGAGTCCTTTATATAACGTTATCTCAGTGTTATAGCCTAATCATATTTGAGTGAATAGAGCATGGTACCAATTGAGCCGAGAGTGCTTGTTTCCATGCCTGCCGCCAGCAGAATAACTGTTTCCCTAAATCACCACGTCTCATGTTCAAAGATAACCTAGACTGGCTTTGATTCCCATTCAGAAACCTTGTAATAGTGTAACTCACACTGTGCTCCCATAACAGCAAGCAAACAAAATTCCCACATGTAAATAGACTAGCCACATCTACACCTCATTCGGTGCTTTAGGCACTGGAAAGAATTACACAGAAAACTTCCTCTTTTCATTATTTTTGATGTTATGGAACTAGTCACCTTCACTAAACATTTTAAAAAGATAAAGTAAGCAAAAGTAAAATGTTACAATATATGGTTGGTTTGGTGTCAGCCCTGTCTTGCCATGCCAGTTATATTTTCAGTTCAGAAATATCTGCAGTGAGATGTTTTTGCAAAACCACCCATAGGCGTTGAGTAGCCTATACCTTTCTCTCTTTCTTTCTGCCACTTTTGCTGTCTCGTCTCCTTCGTGTGAGAACAGGATAGTTCTTGAGCCCCCCGCCTTTCTGTGTGAAGATGAAGAGCAAACAGCCGCTCCATTGCCGAGCCTCTGCTAAGTCTGCCCTTTGACCTCAGAGCCCCACTGTCCAGCGGATCCTCTAAGGATCCGGAATCTCGCAGAGAAACATCTTTTATGTGTCTGAGTCTGTCAGACATGGGAACTGTTGAGAATACACAATGTGGCATTTGAATTAAAGTGCCAGTTCTCACTGATGTTTCTCTGATTGAAACGAAGGATTAGATAGCATTTCCTTTTAGATGAATGCAGGGAGGCCTGTTAGCGGCTAATTACACATTCCACAGTGGTTTCCCAACATAGCTGTGTCCCAACATTTAAGTTGCAAGTCTTGTGAAGTAAAGTACATGTTTGCTTGGATGTAAAGCAGTAGTGAGCTTCTGAATCTGTACGATGAAGATGGTTTCGCAGCACCAGGCTGTTTGAAAGCATTTTGTAGGGTGTTAATCTGATCACAGGTCAATACAACTGGTGAATAAGCTTGTATTTTTTTATTGAAAGCTTGATACTATACCTTAGATGATGACTTCTTCTGGAGCCTTCATATGAGATTGACACAGTAGAAACAAGACACCTGTCTGGGACAGAAGCTAGAGAGAAAGAAAGACTTGCAATTTGGAAAATTATTGTTTAAGACTGCCTAAAGCTATATTTGAGTAGTTGGTGTTTGGAACCTGTAACTGTTTCCCCGTGTTGGGCTTTAGGACATTCTTGATGCATGTTAAATTGTTTGGCGTTCTGAACTTCAAGCTTTAACATTGGAAAATCCATGAGAGAAGCAGTTGTGGTTTGTGAGAGGTGTAGAGGCAGCAGTTCTGAACAGTGTATGTACAGTTAATATTATTTATTTTCATCTGTTCTGTTGTGGATAAACATCTAAAATATATCTTTTTGGAATTATTTTGTTTCTCTGAAAATATTGTGGTGTGGTTAAGCATGTACTGTAGCAGCAAACAAATTTTTTAGCAGCCAGTGCATCAAGTAAGTCAGGACTATGTCCAACCAAGTGCCAAAAATAAATGTCTTTGTCAGTCAATGAATGGCTAGCTGCGCAACATGCAATGTTAAACTTAGCATATTGTTGAGTAAACAATAGGAAACTATTTATGTAGGCTTCTCAATTTTCTCAATATCTACTCATTTTTACACAATATGAAATGATGAAAAATGTGCCCATCAACACCAAATATGTAAGTTTAGAGAATTAATTTAGCACAGATAGCCTTTCCCCCCTCATATGCCTCTGGATGTTAACGTGATGCTACCCGCCATCTTGTTTGACTTAACTGAACACAGGGGATTTAATTCTCAAAACTATGGCTAAAAAGCCCAGCTCATCACTGAATAACCTGCTATCTTTTTAGATGACAACGGTAACACTACCAGCCAGTTTACCTATAGAATGAAGGTATTCTGTGAAAGTATGTTACCTCTACAATTTTTTTAAACACTGAAAGGCACACAGGATTGCTATACCATTTAATATACAACTAATAGATTATGTCGAAATTTTGTAAAATATGTTACCTAGTTAATTAAGCATTAAAAGATCAATTTTGTATTGATTCTTATAAAGTCTGGAGCAGAGCCCTTTCTATGGCTCTGACCTGGAGGCTTTCTGTCTCCAATTGCAGTTTTTAAAATGTTGTCACTAAATGTTTACAAACAATAAAGGGGTCAATCAACTGCTGAAACATTTTAAGTAGGTTATTTTTTTTGTGTTTTATCACCCTTTTTAGTACAATAAACATTAATACACCAACTTTCAACAGTATAGCGATTACCCAACAACAGCCTAGTAGCCACCTGTGCCCTAGCAACTTCCTAGCAGCCACTTTCATGATGCCCCAACCCAGCAACCGACACGACTGTCCTAGCAACCAGCATATCAACCACTGTGACTAGCTTACCATCCAATGGCCTGGCAAATTACCCTGGCAGCTTCTTATATGCTAACCTAACTAAAAACTAGACGTTGGCTGGATGAACTGAAGGAAAATAAAACTTAATTGTTTAACTCTGGGGAAGGTGAAAAAAATGGTTAATTAGCTGAAAAGGTGGCATATTCCATCATAAACACTATATGCCTGAGCTGCTGTTCACAGTCACCTATGCTCATTCATGTAGACCAGTGAAATAATTTTTGGGATTGTCCAAATGAAATGCTGTTTGCTGCTTCAACACCAATGATGGCAATCAACAACTACTTGTATGACTACATTTGAAATGGCCAAGCAACAACCCAATGTTTTATTTTCTTATTGTCAAATATATGTGCCCAAAAATGACACATTGAAAGAAAAGTTTTCAATGTTTGCATGCAAAGTGTAATTCCTGCTAACCCTAACCCTAGTTATATATACCATCCCCCACAGAAGTGTGTTCTTATTTCCCCTGGAGTAGGCCTACCTGATAAATACATTTGGCATGGCGTCATGGAACTGTCTGTCATTGGAAAGGGAAAATCGTTTGGCTCTGTCGTTTACCGAGGAGGTTCCCTGTCTCACCTGAGTTGTTTTTCTTTGGCAGTTTGGGAGTATTTTTACAAGCTTCTCCTGTCTACCGCTGCAAACCTGTGACAAGACTCAACATAGAGTGGTGGTGAGACATGCTTCAGATAGCTGTGCAAAAATGTCATGTGGTTGCTGAGCTATGTATGGAAATTGTGTCAGTGATACCCTTGCTAGTCGCAAGATCTCTGTGTTATCTCATGCTATTATGTTAATGTAGCATTTAGTGAGGCGAAGTGAAGGTCAAGGTATCACAGCATCATGGCATTTGCATGAACTACGATTGCTTACATCACGATTTCTGCTGTGTAATTTGACGGCCCTGCCCACACAATGAAGCGAATGTCGTCATCCCTCTTGCTCCACTTCTTTGTTTTGTAATTCTGACTTACTTGAAACCCTGAGACAGACAGTCATAGAAAAGGGCTTTAAATGGCAATCTAATCAATCATGCATGTGGCAAGGAGAAAATATTTCTCTCTTATAATAGGTCCAGGAAGTCATGGAGCTGTGATACATGTCATAACTGTGAACATTCTAGTTATGAAAGTGGTTTATCCATGGATATAACATTAGTAGTCCTGCATCAAACCTTTTCATTTCTGTGACTTATGACCACACAATTGCCTATAGCATCAACATACTCGACAGATTTTTTGTTGCTATATTGCCAGTGCCCTGATTAGCAGTGTGCAGGGAACAGTTCAGTGTGTCTCTACTGAGCCAGTCTCTGTCCATCGCCATCACATGGCCTGCTCTTGCACCTGCACCGCCTCTGCACCTGACCTGAACATGACACCTCCTGGACTTACTCAGCGTCTCCTTGCGCCCTGTGTGTCCCAGTCCCACACAGAGACAGGCCGAGTTGAGAGCCTGTGAGCCATTCGTCTCTGAGCCACTGTTACCTCAAAGACCCCTTCCCTCCTCTCCTCTCCACTCTGCTCCCCTCCTCACACCACATCACACCATCTCTGCCCCTCCTATTTTTAGAACATATGTATTTTCATTATGAAATACAGTAAAATGCACTCAGGTTGCCATGTCTGTCTGCCTCGGTTTTGCTCTTCCTAGTGAGCCATATTTTTTTTTAAGTGATAAAAAAACACTTTTCCACTGTTGGCAGGCTGGCTGACCTTTCTTCTTTTTACATTATCCATTAAATATTCATCCTGAAATAAATATAGGATTTTCCTACAAAGTGGAGCACACTGTTTGAGCAAATGAATTTTCTAGATGTTAAGAGATATTTCAGAACCGTTTTTTTTGGTGCACTGCCTATGATCAGAAATGAATCAGCTGTATATTAAATAGTACCCCATGACAGGGTTATTGAGGATTTGGTCTTTAGCCTCAAATGACAAAAACTAATAACATCTCTCTAATTCGCTACATTAAAATTTCATCATTTTCAGTTGAAGTGCATTTGTTACAGCGACTTGTGTTCACTGATGCAATTGACCTATTTAAGAAAAAGTAGGGTGTGTGATCTGTAAAAACAAAGCAACCAAAATTTACTTACAAGTTCATGGAGTTGCTGTTTTGAAAAGTTAAGCGCTTAAATTGGTACATGGTGCTGATGGTTATGACCTGCTTGTTCATTCCTATTTTATATACACTGCACATGTATTTATATCATATAGAGAAGTGTTATTAGCAAGGACTTGCTTTCGGTCTGTTATGGCTAATTCATCAAACAATATTTCTCCAGTCATATTCACACTTTATAGTGTATCGTGGTCATATAAAAAAATATGTATGTGAAATATTAGTATCCTTATTGCGCTGATTAATGCCGTTTTACCTTTTTCTGCATTCCACTTGAAGTGATAATCTGATTTATAGTGTTTTATTGAAGTGGTAGGAAACAATGCAAATAACTAGAGGGACAAGTACTGTGTAGTGTTTCCCAGTGGGAGTGCTGTTCTTCCAATAAGGTGCTATGATGACCAGACACCCAACATAGAGACTCTAGCAGATCACTAAGGTTTCAGTGGAGTGAAGATCTTTGTCTTTCAGTAACAAGACTAGATGTGTAAAATGTCTTTTAGTTATTGTCTGTTACTGTTGTCTTATTTGTTGCAGATGAAGGGCATGTTTTGGCTGTTTGTCTGAATTGGAATGCAAAGCAAAAAGACTGAGAGGTAATTGGGGGGAAAATAATGAAAAAGAACTCATTTTTCTCCCTCTCATTGTGACCAGCGAGTTAGAAAAAGAAAACCCCTTGGCCGTGTCACAGCTAAGTCACCACAGAAGGATGAACCCTCCATCACCCTTTTCCCATCGTATGGGTTTGCTCTCTGAATTAGACTCCAAACAACAAAGAAAACGTGTTTCAATAGCAATTATCATCTGGAAATGAGGAAGGGTGTGTGTGCGCGAATGAGGGGGGCATATTGAGGGGGTCTCCTCCAGGCCTTTTCATTGCTTTTTGCCTTGTTCTCCCACTCCCCGTTCCCGTCCTCCAGAGACTAATGTGTGTGTCTACACAATGGGAGGATCTTCAGTGCTAAGCTGAGAGGCTGGAGAGTGTGTTTGCCCGAGCTGTGAAGAGTCCTCTTGACGAGGCTTTGGGCACAAAGGGCCCTGGGCTGTGGCGATGGCTTACTTTGTCCGCACAGAGCATTTCACACGCACCCGGGGCAACAGATGCACAGGGCTCAGGTCTTAAGAAAGCGTGCTTTATCTTCCTTGCCTCTTCAGTAGGGGCCTTAACATTGGCACTCGTTGGGCAAATATGATTTTTCCCTCCTTTTTACGGCTTGTGTTTTAAGATTTTTAAGAAAATGTACATTTCTCAATCAATTCTGTCCTACATTTTCTCTTTTTGGTGTATGGAAACTTGCTGCACTTTTACAATGTGTCTGGTGGCCCCATGTCAATATATTTTTGAATGGTACCTGTGGAAGGCATATTGACACAGTGTCTGCTATTGATTGACGTGTTGGACATTCCTAAAGCATCCTAAGAATAATCTGCGAAATTGCAGTCAGTCACAATCATTATAACAGATGCCAATAGTCTACACAATCGTATCATTCATGATTTAATCTACTTTTTGAAGGCAGTCATTCTATCCGAGTCCAAGTAAACCCCACCATGATGATATTTTTGAATCATGGTGAACAAAGAAGAAAAGGGGTTTCCTTACATGGATGATATCATCTTTGGAAACCCTCCATTACAGATGCTGCCTATGTATGGTGTCACATGAAATAATCATGTGTCAGGGTTCGGGGCCCATCAAATATTGATGGTGGTCAGTAGCACACTACTGCTCTATAGCATGAGGATCTGTTTGAGGAGAAGGAGGCGGCATCAGTCTCCAGGCCAGCTCTGAATTTATTTTGTCTGTAACACAGTTACATTAAATTAAATGATCTGCAGGAGCAGTTCATTTAGATATGAATCCAGAGAGAAAGGAATGCCTGTGACTGCCTCTGGAAAGAGCAATGTAAGCATTCAGGCATTGGGTCGTTCCAAGCCGTTCGTATTCAGCTTGATGGTTAAGTGTGCACCATTTGCCATTGCTTGTGCTGAACATGCCACTTCTGTATATCCAGTGGGGAAACGTTTTCCCATTCTTTTGTTAATCATGGACTTTTTTTTTGCCCAGAGCCCAGATAAGGGACAAACTTTTGCAAATGGAATGGTGACCTTTTAATTAGGCGTTGAACTGGTGCCCTCAGCAGCCTCCATCCTCATTATTGAAGTTTCCTGTCTCCTTTCTGCTGGCCTTTTCCACTGCCCCCACCAATGGCTCATAACTCAACAGAGACACCAACCGACACAGACAGAGACGCCGGTTGCTATAGCAATTCCCCATCTGATGAAGGCTCAGACCAAAGTCCTGATTGAGGGAAATGCTTCCTTGAAAAGAATTTCCCACCCTTTTAACTGCCCGCGCTCGCTCTCACTAATGTTTTCATACTGCTTGTCCTCCTTTGGCAGTATTTTTTTTATTACCTGATGTAGATATTCAAGCGGTCTGAAAAAGCAGGACAAAGACTATTAAAAGAGATAAAGGTGAAGCAGACAGAAAGGGGCTTTGAATGACAGTTACTGAAATGGACAAGCGAGTTTATGGATTACTGCTAAAATAAATGTACCGCTAAATAACTATTGAACCAGTGGTACCAGTAAAAAGACATGTAGTAAATGAGGGAAATGTCAAAAACTTTGTTTGCACAACACCCTCTTCCTTATTCACTTGAATGCCAACTTATGCTTGAGCCTTTGAGCACGCTGTGAAAAGTCTGAATTGCACGTTTTTTTCTTCAGCTCAGATCTCCATACTGAGTTTTTAAATAGCAGCGCACTCTGTCCTAGGAGATACACTACTTTGGTTAAATAAAGGAATTCAATTATTCAGCAGAGTTAGACTTCTTAAATGGCATCTTATTTCATTAGCCCTTACCCAACTGCCTGAAATGGCAAAATATAGTAGTGCCAAATTCACATGTCCCAATGTGAATGAACTCAGCATGCTATAATCAGGGGGTTAGATCACCTCTGTTATCATAGCTTTTAATTTTATATCACACACCCGGAGTACAAAAGCAGTTATTTTAGGTTTTGTGCAACCCTGTAACTAGTGCACTGGTGTGTGTGGCCCATTGGACGTTGGGATGCTAACGTCATAGGCCTCTTTTCTAAAGCAAACACTTAAGAGCAGCACCTATATTTTTATTAAGTCCATATTTCCAGAAAACTGTAATATCACAAGCCCAGCCATAACATTTTATGACCCAATCCTCTATCATTATGAGGGTGGAGAAGTCTATTGCTTTTATGATCATCAGTGCCATGGACAAAGTTTATACTCTGCACAGGATGCAGTGGTCATTCAGCTGCATTGAAGTCAAAGTGAATTCAGATTATGTTTGTTTCACTTAAGCAGACAGGAGTATCTTGTTGCATCTGTATTCATGGTACCCATCCTCCTGCACAATGCTTGCCTATCCTCATCGGTTGAAAAGATCAAATGAATAAAACATGCCCTGGTGTTTGGAGCACTTTGCAAAGACGTTGTATCATTGCAAACACCATCGGCCTGTCAGATCACATATGAAGCCGCATTCTGACACAGTGTCATGACAAAGATGATGAATACACCACTCTGATAGGGCAATAAGATTTGCCTGTCTATTTTTTTTTTCTCTCTTATGAAAGCGATTATCCCAGCCATTGAGCACATCAGTTCTGTTATAAAAACATAGGCATATGGATCACTGATAATCTGCATGTGTCATCTTGTTGAGATTGTTTACTTAACACTCTCTCTTTCTCTCTCTCTCTTTCTCTCTCTCCCTCTCTCTCTGTGTGATTGAATAGTGGGTTCTTATTTTAATCATTCCGATCCATTAGAGCTCACTGGAAACACCCTTAGAACACTATACATCTACATGCTTGTCAGCTCTTACAGCCTGGTGGTATCATTCCCAACAACACGTATAGCATCCATGTGTTGGCTCTTTCATGTGTGTGAGTGGATTGATAGGAGAGAGGAGTGAGATCTCTGGCCTAAAGCACATATTGTTTTTATGAATGGGCCCATGGTTCTTTGAAAGTTCTTCCTCTGATCACGTGTCAGTCAGCTGTTTCATGCTTCCCATTGCATAATGTTGCATAATGTATACAGTATAATAAACTCGTCATATTAGTCATTGACCCATATCATATGAAATAGACACCCAGTGACTTTATGACTTAGGTTTATGTCTTTATATATAGGCTTATATCGCTTATAGGTCTTTACAGACTTTGCATGGTTTCTCAGAAGCAGCATGGAGATAATAATGAGGGCTGTGAAGAAATTACTAACCTTTGCTGTGATTAATCATGGGTATTTCTACTGTCTGAACTTCCTTACATTAACAAGGTTAACTGTACCAAACTGCTGTTCTCTTTTCTCTCCTTGTAAAATTTCTCTCTTCTGCCCTCCTTTAGCCCTGTGTAACCAACCCCCTAAACCCCTGGCATTGAAATGCCGGTTTAAGACTTTATCCCAGACAGCAGGGATTTACCCCAATGTGAAATAGAGCAGTAGGGTTTTTTTTGTTATGGGATTGTAAGGAAGAGGGTTAAATAATAAAGTTATTTATGTTTGAACAGGAGAGGAGTAAAATTAGATAGATTTATGTCATCATTGTTCACATTACTCAACACACTTACACAACATCATTGTTCACATTACCCAACACACCATAAAAATGATAGGACACTTGAATATTTGACAAACGTATTGTAATTGTGGCACTTTATGTGTGCAGTACCTTCAGAGGCATTACAAGAGATTAACATTCGTAATTGTAATCAGGAATGCACCATACTCGCATTGGAGGAAAAAATGAATTAGGCTACTGTGACAAATACACTGCAATTCTAGAAAGTGTTATACTTGTAGTGCAGTGTAGTGATAAAATTGGAATTCATGGGAATTTCCAGGAACCATAGTGCTGATCAAAATACACTATGGATACGCAATACTGTAGGTTATATGTTAGCACACAGTTTTTCAAATGTACTGTATTGGTTGCACAGTCATTTTAAGCACGATATGCAGTATGTCATGTTTTTTATCATATACACATACAAGTGCAAATAAGTTTCACAAGCTCTGTGAGTAATATTGTAAGAGATCGAGTATGTTCATGTAGCATGGCCTGTCATAAGAGAAAATGTATCATTAAAAGTGGGGTAGGGGATCCTGTAAAAACAATTTGAGTAAGCTATTCAACTTTTCTGCCCCACCCCTTTTTGTAGTTTTTTTCTTCCGCGATTGTCTTGAAACAACAACAACAACACATTCGATTTCAATAGCGCTTTTCTAGACACCCAAAGCGCTTTACAGTGGAAGTGGGACAACCACCAATGTGAAACCTCCATTACACATCCGTTCACACTCGTTCACATCCACGCTTTTCATGAAATTCCACAATCACAAAACTCCTTATTGTAACCGTGGTAATCTGGCGATAAACTGTACAAACCTGTTTGATTGACATAGTGAGCACCACTATAGACTGTTAAAATGCCAAATATCAACAACACTAAGACACGTTAGACCTGATGATCAAAGACAATCGTCATGGTAGCCCACATGTTTATGCGTGGAATGAAGTGGATAGGCATTTCTTCACACTTGAATCCCCCTGAATCCCTGCCTCCAGAGTACAGGAACGAATGGCGAGGGGGGAGGGACTAACGACAATTGGGTTTGATAGACATATCTTCATTCAATCAATTCGACTGGGTGCTTAAAATGATTGGATGGTGTTTTTTCAGTCCTGTCTGTTGACTGAATAGCAAATTTCATTTTTGTGTTGTCAGCATTTAATTATCTGGTTACAATTAAGGTGTGAAGGTCTTCTTAAGTGATATAGTAAAAAGTACACCAGGAACACATCTCATGCCCTACCTTTGAAATAGCTACAGTCTTTTGCTTTAACCTATATTTTAGATTGTCTAGATTAGATTTTCTAACTTGTAGTCATCCAAATAGTATAAAGCCATTCCATTTTCATGCAGGGTATGAGTTGCTGTTCATTTACTAAAAGAAAAATTAATATTGATATTGACTCTGGCCATTGTTGACTTTTGATTCATTATTATCAGATTTTTTGTTATGGTCAGTCTGTTGTGTTGCACACAAGGAAAATGGATCGCCAGTCTTTCCCCTGTATTTTGAAAGAAACCAAAGTAGCTTAATCATTGACAAGCATGCATTCCGCTGAATGTGAGATTCTTTGATATGCTAGTCCATGAGCCTGAACACACCTATGTATCAATCATCTTAAAAACCCATAAACACTTTCAACAGGTTCAGTCCAAAAGAGCCACACGATAGCATAGACTGCGAACAATGATTTGTCTGGCTAAACTGTTACCTGTAGATATGTATGTAGCATGGGTTTGTAGCACTTTTGTGTTTAGGGTGTGTGTGTGTGTGTGTGTGTGTGTGTGTGTGTGTGTGTGTGTGTGTGTGTGTGTGTGTGTGTGTGTGTGTCTACTCCATATGATGTTAACCATTAATTTTCCTGGGTGCACCTGAGATGCCAGTGAAATCATAATCACCTCTCTGACAGACCTCAGCTATAAGGGAAGCTGCAATGCAATTCCTCAGCTTCATCTAAAATCTGCCGGGCAGGTCAGACGTGTGTCAGAGCCCCCTGATGGCATCCACCGCCAGGAATGATGGGTTTGAAGAGACGGAATTCAACACTAGCTGCACACTGAGTCTACTGAGCGATGAAGACACTGGGGAAAAGGCATCTGTCCTTATTCTGACCCCTGTCTGTTTGTCAGTACTGTACCAGCCCTGTTGAGATGCATGCTGGGTAAAGTTGATGTCACCCCCTGCACCTTCCTGTTGACAGGTGGCTCTTTGTTCGTGATCCCTAAATTACTGTTGTGTCTTTCATCCTCAGACAGCCACCCTCGTCTTTCCCAGCCTTTTGGAGTTCTCCAATCGTTCTCCCGAGATTTCAGAGCCATTTAATGATTACCCCACAACGTGACACATTGCCACCTGTGAGTTTTTTTTTTTCTTCTCCTCATTGTGGTTTTTGACGCTCGTATTTGTGCTCCTCTCTAGGTGGAGGGCTTTTTTATCGTGACCTCATTCCTAAACGTGGCCCGCCGCTTTCAGCCCTGCCGCGTGGATCACATGGCCCTGGCTTCCACTGAGCATGTGCGGGCAAGTCTCCAACAGCGAAAGATCCCGATGTAAGCCCCGCTGCCCAACCACACAATTAGCTTTTGACCCACATCTACCCAAAGCTCTCAGTGTTTAAGGTATGTGTTAGTTTCTCAAGGATTTGCAAACGACTCGCCACTTCGCATGTCAATCTTTTCTGTCTCGCACTGAAAAATGGAGGGATTTAGAAGGAGATAAATGACATAACAAAAGCCCCGTGACACTCACCCAAACAAAAAAAAAAAAGCATAACAAGCGTTTCTTTTTATCGCCTTACAATGGTTGTGTATGGCTCAAAGAAGTGTTAAGAAGGTGTTTTTCAGATAAGTCATTCACATACTGTACACGACATTCTTAGAACTCCCCAGGATCTGGGAATTCTTCCCTGAGGTTTTTGGTGAAGCATTCTTGAGAAGTGAAATCCCATGGAAAAAAAAAATGCATACAAATACCATGATGCTTTGTAGCAGTTCTGTTGAAGCCATCTAGCTTTTACATTTAGTGCATTAACTGAGATGGCAGAAACAAAACTTAGTGTATAAATCTGGATCAGCACTAACATACATTATACCTTGGCTTTATTTTTAAAGCACATAAATTTCTCCTCCCATACTTTTTGTGTAGCTGTGGATAGAGACCATTTTTTTCTTAAATAAATCTTTTAATCTTTATGATTAGGTTCCAATGTGTGCTGTGCTGTTAAAGAATGGAGATTTGTGAGTCGATAAAGACCCATTGCCATAATAAAATGGAGCCACATTGTGGCTGCCAGAGAGCTTGTGGATTAATGATAGAGTTTAATAAAAACTGAAGGGTCATGCTTTTGCGGCAGCCTAGCTTGGAGATCTCATGGTTGTTCAATGCTATGTAAAAAGCTAATTTATTGATTATCATTGCGATATGTATTTGCCATATATATGTGTATTTAGATAGGAGTGGGTCAATGTTTGTTTGCTGTTGGGGTCTTTATTATAAGGTGGGAGTTTAGCTTTCTGGGACAGGTTGTAATGTTGGAGTGCTGAAATAAGTCTTGTGCTTTTGATGCAGGACTCTAAAACCCGCATTTAGTCTCACTGATCTGAAGTGTGTGTGTGTGTGTGTGTGTGTGTGTGCATGCGTGCCCACGTGTTCAATAATCATTTAATCCTAATCAAAGTTTCCTCACCTTGCACAATGCCAAATTATTCAGGCCAATACTGGGTAAAAGCAAGGTCTGCTTTGGTATTTACTGAATAGCTTTACTGCAGGCCTGAGCTTCTAGTTGTTATCCTACACTGAGAGATGGTATAAGGATGGGAGGAAGTGTGGAATGCTATACATCTTCCTCGGATGCAAGGACTCAATATCTCTAATCCGAAGTTCTCAGCATCGGAAAATGGAGAGGTTCCCAACAAGACAGCCTAATTTGCTGATCTTTTGTATTCCAATCTTTGGAGACCAACACAGCGCTTGATTTCATTATCAGTCTGACTTACTCTCTAATCCCCCCAAGTGGAGGGACCCCTTGTGGTCTTTTTCTCACTCCCTCCCCCTCTTTTTTTCTCTCTTTCTCTGGTTCTCCCTCTCTCTCTCTCTCAGTCTCTCTCAATATCTCTCTCTCCCTCTCTCTGTCTGCCTGTCTGTCTGTCCGTGTTGGCTCTCTCTCTCTCTTTTTCTCCCTCCTTTCTCCATCCTTCTCCTCTGTCTTCTTTTCAGCTTGTCCCACCTTTCACTTTCGCTCATGCAGAGGGGAGAGACCGGGCATAAATAGGGGTTTATCATGGTGAGGGGTCTAGACTGTGTGTGTGTGTGTGTGTGTGTGTGCGTGTGTGTCAGTGATCATCTTGTTTTGATTTTCCACTTTATGGATATCTCCCCAGTAATCCCCCCAGGATTCTCCCCTGAGTACCCCTCCAGCCACTTTAAGCCACACATTCAACAGAAGCTGCCCAGTTTGGGCTTGGTGTGGGCTCACAGCTTTAGCAGGTGACTGTGTGTGTGTAGGGGGGTTAATCTGCTGTTGTGGCTAACCTATAACCTTCGCTGTTGAACTCTGGCCATTAAAAAAAATAAAGAAAACTCAGAAAAGAAGGTTGTGGCATCAGTATGTTTTGCATAGACACTGGCTTTAGGCTATGGCCATGGGATGCTGTACAAAGTGTAAACTTGTGGTATGCTTGTGAGCAAGTTAATAATTGCTTCACCTCAGCCTAAAATAAGACTTGCAAATTACGCAAATGAAAAGTTCTCCCTTAAGGCGGGGACATGACAACATTGACAACAAATTAAGCAAACACAGGACAATGAATGAATGAGCATGTCCTCATTGTCCCCAAAGTATTCATGTCACATTGCGCTCATAGGTGGATTATTGTGCAGCTTAAAGAGCTTAAAACGAGGTTCCTTTTGTGCCGGCTCTGGTCTTAGTGGTGTGACACATAATCAGGTGCTGAAAAGGCGAAGGCCTCCACACAGTACAGCTCTGTGGGTTGCCTCAAGGCCCCACATCCGCGCACCGTCTGATTGGCTCCTGCCGACGCTTGGGCCATGATTGCCGGCACTATTGGTTGCCATGGAAATGGTTCCTAGGGCATCTTCATTCAGATGCCTTAATTTTTATTGTTTATGTCTGTCCTTTTTGCTAGTGATGTGCATCCCTCTGACCAATCTGTGTGTGTGTGTGTGTGTGTGTGTGTGTGTGTGTGTGGGTGGGTGGGTGGGTGGAGGGGATAGTGGGAGTTACTCATATGGATTCTTTTTATGTTGTTGCTCTTGCAGAATGTAATCATCTGAGGACACACAGATGATTTTGTTCTCAAATTGGGAGAAGAACATAGTGTAAAAGTGCAAAATAAAGGCCATTGAGGAGAGAGCACACTCAGCCTGACTGTAACCTGCACATAGCTGAAGGGTGTTCGCACTACCGTAGAATTACTCAGGGTTTTGTTATTCTAGCACTTGAGTGTACATGTCGGTGAGTGCTCTAATGGAATCCGCTCCTTAATCGCTCGCTCTCCTCCCACTGAGCCACACAAGTGTGTTCTCACTCGCTTTCAAGGCATGTGTCACAAAGACCCAGAGCTAAGAACACAACCATGTCATAGTGCCTTTTCTTTCTTTTAGTCTCGCTCCTTTAAAAAGTATGCCAGTTGGCAAACTGACAGCATCGTGTTTGAAGTCGAAGCTGCCTGTAAGAATTTGGAAAATCAGTGGTAAAATGCTTGGGGACATCATTGAGAGATTGAGAAATCTTACCTTTGCTAGATTATCTGCAGGAGTCGAGGACATGTGCTGAAATGTCATCCAAAGGCCACTAAGTCTGTCAATGTAAAGAAAAAAAAAGACAGATACAAGCAACTGCAGTCAGTACATTCAACCCACTGCACCCCTTTGGCGACCTTGACTAAGCAAAGACCTATTGACCCCAGAGGTTCAAACCACCAGCAGCAGCCTCCAAGTCGGCAGTTGAATGCAAGCCGTTTATTTAATTCATGTCGTCCTTTTGTGTATGCCGTCAACAAAAGCGCCTTGGTTTTTTTTCTCCCTTGTTCGCTCCCTCTCTCTCTCTTTTTCTCTCTCCCTCTGTTCTCCCAGTCTCTCCGGCCTGTTGACAGATGAGTGTGCTGCAGTGTTTGCCCAGGTGGCGGGCCCTCCAACCTGCACAGGCCAGGGCGGGTCCCACTCCTGCTTCTGCTCTCTCACCCACGCCACCCATCACCTCCACCGTCTCTCGTCTAAGCCGCCCGCCGCTCACAAACACACACAAAGATGTGTTCGCACAAATGCACAGGGAGGGGGGGGACTGTTACTAAAATAGAAGTAAGAACTTGGAGCAGACAGCCTGAAGTAAATTATCTTGTCCCTGAATCCTCAGAAGTTGCCTCTTGTGTTGTTTTCTTGAGCTGCAAACTTTAGCGCTTTCCTTTTTTTTTTCTTGTTTACATAAGCTCTTCAAATACAAATCTGTTTCAGGGCAGAAGAAGATTAGAGCTGGATAAATAGGAAATATGAATATATAGGCTAATTTAATCACAATGGTCTATGCAAACTGACATAGCTGACATAGCTCTGATGCGGGACTATTTTGCGTATGGCTGCACATGCTTTTACTAGTTTGTAAAAGTATCTGGAGTTCTGCTTGCTCCAGAGCCCATTAATCATCTGGAACAGAGCTCACCTTTGCACAATAGGTTTAGAGTTTATGGCCCAAGAATAAAGTACATAATTGCTGAGACTTTTTTTTTTAAACAACAAAAAAGGGAAGAAAAGTTAGTGCCCCGGAGGCTTTTGGCAGGTTCAACAGCAAATCCCTGAATCACAAGTTTTCACTGAGGTAAAGTCATCGACAACAGTGGAGGCGATCGTGTGTCGAACACTTTCCCATTTGTTTTAAAATCTGTGCCGTTGTTGAAATTAGTTTTGATAGTGTTGGGGTAATTAAAAGGATTGACGGCTGGCTCCGAGGTGAAAGTGGGCGGGTCCCTGTGACAGACTTTGGGTGCTGTCACTCAAGGGCGTTTTGTTTTGTCTGGGGTTGTAGGGAGGAGGCGGGGCCAGAGACGCACAGCTGGCAGGAAGAGTCTGGCGGCGTCCACAAATCACTTTTCCCTGCTCTGAGCAGCCAGATACGGAGGAGCAGGCCTTTAGCAATGCTAATAGCAAATATCAATTCTGTACTCAGACACAGTACAAGAGCCCAAAGAAAAAAAGGCTTGTAGATTGTATTACATCTCCTTTAATTACTGGCCTTAGCTTACTATCTCTCTCTTCATAAGGTTACCTTATTGAGCTAGATGTCCACATGCTGCAATGCAACCAGCTTGACAGGTGACGGTACCATGGTCATTGCTGCTGTAGCATATGTACCGGTCAAATAGACATACTGTAAACAAGGGAGAGCTGTGTTGATCGGAACTGCACTTGCAATGACAATAGGACACCACCAAAGGGAAAAGAAAATAAAACATGTTTTTTAATGTTGTTGTAATGTTGTATGTTGTTTAATAACATAGATATTTGTTATGATTCGATGCAGGTTTGGAGAGGATGTGTATGTGTGTTTGTGTGAGTGCGTGCATGTGTGTGTGTGTGTGTGAGAGAGAGAGAGAGAGAGAGAGAGAGAGAGAGAGTGTATACACATTTTGGTGAGCATGAATATGAGAAATCAAAGAGGGCTCTAAATCTTATGCGTTTCCCTGTGTAGAGTATATTTCCCCTACATGCCTTTTCCTGTGATGTGCCGAACCCTTTAAAGCGCTCCTCACCTTAGACCTCTGATCATGTGCACACATGCACAGCCACACATCTCTCTCCCTCTCATTCACCCTGCACCACTAAATAAAAAAGAAACAAAAATGGTCTAAAAAAAATAAAACATTTAATTGGAATGGTTTTTGAAAGTCAGAAAGAGGAAGCAATGCATTCTGTGACCTTTTTATCTTTTGCTCCTGCTTTCATTCATTCATTTCTTTCTTTTCAGTAAAGGCTAAATTGTTGGGTTAGACAATTATGAAGCAGGCCTGGCATTGGAGCCGGGGCCCAAGTGACTTTTGACTTTGTTTTTCTAAGCTTCCCCAACATAACAGAGAGCCCTCTGCCATCAGCACCTCTGCACAGGTAAAAGCACTTCCTTTATCAGCCTTCCCCCACCAATATTTGCTCAGCCAGACTTTTCAAGAAAGAGAGGAAAGAAAGAAGGAGAGGCAAAGAGAAGGGGGCAGCCGGGTGAAAAACTTAAAAGGAGAAAAAGAGCCCAATGAAACCAATAAAAAAAGCATGACAGACATGAAAGAGAGGGAGAAATGAATTGAATGCTCTGTTTTTTTCTTTCCTTTTTCCTCTTTTATTTATTTAATTTTTTTTCTCCTGTGGACTGCTGATCTGAGGCTCCACTGCTGTGAGGTGATTCATCACTGACTTCTGTCAGTTTCCACAACATGACGCGAACAATGCCTCTGTGATTGCAGTGCAGAGGAGTTGTGATTGAAAGATAGCAGTGGGTTTGCTGCAGAGCAGAGCAGAGCAAAGCGATTCGACTGTTGCTCGCCACAAGGGGCTCAGACACATCACTCCCTCCGCCAGCATGGATGTCAAGCGAGAAACGCTTACTCAAGACCTCACACACACACACACACACACACACGGAGAGAGAGAGAGAGAGAGAGAGATGCACGCACTGCAGCATTACAAGAGCCTCCCGATGTTTTAAATTACCAAAACAATTTAACAGCTCCTTAAACACGAACAGAGGAGCTGGCTGTCATGGGGAGTGGGAGCCTTAGCTGAGCTGACACTCAGGGAGTTGCTGTGCGTTACCGATGCTGCGGTCGAAGTCCAATGGAGGATGGCACACTGCCAGATCACAGCATCTTTTACATTTAGGTTTCACAATACAAGGATATGCAGAGTTCAGTGGGGTGAGACTGCAAAAAGCACAGGTTGTTGGAACTGTTGGAACTCCAAATACTGCAACTGAGGGGTTTCATTTCAAGGGTAGCTAAAAAAACATAGTTTTTTTTTATAGTTTTGAACTCCTGGCATCTATTTGGGCATGTTATTTTGTGTCAGACATTTTGTGGGGTGGGTGACCAAAAAATAAGTTCTTATCAAGCAAGGCTATGATTGGATATTGAGATGCCAACAATTTCTTTCTGGGCTTCTCTGTCTTTTGTTTACTTCATGCTCTCCTCTCCTCTCCTCTCCTCTCCTCTCCCAGCCCAGGCAGTTTCCCCAGATTACCTTTCTTGTCACATGCGCACAGGGCCCTGCACGTGAGAGCTGAATAAATATCTTATTTACATTCAGGGCAGAGGACTGCCATTACCCTTCCATCAATACCAGCCCCCGACACCCGTAATGCAAGGAGGCGTGTTTTACGAGCCAACCCTGCATCCTCTAATTTCCTTTATCCCTGCGCTAAAAAAGATGATAGGCATGAGGGGGGTATTCACTGTAACAATCACAATGCTTAGGGCATAATTACTGGTGATTACTGATACCCTCTCACTGTTGAATAATCTGTCATCCATCATCTCCAGTCTAAATTACACACTGTACAAGTACAAAAGTAGAGAGAAAACTATCGGGTCTGCTGCTCACACTGGAGGTCGGACAGAGAAAATTGGCATGTGAAGTGAGTGCTCATTTGGTCATCTAATGGGTGTTTTGTGCATTAGCATACTATTTACCCCACCACTGAGGAGCAGTCCTGCAGTCCCAGTACCCCCCCCCCCCCACACACACACCATTCTTTGGGCACGCACTTCCTTCTATATCCTCCAGAGGGACAGTGAGGTGTAGAGACCATATTTCCACCCACAAGAGCTGCTTCCAGCTGTGGAGACATGGGTGCGTGTAGCCAATTCACCCATGTGATCAGCAAGGAGCCATGCGCCTGCACATTAAATAATACACTTGAAACTATACATCTCTTTTGTCAGGGTACAAAGTTGAAGCTGAACTCACATAGGCCATGTGGCGCATATGGCTCTGATAACAAAGGTACACACTTGCTAGTATGATTGCCATTATCAGTACCACACCTGCTGACTGTAAGTGACTGAGCGGATGTTTGGTACAGAGATAATCACTAAGGGCCCTGACCGCCTTGCAGACATTCCATATGCCATAAGATGTATGCATTTGAAATATATGCCAGAGCATTGTTTTACCCTCAGACTCCAGCACCTGTCTGTGGTAGTGATGTTTTTTACTCTTTCCAAACACACTATGTGGTCTGTATGTTGAGTGTCACCTATGGGCTTTTACAGAACCCCTCTGGAATTCCTTTTGCACCCAAAGCCACATTTGCAAATATATAGTAAATTGGATAAGGTGATGGCGGCATTTTGTTTGTAATGCACAAGATAAATCTACAGCATGCCTCCTATGTGTACAAATTTGTAGCAAATATTTGTGCAGATAGCAATGACCCAAGCGGCCAAATAGGGCTCACATTTTTTTCTCCTCCCAGTGTCAATTGTGATGACCTCCAGGACTGTCTAAGGGAAGTTCTTTTCTAGCCATCAAAATGATTACAGATCCTATCATCACCTATTGGAGTCTTCAAATCATTCATAGTCATCATGCACACCACCAAAAAAGCCCTCCTTAGCCCATGTGTGGTTTACATGTATTTAGAAACATAAACAAGACAATATCAGGACTTTCAGGACAAAATTTCCATCAAAGATTCCCAGGACATTGACATACAGCCACTCCGTACCCAGTGGGCAGGTAGATCGGTAGTCCCAGTTTGCTCATAGTTCATAAGCTACGTCTCAAAGAGCTGTTGATGATTGAATATCTGATTCAATTAACATTTGGCCTGTTGATGAGCATCTTAAGATCCGATCAATGAACATTAAAATGTATACTCTGGCTACAATCAATAGACTGAACTCAATCCCAGGCGGAATCAGTGCTCATCTTACAAACTACAGCTGTACAAATTAGGATAGTGACTAATCAGAGGAATGAACAAGATGTCAACACCAACACCAACTCAAAAGTTAAGCTAAAAAGTTAAGACTGTCTAACGATTCTCTAAACACATCACTAAATCTACAAGTCCCTATAGCGCTTTGCCAGATGTACTGGCTGAGCAAATCATCACTACAGTTGAGTGTGCACTGCCTTACCAACAAGCCAGGGTTCGAGACTGGGTGGAGTTGCACTTCTCTCCCTTCGCTACATATGGTGTCAGAAGTGGGATGGCTTCCATGAGGCCATCAGAGGCGTTCCAAATGTGTGAGCTGTATAAGGGACTTTCAAGATATGTTGAACCCAGTGTGAGGGACCTCAGAGATGGGTGAAGCACCAGCGTGTGGGGCGCCCTGGGATGGGAGATTCAGTACAGCTGGTGGATATGTGCGGGATGCCAGTCTGTGTGAAGCAAATCACGAAGGGGAAGGCGGTGTGATGGAGGACCGTCACTAGAGTTGGTGTCGCGATCAAGTTGCACATTTAGCACCCAGTAGACCCGGTTTTCCATTTTTTTCCCATTGCTACACTGCCACTAGGGTAAGTTGATCACCCACATTTAGGGCGAGGGAAAATTCTTCTGGTGTTATAAACTTGGGTTAGTTTATAAACTTGGGTTAGTTTATAGTTATTGCAGCGCACTGATTTCACTCTGTATAAATCTTTAGGCCTTACACCGTGTCCTAACTGCAGCTACACGACAGAAGTGTGCAACAAAATCTTTTTGTTTTCTATTTGACGGTCTTAAGTGAACACGACTCAAAGAAGCATGATTAGTCGGGTTGGTACACTTTTTATGAACATTTTTTGGAAATAGTTGCTTGGTCCATTTATATTTAGTCACACAGATCGCGTTGTTTGACTAGACTGAATAGAGAATTTCATTGAACATAGTGGCATATTAATGGACACAATGTAGAAAGTGAATAGTTAATGCTCTGCGAAAGTCTTAAAGCTGCTAGAAGTTAAGACAAGATGTTGGGACTTGTGTATGCTATCTTGCAAATAAATGGTGAATACTGGTTTTCTCCATAGAGCAGCTAAGTGTGCCATGTCCTACAGGTGGACCTGCACACACAGGTAGCAAGTATCTTGCTCTTTACATATGTAACACACACACACACACACACACACACACACACACACTCTTTCTCTCGTAGTATACTTTGAAATTCAGGAATTCAGACTGTCATTATTGTTGTCATCATTATTATTATAAACTGATATATCCATGCAGACAAATATGTGTTGGAGATTCAGTTTCTGCAGATGACATGCTGCAGTGTGTGGTGATCATATTATACACCGTTACACGGTACATCCTGCTACTACCAGAAATTCATGTGGAAATGGGACTAAAACATGACATCATTTATTGAGACTGGGCTATGAGGAACTAACTGCCTCATCTTTTTCTGTCTCTTTTCTCAAACAGATGTACAGAAGAGGGCTGTGAAAAAATAGACATCGTTGTCACTGCACAACACTGTCATACAACTCCCTAGCAGATGTAATTGCCTATCCTCCCCTGCCTGCCACCACCCTCCAGTTACTGCTAGTTTTCCAGTAAGTGCTTGGTTATTGAAAGCTTCCCTCCAAATCTCTCCCCCTCTCCATCTCTGGTTCTCTCTCTCTCTCTCTCTCTCTCTCTCTCTCTCTCTCTCTCTCTCTCTTTCCCTCTTTCTCTGCATACACTTCAGAATATCTCACTTCTCTTCAATCTTGCCATCTCTCTCTCCCTCTCTCTTCTCCTCACCCTCTCTCTCTCCCCGCCATACTCTTCAGCCTCTCTCACTTTTCTTTGCAAAATAATCAGACAGCATCTGCCACTCCATTAAAAGCGCCGCTACTGCCGTCGTCAAATTAGCGCCACATTCAAACCAGCCTGAAAAGCAGCCGCCTCCCCACAATGGAGCTCACAGCTCGAGCATCAACAGCTTAATTATAAGTGTGTGTGTGTGTGTGTGTGTGTGTGTGTGTGTGTGTGTGTGTGTGTGTGTGTGTGTGTGTGTGTGTCGTGTTGGGGGGAGGGGGGGTGTACACATTTTTCAAGTCATGTGTGCAAAAATCTTTTAACAAGAGAAAAGATGTCTCAGGCATATTTTGTGAAATAGTTTTGAAATATTAACTGTAAACAAAAGGCGAATGATGTAATTGAATCCTTCAAAAGGATACCAAAAGATGAGGGACAGGCTTGTTGAGTCTGGAATTCCCCCAAAGAATGTGTGATATGACATCATCCTTCCCTGTGACATATTACCTTCTTGCTTCACCACATGCTGTATGTTGTCAGAAAATGTAAACGTCTTAAGATTCACAGCAACAATTAAAAGTGATCAAAGACATGAATTTTGGTGTTAGGCATAGTATTGAAGGCTCAGTTTCACCTCGAACTTGAAAGGCAGGGTTGAGACTCACCTCAAAAATTTGCCTAAAATGTTTCCCATAGCAGTCAGGACTTTGAGGTATACAGTAAGATGTTTACACTTGTAATTGTACCGTGCATTTGATGTGATAGATTCAATTGGCCTCCTGCTTTTCTGCCTGTGCAGCCCTCCACTCCAATTAGAATGCAGCTGAGTGTGCATGGAAATGTTGCTGTGGTGTAGTCTGGATCAGAGGATACGCCAGTGCAGGCTTAGCAGCAGCAGCTGCCTCTGACTGAGTGTCAGAAGCTGCTCACCTGTGCCTCTGCCCTTCCTCCCAGGCCTGGATCCACTCCCAGTATCAAAGGCAAGATTGAGTACAGCATGCAAGTCAGAGTCAGGGAAAGGGAAGGAGATGGTAGGCAGGCACGCAGAGAAGCAGTCAAGTCGATAGAGAAGGGGCAGGGGGGAGGGGAGAGAGACAGTTATGATTCTTGACGTGTTTGACAGAGGAAGCTGTTAGTCAAGGAGCCTTAAACTGTTCCTTCAACTGTTGTATCGAGTGACGTCCTGGCATTGCTACAAGAAGCTCTCACTCGCCTCCCCCCAGGCCCAGAGGAATGTGGAGAAGCGTTAGGCGGAAGAGAGTGTGGCCTCTACCTGTTTCACAGGCGGAAATTCAGATGAATCCTCAAACAGGGCCCAAAACCCTCCGCAGCTTTTGGCTTTCTTTCTTCTCGGTGGATACAGTAGAGGAACAGGAATGCCGTTGGAAATATCCATTCCAAGATATCTGCATCTGAGATGCAAAGATATCATAGATCAAATTCTAATAAGCTTTAATGGTCTTTATATGCCAGAATCTTTTTTTTTTTTGTTTTATGTAAAAGTCACACATCGGCTTTGCCAATTTTGTGACTTCTTTACTTTGCTGTGATTCTGTGTGGTTTCACGGAATCTGCTGTGTTGTTAATTTATGTGAAATTCATCATCACTAACCATCATCATAATGATCAACACGACCTTTTAATGGACACTATAATTCCGTGGCGTTTACCTCTCCATTAGGGGAAAAATACTTAATGTGCGGATAATTAAGGAAGAGAAATGCAATGTTTCCTGTCATCAGCGAAGTTTTATCCAAGTTTTATCTCATTTCTGCTGCATCATTGCAATTTACTACAGGGAATTCACTTCCCCCCCGAGAGTCTGTATTGCTGGAAGGGAGGAACATATTGCCAAGCTTCTGCAACTCCATTAAATATGGCTCCAGGGACACTGTGACGGCTCCATTTTGGCAACAGAAAAGCTTCACATGTGGCGTTTAGTTAAAAGGCTTCTTCTAAAGGTGCTAACAGAGAGTCACTTAGGAAAAGTTGCACCATGAACAAAATCCACTTTCTGCTTTCATCCATCATGGACCCAGAACATGAAACTGGCTTCCAGAGGTAATCTCTTCTAAAATCAACTTACACTCACAGAAAGAAAGTGCTCCAATATTTTTCTTAAGTGTAGGCATTAGTTTTCTGGCGACGTGTTGAATTGAAAACAGACAAGCACATCGTCCTTTGAAAGTCTATGCAAGAAGACGTTATAATGTGCTGAGACGTTACAGCACTTCTTACTTACTTTTTTACATTACAGATATTCCTGCATTCTAAGATGACTCACAGAGGGCACCGTCTCCTATGTACATGTTCTATAGGTATTTATTAAGCTAGGAGACCAGGAAAAAGTTCCTCCACACAGCCAAATCATTGTTTTTTTTTTCCTTTTCTTTTTAAGACTGGAAAGTGACATGAAAAGCGCATGATCGTATTTGTTCTTATCTTTTATCGCACTTGAGCTGTATCTGTTTCTTGCCTGTTTAGTATTTCTTTGAAACAGTAGATTGCAGTGAGGTCATTTTAGAAGGCTCTTTTTAGTCACAGTGCCTGGATGCCATATCTGCATGATTGAGACATGAGAGATGTGGTGATATTCTTCAGCATGACAAGCTACCCATTGAGTGGCCATCTCTGTGTGTGTGTGTGAAACCAACCTGATCTCAGGCACCAGCACTATGTCAAACTCCAATACGATAACACCTGCTCGGAGAGATGTAGCAAGGGAACAAACAATGGCTTTTATCATGCCGATGTGGCATTGACTGGACCTTATTGTTATGATGTGTGCGTGTCACCCCCCCCCCCCCCCCCCCACCCCAAAGTGAAATGATATTGCTCATCTGAGGTAATGGGGAGCACATAGAGGGGTCATTGTGAAGTGAGAAACACATGCATAAAACATAACCAAGGCTGATATCGTCTGTGGGGAGGGGACTACCAGACATAGGCCACAACAGCATACAAACAAGTCACATCTCGCACAACACCACAAATAGCCAGTGGTACAGAAGATGAGTGTGTGTATGTGTGTGTGAGGGAGAGGGAGAGAGAGAGAGAGAGAGAGAGAGAGAGAGAGAGAGAGAGAGAGAGAGCTTGTTTGAACACACAGGTAAAGGGCTGTAATTAATTTACTTTAGTCTTTATTTTAAGGAACAGATGACCTAAGTGTGCTGAAACAAGCAACCCACATGTGAGAGAGATGCAGAGAAAAACCCCACCCCACACTCTCCGCACATATTGTAATTTCCTCGCCTCTTAGTCTTATCTGATGCCCCCAAAAACACACACACACACACACACACACTAACACACACACACACTGTAACACACACTCCTCATCAAGCATGTGGAAGCAGTAATTATATCTGCTTTGGAGATGAATCGCTGTGCTGCTCCGCATCCCCCACTTCAGACGGAAGCGCAGTGGCACCCGTCTGGAGATGACGACAGTCCTCTGAGCCTCAGCCACTGCTGTTGGCCTCTCACCTGCCTGCTGTAATCCTCTGGGGCAGAGCAGAGCAGAGCCCTGGGGCTGCGCCACCGCTCCCACCGCAGTGGGGGAGGACAGAGGAGAAGCATTGGCAAAGTCAAGGGGAGAGAGATGACAAACAGGAAAACATGAAAGAGGAGGAGGGGTATCTATCTGTCTATCTGTCTGTCTGTCTGTCTGTCTATCTATTTGTATGTTTGTATTGTAAACGTAACAATGTAACAAGGGGAAAGATGACAAACAGGAAAACATGAAAGAACCGAGATCTATCTATCTATCTATCTATCTATCTATCTATCTATCTATCAATAGATCTATCTATCTATCTATCTATCTATCTATCTATCTATCTATCTATCTATCTATCTATCTATCTATCTATCTATCTATCTATCTATCTATCTATCTATCTATCTGTGTCTGTTTGTATTGTAAACATAAAATCAAATTGAGGGAATTAACAGAGCTGGTGACATAGAGGTTGTTGTAGGTTGTAGCTGCTTCCAGGTGAAAAAAAGGGCAAGTAGGAACACCAGTTGGGCAGCGGGAGGGGCAGAGTGGGAAGAAGAGAGTGATGATATTTGTGACAATGAACGAAGAGGAGTGGAGCCACGGTCCCACACAAAGGTGTTTCCCAACAGCGTTCCTCGGAGACTTTTCCAGAGTGGAGGTGCGAGGGGAGGGAGACGGATGGAGGTGTTGAGTAGAGCACGAGGGTGATGCCGCTGATTACGAGCAAGATGAAGAAGCGGACTTCACCGCCTTTTGTGTGTGGGACTGTGTGTGCAGAGGTATTTCCTGTTAACTGAGAGGGCCTGTATGCATGCTTGTGTGTGTGTGTGTGTGTGTGGGGGGGGGGGATGTTGCTGGTGGTGTGTGTGTGTGTGTGTGTGTGTGTGTGTGTGTGTGTGTGTGTCTGGGGGGTGGAGTGGGTAGGTTGGACGTGCTGCTGGAGTTTGCCGGCGGTGCTGTCTGCCTGCTGCAGCTTAGCCGCTCCACTGGCCCATCCGTCCACACGTCTTCTGTGGGCCGCTCTAAAGCAGGGGAGAGGAGCGGAGGCGGGGAGGTGGGAAGGTGGGGGGAGGTGGGAACGGTGGGGGGGTGTCGGGAGAGATGTTTATTGTGATGACCCCACCTGACACAATGCGTCTGTCTCAACGTAGCAAAAACATGTTACTCAAAGGGTTCACTTTCAGGGCCACAGACGCAAACAGACAGACAAACAGACAGACAGGCAGGCAAGCATGCCTACCTGTAAGAGGCTTGTAGACCCCCAGCCTGTCAGTGCACTGTGTACTTAGTATTGATCTCTTGCGTTCTCATCACTGGCAGAGTGACAGGTGGGTTTGTGTGCGGCAAAGGTGTCAGTCTGGTGGCGCGTAAGAAGAGGGGGTGGGGGGGCGCAGGTGGACATGTGGTATTTCTGAGGATGCCAACATGTGCGTCACTGGTGGTTTCTGAAAGCTGCCAATGTCATCCCTTGCTCATAGGACAACACACTATGTGTGTGTATAGACATACTCCTTTGTATCTCATTCCAATCTCATACAGGTTGCACAGTGGACACACAAAGCATGATGAATGTAGACAAGGCCAGCGTCTGGGATTTGACACACACGGCGTGCAAGTATGTATGTAGCCATTCATTATACACCAACAATGACCACGTGAAGTGTATTTCTTAGGGAAAAATAAAGGAGTCAAACAAACAGAGAAAAAGGATATGGAAAGAAGGAAGAGGGACAAAGGAAACACAAAAAGGATTAACATTTTTCTTCCCCTGCTTACAGGGTTTATGGACAATCTGGAATTCTTCCGAATTCAATCTTTGGGCAGTCATAGGAAATAGGGGATTTGACCAAAGAGTAGGGCAAAGCTGAAGAAATCCAGTGGGTGCATGTCTTATTCATATATATTTGGAATTGTCTGTGAATGCATGTGTATGGCTGTGTGCGCCTCTACATTGCAGTGTGAAAATGGTGTGTGTGTGTGTGTGTGTGTGTGTGTGTGTGTGTACGTCTCTATTAATATACTAGCGGTACACTTTTGTATATGTAAGGACATGTGGGTTTCAGTGCAGATAGCCATTTTTCCGCACAATGGCTGGGGTTCAAGTGAGTACAGGAATGATGGTGTCTGTGTGTCCCAGACATAGCTGGGTATGCAGAGGTTCTTTTTGATCTATTGTGAAGGCTCTGGGATATTTTGTGTGCCAGGTACAAAGGCCCCTCTGTAGACTAATCTAGCATCTTCGCCGCGATGCAGCAGTGACACAGCGGGCCGTTTACTTTCACACATCTTACAGTTTCTCCACCTGCTTACATTTTCTCCCACGCCTCACTTTGCCGTGTAATAGTGTGAGCTTGCAAATAAATGTCAGTCACGAGGAAGGGGAGAGAGAGAGAGAGAGAGAGAGAGAGAGAGAGAGCGTGCGTTTTTAATATGCATAGGGAATTTTAATCTTTACTTTTAATAAGATTTTGACCTTCTTGTGTCTGAGGACTATAATTAGAAAGTCTCGCTGGCTGGATTGACAGAGCGCCGTGTCCCAGGAGAGCCTGTGTGCTGCAGACCTTCTAAATCACACACTCGCATGAGAAATGTTTCATCTAACAAATTGGTTTCTCTCTCTCTCTCTCTCTTCCTCTCTCTCTCTCTCTCCCTCCCTCTCTCCTCGCCTGCCACCCTCCCTTATTTTTTAATTCTTTCATCTAGCTGTATTCTGAATATGGAGGTGACGTCACCGTCTCGTCCTTTTAAGAGTTGCAGAAGGCCGTATATTTCCACTGAATGGGGGGGAGGCTGAGATGTCTCTAGACTGATCAGATGGTGCCCTTTACTTACCTCACATCACCCCACCCCACCCCAGATGACTTGGCTAGATTTTTTGAGTGTGCGTGTGTGTGCATGTGTGTGTTTGTTTGTGTGTATTTGAATGTATGTATGAGCAGGGATGGGAAGAGAGATAAATGGAAAGGACACATGCATAGTCACGACCACATATCGATCAGGAGCCTTAATTGGATGAAGAATGTCAATAAGTCAGCTGGTTAAGCAGGGGCAGCATCAGAGATCAACACTGCAGCCCGCAGTAGGGAAATGCATGTAAGAGCATGTGGCTTATCACAGTGTCAGGAAACATGTAGCCAAAGGCCACATAGATGAGATCCTCACAGTCTTGTGAAGAGAAAGTCTGAGATCTTCTGATATCAGAACATCTCTATCACTGTTTACCTTTTTTTTTTAACAAGTGCAGTCTTCAGTCTATCTCCATATCTATATTCTTCTGTCTTGTTTTTCAGTCTCTCTTGTTCTCCTTCTCCCTTTTTTCTTCTCTCTCTCTCTCTTTCTCTCCCTCTCTCTCCCTGGTGAAGGGGAGAAGAGTGTTGTCTCTGTCAGGAGGCACTAAATTTAGCTTAGGCTGGTTGGCGTTTATTTACCTGCTGCCCTTGCTAGGATGTCCTTGCTAAATGAAGGCGAGCAGGGCTGTCACTAGCCAGAGGAGAACTTCACAACACCATCAAGGGTCATGGTAGTTTGTGTAAAGTTGGGAGTCAGTTGTAGTTACATTTGCTATAGATTGGGGCTTGTCGGTGTGTGTGTGTATAGTGTGTGTGTGTAGGTCTGTGTGTGTGTGTGTGTGTGTGTGTGTGTGTGTGTGTACAGTCCTGACGTCCTTCGCGTGGCGAGGCCAAAAAGTTGAAGTCTTCAGCACTGTACTGCAGTGCAGTTTTCCAACACTGACCATCTGGACAAACTGTCAGAGGAGTCAGAGCACTATACTGTCCATGACCGGCCATGTCCTTACCTGCTGGATATGGAGCATCTCCACAAACCCTGGCCTCAGCCCGTACTGCTGACCTATTTGCCACATCTCTCTCAAAAAGCAGTCTGTTGTGTGTGTGTGTGTGTGTGTGTGTGTGTGTGTGTGTGTGTGGTTGGGGTGGGGGGTGGCGGCTGTGTGCTATTTGTTGTTTTAGCACGTTCAGTGTTGTGTTCTTTCTCGCTCCCCCAGCATGGATCACTGCCTCTATGTACTGCTTCAACCCCAGCCCACCCCACCCCACTCCCCCAACACAGAGCGGCCTGTTGTAATGGTGACATTCCAGGCCTCTTCCTCCCCCGGCCTGTGTTCTGTGCTGAGTGACGGGTGTCCGCTCCTCTCCACCCGCTAATCAATCCGTTAATTGGGGAGCGAGGGGAGGAGGGAAAGGAGGGTCAGCTGCCATCGAAGCGTCACCCCTCTGTCTGTGCCTCGTTCATCTCTGTCACTGGTATGCTCCAGCGCTGCCATGCTTCAGAAATGTCCCTCTTTCCATCCCTCCTTCTCTCCCTCTCTCTCTCTCTCTCTCTCTCTCTCTCTCTCTCTCTCTCTCCGTCTCTCTCTCTGTCTCTCTCTCTCTTTCTCATAGTCTTTCATTTGAAGTCTGAAGTGCCCCTTCACAATTTTTGTTTTTACCTTGTTTTCATGTTTTTTCCCCTTCTAGCTGCATGTTCATATATCCCTACATTTTTACACTCATCCTCCTCATCTCTCCTGCCCTTGTACCTGTGTGAGGCTTTGTCTGTCTGTCATTCCTGGGTGGCTTATGAATGCTATACAGGTAGACTACAATACACATGTGTGTGTGTGTGTGTGTGTGTGTGTGTGTGTGTGTGTGTGTGTGAGTGAGAGAGAGAGAGAGAGAGAGAGAGAGAGAATGAGATGGAGGAAGGAGAGATACTTCACACAAAGAGGAAGGTAAATGTTTGCCCTGCTCTGTTTCCATTAGTAACCAGTCAAGCTGTGTAGAAAATGCTGGCTTTCTGAGGTCCACTGCCTCTCTCTCTCTCTCTCTCTCTCTCTCTCTCTCTCTCTCTCTCTCTCTCTCTCTCTCTCTCTCTCTCTCTCTCTCCCCAATTCTCCTTTCTCCTCCCACCTCTACATCTCACACCCCCCTTCAATGCTTTAATCAGATGTCCCAGTTTCTCATTTTATTGTATTTTGATGTTATAGTATAGATGTGGACCGTAAATCATTAACTGTGTGAAGAATAGGAGTGTGTAGGTTTTAGTTTGAGGCTAATGATGATGGGAAGGTATGATTCAGACAGGAAGCTGATTGTGTGGCTATTTAGATAGCAGAGGTTCTGTAGCACCTTTCGGAAGGGAGGAGTTGAAAAAGGGGGCGTAGGGTCTGACTCTCCATAGTTGCTTTTTATTTATGGAGGTAAGATAGCAATGTGCATGCTGTTTGCACTGCATACTGAACTCAATATGTAGTATTTTTTATGTTATTTAAAATATACATTACTTTCTTTTGGCCCATCTGTAGCCAATACGTCTCTTTATAACTTGACGAGGAAGGGTGACTATGTAACACAGTAGTCATAGAAGTGAAGCAGATTGTATTACTGTATCTGTTCGCTGGAATCTGTAGATTGTGGTCTGCTGTTTGCAGTAGGGTAATATCAAGAAAATACAATGACGACAGAAAGCTGCTTCTGTGCCATTTCAATGTCAGAGATTTTCTAGCCCCTTTTAAAGGGGAGGAAGTGAAAAACGTCGAGTCCAGGGTGTGTGGATTCAGTGATGACTCTCCCCGTCTGCTCTGCTCTGCTCTTGGCGTTGGCGAGTGCTGAGGAGCCCTAGTCATCTGTGTCCTGTCTAACCGCTCTCTCTCTCTCTCTGGCATCTCCTGCTCTGAACCTGACTGTGATGGAAGAGCCCATCTCAGACTCGATGACAGCGCTGCGGCTGAATTAGATCATCAGCTCCTATGACAGATGACGCTTCTTGAGAAGCACTGTTCCGAGAGAGCAGCAGAGAGATTTCCTCAGAACCCGACATGGTCACAAATCTCTGCCCCAAACTCTGTAATCGCTCAGAGGAGGCTTTCCCATAGATTGCTAAGCCCAGTCAGACGGTGATACTAACCTGTTGCTCACTGGACAAATAGATCCAAGGGACATGTGAATTTGCTGACTTTGTGAGCAGTTTGAGACAGGCGGTGCCCATCTTACAGTGCTGTGAGACATGGACATATTAATGATAGAAAACCCTCCCACACACACACACACACCCACCCACACACACCCGTGCATCTCATTTTCTGCCTCTCTGTCCCTCCTCTGTCTGTCTCTCAATCTCTTCTTACATTTTTCTCTCTTCCTATCTTTTTTCTACCTGTCTGTCTTTCTCTCTCTCTCTCTCTCTCCCTCCCTCCCTCCGTCAGAGCTGGCTATTGCCTCATGCCGGAGAAGTCCTGTGAGCACTGTCCGGCAAGTCCTGCATTGATGGTGGGAGGATCTTCAGCCCAAACCCTGGAATTGGCTCCCAGCTGCCCCCTATTGGTCCTCTGTTCTCTGCTCCAGTCTCTCTCTCTCTCTCTCTCTTTCTCTCTCTCTCTCTCTCTCTCTGCTGCACTCTCCCTCTCTCAGCTGAGCCGTGGGTGCACAGCACACACAAATCATCGCTCCTCAGTCTGCATGCGGCTCACGATAAGACGCTGTCGCAGTCTTTTGTGATTTTGTACGAGGGTGTGTAATATGGGACACGTTGTTTGATCTGCGCCCGTGCTGTCTGCACTGCGCCTTTGGGGCGAGGGTGTGTCTGGACGCAAGCTAATGTATGGCATGAGGCATCAGACCCGTGTTCTCCTCTTCTCTGTCTCTCTCCCTCCTCTTTTTCTCTCCCTCTCTCTCTCTCTCTCTCTCTCTCTCCCTCTCTTGCTTGCTCTTACTTCAGCTGATGGAGGCGAGATGTGATGGGGTTTGATGAGGGGCATTATAGGCCACAGCATGACCACAGGCCTGATTCCCCACCCGTCTCTCTCTCTCTCTCTCTCTCTTTCACACTCCCTCTCTTGCTCTGTATCTCTTCTGCCTCTCTCCTCCTCTCCATCCCTCCCTCTCTGACACCCACCACCACCACCTGAGACGCCCTCCCCTCTTCCCCCCTCGCTCTCCATGCCAATAACAACCTCTGCAATTCTCACACATCGATCACTCGGCCATTAGGGTTATTCTCTCCTTTCTCTCTCTCTCTCTCCCTCTCTCTCAGTGGAGGGGCTTTCACAGCTGAAGTCATGTCTGCACGTCTGACTGTTAGTTATTGTGACTGCTGTGGAAAAGGGTGTCAGAAATCTCAAAATCATGTTACAAACATACATTTTCTGTCCTGTCATATTTTTTTTTCTAATGGAGGCTGATAGGCAAGATTATGTTCCAATTTGAAGTTATTGCTTGGCATGGGTTTTGCAGTGCTAAGTAAGGCTCTTAACATAGTTTGGGGATCAGAAACTAGCTTATAGTCATTCTAATCCTAACATTATAAATATAATGCCCAATTCTTAATGTGTCCTCTCAAAGCATGCCCATTAACAGTGTTTTTGAGCATTTGACTTGTGCTGACAGGCTCATACACATTTACACATACAAACACTCACACACACATACACACACAAACACACACACACGCACATTCAGACATTCACACACAATTACACATGAACACACTGACAATTTTAGACTATGTGGCTTTAATTGTGACAATAAACACATTTACAACAGACAGGCTGACAAATTGAGGCTCTATTCAAAGGAAGTTTAAATGGTGTTTTTCTTTCACATCAAAGTTTTGTCATGAATTGAGCGACTGAGTGCAATTGGCCATTAGAGGTCACGACCAATGCCAGGGTTGCTAGGTGACGGGAGAGGGATTCAAATTGGTCTGTCTCTGCTGCTTTGCCGGTTATTTTGTTTTTTTTTTTCTTTCCTCTTGTCCTGCCCTGCGTCACTGCACACGTTATTTCAACCCTGACCCATAACATTAGATAAGATAAGATGGTACTTCACTCATCCAGTAGGAGATTCAAGAAACATGACCTGCTCTCCCAACTGACAGAAAAAGGAAGAAAGGAAAATTATGAATTCAAAAGAATTTGATTAACAGAGATACTTAGAAAACAGTGAAAGTAAAGAAGGGAAGTCATGATGGAGAAGAGAGAGAACGAGAATTTAGTTTTCAAATAATCAGTAACCTCAAAATGGTGCTGACAAAGGTGCTGACAGGTCCTGCTATTGGAATATAGGTGTCTATTTCCATTCCGATACGAAACAGGAATCATGGAAAACTCACTTGACACCTGATTATCTTGAGGTTGTTAATGACGGTCCCTAACCTGATTAGTACATAATAGCCCACTGTATTTTCAGACAGAGAGCAAGGTTTATGTACCCTATCTACAGTATGTGGTTCTGTGTGTGTGTGTGTGTGTGTGTGTGTGTGTGTGTGTGTGTGTGTGTGTGTGTGTGTGTGTGTGTGCGCGCGTGCAAATGCACATGTGCATGTGCGTCTGTGTGGGTATATGTACAGTATGTGTGTGAATAAGTAAACAAGAATCTACCCGTGCTTTACTTCTTCTGACATGCAAGTATTCATAGGAGTGCAGAGTGCAGTGGCTGAAAATTCAACACATTTTTGAGTGGCGCACAGGTCTAACTGAATAAAGTAGCAAGTGGGTGAGCTTTTACGCACCCACCTGCCATTTCTGTGGAAAATCCAACAGGGGAGGATGTGGCACAGTCTCCCAGGTAACACCTCAGCTCTTGCGATGGAAACCAGGCCTCTGTCTGTTTGGGCTTTACGTGTGAGATTTCAACAGAAGTATAGCATCGGTCACCTTTTTTTAGAAGGAATGATGTGGAATGAATTCAGTCAACCCAATCCAGGTCAAGAATTGAGTGAGAGTTATTCTCTGGTTGTGTTGTGTTGTTTTGTATGAACAGAGCAGTGAGTGCACCTTAATGTAGCCCCTGTCCCATGTATTCATGGATTTCAAGGCCAAACTCCAACCTTGATAACAAAGTAAATCAAAGACCTTCAGTTGATGTATCTATGTGTGTATGAAGTGCAGAGGTAGTCAGACACATCTTCATGATTATAGCACCCACTAATGACACGCTGTCTGGTATATCACACACACACACAAACATACACACATGCACACACTAACACACACACACACACACACACACACCTGCTCCCTCTCTGTGATCCTAGTTCTCTGTGATGTAGGCCTTCACAAGGTTTACTGCCCACAGTAGTTGGCGGTAGCACTGCTGCTTTTTAAATGCGCCTTGGCCCTGCCCCTCCCCGTCTGATAAAGTGTGTCTCTGCTCGGAGGCTGTAAAGATAAAGGCCAGGGTGCTTTCCCACCTGCAGCACCAGGCAAACGTCTCAGCACACTGAAGCTGCTCAGCAGAAACAACCCAGCAATTCTGCTATAGAAACTCGGCTCTTAGGCTTTTATGTCCCCAAACCCCCCTCCACAAACACACGCACACATTCATACTTTTTGATGCAGAGTTCATAGAATTTAGTGCTTTATAGAAAAGATTGCCTGGAAACCAGCTTGCTATGGACAACATGTATGGCTCTTTCCACAAACTGGAACCAGCTCGGTTTGGCTCAACTCGACTCACTTTTTTTGCTTCCATCATGTGGAACGTGGTACCACCTTTGTCCAAATTTCAAGTTTCAAATTGATACTTAAGTAATATAGCATAAGTTGGAGTGGAGTTGGTAGCAGACACAAAGCCGAAGGCTGAGTGCCATAGATAACCTCAGCGGGGGTGATATCCAATAACCAGCACCACGACCATGAGTGTTTTATTGCTATTATACAGTTTCATTACCAGCTGAGGAAGCTTGGACATCAAATTGTTTTTTCGTCAATTTATTCAGTTTGTTCATCCTCCGCTCCTCAAAATAGTTCCAAGCTTAGCTTATCATCTTGTTCCCAAGCAGAACAATAGTTCAATTAAGAGCTTCGGATGAGTAGGACATTTATGCCAGTCAGGTCAGTGGATAATGCAGAGTGATTACTAGCTTTAACTAGCTGCAGTAGTCTCCCGCAGTATATAGGTCGATATCTACACTTCTAGTGACAAGAAGAATGCGTTTTGTCCAATCAGAAATTCATAAATAGTTAAACCCTACCTAACTGTTGTATAATAAAAGATAACATGTAAATATTGGTGGTTATCGTTATTATTAGTGTCATGTTAACATTCTGAAAAAGCCCTCAGCAGCTAGCTCAGCAGTTAGCTGTTAGTGTTACAACAAAGTCCACTTACCAAGATGAAACAAAATCTTTTTCTTTTCATTCAGTATGGCGATTGTTGTTACCATTTTCTCAATGTTGGCAATGCTAGGGTAGTCTACTAGCCTGGGCGAAAGCAACTGTTGACTATGTCATACAGTCTGGCCCAACAAATAGGTTTCCGTTTGGATATGACGTATTCTCTCGCCTGGCTCTCACGCCTACAACTTTCGCTTTCAGTATTAACAGATCTCCAGCAAGTTCTGATCTATTTTGACATCCTAGTGGCAATAAATCCTCAAGATCATGGATGCTAATGTCATGTACCAATTTTGTGAATGTTATTCGAAAGTGGGGGGGGAGAATAACAAACGCGTTCCTATCCTGTAGGACTACAAAAATTTGAGACATCGCTCTAAACTGTGTGCTGATTGGCTAAACCGCAGAGTAACCGAGGGAAAGGCAGCTCGGGGGGCTTGGTCCAGACTACGTACGGAGATAAAATGTTTAGAGGAGGTACGTAGGATGGCATCACCAGGCTAGTAGTCTACTACAGTGTCACTATATGAAAAAGTTAAAGGGTACTTTTTATACAGGAAAACCAAACATCAAAAAACGAAATAAGTAGAATTTAGGCGAGTTTAGCTGATACCATTCAGTGGAAAACTACAGGTCTCTACCATGAAGGGTATGACTTTACGGTAGGGCTGTAACGATACACAGAATCACAGTTCAGTTTGTCTTGCTATTTTTAACCCACAGTTCGATACACCTCACGATCTTTTTTTTTTTAATTGAAAAGCATTTTATCTAAGCAACATTTACAGGGCATTTTTTACTAATTGAGCTGTGCATTTACTTTGCTACCAATATCAACTGCAATGTTTCCAGTAATTGTGATAATCTAAAATGGCATTTTTACTGACTGGCTTGCCATATTTTATGCAAAAATGGCTTGCCATAGACGCAGACGGCTCGTGGCACTGAAGCAGAGATATTTTGCTCTTTCAAGGCTGTCAGTGTGCCCCCAAATAATTTTTCATGAAATTGGACTTTTTTTTCGCATTATTTGCATAAGTTTTTGTTGAACATGATACATCCCGGTTCTAGAAGACTATAAACTGTTCAGCTGTTCAGTAAATTCAGTTTAGCCTACTATGAGTGGACCTTCTGTGAAGTGAAATATCGCCAATTTAATTTCTGTATGTAGTATATTTAGTGAGAGATAGGTGTTTTGCTCATGTTTAAAACTTTTAGCATAGTCTACGTGTTGCTTTTAGGGTAACACTTTGCGGTAAGGGTACATGAATTATCATGAATTCGTGCATGATTTCATTCATGATTCATTCGTGATTCATGCATTACTTCATCTCTGAATATCTAATGACTCATCAGGTATTAGCATGAATTCATCGTTTATCATTAATGACCTCCTGCTGAAATAGCAGATGATCTTAAGCATTAATTACTCTGGGTACATCATCATGAGTCATGACTAATTACACATGATCATGATGTTTTTGTTCAAAAGAAATTGATATAATTTGATATAATAAAAGTACTTATTTAGCCTACTTTGGCCTAGTTCCTCATATCTATCCCATACGTCAACTAAATTTTACCAATTTAACCATGTCAACAGTTTAGTTGAGGGGGCACAAACATGATGAATTCATCATGATCATGCAAATTAATCATGACTCATGCTAATTAATCATGACTCATGTAATCATGTGCTATTTCAGCAGAAGGTCATTAATGACAAACAATGAATTCATGTTAATTCCTGATAACTCATTAGACTTTCAGAGATTAAGTAATGCATGAATCATGAATTTATCATGAATGATTTCATGCATGAATTCATGATAATTCATGTACCCTTACCGAAAAGTGTTACCAAAAAAATCACATACCCACATAAAATGCATGTAACACATATGAAGAACCAGACAGAGAAAATGCACAGGATCAGGGTGATGGAGGCTGCACAAGAGACTGAACCAGACAGCTGTGACACAAATAACTGAAGGAACACATTACATCACTGAAGAACAGTGGATCAATGGGAGCTATCGACCCGAAGCTCGGCTCTTTGAGGGTCTGTCTGCAGCAGTCTGGCCATGAGCTTGAAACTAATGCACACCTCCTCTACATCCACAGTCAGAGAGGGAGTGAAGTAGAAGACGATGACTGGTAGTGTGAATGAAGAACTGGCATAATTAAAAAAAGATATAATTAGTGCAGGGTGAGAGATGGGGAAGAAAAGGTTACGACACCAGCTTAATGTGATGCATTTAGCTCCTGTTGTGAAGGCCGTTTATGAGTTTGGTCTGTGGTGTGGTCGCAAGCATTCAGGGCACACCTGAATTAGATGGCGCAACTGTGTCTTTGCCATAATTTCAACTAATAGCTCTTGGCTGGAGGTGAGCTCAAGCCAGGCAGCTCACTCTCAAAGACAACTCTGCATACCATATTTATGCCACAAGGCAGTGCCCTGTGGTACTCTCACTTGTGTCAATAGACTGCGTGCTTTAGAACACACATTTGTCTCTTCTTGTTTTTGAATCGGTATTGATTTGCACGCCCTCATTAAACCGATAGCATTCTGCTCATGACATAAGTCTTGTTGCGCAACTCTTAGGAAAAAAAAAACATGAAGGCTTTGCAGAAGGAGAAATTAGTTTGCACACTATTTGTATTTATTATTATATATTGTATGATTTGGAATGCTCGGCCTGGGGAGGTAACTAGCATACCTGTTGATGTGTGGCAAATCTTTCAGCACTAAACAAATAATGTAAAGCTTGTAGAGCAATCTTGGGGCCATAAACATGTTTTAAAGGTGGCTTGATGGCTCCACGTCCATAGACAGACTCTTTATTAAGCATCATAAAGGGATTTGAGAGGACCGTCTTTACTTTGAAGCGTCTAAAAGGCATTAGGGCTTGAAAGCCTGTTAAAAAATTACTTGGAGCTTTGAGGAGGTGGGCACACAACAATCCCCTCCACGGAGCGTCTCGCACAATGCGGCAAAGGCAACTGTAGAGGATAGCAGCATTCCTGGTTGACCTGCGTGGGTCTGATAATCTGGAGAGTATCTGTTGTGTACATATGTCAAAAGACTCCTGCCACTCTGGTCTTCCAAGGAACGTTGTCTAGCACGACCAACACCTTGCACAGGTCAATCCAGGCTATTCTCATTTGTTGTTCCACACTGGTGGAATGACCTTCCAAGTACTACCAGAGCAACAGACACCCTCACCCTCACCCAGCTCTTCAGTACCAGTACCTCTTGCACTAAAACCTCTAACTACCTGGAATGCACTTACAATATCACACACTAGCACTTTCAACTCCAGTCAGTTTCCTGCTGGCAAGTCACTCCCTTAATGAGTTTTTTTTTTTTTTTTTTTACTTATGTTTACTTATGTCTTAATGTTAATTCTCTATTTGTAAGTGGTTTTGAATAAAAGCATCTGCTAAATGCATAATATAAAATGTATCTCACATCTCCTCTAAACTCTCGCTTAAGATATGGTGTTGAATGTTTGCCCCTTTCCTTTAGTTTATAGTTATAGTTTACTACTATATTACAAGGAAGGAATGCCTTTTCCCAGTCAGTGTGTGTGGCAAAGAGTAAGATTCCATGATACTATTGATTAGTCTGATGTCACCCAAGATGTTATGAGGAACCGGAGAGTCCCTGGTGTCTTTAATTTGAGTCACTCTCTTTATAGTGATGTTGCAATGTTTAACCCCTTTTATATCATCTTGGCAGGGACAGGGAGGCAGATAAGAGTTAAGCATTAACTGTAATATTATGATCAGACTGGGCATTATAGACTGTCTGGGAGACAAGGCATATCTGAAGGTCTATCAGAGGTGTCTGGCAAACAGGATTTGTAGATGTGTGGTGATATTGTTTGACAAATGGTTCACATTTGATGTAGATAGATATTTATTTGTCCTTACGGAAATTTGTTCTGCACCATACATAGCATCTGATACAATTACTACAACTTAACAGGACAAAGACAAAACATTTATTATAAACAAGCACCACCACTCCTCCCCTTCCCACCCCCACACAAGACAAAAAGACATAACCCCTTTACACATAAGGCCGTAACAAGGGAGTTTAGGTTGGACATTATTACATTTATTTCAGACATTACCTGTGTTTATTCCCAAGGCATATTTTAAAGATTTAGATCAGCTTATATCATCCTTTATATGGAACAAAACAGTTCCACGAATCAGAAAGGAGTTCTTGCAAAGGTATAAGAGTGAGGGAGGTTTGGGTCTCCCAAACTTTATGAATTACTACTGAACCGCCTATGTAGATAAGATACAATTCTGGAAGTCTCCAACTGAGAATCAACTGTTATGGACATTGAAGGAGCAAAGTGCATGCTCCTCTGGTAGTTTGGCAGTGCTGGTGTGTGCTCCAGCGCCTCTTAGTAAAAAATATTTACCTAATAATCCGGTAGTGGGTTCAACACTTAAAATCTAGTCTCAGTTTCGATTACATTTCAAACATAAAGCTACTCTATCTCCAAGTCCAATGGCAGCAAATCCTTTTTTCCCACCATCTACATTGGACCCAGCCTTCTTGCTATGGCGTGGGAGGGGTTTGGCTTTTCTTTAGATATTTCTTTAGATATTTGCAGGTGAGAGATTATATTAAGAAAAATTTCCCTTCATTCCCTGCCCTGCCAGATAAAGACTGGGTTGATGAGTGCCTCCATTATGATCCTTGCTGGAGAGGATCAGTCTCAGGAACACTATTTCACATGTTTTGGTCTTGCTCTAAATTAGATGCCTTTTGGTCTGAGGTTTCTCAAACATACTCACAGGTTTTTGACAAAAACGTAGACCCTGACCCATTGATTGGTATTTTTGGGATCGCACCTTTGGGATCTGAATTTACAACTTCACAGTCAGCTGTTATCGCATTTACAAGCATGTTAGCCAGACAAATCATTTTACTGAAGTGGAAGTCTGATACACCTCCATCGTTTGGCTGCTGGGTGGTGGATGTTATGGCCCCTCCTCCCATTTTGCTTATTGCATCACTCTTAAAGCGATGTTCTAAATGTTATTAGGAACATTGTTGAATTGTTAGTTTGTTCCTTGTGATATACTGTGAGTGTCTTCAATAGACTCTCCAGAATGTATGCATGGTAAGTCAATTTTGAATGCATGTGGTGAGCAGAGAAAACTCAATAAAAATCATTTCATAATAATACTTCTGAAATTAGACACTCATTCTGTCTATCTATCTCTCTCTCTCTCTCTCTCTCTCTGATGTGCACGCACACACACACACACACACACACACACACACACAGACATTATCACAGAGCCACAAGCTGTGGAGTAGAGGTATTCTCTAACTCATTTGCATGCCTGCAGATGCTGAGGCGTTCCCTCAGTAGTGGTTAGTGTGGCGAGTGGGGTTAGCATATTAGCCTGTTAACGTGCTGCAATTAAGCTGTTATGGTGTTTGTTGTGCTCTCAGGTGTCTACTGAATCAGGAAGGAGTTCAAGCAGCTCAGGTCATATGATGCACACTGGAAGAACCCCAAGTTCATTAGATAGATAGTATCAGCGTATCCTCAGGACATACAGTAATAGCAACTCAACAAAGCATGTGAAGTTCACCATAAGCCCATCTCCCCTAGATGTCAAGTGATTTTATATGCAGTTTTGTTGTGCCATTGCAATTATGTTTTCATCGGTTCCTTAAGTGTCCATTTCCCAAAATCAACTTGGTACTTTGATCTTTCTCCCTCTTATTCTCAGGTGAGTCATTCTGTTTGGTTGGATCTTTTGGATAAATCTTAAGCTCTTGTTATTGTGTCTAAACAAGTTTTGTCAGAGTTAGTCACACATACCACATGTGTGACACATCTGTGTATTGCACTTCGACATTGTCGTGGATTACAATAAAACTTCAAAGTCTGTCGACTATTGAATTTAATGTATTCATGAGGGATACATTCTCAGACCTGTCGCAGGTAGTGGTATAATATTTCAAAAACAATTAGACATCGCTCTTTTAAAAAGTATGTGAATGTGAGCTCTGGAATGCATGATTTGTTAGTGTTTTTGCAAGTGTTTCTGTAATGGAGAAGGTTCTGACTATTCTTTAGCAATTCATCCATTTTTCATTCATCATTCATCGATCTTTACTTGTTCATTCTTTGTAAGCCTTCTGTAGGCTGTATGTAATATAAAACAGATAGTTCTGGTCCTTTTTTATGGTTGGTTGATGTGTTTGATGATGTTGTATATTCCCTGACATAGCATGGTTAAGACCATATTCTATATTGCTGCACCATTCACAAGTTAAGTTGGCTGCATAGTTGAAGGAAATATTTTTTCTTGGTGAAGGAGTTGACGTTTAGGAATAAATCACTACATTTCCTGTTACTGTGGCTTTGTCTCATGAAATTGAGCAAGGTACAGTATGTGTAGTAGCCGCAAGCAGCAAGGCCCTTGAGACTGTGGAGCTTTGCTCGCTTCATGCCTAACAACACCCCTCAGCTGTGCTATATAGACTATTTTCATATCCACTACACTCAAGCAATTATATTATGATATTTTACATTGTTGGCAAAAATCTTTTTCAATTTATTCATTTGAAGACTTACACTTGAAGCTCTCAAAGTTAAAAGTTCTGCTACCTTTTCAAGAAGAGCATATTGGAATTGCAGTTTGTATGTTGAAAGTAGTTGTAAGTGCCTTTAAATTCTGTGGAGGTTACTGACCTTTAAATGCTCCCTACAACCTCATCTATAGTGTCAGAGATCAGTGGCCAAAGTGTTCCAAGTCTTTATCATTGCTGTAGGAGGAATGTAGTGTGTTGATAGAAAAGCCATTGATAACTGTCACAGTCTATGTCAGGGTTCATGTTTGGGTTAGTCGCTCTGTCAATCAAGAGTTGCAAACACAACAGCTATCCCTATTCTTATAGGTACTAAAATACCCATACATAGCTCATGACACCTTCCTAGACACCCCCCCCACACCCCACACACACACACACACACACACACACACACACACACACACACAGGGTTCACCTGGTGGAGCAGCTGAAGGCCGCTCTCTCTCTCTGTCTGGCCTCGGCCCTGAGAGTGCTGGAGAATGTTTAAGTAAAGGGAGCGGCCGCCGGGAGCAAATAAAAACGCCTTTACAGTCACTGCCACATAGAAACCTCACTTAGGGGATTGTGAAACACCCTCTATTCACTGCTTGTGTGCGGGAACAACACAAAGAGCAGCTCAGGAGGTGACCCAGGCTCGCGCCCAACGGATCATCCCTCCGTGCACCTCTCACCTTGCCCTTAATGACCGAGATTCAGAGGAGTATTGATTTTACCTGACGTGCTTAAAGCCAGTGGGCACATTTTGATGTTGTTTGCTGTCGTTATGCCGCAAAATATTCAGGACCTAGTCAAATGTGAGGATGCAGGTGACTTTTGTTAAGTACGAAGATAAAGTCTATTCGTCAAATCTGTGATTGGACCGGGCTGATATGCAGGCAGCTTTCAATAAGCATAAATCCATTGTTAAATTAAATTTAAAAATCATAGATCACCATGAACCACAATGATATTGTTCTGAAGTTAGAACCACAAATGAATGTATAGTGGTGTATCTTTTACAGTGATCCAGTGGCTTCATCCTGTATGATATATAGCCTAGCACTATATGTCGGTTTTGGAAAAGTATGGAAAACGTAAAATGTTGGATGCATATTACATACCGACCTGTATGGATACACTTATTCTTTTTCCAGTCATGGCTTCAGAATTGAGATGAATTTTCACAGAGAGTTATGATGTGGCCAAGCAAAGATTCACCCGTTATTGAAAATGACTGATTTGCCCTTGTTAAAGGGCTTTCGGTCAACAGTGAGAGGGAGCTGTGCTTTTCCACCAAACAAGCAGGGTGTGTGTTTGTGTGTGTCAGTGATTAATCCACTGTCTTAAAGCATCAAGAGAAGGTTAGGAAATCCCAGACGGTGGTGTCAAAAGGCAGCCAGGATCAGCTGTAATCCAGTCATGGTGCCGAGGGCTTCACCCACTCATTTGCACCGCAGGTTCCCATTGCACCCTGCCATGTATTTACTCTCCGAGAATACAAACCATGGTGATGGTTCTCAGGTGGGTCTCAAGTGAGACATCCACCTTATTCAGCAGTCTTATTCAGTAGTCTGTTCATGTGGCTCAAGCCACGTTCATTACAAGTAAGTGAGACCAAGTCATCAAGAGGATGGAACAGACAGCAGAGGACGGGAGGATGTTGATGACCACTTAGTGTTGAATGCTGGATGGAGTAGAAGTGATGACGCATGGGGTAGCTTTTTGAGTCATGTTGCTGAGCAGCTACAGAACTGGCTCCATGTGTTCTGCTTTGATGATCATAATAGATTCATTTTCCACAAATAGTTGAAGTAGACCTCTTCTCTGGACCATACAGTATCCGTGGGAATACATAGACAACAGTTCTCAAGAACATTGCTCTATTCATCACCAGCATAAGGCCTTTAGAAATTTCCTGAATTTCAGTGAGTCGTGGTTCTCAAGAAATCCACAGATTGCTGTAATTGATGGCCAGGTTAGCGCTGCCTAGTCCACTTAATATTGCAGTACTCTCATCCAAAGGCTTTTCCTAGCACCCAATCAATGAACCAAAACTTAAATTAGAACCAATAAGTTTGGACAAAGTGCCCACCCAACATGAAATAAACATAGACCTATAAGAGCGTCTATACTCTTTGTGCTAGATGAGGCGAAGTGAAAGAGCCTGGTAAACCAGGCTATGTGAATCACCCATTCTTTTAAAACACTACACCAAAACCAAAGACTCTGGTAACGCTGGTACTGTCTTAACAGATGGATTGACTATGGTTTAGAGTCTTCATTTAGTGGCTCAATTAAGATACTGACATGTCATATTGGTCATTTAATTTCACCGTCACACTTTTGTAATGGTCGAAGACTATTGCAGGAAACATCAGTCTGTTTGTTTAAGTTTGCACAGATCCTGAGCTTGTCAGACAATAAACAGCAGCAGATTTCTTATTCATGTGCATGTCTTTACAATCATTTTTGCACCCATTTTGAAACAGGCCTGTGTATACACCCCCATCACACAATACTAGAGAGAGGACAGAACTTTTCATTCAGCCTATTTGATTACTCGGCGGTTGCCAAACCACAGGCAATCTCACCTGAACAAGCTGCCATGGATCCCTGGTAGTGTGCACGGCACGCGCGGGTTTGGCATGGGCCCGGCACAGAGAGACTAGAGAGAGCCTGGAGGTCAGACAGGGCAGGCTTTAATTAGAGGTCTGCCTTACACCCTGCCTGACGTTGCAGTACTCTCTTGGATGCTGCAGGGGGGAGTTTCTCACTGTAGGCACCGCGCCACATCTATGGCGGGAAGTTCTACTGGAGCTACTGTAGTGGCAAGCCTGGAGTCATACCAGACTATCCTTTGTTAAAAGATCTTGTCTTCCACATTGATCGGAAAAAACGACAGAACAAATGTTTCTAACTGTCTTAGATTTGTTATTATAATGACTGGAAGGGATTTTGTCGGGAGAGGTTACAGCTTAGTATTGATTTTTGTACAACATCATGATCTCAAATAAGATATGAGATGCCATCAGGCCTTCAGGCTGATGTTGCAAGTGTTGTCGAGGCAGCTAATTTTTCAGAACATGTTCCCAGGTTGTTATTGTAGATGGTGTAATTAATACTTCTTCGACACACACAACACAATATGGTGTGTTCAATCCTAGATCTGCTCTATCCATTTCATCACATCTTGCATGCTGTCTGCTTAAAGCATTAACCTTGCATGGTTCATATTATATAGTACAGGGCATAAAATGATGCATACAGCTTTAAGAAGATCAAGTTATTCCCTGGATCAGAGGAAAACCACTGCTATGGTTGAGGGTAAACAAAACTACTATACTGTCACTGTTCATTGTTGCAGTGAGGAAATCTTTGAATGGCACAGACCTTTGTCACTGGTGCTCATTCAAAACAGTGTATAATGTATTAAGTCACTATTGCAGTGTATAATGTATTAAGTCACAAATTATTGGGAATATTGGATATAAACATTTCTCTCCACCGGGTACTTCACTGGGAAAGGGGTAATGTATTTACTATTTTAATGATTTTTAATGACATGGTATTTGTGGTAAAAGACAGTATGGGTAGTGTGAACAGTAAGCCTACTGTATAGCCAATGCCACAATGTTCAGACCCATCCGTTTATCTTGAATAGTAAGGACCTCTTGATAGTGTGCCTAGCAGTACTCATCAAACGACTATACAAAAGTGCCAGTTTGAGCTGTTTTAAGTGATTTCCTTGCGTCGCCCCATCGACCGGAATTGAAAGGTAATTATGCCCAAATCAAGACATTTGTTCGCGTTTCTGCATGACTCCATGGCAACCCTGGGTCTCCTCATGCGCAACCGCTGCCATCAGCAATTACCTCCAAATCCAAAGTAATGATTACCCGTTTTGATGGACAGTTGATACATGTATAAAATTTATATACATACTAGTTTTGAAACTTGATTTGAAATGTTCTGAAATTGGGCTCATGGTTGCAGTGTTCATTTAGTGCTACATACGTGTGCATGTAGATGATGACCATGTTAGTTATTAAAAGTTATTGCAAAGGATTTAAAGAGGATGTAAAGAACAAAGGCTTCAGAACGAGAGGCATACGTCTTTATGAGGCAGTAGCTATAGCCTCCTGATCTGTGGAGATGTCAACATTTTATGACACAGCCTTGGTTTTGTCATCCACCAAGTCTTTAAAGCCAATCATAATTGTATTTATTTCTGAACTTTTTTTCTTTCAGCTTTCATTTTCCTCCCTTTTATGATTCGCTTTGTAGAAAGACGTGTGTCGTGCATTAATCACTGCAGCAATTATCTCAACCTAATTAGAGAAAAAAAGTTTTACAACTTTTTAGTTAATGATGTAGCCTTTTTTGGATTTAATGTGGATCATATGCACTAATCACTGCGAGTAGATGCATGGTTGTATGACCATGCATTTCCTTATCTGCAGTAAAAGCTAACAGATGGATCACAGAATGTTTTACATTGTATCCCATTGACTCCTTAATATAAGTGACTTCATGTGTTAACAGACTACTGCCCACTTTTCCCAACACTTCGTAAAAAAAAAAAAAAAAAAAAAAAAGAATTAGAGGGAAAGGTGTAATTTGTGTGTACCCAGCCCCTCCCGCGGAACCCACCCTTCAGGTGAAAAAAAAAATCTTTTAAGATTTTTGTGTGTCTCTTAAACATCAGAAGGGTTTGTCTGGTCGAGCCAATCACGTCCCTCCCTGCCATAGATCGCTGGTATAATACATAGGAGTAAAGGCAGAGTCCTCGCACTAGCGGCTGTGGCTTCAACTAACCAAAGGTTCCGAGGCCAATTTTCTACCTTTTCCCCGTATACGCTGTAACCACCCACCTCCGATGTGCTCCGTTATCAATTCGCAGTCTCTCTCATTTCCGCACCTGCCACGGTAGGGATCGGTCGGGGGCCCACGCTTAAGCTGAACAAGAGGTGGAGGCAAGGACATTGCTTGGAAGCGGCGAAGCGCAAACGCAGGACGAGAGATCCGTTCAGGGTCCGGCGCAAGGTTTCAAAAACGAAGCAAGGACTCATTTGAGATTCATTGGAAGAAATGCTGCTCTTAACTAGACTCGTGCTTATCGCTTTGCTCTGCTTGTCCTTGATGTCGTCCGGGCTGGGTTGCGGTCCGGGAAGAGGCTACGGCAGGAGAAAACATCCGAAGAAGCTGACGCCTCTTGCTTACAAGCAGTTCATTCCCAACGTCGCGGAGAAGACCCTAGGGGCCAGCGGCAGATACGAGGGCAAGATCACACGGAACTCTGAGCGATTTAAAGAACTGACTCCCAATTACAATCCCGACATTATCTTTAAGGATGAGGAGAACACTGGTGCGGACAGGCTCATGACACAGGTAGAGTTCAAGCCTTTCCCCTTCTTCCTACTTCTCTCTGCCTAGACGCTGTTCACCCTCTGTCTCTGATGCTGATAGTAGAAAAGAACCACGGGCCACTACATCATCCCGCCAGGCAGCTCCGAAAGTCTATAAAGTCAGAGCTTTTCAAACTTCAATGCGTCAAAGAGCCGTTTTATTCCCTCCGGGCACAGGTTTTCTCTAGTCAAGACAGGGCTTTTCGTAATGAAAGCGTGCGCTTGAAATGCCATCAAGCCCAGGCAAACCGGCGGGCTCACAGTTTTCACTCTCTGTGACAGGCTCTTTAAAATGTTAATGTCTTCCTATGCTCATATAGATATATGCAGTGTATACGTATTGAGTTGTTGGACGCACATTATCTCTAAATTATGCAATGTCGAATGAAAAATAGGCTACCGGCGCTATGCATTTTTAAAGATGTAATCTCTAATCTACAGTTAGTGCATATTCCTGTTGACAGAGCACTGTCAATCACATGACATCTAAATATAGACTAATTAAAATATGAAGTCGTTCAGTCGGACATCTGCATGGATTTCTGCAGCTGGCAATGGCTGTTTATCAGTGCATGAAAACATTGACATTTCTTTGAAAATCTTCAGAATACCACAGCTCCTCATTCACAGGGCGGGACGGTGCTAATTAGTGCGATGATAAAAAAAAAGAAGAAATAATTAAATAAAAGCGAAAGCGCACCGACGCGCCTTCGCTCCTTGCACTGCGTTTTGCGATGTGGAGAGTAACATTACGCATTCAGCGCTAACAGAAAACAGAGATAGTATCTGATTTGTCATGAAGATTACTTTGTGGACCACGAGTAGGCGTCTTATGTGGATACAGAACCGCAGGATCTGCTCGCATTGCAGTGCCCATGGTAAATATCCAAAGGGTCAAAATTGTATAGCCCGGATGTGTCGCATCCAGCAGACTAGCCGCCGGACTACATCCTTAAGTACGATTAATATTGCAAAAATCGGGACAGTGTATTCCTTATTTAGATCAATCTTGACTGTGTCAACTTGGGCATTATAAACCAAGGTGCAAGTCCATCTTAACAGAAAATGAACGCTAGTGAAGCAAGAGCGGCGCGCGCGTCAGTTTCCCCTGGACCGTGCGCCATGGGCACGAGCTCCGATTAAATATTCACTCCTGCGTGCGTGCGTGCGGTCCGAGTCTCTGTAAGGGACGCATGCTCTGCCTTCTTGTGTGGTATTTCAATCTTTGTTGAAAAAATGTGTTGGGTCGTTTACGAGAAGCAGCTTTGTATGATTTTTAATGTAGATTTAATAAACACAGTTCTCGAGTGCTCATTCATCACCAGCAGATGCATGTGCCCAAAGCAGTTTGATGCGCAAATATGGCATGTTTTATCTTTGCTTTATCTACTTTCTATATGAAGAGGCATCGTCAGCTTAATATTCTCTAGACAAGAGTACTGCTAATCAACTAATTGGTCGAAAGATGTCCATGTGCCATCAGGTAAAGATTGCGCAGCAAATATGACACAGCTGTGTATACGCACCCAGACGTACCAATGGACTTTTTGTTAATTAACATTCTAAATCGAAATGTATGTGCAAATTATTTGCATTGGTGTTTTGACACCTCGTTGCATAAAATTAATATCGTACTGCACACTCAAGTACACCACCTTCTTGGGAACCGGCTCCCCCACATGAGATGCCACTGTCTCAGCATTACGGAGAGCAGTGAGAAGCATTTGAACTTCTGACCCTTTGCTGTTGAAAGCAAAAACTATGGGTGAATCCATTACGGACATACTAAACGACTCAACTCACAACTGTTTGGGTGTATTGATCCAAGTAACCATGTGCCATGCAATCTATCGGAATGCAAGTGACGCACCAGCGACATTAAGGGCGAGACTAGTTTACAAGTAGTTTAAGTGAACTGTTACTACAGCAGTAAAACGGGTTGTTCCGACGTGGATTTTTGGCATACGTGTTGGCGACTCGGTGACATTCTGCTTATTTACATGTCTTTGACCAACACTTGTTCATTTCTCCATACAGCTGATATAGCTGCTGTCTGTAAGAAATCCAGTAGCCCCTCTGCCAAACTAGTGATTTTAACAACCCGTAAAGATGATTAATTTCACGTCTGCTTCAGTTTCCTTTGGTGTAAATCAAGTGCTGTTAAAAGCGATTGGGGGTGTGCTATGGTAACACCCCCAGGACACGCCAAGTTTTATACCAGCAGCAATCTTTCAACAAACTCAACTACATATGTCTTGGAAAGTTATCCAGGCAGCCTGTAAACTCATTTGAACTACACGCCCTAAGTCATTGGGATGTTCATGTGAAAATATAAAAAAGAAAAAAAAAATCATCGCGAATACTGCAATGGGGAAACCACGGGGTTATTTGCTCTGACAGGTACCCGATAAGCATTTCCTCTAAACACAAATTATTCTGGGAGGAGATTAAGAAACGTCTGCGAGTGTCGAGGCCTGTTGAACAAAACTCGGTCTCCGAGTACAAAGCGACGGCGGAAGGATTCCCGCTGCGCTTCACGGTGACTGAGCAGAATTGGGCTTGATTTGCGGCACACGACCCAATGAATTAATAAAGACTTTAGGCTTCACGGCTCTTGACTCCCGGCAATCCCGCTCAGAGTGTGCAGGGGAAAGGTTTTTGGCGTGTTCCCCTGATTATTGCCTCCTCCTGCAAGTGCCACAAGTGCCCCCGACATAGCAGAATTGTGCGTGTTTGCAGTGTTGTTTTACTGAAACGGTCGAAGGAAAAAAGAGTGAAATATTGGACAACCTGTGCTTACTTGAGATTCTGATCCCCATGTGCGCTCATGTGATCATGCTGAATGACTTATAACAGGTATTTGTATTGCTTGTCAACGATTGTGGGAATATTTTAAATAGTTCTTCAAGAAAGGGACTGAAAGACCCCCCCCCTCCCAACCAACCCCAGTTAAGAAATCATGTCACGACCCAAGAACAAACTTGAGCCAGGAGAATAATGAAAGTTTCTCTCTATCCGTGGGAACGCTGAAAGGTCTCTTTGTGACGTTTTATTTGACATATTAGTTAAGACAGAAGAGGAGTTGTCTTGGAGAAGGCCAAGCATCTCATGTCAGGGTCCCATGAATGGCTGTTGGGTGCACCATTCAATCACACACCATACTATTTATTTTACAGCCATGTGTGGGTTTGCCTGTGCTTTTTTCAGTGTCTCAGTATGAATAATTTATCCTAAGAAAATAAACACATAACACGACCACCTATTAAACAGCATCTTTCAGTGCAGGCAGTCAGTACAGACTCGAATCATAAAAATAAGGTTCATTCCATCAGAATGGAGACAAACAGGCCTTGGCATGGTCACACCTCTCTTGGACTGGATCTATATGTTTTAAGCCAGTGAAGCGAACGCAATGCCTTATCAATATTTCATTGCCAGCGATCTTAGATGTGCCATCCGACGCTGCTCCCGAGACAGAATATTCTAGCGAGTACAGAGTCAAAGAGGCCAATTCCTTCGAAACGGAGACTTGAAATGTTTCTTAGACAAAAGCCTTTGCTTCGGATAAGTGAAAATGACAATTGACCCTCGGCTCTGTTTATCTATTAAATTATGACTGGAATTCTGAGGCCCTTGCCGGTTCGTTGCAAATATCTAAAATGTTAAGCACTTTAGCGAGTGATTTGTCAAAGTAAAGCTTTCAAGAGCCGATAAACCTATTCGAGGGTAGAAAAAAGGAAATGTTTCACTGCCACGTGACATGCATGAAGTCCCCGTGGTGCAAAGTATTTGTCTAAAACCTGAGCAGCGCATGCCATTCTGGCTTTACAGAATAAACAAACCTCTCTGTTTAAGCACATTCGCGTAAGGAGACCCGTCTCTCCCACAGTTCTGTGAACAGCACGAATCAGAGTAGCATTGTTGATGTGTTTTAAGCATAGTCATTCGACAGCCCATATGATTTATACTTTAACGAGGCGTCAATAAGTGACATCTGGGTGATTGTTCTTGTCTTTGACCTTCTACAGAGATGTAAGGACAAGCTCAACTCTTTGGCTATCTCTGTGATGAACCAGTGGCCTGGCGTCAAACTGCGCGTCACCGAAGGATGGGATGAGGACGGCCACCACTTCGAAGAATCCCTGCATTATGAGGGCCGTGCCGTGGACATAACAACCTCAGATCGGGACAAGAGCAAATATGGCACCCTGTCTCGGTTAGCCGTGGAGGCTGGCTTCGATTGGGTCTATTACGAGTCAAAGGCCCACATCCACTGCTCAGTGAAAGCAGGTGAGAGTGCGGTCAGTTGAAAACCACACATATGTTCGTTAAGGTACCACAGTCCCATTCCCCCCTCCTTCCAGTGTAATTTCACTGTGCACAGGGAAAACGATCTTGTCGTTATCTTGTGCGCAAAACGTGAAATTTAAAAAAAGCTACAGGCTGAGAATATGGGTAGGTCCTAGAACTGTAAGTATATAAAGGGAATGAACTTTTCCCTAAGTAAGCAACCCGTTATTGGCTTGCACAGTCTCATCATTAAGGCAGAATGCATCTATTGGGCAGGTGTTTTCCTTAAGTCTTAACAAACCCCTTATTTTGCATATAGGTTTGGGTGACTTACTTCACAGACATCAGGCCTACATTTTGGATAAAGCTACACCCTTTATTCTGGTAGTCTAACCTCAGTTTGTTTCCTAAGCACCATGCCTTCCCTCCGCCAACACCACTGGCCTCAGTCAGCAAGTCATGAAATATGCATATCCAAAGATAGATATACATATTTTCAAATAGGCCTTGTGATGGATGAAAAAAGGCCCTCAAATAGGCCTGTGATGTATGAATATCATTACAGTGTTTATATGGTCCACAGTGTTTGGGAAACGAGAGCTCTGAAACAAGTTAGGCTATATGTAATGATATTATAGGCTATAATTTAATTATAAATAAAGGTAACAGTAATCAGTTGCATTACTTTGGAAAAATTGTGTAATTGAATTACAGTTACAGTACTTTGGGGAAATATTAAGGATTACAATTTCAGTCACACCTGAATAGCCTCTGCAAAAACATGCTATGTTTTTAATGTTACTTTTGTTTTGCCAGTTTATCTTGTGCGCAACATCCACCATTTCTAGCTGAAAGCCTGATACTACTGTTATAACTAATTGGTTCTTTCATGTTTAAATTGGCAATACCACCCACTTGCTGCTTGATCAATAGTCTGAGCTGCAGTTGCCTGGAGGCCTGCAATAACTAGTAGAGTAGGCCTAACCTATTAGAAATAAACATTAACTGTAGTGAGCAGGCGCCCACAAACACAATCAATCCCACATGAAAAGACAACTGCATTCAGTGATTCACATTCACAAGTGTTGAATGTCAAATATTTGATTTAGCAAGCATAGCTATTCAAATATCAACATGATCTCACACAGTGTTGAGGTGTTGAAGTCCTGCACTGCTGTGGCTATGTTATGGGGGTTTAGGAGCAGTCAGTGTAGAGTATAGCTGTAAGATTAACCCTGTCAAGTTTCAAAGACTGAAAATGGTTGACAGTTGAAAGTGAAGTCCATTCAAAATATAGAAAGTAATCAAAAAGTAATCAAATGTAATTAGTTACATTACTCAAGTAATTGAAATACAATTACAAACACTACAATTACGTTTTTGATTAATTCAATTAGCCTAACTTTTAATTGTAACACATTACATTGCCTAAGTAACTTTTCCAAGACTTTCCTTCTCACTATTAATTGCTGTATTATTAATCTTAACAGCCTATAATTTGGACAACACAAATAATGGTCATGTTAACGGTTCTGTGTTTTTTTTTCCTTTACTATACGAGGGGCCTGTAATATGATCTTATATCGCCACTCTCTGTTTCTATGAAGGAACCACCTCTGTCTGCAACAATTCTAAACACCCCATTGCAACTGGCACGCTTCATACAGCTGTGCGCAAACATTTACGCCACAATTAAAATTAAATGAAAATTAGTTTTATATTTTGTATTGCGATAATATATTGACCAGCAGAAAATTAAATGTCTGGCCTCTCAAAAATGATTTCCCAACCGAAAATATTGGAAAACGGACGAGCTGCCTTTTTTCCACATGTGTAGTGTTGTGAACATGCAAAAGGTGTCACGATTGTTTATTTCTAATTGCTTTTGCTAAGTATTTTCCTTAAGGCTCATGCTTTCTAGTCTTTCACTTGCTCAAAAAGATTCGATCTCCTGGCTCAGTGCCAACAATAACCACTGCTTAAGATGCTCTGAGAGACGCGATCAAATTGATGTCCTCTCCGGGTGCACAGCCTGTGTTTGAGGTTTTGATGGCAAATCTGCTATTTAAAATTCAAAACACAGGAGACTGAGATAGTATTGAAGTCTGTGTCATTCTGGGTCATGTGACTTTACCAAAAGGATTTGGGCGAAGCAAGGCTGGACTTGCTCGGCCAAATCTGTTTCTCAATTGTCACCACCTTATAGCATGGCCCGGAATCTCATGAGCAGATTAAACGCATGAACATTCCGAGCTATACAGCTCCATTCTCCGCCCGTGTTTGCTGAGCGTGTGATCCAAGAGATCGGAATGTGAAGAGTTTCTCCAAGTCCAGAATTATTGTCACCAAGATTGACAACAGAGCGAGAGAAACTAGAAAGGGGGACTCTGGTGTTAGGCTAGCGCAAGCATTTAGGGCCTCTGGTCTCATTTAAATTCAAATCTACATCTTGAGAGGCTTGGAAAAGTGTCCTGGCAGGGCAAACACAGTTTGCAGCTCACGGGGTTCCTCTTTTCGAGATGCGTGTGAATTGTCACACAGAAGTTTCTGCACCTGAGCAAATATGAGCTCAGGAGCTGGGAAAGGCCTAAGTGTCCTTTTCCAAGAGTGGTTCTGTACACAAATTGCATTAGAATGACAATGTTATTCTTTATTGGTTTTAATTAGTGCAGAGCGGGCTTTTGTTACACGTGCTGTCTGTCCCAGCACAGGGGCTGAAGTCCACAATGTCGAGGATGAGACGGACCCTGTGGAGAAACGCACCGCCTGCACTACTAAAGCCTGAACTGCCCTAATTAAAAATCAATGAAGAACTCCTATTTTCATTCAGATTAGCTTGTATAGGGCACTGGTCTCCTACAGCGAGATGTTCTCTTTCGTTCCTGTTCTCTTTTTTTGGCAGGGATGATGCTTGCCTTTACTAATGTGTAATACACACGAGCCGTTGGTTTTCATTTCAGGTGATGCAGACCACGATATCAGTGAAAAAGATGTCATAAAAATGTGACTGTATAAGAGCTTTTGTTTGTTTGTATATGCCTAATGGCATTTTTTTTTATTTCATATCAACAGAAAACTCAGTGGCTGCTAAATCCGGAGGATGTTTCCCGGGCACCGCTTATGTAACACTGAAAAATGGGGCAAGAAAAGAGGTGAAAGAACTGAGGCCTGGGGACCAAGTGCTGGCAGCAGACAGCGCAGGAAATCTCATCTACAGCGATTTCATCATGTTCGTGGATCAAGACTCCAGGACACGTCGAGTGTTTTATGTGATTGAGACAACAGCGCCCGTGCGCAAGATCACCCTCACCGCTGCCCATCTTCTGTTTCTGGTCAGCAACTCCACGGATGATCTCAGCACCATGACGGCCACGTTCGCCAGCAAGGTCAAGCCCGGACAAAGGGTCATCATTGTTGATGATAAACACACTCAATTGAAGCCTGTCACTGTGGCACGGATTTACATGGAAGAACACGAAGGTTCCTTCGCCCCTGTGACAGCGCAAGGAACGATTGTAGTTGATCAGGTCCTGGCCTCCTGTTACGCAGTCATCGAAAATCACAACCTCGCGCATTGGGCCTTCATGCCACTAAGGTTTGGCCATCATCTCTCCACGTTGTTACTGCCCAAAGACCCCACCGACTCACCCGCTCCCTGGCAAGAGGACGGAATTCATTGGTACTCAAAGCTTCTATATCAAATGGGAACGTGGCTGTTGGATAGTCACGCTCTTCATCCTTTGGGGATGTCATTAAACTCAAGTTGAAAACCTCAAATGGATATAACAAAGAAAAATAAGACCAATATACGAGAAAAAAAGACTATGTAGATTTTAAAACAGAAAGAGACAAGAAAGAGTCAAAGGCCCCTTACGGAGTTGGGATATTTATTTCATTGACTTTTACATGTGTCATTTTCAAAGAATAAATGGAGCCTTAAAAGTTTTCTTTGAATAATTTATTCTCATGTGAACTCTCGCCGGTGTCACACAAATGGATTCTTATGCGGTGTGGCCAGCCAATTGTGCAGAATCTATTTTTGTATATCTGAAGTAAGACGCAGAGAAAAAGAACATGTAAAAAAGAAAGAAAGAGACAAGACGTCTTGACAGGTTGTAATGTTCTGTGCATATGTGCAACTGACTGTTATATTTTGGGGGACAACGCAAACTTCGTTGGGGTCCATAAATTATATTTTTATACACAGAATTGTAAATTAGATTTTGACAGATCGTTACCGAATCACGTTTCGTTATTTGAAATAGTGTAAGATACGAGAATATATTTTAATTTAAAATAGTTGCAAAACTCTTGGCAATCTTGTGCTGTTTTTTTTTTTTTTTTTTTTTTTGTGTTCATCAAGACTTCTGTTATTTTGTAAGATTTTGGTTCAGTTGTTAGAGGTAGGCAGATCTTTCGTCTCGTGTCTGCTGTACTCTCTTTTCCTCGGTCTCATTGTGTCTTCTATTTCAGAAATGCACATTCTGATATCTCAGTAACCATATAGCCTCGTAGTACAAAGCAAAATGTTTCGTTGAATAAATTAATAAGTAACTCATGTAAATTTACTAAAATGTATTTTTTCTTTTCATATTTTGTAATAGGGAAATAGTTTTATAGAAATAAAATGCGACAAGATGCACAGTTTGGATAGCTTATGATAGCGTGACCGTATCAGTTTACTTTCATGAGAGGGCAATGTGTCAAGCAATGTCTAGAGTTTATTATTTATATGTTTACTATAAAAAGAGATAAAGAAAATGTTCAAAGTTGCAGCTGTTATTATTTTTATTTGCAAGGGGCGTGAAGTGAGGTGACCACCACTGACACTTAATAAGAGGTCAAATAATCGAAAACTTTCACTTAAGTCATGACACAATTCAATTCCTTACATCATATTCTTCACTTTGGCTATATAAAGTCGGACTTTTATATTATGCTGATTTACGAAGCTCTTTATCTTAAAGACATGGCTCCTACGATTGACGACCAAGTTTATTTAAGTTGCCGATTGATTAAGGACGTGTAAATATATTGTCCATCCCCATGTGCATGATTTTATGACAGATAACAGGCAATAACCAAATTGTGGGCAGGCATCAAGCTCTATTGATTTCAGTGGCTCAGTAAGGTATTAAGTTGAAGGCGACGTGGTCGGTTAGGGATGGGTTCTATCAACCTTTGAACTGTCTGGTGGTGTCTGCCTGTGAAAAGTAGTGGCCCGATGTTAGATTTTAAAGAGGTTAGCCTTTCGCAAATAACTTCTGAAAAACTTGCAGACAGATTAAACAAAAGTATGTTTGTTAGCCCTAAATCTCCTTGCAGCTTCTGTGAACACGCAAATTTCCATTAACAGGAAGCGTAGTTAAAATAAGGAAGGCTAGGCCTATTTACTTAGTCCACAGCGGAATACACTTCATTTAAATCCCTATTAATTCAAAGATAAGTGACGGCTATCACGAGACTCAGTTTGTGTGCGTACTTATCACCCAACCCCTGAAGCCCATATCCAGATAGTTGGTTCAGCAAACTCCTTCGAAATTTGTTGGATGTCTCCAAGGTGTCCCAAACTTTATACGCATTCTGTACGCATGTTGAGAGTGCATGGTAATACGGTCAGTAAGCGACATCTTGTGGCTTTGAGCTGTAATACACCTAGGCTATAATTTGAAAAAAAAAAAAAAAAAAAAAAAAAACCCACACACACCTGAACAGGTGATTATCACTGCAGGCATAAGGATTAATTTTCGAATTATTTTCACATTGCAACATTAGGCGATAAGAAGTTGTTTACTGTAGATTTACTTTCGAGCGAACACACACACACACATGGCTTTTAAGGTAGCTAAAAAATAAATAGGCTTCTGCATATCACACAGGTTATTTTAGGCTGTCGTAGCCTATGAACTGCTGCAGACTACCGACAGAATGTTAAATTATGTGCAATGGTTCTGGTGCCAACTGCTGCCCAACAAGAGGCTCACTTCAGAAAATGTTTTCCATATAGGCCTAAACAAGGTAAGGAACTGGTGTTTACACTGAGAAACTAAAGCATTTCACCTAGTGGCTTTGTCCTCCTAAATGCCCATAGGTACAATAACTCAATGCTCAGCTTGTTAATTGCGACCAATTAAGGTTTTAGGTAATCTAGCCAATTTCATACCTAAGGTCAACAATTAGTTAGACATAGTCTAGTGTTTTGTATTTTTACTTTCATAAGTTGATGTCATTTAGAGGTAAAATGTGACAATTTAATGATGTAAAGGCTACTTGACCTAACAAAAACAAAATATTTGCACAAATGTGTTCACTAACCAGTAGGCTGCAGCCTCCTATCACTGAGAAAGACGAGCGCCAGGCCCAGCTTTCAAAAAGCCCAGTTTCAACAAGAAGAGAAATTCTTCTCATGTCGCCTACATTGTGTATGCTAAAGGGATTGTTGATACTGAGAGGTGGAAACTTGCCCCAGACGGAGTGGCGAGTCTCAGTCTGTATGGTGACCTCGGCTCTACTGTCGGGGGAAAGCATTCCTCAGAGCAGGTAAACACTAGCCGCTAATCCCTATGAGGGCAGCGCGTCTGTCTGCTCGGCCGCTTGCAAAAGGAGGCTTCAGCCAGCGTTGACATTCGCAAACACCAGCAGACTCGTCTCGGAAAACATCCAGATTCTCCATCCATTCAGTTTTTCCATAAAGTGGCATGTAGATTGCTCGCAGCAAACATATATACATTAATCTTACACGGGTTAACGTTTCATGAAGATTATAATGCATTCTGAAATATAGTCCTATATAAGGTCCTCATTCTTATTAAAATGTCATTTAACTCATTTAAATGTCATTTAAGCCCCCCAGTTAAGCATGTTGCAGCAATCAACAAAATGAATAGGTTGATGCAATTTCAGACCTATATGCTAAGAGCTATGGTCAATGGACTAAAATATTGGGAAATACTGCAGATATTTGTGATGTGATTAAGAGGTGGGAGTTAGGATAAAGAATTCTTTAAACTCTAGTCTAAGAAATAACTACAGAACAACGAAGTCAGTGAAACATATTTATTTTTTTCTCAAAAACTTTATTAAAAGACAAAACCCATAAAAACAGATTCAGAGATTCACAGGTTTCTTTGGATTTTGGTCAAGGCAATATACATTTTTACCAAGAAATATTCACAAAAGACACAATCTCAGTCTTGTAGTCTTGACATTTTGCATTGTATGTTGACAGATAAGCATCACAAGTTGGAAAATAAATAAATAAATTAAAAAACGGCTCCATATTAGTTTACACAACTGGTGCAAAAAGCTTGTCTGTGGATTTTCAGGACAGTCAATTCTATACACAGTAACAACTTCAAACGTTCTTGTATTTGTCAAACACTGAAAAGTACTAGTCTGATAACAGCCTCAGACCAGTGTAAAAAAGGTGGACTTTTTCTTGTCTTTTCAAAGGCAAGTCTTTCATTGTGTGTGAACCACGATGTCTCAAAGCAGTCTCAAAGTTGTGTATCACTCCGGCTCAGGCTAAGAAACAAAGGAAATCCAGGAAGCTGGTCTTGCCTGCTCAATAACAGAAGGGTTAGGTTTATTCACTAGCAGCAAACACCAGCTATGCAACACAATGCATTGACAAGAACCAGAGGGGATGAGACAGAAGGAGCAGAGGGGAGTAGAGAGGAGCTTAAGAGTTGAACTTAAAGGGAAGGTGAAGAAGTAGAGGATATTGAGAGAGGCAAAAAAACCATTATGTTTTAAAAAAAGAAGTAAATCCATTAGTTGACACACGTCCTGTCCAAGTTCAACGGAGGATCCTGCCAAGAGAAGAGACTTGATCATTGTTAATGAGAATAAGGTTCCATCATGGTCCGTTCCCTAGAACAAAAATCAGACAAAGGTTAAAGACAGTCTCTGTCCATGTTCAGACACCTGAATATGACAAGGAAAAAAAAAATCAGACACCCAACATAGAAAACATCAGTCACTGTGTTCAAAAAGATCTGGTTCTTGTAGGAAAATGAATGAATATCCTAACTTTTTGTGCAAAGGGAACTTACAACCAGATATTTTTGAAGAGCAACCAAATAATCATTGCACCCAAAATTGAACCCCACCCCCAAAAATAAATAAAAAAATAAAAAATAATAAAAAAATCAAGTGCACCCCTACATGTCTCCAAAACACATTAAAAGGAAAGGCCCAGTAAGGTCCTCCATAGTGTTCTTTTAAGATACTTTAAAAGTCCAACATGGACTTGGGTTCAAAACATCATAAGACAAGATCTCATGAATTGGTAGGCTATTTAAATAACTGATCAGCATAGCTGCTACTAGTTCATATCCATAGGATTTACAATTAAGTGCTTAAAAACACATGAAGACACACAGGGCAGACAACGCTACCTCATCCAAATATACAAATATAACGTAACCCTGATATATAAAAATGCAATTAATGATCAAAATACCATTGGAAAAAAGGAATAACAAAAACAAAAAAAGCAACATAAGGCAAAGATGGAAATAAAATGTAAATTTCTTCTACTACTATGAGGTCCAGAATGTTTGGGTATTGACCACAAACACTCCAAACCTCATTTCCTCAATTATTTAGCAGAAGCAGCAGCAGCATTACATTCAATGAATGCCTTCACTGAGTAAGACTATAAGAAAGATTATTTTTATGAAAAAAATAAAATAAAAAAATCTTACTACAGTATAAACTAAACTACAGCTCTACAACATTTTGGTTAGCAAAACGTATAGATCAATATATAATACCAATATCTGTGATGGAGAGCTGTGCACCTGCCTACTTCTTTATGCTCTTCTGTATACAGTGCAGTTGATACCCACATATACATTTACCATGCTCCAGGTAGAATATACAGACTACTAGTCATACTTAAAAGCTTAGTCCATATTGCTAAGGTTCAGTCAATCTTTCTGCAAGAAATGTTCAACAGAGCTTCTAATACCTGATGCAGGCAACTAAGCAAGTGAATACTTTACACAACAAACACCATCCATCTTCATATCCTCTTTTCACAATCATAAGTTTTCACAAAAAAGGGCATATTGAAGAGGAAGTTCACACACACAAGCACACACATGCAAACAGACACGTACGCACACACATGCGCGCGCACACACACACACACACACGCGCACACACACACACACAACACACGTCACACATAAAGCAGGGTAAAGGACGATGACCATTTTTGAGAACAACATGAAAATAAAATAAAACTGAACCAAGTTTGCAGATGACATTACCATCATCATCATCATCATCATCATCACAATTGCCAACCATCAATGACATCACGCAGAGAATAATAAAATAGTGGTTCAATGGCTTCACGTACCCATACTCATATGGTATATACATGACCATGTTTTATTATTTTTTTTACATTAAAATGCTTTTGATGAAGCTTGAACTCATGAAGAAACCAAGGCCTCAATGTCCTAAATACAAAAAAAAAAAAAAGGAAAAAAAAGTTCTAAAATGTTGAAGCATTTGACATTAATCTTTGAAGTGTGGGTGGTTGGAAGTGTTTGCGGCATACTTATTTTAGTCTTGAAGTCCTACTATGTACATGGCGCAAAAACCGGGAACCACCATGGCAAACATAATACTACTAAAAATGAAACAAAAATAAACAAAGTCACCTTACATGTGTTCTGTTGAGTATGTACATGATCACCGGCACACAGATAATGGTTGCTCCCAACATTTACAAAACAACATGCTCCTTACAGTCAAATAGATATTGAGTTCCTGGAGCCCTAAATCCAGATGATGTGTCTTGCTTACAGTATATACAGATGTTGAATATATTCACTAATTTGTGATGGTTTGTGCCAACATGGTCAGGCTAATTGGAAGTTGGAATGTGTGAACTGGAGGAGGGGTGATTCTCTTTGGATGATTGTATTTGGGAAAGCTGAATGCGTGTTCTCTTGATGCAAGTGGTTCATTTAGAATGGGCTGAAATGAATCAACTGGAGGGACACTACTGCAAATAAGGGAAAGAACCTCTACCAAAATTGTTCTACTGTGAATATGCCGAAATGACTAGGTCCACGAGGGAAGCTGTGAGAGCAAAGAGATAAAGCAGCAATGTTGAGTTCTGTACATGACGGGATTATTATGCACTTGTATACAAATATGACAACTCGGAGAGCCAAACAACTATGAGAAAAATGCAACATTATAGATATGCAGAACACAATGTATCATTTCCACTAAAAAAAATATGGATGCGCAACACTTGATTTACACTTTACCAAAATAAGACGCCGATAATCTCTGTGCCATTCCAGTGTCTGCTATACAGGGACCATATTCCCTGATGTGCTCAGCCAGGGCACGTCCACGGACATACGGTTCTCTACACAAGGGCAATACAACACCAACCCAACACCTCAAATCAATGTACCGCTGCTACCGCCTAACCCACCAATAACTGCGGCCCATGACACAACAGCTAGCCAATCACCAACCTTTGCAACCCCTGAACCAGACCCCTGAACCACCAACCTTTGCAACCCCTGAAACCCAAGACGCAAAAATGCTAAGCAAGCTCGGAAGGGATGCTCGAAGTCATTCACCATATTAAAGACCTACACTGATATAGGGAGCGTCATTTGATTCGGAGATCTCGCCTCTCAAATGAGTGTTATACACTTATTATACAATGTGTCATCTGTGCGTCCGATGTATGATGTTCCCCTTCACCCTGGGCATAAAATGCTAGCCAATAACTAAAACAAATAAAAACAAAAACTAAAGCGTGACATTAAAATGTTTCTTGGTGCCAGTATTTGAGCGATTACACCATGCTTGTATCTCGATAGCGAAATGCCATTAACGATCAGATAAATGTCAGCTTCTCAGCCAATTGATGCAAGTTGCCTTAAAATAGACCAAAGTTAATGTTACTGGACAATCAATCGTTGGACATCAGCAGTGTTAACAATGCACACATTGTGCCAGTGTATGCCAAAAGTAGACTGAGGATTAAAACTCCAGATCATGAATTAGTGCATATATTTTAGACGAGGAAATATTAAACAGTAATTCTTCACAGAAAGGGGGTTGGAAAAGGCAATGGTCATTGGAAAGACCACTTTGTGGATCCCAGTCTCCAGTAGGTAGCGCTGTTTACCACAGAAAAAGCTGCTGTGAGAGAGCACTCACACATTCATCCTCTGGGGTGGGCAATTATATTAGTGGTCAGACACCGCCCCCAACAGGTCATACATGGCACTGCCATAGAGGACTAATGGTGGTGCAAGAGGAAATGTACCCAAAGGGAGACCATCTATTTCATGGGATATTTGAGCGATACATCAACTGCTATCTAAAGGATTTTTACAGAAAATGACTGACAGGAGCGGGGTGCAACCATTACCAGGAGTCGACTGTTTGGTGATGTTGGTATGTGTTGGTGTTGTTGGTGCGTGTTGGTTGGTGCGAGCGAGTGAGTGAGTGAGTCGTAGCTGTAACAAAACACTGAATCCTCAAGTCTCTTTCTTGCCAATGGTATTCAAACAACTGGTGCCCATGTAACAAAAAACGGGCTAGAAACATGACTACGGTACTTTCTCCTCGGCGTGAGGGCATTCACTGAATGAATACTTTGGAGATGGAACACAGTTTGTTCTTTTTGTCTCTTGTTCTTTAAAGCGATCCTTTGGAGGTGGTCAGTTTGAATGGTTGCTCCACTGTCGGCGGGTGACGGCAGGTTTTCGGCATAATCAGAAAGGTGTGTTTGTCTGACGTGCCCCCTCCCCCCCTCTTCACAGCAGTCTCAGACATGCCAGTGTGTTTAGCAGCCTCAGGGGTCCTCTCCTCTCTTCCCTTGACCCGACGTTCTCCATCCAATTTCGCCCCCCGGATCTCCTCTCGTCACTTAGCGAGCCACTGTGCTCTTCTCAGCCGTCGATGATGGACACATCAATGTGAGACAGATCGATCATGTGCCTGTGGTGGGTGATTTTTAAGGAGTTGGGAGTGAGACAAGTGCCACACTACACAGAGAATGGAACCTGACAACCTATTTTAATGCCTCTGGCTTTCTGTAAAAATCACTTGGATGTTTATATAAAAAAAAAAAAAAAAGAAAAAAAAGAAAGAAAGACTTGACCGATCCAGCAAGTTTACATTACTTAGTGAAAATTTGGTTCATTTTAAAATATCTAGGCTTTGACAAAAATTATACCTTGAGATGATATGTGACTTTTAAAAAAGATATAAGCTAAAGCCCTACTTCCATATAATTTGCAGAAATTTTAGATATCTGTATCTCCTTGACCACTGCTCCAAGAAATGCAAAATTTTGGTTTTATTGGTTTCCCAAATCACTAAATAAGATTTGACACAATCATTAGGATTGGGGATGGATTAGGTTTAAGATATTAGATAGCGTTTTGATTTTAAATATCCAAGCACAGTATGGCTTTTTATGGCCTTGTCTTTTTATAGCATTAAAATGGGAACTAACCTGGGAAAATTCTCTACTCTAGACATGTATTGAGGGGTGCAGGATTTGTCCTGTTGCAATTCCATCATTCATTCATGAATCTATAGTCTACTAGGCATCTCTCCACACTCAACAGGCAGTTTAAAGTGATTTCCCTCAGTGGTAGCTTATCTGTAGCTTGCATTCAGATTACACCACTGAAACGCTGTTTTCTTAACTTCACTGTAGGGAATGTGAAGGACATTTATCTGTGCGTAGGGGTGGGAGAGACATTTTTTTGTTCAAGCTCAGGTGTTTTTTCTTACAACTACTGACAAATGTACAGACTTCAAACAAAAACAGATGGGCAGAGTTTGCCTGGTGCACCAAATGTATTTTCACATCGGTTCACTTTTGGTTTACATTTCCTTCCATGTGGGGAGATGCTTTCTATGAACTTGGAAAAATATTGGGCATGCCAAAGCCCTGACTGCGCTGAGCGCTGACTGTCCAGCCAAAAATCTGTCAAAAGGAAATCTAAGCTAATAGAGAGATCCCTGACTGTACTGTAGCAAAATGTGACCAACATTACAATATCTCCTTTGAATGAGTGAAAGTGGAGACTTAATCAATGCTCACTGGCGGTGGGTGCTTACTGTTGTAGGAGTAGCTGGCTTACCTGTGGAAACTGTCTTGAAAGCTCTGGGCATGCTGTGGGTTCATAAACTTGGCGATGGCCTTTCTCTGCTGGGGGACCATCTCAAACATCTGTGAAATGCATTTTTAAAGGGGTCAAAGAATGGAACACTGTTTTTTCTCAGATGTTGAATTAGGAGTGGTTAAGCATGGCCATAGAGATGACACATAGTAATGTCCTTCTTCTAGGGGATGTGTCAATTATGCAGCCAAAAAATGTATCCGCAAGAGTAATGATAAATGAATTAATTTTTTATCATATAAAAATCACTCAAATTTACACCCCTATCTCCTGTAAATCTTAAACTTGGAAGTGGCAAGTAAAGGGAAACATTTGAACAAAGCCTGGCTTTGATATCACACACTAGTACATTATCCATAATGGCAATGTCACATCACACACAGTAGCTGTAGCCGACATGCCCTTTTACAGGGTAAACTGACTGTAATAATTACATTGAATCAAAAGCTACCCCTCATTCCCCTTCACATGTATTGCATGCTTCTATACTTTCCTTATGCTGAAAAGCGCTGTTAACCACAACATGATCACCAAAGTTCAAGAATCAATTGTGTTTGCTAAAGAGGGCACCATTTAGCCAGAATGGTCCATTTCAATCCACACAAATGCAGTATGAAAGAACAGGACTACTGGTTGATTCCCTCAAGTTAATCCTTTTAATGACGTCATGCTACAAAAAACATTTTGTAAGGACCACAGTAGATGTCAAATCCCCCAAATGATGTAAAATCTTCAACATGCTTTTTCAAATCTCTTTTAACTTTAAATGGAAAGGGACCACTTGTGATGCGGTGTTTTTTGTTGGCCACATACCTGAATGGGTCCAATGGATTGCAGCAGGTTCCTGAGCTGCTTCTCTGTGGTTGAGGTCGAAAGGCCGTCGATAGATACGGTAGTGCGGTTGTCCTGAGCACGTGTGCTCTGTCTGGTGCCAATCATACGACCACCGCGTGCCCCACGGCCTCTGCCCCCACGCCCAGCCATCACCACCTGAGAGAGAGAGAGAGAGAGAGGGGGGGGGGGGAGAGAGAGAGAGAGAGAGAGAGAGAGAGAGAGAGAGAGAGGAAATAGACAAAAGGAAATATGGATTTCCACAGGAAGAACACAGAAGATTCTTGCAGAGCTGGAGAAGTCACACTCACACACACACACACACACACACACACACTCCCTCACGATCATGCACACTTTCACACGAGACACACTGCAAGACAGGCAGCTCTTTTCTCCTCCAACATCTCCTGTCATTATCGTCAGTGCACGTGTGTCGCCTCTCATCATCCAACCAGCCCACGAGTGCCATGAGCTCTGAAGTGTGCAGTACGCCGAACACAACAGAACAGAACAGAACCTCTCAGCTCAGTGTGCCGAGGGAGGGAGGAGGGATGGATGGGTGGGGGGGGTGGGGGGCATGCATGGGCGCGCTGTCCCCCGAGCAGAGGAGGGGAATGTGGCCCAGACAGGCACCAGAGCCAGACGGAACATCAGCCATCAGCCCTCGGCCTGCTCCTCTCATGCAGCCAGACAGCTGGGAGTTGTGTGAGCCTACGAGTGTGAATACGCCCGTTTGTGTGTGTGTGTGTGTGTGTGTGTGTGTGTGTGTGTGTATGTGTGTGTGTGTGTGTGTGTGTACGTGTGTGAGCAGCGATCCATACCCCAGGGAGAGACAGACATCCATGTTGAAGGTGGATGTATGTGACACTTGTTCCACACCTCCTTAGAGACGTTGCCGTGGTGACAAGCACATCAGGGGGGTAGGGTGTGGAGGGGGGGGTAGAGTGTGCGTGTTGTCCTCACAGCAGCGACCCCCACCCCTCCCTGAAGTATCACAGCAGCTGCTGTACTGTCCAACATTATTAGTCAGTCTGCTTTGTGTGTGTGTGTGTGTGTGTGTGTGTGTGTGTGTGTGTGTGTGTGTGTGTGCGTGCGTGCGTGTGCGTGCGTGCGTCTTCTCCACAGAGGTTGGACCCTAGGGACCTGCAGGGGTGGAGCAGGGCAGAGCGGGCCGAGAGGCTAGGCTCCTCATTTGTGACTGAAGGTAGCAGATAGCACCACTGCCTCCTCTCAGACAGGAACGCCAGCGCCATCACACACCAAAGATGCTTCTAGTCGCATTGATTGAGCAATTCATATTTGCAACTAATTCTTTGTTAATATAGTAAATTAATTAACGTTTACAAATTATTCAATACAAAGAGACTCCATAACAAAACAAAAAGACACCAATCAACTGTGGACACAGTGATCAAGTGGCATATATTATTTTAATTCATGCAAGATCTTTGCAGGAAAACAAATTACATGTATGCATCAAATCCTTCCAGGTAAGTATTTACAAAATAAGCCAGTGCCAGCTGCCCGAGTAAACACCAGTGTCCTACCCTGTTGGGCTGTGCGTGACCCCGGCCTGCCTGTCCGGGGGGATGCTGCTGCTGCTGCTGCTGCTGGCCGCCCGCCCCCATGGTGACCTTTCGGATGGGGAGCTGACGTGGCTGCGGGGGGAGCCGCCCGATGGGCTGGGGCTGCTCTACTGGGACCGCTGCGTCTGGAGTCTCGCTGCCCTGTACAGAACACAGCAGCTTCACACATTAATACACACACACACACACACACACACACACACACACACACACACACACACACACACACACACACACACACACACACACACACACCCTCTATTCCAAGCCAAGGCTGCTGCCCACTAGTATACAGTATGCCCACTCATCTTAGCAGCAGGAAGGGCCCCCATGCTGAGAGCAAAAGGAGATGGCAAGACTTTAAACCTGTTGGGAGAGTTCACAGCACTGGGCCGCCATCTCAACCCATCGTCACACTATTTCAGATCACATCTCATTTTCTGTTGGAAATTTTCATCTATGGTTGGATATTCTTTGCATGATTTGATACCTCTGCCAGGAGATTATGTTTTAGCAGGTGTCTGTGTGTCTGTGTACAAAATAATTTGAAAAGTACTGCATGGATTGGATTAAATTTTTCAGACAACGTGTGTATTGGGACAAGTGACAGCTCCTTACATTTTGGTGGTGATCAGTGATCCATGATCCAGAACGCGATCTGGAATTTATATTGTGTCTGTGACCACATTGCCTTGGCGGAGGTCTGCGCTCTCCGAGTGCTTTTCTAGTTGTATTTGAAATGTTTCCATGGCCATCAGCGTTTGCTCAGAGAAGCCATAAATGAGTCTCAAATCAAGTATTAGATAGAATGTATGGCCCTTCTGTTAAGGTCTCAACCAGAAGCCCCTCTTCATTTCCTTTCAGTTGACAATCCTCCATACATAATCTCCATCTTAACTTCCTACTCTCATTCTCCCTCTGTATTCCCTTTCACTATCTCCGGCTATTGCTTTCTTTTGCAGGGTTACCGCCACGACCTCACGCTGCCCTCCAGTACCAATCTCCGCTGTCTTCCCTTTCACAAAAGAAGAAAAGAATAACGTTCGCTCTATCTATGCAATCCGTCTGGCGATCACAGGGCTAGATGGTTTAATCCGCCTCTATAGAAATCAGTCCCAATGATTTTACACACACACACACACACACACACACACACACACACACACACACACCTCACTCCCCTGGCCGTTTCTCACTCCTCTTGTATTATTGGCGGTGAAAATTTAATTTGCCCTTATCTGCGTTAAGCCAGAAGAGGGACGAGGAGGATGAGAAGGAATCTCTTTCTTTGCTGTTCTTCCGCAGGTATTACAGCTCTGAGCCCGCTCGTGTCGCCACAAGATAAATTAGCCCAATCTTAGGGATTGACACCTATTCACACATGCACGCACGTATACACCTGAGTGATGGGCTGAAGGGAGGCAGAGGTGCGGAGGAGAGGAGGGAAGGATAGAGAGACGCTAAGAGAGAGAGAGAGAAACGGAGAGATAGCATTGTCAAGCTGCCGTGGATGACAGCGTCTTGGGGGCAGCATCTGGAAAATCAGCTTTGCAGCACAGGTTTCGTCGTGCCTCTCTCTCTCTCTCCATCTCTCTCTCCCTCTCTCTGTCTCTTCTACTCCTTAATTCATTCCTCCTCTCTCTCTCTCCTGTCTCTCTCCATCTCTGTCAGAGTGCCGACGATGCTTTAGACATCTCCGTGCAGGTTTCCATTAGCGGGGCTGACATCCTGTCCAGTTATCTTTATCTATGGCTGCTGCAGTGCCACACATCCCCCGCCTCTCAATCAGAGCACGAGGTGTGTGTGTATATGTGTGTGTGTGTGTGTGTGTGTGTGTGTGTGTGTGAGGTCGGTCTACGCATGTATCTGCGTCCATGCACACAGTGTGTATGGGACTTCCTATAAATCCCTCTTGGCCAACTGCAACAGACAAAAACTCCAAAAGCTAGCCTAGAAAGTCACTGTATTTCTCTAAGGAAGCCATAAAAACTACTCTAGGAAAGTCACATTTTAAAAAGGTGCTTCTCCCCAAGCTTCAGCGCGTGAAGGCTGGATTCCACCGACTGTAACCTGCAGTAATTTCCCCTAAACTTTGGGGAGATCTTTTCTTACGTGCGAGGTTTCGAGGCAACTTTCAGACGACGCCAACCTTTAAGAGCAGGATGAGCGCGTCTTCCGAAACGACGGCGGGAAAATGTCACTCCGCTCTCTTTTTATTGACTGGTGAAGTTGGTGCCATTTATGCGCCCGAAAGCATAGAGAGAGACGTTGCAGCGGCGGCAACACAAGGGAAGCAGGGAGTGTTTTATAGATCAATTCCATTCGAGTGACACTTCATTTCCACCTTAATGTCACTCATGGCAGACTTAAAATCTTAAAACTTTAAGAAGAGAGAGGCGAAGGGGAATAAAAGGGAGCTCTTTGACTTTTAAAAATAATTGGAAATTTTCTACCTTTTGTCTTTACGATACTGGCTTTTGTGTCTTTATGGCTGTGAAGATGTGATGACATTTGTGTCATGAAAATAGGCGGGGGAGGAGACAAAAATATCATGGTGGATCTTGAGAGGTGTGAACTTTACGGAAGTGGAGCGATCAATGAACAACTCGCACTTAAATCACAATCTAGCACCAATGAGAGAAAGGGAGAGAGAGAGGGAGAGGGGGCTGGGGGTGGACACACACACACACACACACACTAGATGACAGAAAAGCTTCTCTTACCCCTGCACAAAGCTTGACCACTCGGACCTTCTGAGGAAGCTGCGGAGAGCCCATGTTGTTCTGCCTCTGCATCACAGTCCGCTTCCCACCAGGCCTCGGCCCTGAAGCCTGGGGCTGGCCTGGGAAAGAGCCATCCATCGGGGCAGCCTGCCTGGGCATGGCCCCCATGATGCCCTGGGCATTCTGTGGATTCATGCCCCTCCTAATCTGTTGCTGCTGCTGCAGCTGTTGTTGTTGTTGTTGCTGTTGCTGCTGTTGCGGTAGGCGCTGTTGCTGCTGCTGCTGCCATTGACCCTGCTGGTTGGGATTGGGCCCTGGTCCGGGCCCGGGCCCACTGTTCTGCTGGGCCATGCCAGCCTGGGCTTGAGGTTTGGCCATCTGCAGGCGGGTCTTGACGTTGGGCCGGAGCGTGGTGGGGATGGGGGACTGGGTCTGTTGGGCACCGTTGGAAGGGAGAGCGGGGATCTGCTGGGGGGTTTGTGGGGGTTGTTGGACCGGCGGGGGTTTCTGTTGCTGCTGCTGCTGCTGCTGCTGTTGGGGAGGTTGGTTGGGCGTCTGATTCTGGGCATTGGGGGCACTCTGGGCGTTGATGCGCTGCAGCAGCTCCCGCTTGCGCATGCCGGCCTGCATCTGGCGCCGCTCCTCCTTCTGCTTGAGGATCTTCTCCCGCAGACGCTTCTGCTCCTCCAGCTTCAGACGGTACTGACGCGTCTCCTCGTCCTCGTTAGGGTCCACCTGCCAGATATACACACACACACACGTTACAGACGCTAGTCACACACCAAGACAGAACATCATCAAGTATATCATCCATGCATCATAAGTAAAAAAAATAGTGCCTCGCACAATGGTGATTTATACTTTGCTCCATTACAATCAACAGGTGACGAAAAATAACCCCCATTTCCGCGTCTCTGCGCTGCTTCCAAAAACCTAAATTTAGTCACTATTCAATACTGTGAACAAACACTGGTTGTGACCAAAAATCCCTATAATTACAATTAGCCTTTGAATGGTGCCAATAGGAGGATTACAGAGGGATCCGGCCATAGGATCAAGTGGCTGAAAGACAATGCAGCAGGCTGGAGTATTGATCGGCTCTCAGTAGCCTGTCAGTCCTGGAGCTCGTTGGTGACCTAATAATGGAGTCTTAATCAACAGAATCTGCCTACTCTATGCCACACACACACACCCCCACCCACACACTCACCCAGGGGACACTACGGATGGAGAGGATGCTAAACCAGAACAAAAGGAGCTGACAAGTTACACACTGAACTGTTTAGAGTACATGGACCAAAGCACTATACAAACTCTTCTTTAGCCATTACAATACAGAACAATAATCTCTTAAAATCCCCTTATTAGGGGTACCATAGCTTAGCTTTAAAAACTTACTTTTTTTTTATTTTGGATGCTGACCTATGACCAACCAACGTGCAAGCAGAATTCAGCATGAGCACAACTCCTCTAAAGGTCAAGAGTACTGTATGTATCCATATATTTGGACTGACCTGAGTGGGCTGTGCTGGGGGCGTTTCTGCCGGGACTTTGTTTACCACCGTCCTCTCTGGCGCGGGCTGCCCTCGGCCCATCCCCTGACCTCGGCCGGAGCCTTGTCCTCTGCCCCCTGGCGCCCCGCGGGTGTTCTGGTTGTTGGGGCCCTGGTGCCCGCCGATGCCCTGCATCCCTCTGCCCATGGGCCTCTGCTGCTGATGCCCACCTCTGTTGGGCGACTGCGGAGGGTGAGGGGGCCCGTCGTTGTTGTTGTTGTTACCGAAGTTGCCTTGGGCGATGGGCAGCTCCCGCAGGTTGCTGTTGCGCTGAGAGAGCACCTGTGGGATGGAGGAGGGGGAGCTCTGGAACACATGAAATGGAATTCATTAATTGAACATACAAGAAATAACTATTTACTAAAGGCTCTAAGGACCAACTTCCTCCGAGCGACTTCTAATTTTACCTTCAAATTTATGCCCCCAAAAGTAAAGCAGTCGTTAAGATCCATCAGGACTCCACAGTGCAACAAATGATCTTGTTTTTAAAATTTGTCCAGTGCAGCAACAACAAAAATACATGGATGCATTCTTTCACTTTTTACTTCCTATTCTCGTCATGGTATCTTTTTTAACCTTTAACCACTTAGTGGCTGGCAGATGAAGGAAGTTGCCAGCCAGGCACAAGATCTCTATAACTTCAGTTCTAAAAGTAGGTACAAATCCTCTGACAGCAGCACATATACTATGTTATCAACTGGACTCTCCTGACCCGAGGTGGAAAACCTCAGCAATTATCCATGTGTAATATCTATGCTGTTTCTGGTTATAGCAAATGTTGCAGGGGCCAACTGAATAGGCTACTTGCTATTGTTGGAATTGTGGAATTTACAGTAGTGGATGTATGGTAATATTTAGGCAAGGAGGGGGAACGCATAATTTTATTTCTACACATTGAGTTGAAATGTTAATTCTGTGCACCCTCACCCCCCAAAAAATATCTTTAAGGTAGTTGGCAGGTGGTGAATGTGGTGCTAGAAACCCTGATACACGGACATTGGTGTGTTTTCCTCATTGTCTTAACTCATCAACCTGTGATAAATGCTTCGCTGTCTCTCCAGACCACAAGCACATCCGTGAACCTGTGTGTCTGTGTGTGTGTGTGTGTGTGTGTGTGTGTGTGTGTGTGTGTGTGTGTGTGTGTGTGTGTGTGTGTGTGTGTGTGTGTGTGCGCGTGCGCGCGTGAGCGCATGTGTCTGGCTCACCATGCGAGGTCTGTTATGGGCGTTGCCCTGTTGCTGGTTCTGTGGGCGGTGCTGCATCTGTCGCGGGCCTCCGTGCATGTGCTGTTGCTGCTGCTGCTGCTGGCGGAAGCCCTGCGGGCCGAGGTGCATGAGGGGCAGCGGGTCGCCGGGGTGGGGCTGGTGCTGGTGCTGCTGGGGGGGACCCTGGTGCTGATGGGGGGGACCCTGGTCCTGTCGGTGGTGCTGCTGCTGCTGATGGAGAGGCTGATGCAGTGGAGAATCCAGGAGCTGAGGCTGGCCCATCAAACCCTTCCAAAACAAACAGGGAATTACAAAATAAAAGCTTTATTAGGGAACATATAAATACAACATCTAGACTCCCTCCCAGCAAGCAGCCCATCCATTAACAAAGGTCACTGAAGTAATGGTTGCTTGACTAACAGCAAGATGCACTTACACGCAGCTCGCCACTAGAGGGCAGACTTGCCTGCTGCACGCAGCACCACCAGACACGCTGCCAAAAAAATCCACCAAAACCTGCCTGCCCATTTCACCAAGCTGCCGAGCAAACCCCTCATAACATGGTGGCTCTGGAGTCGGACATGCTGGCGCACACAAACCCTCTAAGACACACTCAGGGTGCGGACAGGGGCTGATAGTAGTGAGGTATCCCCGTTTGACCTACATCCCCACTGCCCTCATTTCAACCAGAGAGCTGCCATTATGCAGCGGCAGCGTGTAGCAAACTGCAACGGCAGAGAACCAAACAATGCTGCATTCAGCGGAAAGCCAGCTTTAAAAACAATGTCAGATCTAAAAGAACAAGCCCAACTCGCTATATTTTCACTCCCGATTCTGGGAAACGAGAGATTAGGAGTTTTCACCCCTTTTTCTGGAGCCGTGCCATTCCTAGCGAAGCAGCACAACGACGAGTACAAAAGCAAGCAGATGGGGGTTTATGGAGCCAGAGAAAAATAGGGGGCCACTGTGAATACGAACCAAACATTTTCTGACTTATTTCGCACTGCGCTGAAGAGTCAATCAACTGGGACTGCATAAAACTATGTATACACATGAGGTGCACATGCACAAACACGCAAACATGCGGACGCACACACACACACACAAATGCACAAACACACCCCTTAACCCAAATGTAGTGTTTGCCATACCTGTAGTCCAAACGGCATGTGTTGAGAGTTGAAAGGGGGGCCCTGCTGTGGAGGAAAGGGCTGCCTGTTGCCCATGAAGGCTCGGGGCCCGGGGGGTCCAGGGGGGCCGCCGTGTTGTGGCGGGAGCCCCTGCCGGGGAGGTGGCTCTCTCTGGAACAAAGCGCCGAGAGGTCCCTGGCCCTGCCCTGGTCCTAGCGGGCCAAAGCCGGGGCCACTGGGTCCCTGTCCAGGCTGGGGGAAGGAGAGGGGCCCTTGCCCAGGCATGGGGTGGGCATTGTTGTTGTTGTTCATGAGTGGAGAAGGATTTGGCTGGTCAAACAAGTGCTGCCCGGGGAAGCGTGGCTCTGCATGGACGAACACACACATTAACATCACCTCACTTTTCTTTCTTTCTTTCTTTCTTTTTTTTTTTTTTGCTTGTCCTAAGGTATTATTACTGAGAGATTGTTGATGCTCCCCCTTCCCCCCCCCATCCCAACACACAGCTTCCACATCGTTGGCTTTATTTGATTTTAATAATACATGCACAAAAATGTAAAAGCCTGCAATGGATGTGGCACAGGTCATTATTATACACATACACTTGCAAATTAAACCCTATAGGTATGTGGTATAATGAGGTTATGGCCCCCGCAGGGTCAAGGGTACTTCAAAAGCTACTTAACCCTTGATGCTCTGGCTTGGGCAAGGGGGTGTGGGGGTGGTGGTAAGGGTCTGTTTCTCTCACCTCCGAGGAAGAAAGGTTCTCTGTCTTGGTGAGGGGGTGGTGGACCCCTCCAGGGCTCTGGGGGGTGAGGGGGTCTCTGAGGCTGCCCGAAATTCCCTGGGTGGTGCTGCTGGAAGTCTGCCGGGCCCTGAGAGACACAGAAGGGGGGTGAGTGACAGAGGAACATGGGGTGTCTATGTGTGTGTGTGCGTGTGTGTGTGTGTGTGTGTGCGCAAGAGTGTGTGATGGATCTATAGAGTGTATGACTGTAGGATGACTGTATCTAGGAGTGTGTTTGTGTGTATGTATGACTACAGAGAAAGATTAAGATTGCAAGATGTGGCATTTTTCCAACTTGGAACTACATTATGACAGTATAGCAGAGAATTGCACTAAAGCATCATCAAATCACCATCCACAGCTCTGCCATTTTGAACGAGCAAGGAGTGAGGCGATCAATGCCTTGGTGAAAAGACAGAAACCAGCCTGGCACAATGAGAACCGTACAAAGACGGGCTCGGCGCAGCAGTCCTAGTTTTTCGGAGCGTGGCTCACGTAGACAGTGCTGCCCCCGCACCCCCACTAACTCCTCCACCTTCTCCAGGCGAGAGCAGATAACGATCCTTTAATCCCTCCACTGAATGCCGATCCCTTCTGCATTCTTCTTTTTCATTCCCTTAAACATCCCTCTCTCTTAAGAAATTAACCTCCATTCAGGAGGCCGCACCCCGGCAAATTAGAGGGGGGCTTGCGCAGCCGAAGATGGGGAAGGTGGGGCGTGGGCGTGTGTGTGTGTGTGTGTGTGTGGACAGGGGGGGGCTTACTTTTTTACGGTGCGCATTACCCACACCTTGAGATGCTATCAGCCCCTTAATCCGCCTCTCCACACCGGGACTTGTGGCGACCTTCATCGAAAGAGGGGTGTGAGCGAGTGACTGTGTGAGCGAGTGACTGTGTGTGTGTGTGTGTGTGTGTGTGTGTGTGAGAGACATGTGTGTCGGTCTGCCTGCGTGTTAGAATTTGGCGTTGATCTTTGCAGAGTTGCTCTAAGAGAAGGTTAATCAGGCGGCTTAGCTAAGCAACTGGAGGGGCTGGGTGGGGTGCAGAAGAGGAAGCAGGACGGACGGATGGATGGATGGATACAGAAGGATGGACGGACGAGTAGATGGATGGATGGATGCAAGGGGGGGGGGGATCTGCATTGTTAAACTAGTCTCTCCATCTTCCAAATCAAAAGGCGGCCAGTTCCTTAAGCACAATGGAGCTTAGCACATTCACAATTGCCGCTGTCTTTCTTCAAGGGGTTCGATGAAGGGAGGATGGGGGAGGGGGGCATGTCCCCGTCATCCTGGCTAATCCTGGTTCCAATAAATGCAGATCTGCTCAATATGTAACAGGCAGCATGATCTTGCCCCTGCTTACTGATAAAAGCGAGGGGGTGAGTGAGACAAATGTGGCGTTTTTCTTGTGCGTTGACGGCAGGGGTTACTGCGGGTCAAAACACCCAATATGATGTCCGCTATCGGCGTGGAGAAGATTAAAGAATGACATTTGAATGACGGTAGTGGTGCTAATAAGGAGCGGTTTTACACACATATTAGCAATGGCGGGAGCGAGAAGGTCACTGGATTTGAACAAAGTTTAAAAGCAAATTAAAAAAGTTGGGTGAATGCACCATGTTGAATCGCAGTCGGCGCTTAATATTTAAATGTACACTGACCAAAGCCCTACTCAAATACCAACGCTTCTACATTAATATGACCCCTGCTGGATGATGCCTATGGTTGGGGACTACGACCGTAAGAATTTGTAAATAGTACAAGATTAACAAGTAACAGTTGCATATTCAATCACAGGAGTTTCAGAAGGCGATTCCCCAAGTTGAAAATGAAATATAAATATCAGAGATGAATATTCAGACCTGACTGGGGCAGTAAATATTCGAAGCGGGGTGCCTCTGCAGATGGGAGAGACCCCCACCAAACCATTGCTGCCCCCCCCCCCCACACACACACACACACACAAACAGACTCCCCATGTGAGATGAGATGCAATGGTATGCTAATGCAATGCTAATGGGCAGTAATCAGGAGCCTCTGGGCTAATAGAGGTTGTTGGCTGTTTAGTTGCTGGCGTCTGATGCAGATCTGGCGTGTGCCAGGCCAGTGCAGTGGGTTGCATGCCGTATGTGTTTGGTGTGTGTGTGTGTGTGGAGCAGCGCATTGCAGACAGCAGTGGCATCTCCTTCTATTCGCAAATACACTCTCACACATACACATACACACTCACACACATCCAATCACTCTTGTCGGCCTGTCTCAACCCAGAAGTGAGGCGCAATGGCAGCGATTATCAATACCAATATCGGCGCGTTCCGTTTCACTCCTCAAGCGGAGCATCGACTAGCAGCTTACAGCTGCGGCGAGAGCTGGAGGACCAGCGGCACACGCAACTGGCTGCTAAGCCTCGCCAGGGTCTGGTTTGCATAAATCCATTTACATCAGCCCCTGCCTGGACCAGAGCATACACACACACACACACACCCCACCTGATGCCCTGTCTGGCTTTAATTAGGACAAAGAAAGAGAGAAAGCGAGAGTGAGCGCAAGAGTGAGAGAGAGAGAGAGAGAGAGAGAGAGAGCACAGATCGAGCAAGCGAGTGAGAGTAAGAGAGGCAGACAGAGGGAGGGGGGGAGAGAGATAGGAAGAGAGACGTAAAAAAGGGCTGGAGCGCGCCGAAGAAAAGAGGCAACTGAGCACAGAGCGCTTGAGTAGATGAGCAAAGCACAGTAAACGAGTGAAAAGGAGCTGGAAAAGGCAGGGGAGAGGACGAGAAGAATGACTGGCTGGCAGGCGCTGGAGAGGGGAGAGCGGATCTCTTTCCCCCCTGGCAGTAATCACTTTAGTGGCACTGCTGCCATGTCAGTAATGGGTTCTTTGTCGCCGTGACAACACCATCCCATTCTACACACGAGCCCTCAGCGGGCCTGAGATATGGGCCGTGCTCTTTTTCCATTTAATCCGCCGGGCCTTACAAACACACCAGGCCGACACGGCCGGCACGCCCGAGCCCGACTGTCCCGTCTGCACTCTGTCCGCCTGAAGTGGGTGATGGTTGTAGAAAAAGGCATAATCGATATTTCTGCACTGGTCTCTCTTATTTCGCCGTGGCTCAAACCATCCCCCAACCCAACCCAAACAGACATGAGTAAACCCCCCCCCCATCCTCAGCCCAAACCCATTATACAAGCCCCGGTGCAAAAAACAGCCCATCAGGACCTAAGGCCCATATCGGACGTCTGCAGACAAACACACTGACTGACACTCAGGACACTAAACCAGTGGCGCATGATATTTTACTTGAGTAGGGGAAACCGAGATGCGCACAAAAGGCATGTGTGTGTGTATATGAAGAGTTCAAATGCAATAACTCTAAGCCCATCTTCAAAAATGGGCAACATTAAGTTTCTTTAAAATAATTACCAAGTAATCTCTTTCAAATGCAATTTAAATATCATTATTCAGTAAAAAAACAAATCAAATTACAACATTTGGCGTTAGACTGATAATAAAGGTTTATAAAAATTATATAAATAAATTCATTGCAAATGGACTTGGAGACTCATATCTGAGCTCTTCACCTGTGCTTGTGTGTATGTGGAGGGATGTGTGTGTTTGGGGAGGCAATAGGTGGAAGAAGCCACTACTGTACTCACTGGAAATCTCTGGGGACCCACCGCAGGTCTGGGCTGGTTCTGAGTAGGAGGCACCAAGGGCACTGCAGAGAGAGAGAGAGAGAGAGAGAGAGAGAGAGAGAGAGAGAGAGAGAGAGAGAGAGAGAGAGAGAGAGGGAGAGAGAGTGTGTGTGTGTGTGTGTGTGAGAGAGAGAGTGAGAGAGAGAGAGAGAGAGAGAGAGAGAGAGAGAGAGGGGGGGGGGAGAGAAAGAGAGGACACATGGGGGTTAGTGATGAGCACAGGCAAAAAAGACAAAAGACAGGAAACACCTGGAGGAGAGACAGACGGAGTGAGAGAGATGTAAAACGACCAGGAGAGACATAAGGAAACAGTCTGACTATTACACCTGACAGACCTTCACCCCAGTCATGAAACATCCCCCCTGTAGCAGTGCCTTTAGCTGTGGAGAACAGGTGGAACCTGCTAAAGCTGAGCGGCTTTTAAAAAGCAAAGCGCTGCACCGTGTCTGGGCAGAAGGAGAAAGTCGTTTCAACAGGCTTTTTGGGCAGGCCAAAGTGGCCCCCGTCTCTACATCAAATCCATTGGAATGCTGCAGAGATGGGCCAGCATTCATCTCATAGAATTGAATGCGATCTTCTGAGAACGGCTCTGTGTGTGAGACCTAAAAGTGTTTCTGCAACACTTGTACCAAGATTCTTGGACAAACACACACACACACACACACACACACACACACACACACACACACACACACACACAATTATACATGTCTGGAGGCAGAATGAGGATGCCATCCCTGATCTGTCAAACTGGATTGTCCTCCAAACAGCACCCTTCCCCCACCTCCACACCGCTATCTCGCTCTCAAAAAAAAAAAAAAAAAAAAAACACTCACATTGACACACACACACACACACACACACACACACACACACACACTGTCTAAGTAACCCATCTCACTACAGCTAGATAGGGGAGGGATGCATTAACCTGACGACTCTTTTCTGTGAGTGGCTCTGCACAATGCAACACTTGAGCCTACAGATGCTATTGTGCGATGGGCCACAGCAACAACCTTCATTAGCATAGATGGGGCAACACTACTCAACGTCATCCAAGGACACACTGAAATGACGCCTAAATAAATTATTTTTCTCATTCTATTAAAAACAATGAGGTTAAATTCAACAGAATAAATTGAAATTTGCAACATAGTTTTTTGTAAAGGATCTGATTCACATTCTTAGAATAATTCTGCAATAACACTTAAAATTCAACTAAAACGTGGTGATGGGGAAGAAAGACCAATTTGTATTTGTGCTTGGACATGTACATTAGGTTTGAGGCCAGCCAACACGGGGACTGTCTCTCACCTTGCACAGGTGAGGAGGAGGGCCCTCTGAAGTGAGGGTTGATGTGGATGTTCTTGGGCTGCTGCTGCTGCTGTTGGTGGTGCTGCTGCTGAGGAGGTGGGCGGTGCTGTTGGTGCTGCTGGGGATGCGGATGCTGATGCTGCTGCTGCTGTTGCTGTTGGTGATGGTGCTGATGCTGGGGTGGCGGCTGATGCGGCTGATGCTGCTGCTGTTGCTGTGAGTGGGGATGAGGGCCCGGGGGGCTGAGCATGCGCTGTGGGCCGTCCATGTGGGAACGCAGGGGCGAGCCACGGGACAGGTGGGGGGGCAGCAGCGGCTGCAGGGGCTGCTGCGCCAGCGGCTCGCCTACCTCCAGGAACCCCCCACCACCACCACCACCACCGGGGCCTCCCCTGGGACCAGATGGCCTCTGCTGCTGCTGGAGGAGGAGGTGAGGCAGCGGCATACGGTTCTGTTGGACAGAGAGAGAGAGAGAGAGAGAGAGAGAGAGAGAGAGAGAGAGAGAGAGAGAGAAGGGGGTATAGAGAGGGAGGAGGAGGAGGAGGAGGAGGGAGGGAGGGAGAGAGGAGAGGGGTGGTGGTGGGGGAATGGGCAAATGGAAGAAAGGATTGGGGGAGGGGGAGGAAGAACAAGGCGTGCAGGGGTTGGTTGATTGACAGACACAGGGAGGGGGGTGACAGACACAGGAAGACAGAAAAACAGGGGAGGTTGAGGAGGGGTTGAGAAGGGAACGAGAGAGGGATTGATTGCGAGGGAGAAAAGGGGTGAAAAGGGAAGAGATAAACAGGGAGAAATAAAGATAATTAAAAACGAGGAGGGGGAAACAAAAGCCCGGGTTATCGCTGGTGTTGGCATGGCAGGAACCATCCAATTAGCCCGGGCGTGCGTGGCGTGGATTTGGGCTGCAGACGCTGAGGTGTGTTCTAGGGAGAGGCTCTGGGGACCGCGGGGGGCTTAGACAGGCAGGCAGCTCAGAAGGCAATGTGTATGAAGGGGCCCACCAAGCGCCGCGCTACAACTCAATCGATGGCCCACGCCATCCACAGACACACACAGTTTCCTTACCTATACATTTCACTCGTGTGTAATTAGCAGCCTGCGGGGTGGACGGATTAATTCTCTCCCTCTTTCACCCGTTCTTTTCCATTCCCTCTCTCTACCACCCTCCCTCCATTTCCCCCCTTTCTTTTCTCTATCCCCTGTTCTCACCAATCCTCGCCTGTATAGAGATATCTCCTGCCCTGTAGTTATACATGCATATGGCTTCAGCTAGACTCATGCATACATGTATGCTCCATGCATTAAGGCCAACTCAAACACACACACACACACACACACACACACACACACACATTAGATAAAAGCCCTTTTTTCAATTCACCTCATGAGTCAATCAGATGGCAAAACGTAATTATTTCTCTGCTCGTCGCCATGACGACACATCTGCGTCTCTCACCCCCCCTCATCCCAACCACAGTATTCTTTTTCTCCTTGACGGAAAAGCCTTTTGCCGTTTTTTGGCGAAGCTCGACACGTCTTGTTGAGCGTCTGACATGGCTTCTCCTCCTCCGGTTAAAAGAATTAGCCGCAGAGAGAGACACGTCACGGGGAGACGGATGAAAAACTTCTGACGCCTCGGATTAGGCGCTTCGGCAGATACGGAATAATAAAATAAAGTGCGAGAACCTTTAAATCCTCGGTAAAGTGCAAATTTAATTTTGCGTAATGCTTTCTAAATGGACTCCCGCCAAGTTATTTGGCATAATCCATATATCAACAAGGATGAGGGTGATGAGCAGGGAGGATGATCGACACCCCCCCGCCCCGCACCTCCCCCCTCTACCCAAAAAGCAAACAGAGTAGGGCGTGACTATCACAGGACACGAGCAAACAAGGCAAAATATTCACAAGCACACAGAAGTGGGGTCTTTGGATAGGGCTGTAAGCCATCAGGAGATTACAGATACATTGCCCCTCAAAAGTGGAGGCAGGCTGCATGAACGCAAACATCATGTGACTCCCCACCAGGTTAAGAGAAAGTGAACACACCACAGCTCTGCACCACCATAGGGGAGTGCCTTTGATACTTTATGAATGGGTGTCTAACACATGAAAATCTGACAAATCTAATAATAAAGACTCTGTATCAAAAATGTCCAAGATAATACATCAACTTTGGACAACCCATCCACCTCAAAGAGAGGGAGAGAGGTTCAAGATAGTATGGGTTGATCTAAATTCAATATACTACATATTTCTTAATGATTTTTAAATTATATTTTGTTTCAAAAAGGAGCACTCTTGTCACACACATGTGATTCAGGGCTGTGTGTGGGGTAGGGCTGTTTACCTGCATCCCCAGGTGCATGAGCGGCGGCCTCTGGTCGTTCATGCGTCCTCCACGACCTCCGCCAAAGTCACCCATTCCGAAGTTTGGGAAGCCCCCTCGTCCGCCACCTCTTCCTCCCATGAGCATTCCACGGCCTCCCATGCCCATGCCCATCCCCATCCCCATCCCCATGCCCCCGCCTCGGCCTCCGGGGCCTCCTCTGCCGCCTCTCCCCCGGCCACCGAACTTCCTCTGTCTCTCTCTCTCCTCCATCTCCCGCAGGTTGGCCTTCGCCTCTTCTGACAACTCTGAAAGCCCAAGCACACATGGTAGGCCGAGTTAGTTGGTTACTTAGTTGCACCATTGCCAATTCTGCATAGACTTTAGATTGAGTTTGACGCTTGGAACATAAAACCTTCCAAACTCCTCTCGAGTTACAAACTGCTTTTTAAATTCAAGGAGTACGGAGCAATGAAGGCCATAGAGGCGAATGAAAACACCATCAGAAAAGATGTTCTTAAAAATCTAATGCCCCTCGTTTTCTCTTCACCCGCAATGAGAGATGACCTCATAAATAACCAAGTTGCTTTGACACCGTCCAATTCAAATGAAAATAGTCAGAATCTTTCATTCTTTACAACCGATTTGTTTTTTAAATGAGTATTGTGAACAACAAGGTTTTTCCCCCCATCATAAGGAACATTCTATTTGAACATAATTTCTCTCTTGCAATTGAAAAACAGATCCGACCCCAGTCGCCATCTCCCAACGCACCTAAGGTCTCTGGAATGTTCCTTCTCTTCCTGGCGGCATCCGACAGACGCACTACTGTGGCGTCCTTGCGCTCGGTCTTGAAGCGCAGACGGCCGGACTCTTCGTCGTCCTCATCCTCGTCATCGGAGTCTTCCTTTGTGTCTTCCTCCTCCTCCTCAGGCTCATTCTCAGGCTAAGAGGACAAAATAACAACACATAAATCACCTAAGTACTTACTACAGTTTGTAGCACTTTTAACGTAGTCCAAGGAAAGCATACTTAGTATACAGTATAATGCTAATGACTTGAAGTGCTTGCCAAATATTTTTTTCAATGCACTAAAAACACATTACTGCTGCACTGAAGTACATTTTAGAGTGCCTAAGCATATATTTATGAGGGCATAATGCAGTTAAAGTGTGCAAAAAGTATGGTGCTGTATGTATTATTGCAAAGCAGTTAATTGTTCCAAAAGTGTGCACTCTACAAACAAAGCAGAACATGTAAAAAAGGCACATTTCTCAACTCTAAGCACACTTTTCATACGTGCACTTTTCTGCACTTCTTTTCAACCTGGGATAGGCTCAATACATCGTTGATACAACCAGGAACTATGAACACTACAAACACCTTTTTACCTTCCCAAATGCTTTCACCTGTCTTTTATGTGACCGTTATCTGAACCACACAGGTGCAACTCAATCAAGTCTTTCTGACTACCACCTGCATCTCTCAAACATTTGAGTGTGTGAAGGAAGCTACAGATGTATACCAGGTCTGAACCTAAGCTTGCAAACACACACACACGCTCATGCACACCTCTTCATCAAAAGTCTGAGAGTCGTCTTGCTCTTGCTCTTGTTCTTGCTCCTCTTCCTCTTCTCTGGCCTGCTCCTCTTCCTCTCCTTCCTGTTCGTCGGCGGTGGCCTTCTCTGGCTGCTCGCTCTGCTCGCCCGTCTCCTGCTCTCCGTAGCTGGCTGAGTAATCATTGACCTGGGGGCCCAAACACAGCAGCAGTCAATAAACTAATCAGTTTAATTGACACTCTCCCCTGGGATGAACTCTCCCACTTCATGGCACTGCTGCAGCACACACACACACTGACACTGCCCAGTACAAGCTTATATGTAAACCAAATTAAAAACAAGGGCACAGATGAGGATGAAAGCAGGGAGAAACTAATTGAAAGCTTTCTAAAATGAAAATGTTACAGAAGGCATCAAAAAAGAGAAAAGGCCAGCGCACTGAGATAGAGAGGAAGAGAGAGGGAGAGAGAGAGAGGGAGAGAGAGAGAGAGAGAGAGAGAGAGAGAGAGAGAGAGAGAGAGAGAGAGAGAGGAGGGGCTGGAGGGTAGAGAGCACCCCCATTACCATAACAGTGGGAGAGGAGGCTCATTACTATTCCTGCCACCATTTGAAATTCTATGAGATGTAAATGTTTGACATGATACACAGAAACGGCAGATAAACACACACACACACACACACACACGCACGCACACGGCTCAGTAGCGGAGCAAATATATCATTGACTGGGGTGTGCACAAATAACACACACACACACAAAGCACAAAAAGACAAACAGCCGTGCAAGGACGTATTCAAGTTGGTGACGGTGGAAATCACAAACACTGCTCAAACCTCACACAGCCACACGCATGTTTAGCTGAAACCAGATTCAGAGGAAGTGAAGGGGGTTGAGACAAAAATCAATGTCGAGGTGATGACTACATCACTGCAACATTCACCCCTCCTCCTATACACGATCATCATATACATGATCACCCCCCCCCCCCAACCAACACACACACACGATAAAATGTCATCTGTCATATTTTCAACAATTGTGTTACGTATGCATCTTTGATTGAAGTATTCCAATGATGGATCATAATGCGTTAATTGACACAATTGATAAATGAATTAATCAGCCGCTGCCACTTAACTGCAACTGTTACCATAGCAGGAGACCCACCTAAGCAAAATAAGGTGGCGCACCATAACGCACCCTACTGTGTCTACCTGCAATGCATCAGTGGGGCTCCAATAACAGATCTAGGCAGGGTAGACCAGGCCTCCCCCTCCGGGCCAAACAGCTTAATCCCTTAAACTGTTCCACACATTAACTCTCAATACCAGCAAACACATAAATGTTAAGCCCCAGCAGCTAGGTGACCTTGTAAACAGAGATATCGCCAAAACACACATGAATACACACACAAGCGTGCAAGCGCAAGCAAACACACACACACACACACACACCTGAGGTGCATGCATGCATGGTAGACATTTTCCTAAATGCCATACATGGGTAGTCAGAAGGTCAAACGCTTATCTTTATCTGTTTATTTGTGTGTGTATGTGTGTGTGTGTGTGTGTGCTTTTTCTTTTTTGTTGTCGGGACGGGAGGCCATATATCTTTCTTTGTGAGTTTGTCCGCTGCAGTCACAGCAGTGAGGTGTGTGACAGCCACATTCCAGATATCACCTGAGATCTTCCTCTTCCTCTTTTGTTTGCCTTATTTATTTATTTACCTCTCCCCTTTTGTGGCAGCGTGCTTTTCTGCCCCTAACAAATAAATAAGCTGGCCGAGAAACTCATCAATCATCCTTTGCGTTGCCACACTGTAAAAAGAGGTGTCTTTAAAAGGGTCAATAACCTTGTCACCTATAGAGAGGGGTTGAGAGTTTATCAGATGGTGTTTAAAGTTGCAGATAAAAGCCCCCTTTTGCGTCTGCCCGCATCGATTGGCAGTGCGTCTCCTTGGCACAATAGCAGGAGCAGCAGCCGCATCCCACCTCCACCTCCACCTCCGCCTCCACCACCGCAGACCCCTGCCCTCCTCCCCCCAGCTCCAGACAGGGAGAGCCTGCGGTTACAATCATGGAGACAGCGGCTGCTACAGGGGGGCGTTGTGCTACCTGCTAGCTTACTAGCAATCAGCGCCCACGTCTGTCTCGAAAGGGGTGGGGGTGGGGGTGTTTGGGGGCTGGAGGTGGGGGTTGGATGGCAGGCCGCTGGCCTGGAGCGATAATGGAGCACATTCAGCCATCAGCATTCACCCCCCGACCCCCCCATCCCAAATCAGCCCCCAAACCCCTATGTTATCAAGAAGAGGCCACAGAGATCTGACACCTGCCCCTTCGTAGCCCCAGACAGGAAACCAAGCTCACAGACAAATGAATAGGGAATGAGGGGGGCTATAAGTAGGCTAATAGACAAGCCAAGAAACCAGAGTGACAGACAAAGAGACAATAAAAGCAAGAAGGTGGAGACATAAAATGAATAAAGGACAGACAAAAAAATACCAGGGGAAACAAAACAAAAAAAAAGAGCAAAAGTTGACACTGGCTTTCACATTGATCTTGATGGTAAAGTAAACAGACAAAAGAGGGGGGGACAACAAACGTAAAAATCACCTGAAATTCGTCATCCAGCGGTTCGTCGATCTGTAGGTCCAGCACCTCGTCTAGGTAAGCCCCATCTCCACCCGCCTGCTCGTTGGAATATTCCATGCTTGCTTCGTTCCCTTCGTAGTCTCCAGCGTAAGTCTGCTCTCCCTCACCCCCGTCATAGCCCTCTTCCTCGCCATCATTCCCTCCAAAGCCCTCTTCCCCATCAAAGGTGGAGCTGAGGCCCGCTGTGGCATTCAGACTAACAGCAGCATCTTGACCACTTTGAGGGGAGAGAAGTTTAAAACAAAAATTTTATTAAAAGAACTTTACAATGTTTTCGCTCGTGTTATTAGAGTTCATAATGCCAAGTTTGACACTGGCTAATTCAAGCCAATTTAAAGGGTCACCATGTAACTTTTAACCACTATGTGAGCTGTCCTTATTGTCAGACAGTTTACACTGTAGGTGCCACCTCAAAATCCATTTGGATGACATAAAGTCATACAAGGGGTGGATAACGCTATATAAAGTTTTACTCCCACCAGACATCAAGGATATGCACTCTGTAGTTCTGGGTGTAGGGAAACCATCACAAAATAAAAGAAAACCCAGTTACAGCATGAAATTGCTAACTGTATTGCCACCCTGTCAAGTAGCATGTTCAATGAGACTCTGGAAAATGGGTTTTGTGTGCCTTTTAGGTAGTTAGTTCACTAGTTCTACAAGAAAAACTGCTGAGTGTGGCTTGAGGTGTTTTAGGGTTTAGGGGCTAAGGGTTGGAGGGAACATTGGAATTCAACCAATCAAAAAGGGTCAATTGTGAATTAGCCAATCATGAAGGATCCCGGGCTTGGGGCTTAGTTGGGCCACTGGGGTTCAGATACTGTCACTGCTTTGTACATTTGTGTATTCATACATCCTCTGTTATGATTTTCCTGTCATTCCCATTATACTGTCATCAACACTAACTTCAAGGTGAGCAGAACTGGCATGGCCTTACCTGCCATTTCCTTCCTCTTCGTCGCTCTGCAAGAGGTCGTCATTAAGCTCCTCGTCAGAGAGCTCCGAGGGGTTCTGGGAGAATAACAAGGACGCAAGCGAGAGGTGAGAGGAGTAGTTGGAGGAACAGCACAACTTGACACATTCACTACTTCCAAAGAAATTCAATTTCATGCCATGGCAGGGATTATGAAATTCACCAATGTGCTTAAATTTTTATTTTGGTGACTATTTCTTGTTTTGCTGGTAGAGACCATGCCCCAGGAGAACAAATTTACAAGCTGCTGGTTCTTTGCTCACATACCCAACTACTTGGTTGCAATGGGCAATGCAGGTTGCCCATTAAATCTTTGTACACATCTGAGAAGTAAACATTTTTCTAAGCCATTATTTTCCCAATCGCTGAAAGTTTAGACGGGGAAGAAAAAGTAGGTAACACAAACAGCCATGAAAAGACCCAGTGTTGAAGTGTCTTGGCTGTTGGCTGTATGTGCTGCAGGCTCAAGACAGACACACCAAAGTCTCAGCAAGGTTTTAGTGAAATTTTGCTGCTGAGTGTCTAATTGGTTGCACATCAGAAGTTCTGTTCCCTTGTATACCACTTACACTTATTTGGCCATATTAGACTAGCCAGGCAAACGCCGCCTACTGGCTCCACTAATTTCATCCAGATAGTCAGGGACCGTATAATGTAGTTTAGTTTTCACTGACACAGATCCATGTGGGCCAAATTCAGCAAACAGAGTGAGAAACTGAAACCACAATACTGTGCCCAGACATCACTAACCTTGAGCTAAGATAACAAAACATTTTTTTATGCGTTTTAAACGAACTGTAGAAAAATGTTTCAAAACACTGCATAGCGCATAGCACCCTTTGGAGAGGAAGCGATTGCCAATGGAGATGTTTCAGGCGCTTTGAACGAGGTGAAACAATGTGAAAGCGGATGATCAAGTCAGGCTAATATTAGACTATCAATTCGCATTACTTGTGGAGTTTGTGGAACAGACTATCAAGTTGCACAGATATACATATCACTGGACTTTAGTAATATGTAAGAGCTTTTAGTGTACACTGCATTTCAAGTAAGAACAACAGTGATTTCACAAAACCCAGGCTCAACAGACTTCTGGTGTACCAACAGGGTTCTGAAATCTGCTTACATGTTTACATGACAGAAAAAAAAAATCTGCTAAGACGTTTAAAAAAAAATCATCAGAAAACACAAAATTCTGATTATAACTGGAATACAGGTCTGTCTAATCACAGTCAGTGATACGCATCTAACAATTTGGCCAGTAATGGCCTTCAATTGATGAACAAGTCAATGTATTGTTTAAAGAAGTTTGTTGAATTTTCAAAAAAAGTGCCAAGAAATAGTGCAAGTAGGATAATGGATTGCATGCATTTCTACAGTCGGTTAGCTTTGCTTGCATCACGGCATCTTGCATAGAGGTTACATTTTATCTAAACATCAAGTCATTCATTATCCCTTTGGCCACCAAAATATTTGGGCTAGTATTACCCATCATCAGCCAAGGAGCTTCAGGCTGGGAAACACAGTCAAAGATTGTGATACAAAGATAATACATTTGGGTCATACCAAGTGAAATCAACCAGAGGCTGACGGGTCACCCTCTCAGAAAAACGGGAAAAAAATGACAGTTGTTTGGACACTCAACCGATGCATAAATCTTAAATAGTAGGTCTGTCTCAATCATCTCAATAACGAGACTCAGCAACAACACCAAAGTTTGGACAGATGTTCACCAGAATGCTTAAAATGACTTGAAATTTCAAAGAGCTGTAGTTTTGCAACTATTAGAGACACAGACTTACTATTTAAGATTCATGCATAGGTTGGGTGTACAAACAACTGTAATTTTTTTCAGATTTTTTTTAAAGAGGATGACCTGTCAGCTATTTCACTCACTTGATCCATTTGTGTACATAATTTAAATCTCTGCTTCTGCAACCTTAATTTGGCTGGAAGGCCTAGGCCTAAATATTTTCTGTGCAGGACAAAGGTGCCTAAAGGTCTTGTTGTGGCCAGTACAAACTGTTTCGACATGAAGAGAGCATAAGTGTCACACAAACCTTTTTGTTTGTCCAGTCTTCCTCCAGCAGGTCCTCTTCGAGGTCACTAAAGAGAGACATGACACAGGTGACAGGTGAGGTCAGGGCTTAGACTAGTTGGCACAGGACAGACAAACATTCTTCAGTGTTAACACTGACCTATTCAACTTTTTCAACATAACCTGGGGAAACAAAAAATTACAACTGTTCCTTAATCCTCAACAACAGAAAGCTTTAGGAATCGATAACAGGCTCTTGTGTGATCACAGAGGCAGCAAGACCCACCCACTTAAAACTATAATTACTTGACATGTCAAAGGCTAAGAAGTCACTTGAGGTATTGCTTCAAGGAGATGCATTCCCACAGATTCAACCAGCTTCATTATTCATTCACCATGATGGCCAACATTTACATTTCTCCCCTTTTCAAACATAGCCTCAATGAAATTACAGTGGCAATAACATAAGTGAAGTCATATGTCTAACTCCAAAAGAGATGACTTTAGAGCAACAGCATCAATTTTGGCCAAAGTCAGTTAAACAATGACAACACAATCTGTTGGCCTTGTAAACAGCAACAGAAGCACAGCTTGCTAACGTCAGTGAACGGTGTCCTGCACACAAAATTGCAGAGCAAATATATTTGGAGTAGTGGAGCAGTCATTCACATGAACAATGTGTGTGCTGCATTTCTAAAGAATGTTGGTAAGAGTTTATCCCAATGCTTTAGGTTAATTACAAAGTTCACGCTTCAATTTATCTTCAGAAAATGAGAAATCAGCTGCTTGTCTTTAAATCCAGCCTCTATCTAGACAGGAGTGTGCTCTGGGTTTCTCCAACACTAAGAGTAACATCTGTCTTAAATTCAAATTTTTGTGGTTTTTATGACAAAACATTGAAACAATTGATATTTGACTTGAGCTGCTACAGTACAGAGTGTTGGAGATAACACTCTGGTGAAATGGGAATCCTAGTCATCCAACATAAATGGCATGGTTAGATTATACTTAGATAATATATCCCTACTTATATAAGTACTATATAATAACAAACAAAAAAAGCCCTAAAAAACCCCAGCTTCATTAGACAAGCATCACAGTTGCGATCCACTGCCATTCACTGACCAGTTGAAATATGATACCAAGTTTGTCGTAGTTTGGTTTAAAATCTTAATTATCTACCATGTATTTCAGGGGAACCTGAGCTGTCATCCATGATTACTGGACCTTTCATCTCATGTTGAGTGTCAAAGCACACAAGTGAACAAGCAAAGTGCTGGAGGCCTACCTGTCAAGATCATCATCCTCTCCTCTTCTCCTCCGCGATCTCTCTGCACCTGGTTTATCATATTCGTCAAAGTCATCATCTAAAAGAGGGAGTACAACATGTCAATTCATTTCAACAACCGGTCAATTCAAGTACAATTCAAGGATGTGCCACTGCCCTTATGAAAAAAAGTTGTTGTTTACAGAAAAACTGCGTTTTTTCTTAGTACTGCAATATTTTGAGTGCAACACACTATTATCCATTCCAGTGCAATCATTTTGTAGTATTTTCTATTAATGCGTTTTTTTGTGACCATAGCCTATTGCTTTGATACAGGCCTATAGCAGTAAAAGAGTATGATTTTGAGTGGTACTTAATAGAACCTAATTTCATCCTGGCAAGAGATGTCGTAAACTATATTATAGCGTTAATTTGTATGTTTACCTGTGCTGTTCCCAGCACAGTCGTGTTAATTACTTATGTTTAATACTGATTATATGGGAATGGAAAAACGCAATTAATTTCATACGTTTCACACAATATCAACTAATGACAGATAACGTTGCGATAGGACGCTGACGAGACTAAAAATATATTGACGACATTGCTCTAGCATAGGTGGTGACGTTAACTCTTTGGTGACAACGTTGTCAGTGGACAGCTATGCTAAAAAAAAGGAACGGTTGTTCTCTCACTACAAATTTTAATTGACTGGCCAGAACACAATTTGTTAAACCCCATGGATTTAATACTAATGAACAGTCATTTCGTCAATTCAAATCATCAACAACGGAATTGCAAACCTTCTTTCACAACCAAAGCTAACTTAACGTTAGCTGCTTGTTTGCAACAAAGGCTACTGTGCAGCATTTGGGTCAACTATAGCTAGTTAGCAAACAGGCGAATTACAAGTTAAATTGACTTACATGGCTAATGCCCCCTTTTTTCTAGACATTCTTAAAGTAATTTCACTCTTCGATATACAATTAATGTCACAACAGTGCTGGACAGGGGTAAAATAGATTACCACAATCTATCAAATCACCGACGACGAGATCATTTTAGTATTAGCTGGCTAGGCTAGCCTGTGTGGCTTACTAGCTTAGCTCGCGCAGCACAGTTGCTTCGAACATCTACTGCGGACATCGAGGAAAGTTATGCACGACGGTATCATTTAAAGTAGCTAAACGCCCCATGCCTGTAATATAGTCAAGGATTTGGCCGAGGGCATGAGCAACAACCATTCAATATTTAGCTTTCAGCTAATTCACATTGCTAGTTGGTTAACCAGCCATTTTCAGCTCGCAACCCTAGCATGCCACCAAGAAAGCTATCACACTATTCGTAAAGGTCGTACCTCCGGCATGTGCAGCCATAACACAACAAAAATCTTCAGTGATGAAAACCGGAGAGAAATACAGGATGCATTTAAATCAGACTAAATGTTACAGTTATTCCCAAAATCTTGACGTGACTTGTTTTTGTGAAAACCTGTTTACTCAAAGTACAGAAACATGGCGACAGTAGGTCGTCCAAATGCATTATGGGAAAACTGGGAACTCGCTCATGAGATGCGTTGAATGTGCTTGTTTCCTGGCTCGCCAGATGTGTTTGTAGAGAAACGGTGAAGTTGCTGAAAGGTGAGTTGAACAACCAACATGGGCTGTAGACATCCCAAACAGGCAACTTCAACAGAACAATGAAAGTGGTTAATTTACTCATATCACGAACCTTTGGCATATGGAAACTGCCTTGGTGTTGTTAAGCCATGTATCCATCAAGTGAAATTGTAATGACGTCTCAGTTCATGTAGGCTAGACTCGATAGCCTAATCCACAAAATTACTCTGCAATCAACCTAATTTTTACTGTCAATGCAATCAACTGAGATTCCAGAAGCTTCCGAATATTATAACCCAATATGTTACTTGAATTGTGTAAATTTAACCTAGGCTACTGTCAAGTGTAGGCTATAACATAGGCCTACCTTTTTATAGGTAGCAAAATGGATGAATTGTGTTAGTTAACATTAGTGGCTTAGCCTATTAAAGCTTAAACATGAACCGCATACATATGAGCTATAGGTCCTACATGAGGAGAGAATTAAAGAAAAGGGTGAAGACATAATAAGTATATAAAAACTTGCCTCTTTTTTAGACAGTAAGAAGTTTTTGGAGGTATGCCGAGAAGTCCAGACGAAGTAATTTTATGCTAGGTCTATCTTTGTACAAATCCAGGTCTACTGGATTTGGTGGCAGCCAGATGGCACTTTATTAAAACCAGCATGAACATTTTCACGCCAGAATGGAAAAAAAAACACTCCGTGGAAGAGAGAAAAGAGAGGGAAAATGGCAAAGGCAAGAGGGAAATGTTCAGCCAAGTGAAACATCCAAATCAATAGAATCCTGGTGAGGAAGAGGCCATTGCATCTGTGAAGGGTCAGTGTGTAATGCAATGGGAGTAATAATAAGAAATGTTTTTCACTTGAAAACACCAGGTTGAACAGGAAGTGGTCGTAGAAAAGTAATCATCCCCATACAAGTTTCAGGAAACCCTACTTACCCTATTGTAAAAAAAAAAAAAAAAAAAAAATCTTCAAAATCTTCAAAAATACAGTAAATAGGCTAACTGAAGACCGGTTTTCAGGCACCAATTTAAAAAATCATATCCTGAATAAAACCGCCAAATTGCTTAGATTGTTTTTCATTTTAGGAGAAGAGGTGTCATTTGGTAATACACTTTCTAAGCTGGCTTTCAAGTCAGTGAATGATGCATGCATGCCTGCATATTTTTATTTTAATGAATTATTTATTTAAAAATATCTACCAAACTTCTACTATATTTGACCATGATTTATTTTTTTTTCAATCCCAATGCACTGTTCTTTCTATAACATAGCAAAAAGGTTATTATCAGTGTTTTTTGAAAGTTACCAAAAACACATTTTTTTTTTTTATTATTGTGATAGGCCTGATTGTCTGGCTCAGAGTATACCCTCACATGTAAGGGGGAATTTTATTTTTCCTCCTGCAAGTGTGACATGGTTGTCTTTCCAATAATGCAGAGAGTAGAACTGTCATTTTCCATTATGCTAAACCTCTTGATTCTATTCCTATCAGCTCTCCCGAACAATCGAGCTGGAATGCTGAAAGATGAAGGTAAATGGAAATTTCATTCAACAGTTCCTTGCTAAGCAAATATAGCCTCTAGAAAGTCTACATTTGAACAAAACATGATTCTTTTGTTTTCTTATGTGATGGCAAGGTTTTTTTTTAGAATTATAGTATTTACCAAATATTAGACAATGGCACTAGATTTATCAGCCTAGTATAACAAATAGAAAAGTAGGCATATAGTGTGTCTAAATTAAAAGATATCTTTTTATAGCTCTCTTCACAATTAACTTGTGGAAGCCACCAGTTTTGAGTTCCTTAGTTTTTGTACTCTTCACACTTGGTACATTAACATACTCTATTCAGGTTAAGACCCATCTTCTGGTGTTCTCTGAGTTTTATGTAGACTATTTTTAAAAACCGTCTGTCTATGTCACTGTTATTCAACCCTCAAAGGTTGTCTGAACCTCATTCCCAGGACTTATCCCACTTCTGCGTTATAAACGTAGAATGTAAAGAAGTAGACTGATCTATAGAGCGTTTATAATCATTGCTGTGCAATAACGTTCGTGAACGCTGTTTCCTCTTGTATCCAGGGTGTCAGTCAGAGGTTAACGTTTTTATCCGTCTGTTATTGGATAGCACCTACAGGTTCAAGATGCGATTGGTCCTCAGCGCGTCAGTCTGAGGCACCGCGGGTTTCCGAGACGATCGGGAACGCGCGGCGCAGACAGTGCACGTAACTGGCCAGAGAGTGTCTGGAGTCTGTCTGAAACTGATAAAAATTGGTGATGGAGTTTTAAGACTCTCGCTCCTTATTCATTCGAAAAACGGAGAGAACGGAATGGGACTACATGTTTTTTTAATCAGCGAGCTATCTTAGATCGTTCGTTGCCTAAAATCAACATAGTCTTGTAACGCATCCAAAGTTTCATTCAGTGTTTATCACCAGACAGTTCATTAATTCACAGGTAAGACGACCGTGGCGGGGCGCAAGTCTTTCTTCTAATTCAGCCTGCCGGGAACACGACTTATTTATTTAGCCTATAGCGCAGGCTTAGGAATCAGTCTGCTAATGCATAGTGCTATAGGATGCGAGTATGTAATTTATAGGCTTCCCGAACTCTGTTTTTGCGGAAATAACAAGCGTTTGAATTGACGTTGCGACTGAGGGCTTTCATCATTGTAGCCAAATGGAATGTTTTGAAGCTGCCGGTTGCCGTTGCGCAGTGTTGTGGATGTGCGCGTTAAGAATAAAATGTGTGTTTTCGATGGAGGAGCATTCGCTAACATATTTGTAGCCTACAGTCTGTCTGCGCAGGTGACGCACCTTGCTCACACGTGCACGTCTCTTGTTAACCCTCAAAGGAACGAAAGCAGGTGGCCACTTTGTGATGCTGCAGTGACTTTCTAGCCACAGTGACATTGGCAGTAAAATGTAGTCAAGCCTAAATATGTCAGCATTAACAAATTAAATGCATCCTCGTCTGTGCCTAAACTTTGTCTGACGTCAGCAGGTGTCCCACATGGTCGTTTGCATAGTTTCTTGTCTCAAAGGCTCTTGACTGACAGCTGGCAGCCTAAGTAGGCTATTATATGTGGTCACACATGACCTGATGACATTGTTGCCTATTTCTGACTATATTTGTAGTTTAGTGCAGTAGCCTATATATTCTTGCCCTGTGCCTGACTAAAGCCAATATGGAGCATTCTTCTAAGTTTGGGGTACTTCAACTGATCCTGACATGGGGTGCTCAAAGGGTGGCGCTATCTTGTCAGGGTGGAAAGCAACCCATAGACATTACCTGTAGCAAGACGAGGTTGCCTCACAAAAGTTCTTATAAACATGAAAAGTCAGTTTTCCCTATTAAGACTCTAGTAAAATAATAACATTGCCATGAACCGTCAAGCTCAGCCATAGGTCTGGCTTATTTCATATTTGCCGAAAAATTACCTTTTACTAGGCTAGTGATCGACCCATTAATCTAGATAATCGTACTTTTCTATTTTTATACATTGTGTTGTCATAAGTTCTTTTCTTCTTCAGTACAGCCACCTTAAACAGTTTTTGGCCTATTTCATGTAAACATAGTCAAACTTCTTGAAATGTTTCATCAGAGGTGCAGTTCAAGAATCACAATTTTTAAATAAAATGTTTAATATCTGCAGGCATAAGAGTTCCTGAAGCGACCATCCTAATTTTTTGCATTCAGTTTAATCATTCTGAAACACAAACACAAAATAATTGTGTCGCTTTCATCCAAGCTCATTTGTCAGTTTTGCTGGTTCACCACACAGTGTTTCTGTGAGACAGTCAGCACTGCTCTGTCACTGCTGTTATATAAACATGGTGGATGACTCGAGTCATATGACCACGCTGGCTGTTCTGCTATACGCTCCTGAAACAAGATGGCTGCCAGTGAGGGTTTTGGTTAGAGAACATTTGCCTCATGGCTGTATCGCTTTGCCATATTCATGTCTTAGAATATCTGAGGTCCTCTGATTCTCATGCAACAGCTGAAAAGCTTATCTCATTATTTTATAAGATAATTTTAGTGTAAGATATTTTATGCATTATTGTGGTATGTTTGATTTAATTTCATCATGTTTGGAAAAATGTCATGCATGCATGGCCAATTGTGGGCCATTCAACATCATGTCAGTTAATTTGACCGTCCACATTGAACATTCAATGAGGGGATATGCTATATTGAGCGATAGGCACCTGATGTGCTATTTTGTTTGTGGATGCACTTGAGTATGACCTCAAGGTCATGTAGCGTAATATATTTCATTCTGCATTCAAAGGTTTTACCACTTTATTTAATCTACATACATGATATTTCTAGCAGTTGTCCTTATAAAAGTGTTAAATTCTCCAACGTTTCCCATTCATGGTGTTTTTGAGCACGCCGGCATGAAAACTTTTGGGACGGAGAGTTAGCCTATGTTTAGATAGCGGTTAAAAAAGACATTAGTGGTAGGTCGTGTGACTGTATGGTCTCCAGGAGCTGATGTGTTGCTGCATGTTCTAGTAAACAGGGGGTTTTGCAGGGGCACTGGGCTTTCCTCCGGCTGATCAGAGGAACTGTCTGTGTTTTTGCGGCTTTTATGTGCTGCTGGAAATGTCCTGTGGGCCCCAGCCTGACATGATGGGCTATTATGGGTTTACCACTCCACTCTATTTATCTCCCACTGGCTAGCCTCAACAGATCACTTCATCAGCAGCTGCTTAAGTGTTTTATGACATATATGTTAGTGGTATTTTATCAGTGCTCTAGTTTGTTGATTTCTTGTATGTGCGTGTAGGACTTCACACATTTGTCAAGTGGTTTTGGTCTATTTACATGTATGTCTGTCATGGCAGGTTTCATGGGAGTGTTTGGAAATTTTGGGTATGATGTGTATGGTTATATTTATTTAACGTTTCAATTGCATTCTATCTTCTGCACTGATATATTTGGAAGAAAAGCATTATGAATTATACGAGTTGTCGAACTATTTTATCACTAACTGTATGAAGTATATTTTATATTACATTTATTGGTGTATTTTTCGCGTTTCGACATATTTTACATGAAAGTTGTAGGGCTGAGCAATTTCATATACATTTATTTTGTTATTAATTTTAAAGATGACCTAATTCTAGCATCAAATGTTGCCATATAGCCAGTTTATCTACTTAATTGTGGAAATAGGCTGTAAGTTTAGATCCAGTATAGTTATCATCAGTCTTGGAAACTTTGCACTTCGTAATTAATTATTATCTTGGGTTTAGACTATTTCGTACATACATTGTGTTACCATGTTACCATGTCTGGGATGTACTGAGACAGTAAACTAATACATAGATGTAGAAGAATAAAAAGGTGTTAAATGACCTTATTCTGCTAAAAGAAATAATACTAAAAAATAAAGCCGTATTTTATTTACGCAAACATTGGAATATTACTTTTAGTGATATATTTCGTGATCCGATTTTTATAGGCCTACTGTACTCAAGATAGCTTTTTACCAGCATTTTTTTTTTTTTTTTTTCAAAATTAAGTGTCTTTACATTTATAGGCCAACATTCCATTTGGCCATATCCAGTCTAATATCCATCTGTCAAAATAAACCCCCCAATATACACACCATGTGATTTTGATGAGCATTGTATTACTCACTGCTTGTGTATAGTTTGTTTCAATAGCAATAAATTCTATATGTGCAAATATTAGTGTGTTTGAATTTTACACGTTTTACTCACTTAGGCCTACGCGGTTACCTTCAAAATAGTGTTTTCCAATCTGTAAATAAATACAATATTTGTGTTTACGTTTACTAGCTATAGGAGACAAAAATAAACCTAGGGTCTTTTAAATTGAGTTCTACTATGTCACTTGTGCATGGCCTTTGAGCCTGCCAGTAGAGATCTGTCGGTAGCTGTGGCGCTTCGATGCTCAAAGTGAATTTCAGGAAAAGTGTCCTGTGTACCACTCCGCCAAGCGCATTTGAGCATGCCATGGAGGAATGACAGGAATTCTGTCAGGCAAAGGTGATGGTGTGAATATGGGAGAGCCTGCAGGCAGATGAGTCTGCTTGCCTGCACCAGATGGGCTAATACCACTGGATGTTAGGTCCTTTTGTCAAGCCCTGTGTTAAGGCTCGCGCTGAGCAATTGCACTTTCAGCTCCACCATCCTGTCATGTCTACCTATCACTTCATGTAAATACTCATTCCTGATCTCTTCATTGAGTGAAATAATTAGACAGGTTTATTTGCACGCTTTGGGCATCAGACCTGTCTTAACTCAGCTAAATGTACTACTGTTTGTGTGATAGCTTGACTTATTCTGAGCTTAAATGCCTTTTGGCAGTGTCTTGCAGACATGGGTTCCTGTGCAGGAACAATAGAAATGTCCATCTGATTTAAGGCACATCTATCGAAGATGAAGTTCCAAATGTGGCTGAAAATGTGTTGTGGGCGCGACTGTGTTTGGTGAGCTCTACTGCTCGGCCATTTTGGCTGTTATTGTGCATGGTACTGTGGGTCCAACAGCGACCCCACACTGCCTGTCTGCCTGTGAGTGGCAGGTATCTCTTCTTGGCATTGCAGCTCTCTTCCTGTCTGCCAGTGTTCTAGCATATTCCATATAACAGTAGCAGCAACATGTAAAGAATACAGTTGGCGAAGTGGCAGCCTTGGCTGAAAAAGAAATGCAAACCCTCACTCCGTTCTGCCTTGCTTTTCTTCCCTTATTTTCCTTACCCCTCTCTCTCTCTTTCTCTCTCCCTCTCTCTCTCTCCTGATGGCGGTGTAGCAGGGTGATTCTCTGCACAGCCCCCCTGAGCTAAGCAGGGTGGGTTGCAGTGGGGTATAGCGGCCTCCATTTTAGGGTGCAGTGTTTAAGGGGAAGATGGAGAACCTTGCCCTTGTGCTGTGCTGTGCTATGGTAGCTCAGCGGAAGCACACTACTCGATGCCAGTGCTTCGACTGTACATCCGTGTGGCTATTGAATGCCATCCCAGCACAGTAGATATAACTAGCGTTGACCATCAAATGCAGCGCTTTGTTTTATTTTATTCTGCTATTTAATTAATCATGCTCAGTGGAAATTAGGTAGTATCAACATTTTGGCCATGGTGTTTGAATGATAATTTGTGCGATTTTAACATATCTGCGGTCTTACACTTGTTTATTTTACGTAGCCCAAAAAAACTGAGAATGCAAAATATTTGTAATAATCGTAAGTCTGAATTTGTGTTTGAAAAAAAAAAAATTTTGAAGATGCTCTTTAAATCCATAATCGACAGTGTTTTGAAACGACAAATTATGAGTATAATATTTGTTTAGGCCTACATATTCTGAAGATATATATCAATCGACCCATGCAAGCTGCAACATACCAAGATCAATATCTGAAAATATTGAAAAAAGTGGAGTAATATTAGAGATATGTAAGATGGCAACTAGTAGCAATCATTTTATGTTAAAGTAGTCCTACATAAAGTGCAAGATCTGTTTAATCGTAGTAGTTTTTGACAATATACTTTTTGTAGTGAAACAAACAACAAAATTAAATTCATTGAAATAAAAATGGTAATGGCTAGACATGGTCTCCGTTGAATACATTTGATTTTTTTAAGATTACACAAAATAATGTTATAGGTCATTGGTTATTACCACAGATGTAAACCTCAGCATCTCTGTTCAGTGATCCCCAAGCGTAAGGGTCAGTGATGTGAGACGGGTACTTCCTCAACTCAGTGCTAAATATTTGAAACATGAAATGAAAGCGAGTCCAATAAGACATTAAACGAACAGCGTCTGGAGCTGACGCATAGCAAATATGGGGGTGGTTTTAGATGGTAAAATGGCTCTAAACAGAGTGACCATCACCCCTCTGTCATCGCACAGGGCAGTTAAGCTTGTCATACACCAAACATTGATATGCACCATGCATGGAGTGCTGGAGAATGAATTGAATATGTGTTAACGTGGCTTTAAATTAAATGTAAAGTTGTAGCACTGGAAGAAATAGATGGTTGATACTCCTGCCAAAACAAGGGGAGAGCTTGTATTCAAATCAACTCTAACAACAAACTTTGTCAATAACAAACTTCCCATGTATTTTGAGGTCAGTTGTTTTACACTTGTAAGTATTGCTTAGTACTTCAGTGCTCAGACTTCAGTGTCAAATTAGGCCTATATTTTCTGTGAGTATAATAAATATACATAAGGTTCCCTGAAACATATTCAGGTGTCCCTGAAGCATATGTTGTTGAAAACTGGAGTAAGGTACATATTTTCAACAGAAAGTTGTATGGCATTGTAACTGCAATGATAAACAAGATGATCATCACTGACATTACATAAAGTATTAAGTTGGCCTAAGGACTGAACCTTGGTGGACTCCTGGTAATATGTAAGAACTTAGACAAAAAAAAAAAAAATAGATTAGATCTGCGTTCCTTGCTTGGGAAAAGTGGTGCAGAATGATAGGCAAGGAAATGCAAAGTGAAGGGTCAAAAAGCGAAGAGCCACACCTCTAAATGAAGATCTGTGAAGTCAAACCATGTAAACAACCCTAGAGGGCATTTACAAATTATTACACATAGTTGGAGACTAGTTTAGAAGTATTTCCAACATTCCCACCATTTTTTGCAAGAGAATAACATACATGTACTTGATAATGGAGGCTGAATGGGACAGGATTATTCTGCAAACTACTCTGAGTCATAGAAAACGGAGGGACAGCACCAAATCCATTGAAAGAGATAGCACCATTGTAAAGGAAACTGACTTAGGATCACTACCTGGATTTGCAGGCCATCAACAATTTTGGATTGTTGTAAAGAAAACTTTCCCTAGTGCTATTATATAAAAAAAATTAAATTTTGCTCAATTACAGTTTCATAATAATGCTGTTAAAAGTTAACTTTAGTTTCTTTTTTATGTTGCTGTGTTTTTGTGGGTATTCTTTTTTATGTATAACACACAGGTTTTGCTTTACGTATTTATCCTAACAGCTAGAGGAAGACTTTCAAAGTAAATTTTAAATATATTGGTTGAATATTTGGTGGATTTTACCTCAAAACGCTAGTTTTATTCAGAATGTTTCTAACTATTAATTAATACCTCAGAGTTGTGTTGTAACTTTGAAACGGTGTAGTATTTATCGTACAATTATACATAGATCCGCTATTATTGGCCTACACTTCCAAGTAAGTAAAACATTGTCAAACCAAATGACCAAACTATCTACCATATGCCATTGAAAGAAATAGTTCAAAACAGTATGCACTCTCTCATCAGCATGCAACAGTGCACCATATTTAAAAATCGTCCAAATCATTTATAACCTGTCTCTGTCAATCTGGGAGATTTCTTGGTTGGAATAAGAATGGATTTTCCAGAACTTGCCTAAAAACAATCGACTCTCTCTCTATAAAACATGAAGTCATGGGGTACGAGGCTTCTCAGGGTGGGATTTTGTGTTGGGTGAGTTTGGCGCTCTGCTCAATCTGTTCTCTGCTTTTTTCGCTCCATTCAGGACACACTAAGCCCTGTCTGTGATCTTCCTACCACAAAGGTATAGGAGAGGAGGGGTATGGGTGTTTTTTTTTTTTTTTTTAAGGTGTGTGTGTATGTGTGTGTGTGTGTGTCTGTCTGTCTGTCTGTCTGTCTGTCTCTCTATCTGTCTGTCTCTGTATATCTTCCTGTCTGTCTTTGTTTGTGACTATGAGTGGATTCTGTGATATTAGTGGCTCAGCAAGTTCAGCCTGTGCTTCAGTACCCTTGCTATGTACTGTTTGGTAAGATTCCTGACTTGCTGAGTTTGACCTTCAGCTCCATGGCTTAGCCACTGGGAAGCTTTTGTGTGTGTGTGTGTGTGTGTGTGTGTGTGTGTGTGTGTGTGTGTGTGTGTGTGTGTGTGTGTGTGTGTGTGTGTTGTAATGGAACACACTCCCAGTTGGTATGTGGAAATGTTTTAATCAAAAGCCACTGTGTACACGTTGTACTTCGAAAGCGACGCTGGTTTCTCAGCTAGAGTGAGTCGACGCACAGACTGATTAGCACATGGTCTGTTTTGGGTTAACCCAAAACACTCTCTTATTCTTACCCGTCCTATTCCACACATCCAAACACATAAAAGGAATTGAAAATATTTACAAAGTTTTGAGTGACTTAGAGCTACGAACAAGTATGAAAAGTCGATGGAATCATTTGTACCTCGTATTGGCACCACTGTTCATTCGGTTCAAATCCACCATTCAGATATTGCAGGTTATGCCATGTATTGCAGTGAGAATGTGTACCAAACGCAACTTAATTATATTATGTATTTTATGTGTTATGTGTGTATATCCAGGAGACCTTCCCTGACAGCCCTAAGTTTTACACCTGATTACACTTTGACAATTCAAAACTGTTTCTCTTGAGTTACCAGAGTGAGGTTGGTTGTCTTTCTTTTTTTGAAGACATCCCATCAACGGTGTAAAGCTGTTCAGTAAATAGAGTGCTTCTGTTCTGAGCTAGTGGAGAGCAACCTTGGGCTTGCGCTGATAGTGTGCCAGAGACATGCGTGGTAATGTTATTGGATTGTTTATTAGGGAATGTGAATATTTTCATTAAGTTGGGGAATAGAGCAAGGGAGGGAGGGAGGGAGGGAGGGAGAGAGCCTCACTCATATCTTCAAGGTCCCCAAAGGCACTGCAGTGTATTTTAATGAAATCTCATCTCCTATGCCATCTCTCTCCCTCTCTCTTTCACTCTTTCTTTCTCTTATCCTCTTCTCTCTCTCTCGTCTCATACTCTTCCCCATACACACCCCTTCATTTTTCTTCTCTTTTCTTCTCCTCTCTTCTTCTTCTTCCCTCTCCCCCTCTCCTTGCCTGTGCCTCTTAAACACACACAGCAGCTGTGTTCTCCTGTCTAATGGGCTTTTAATTAGTGCGTACGGTTGAGATGAGAGCAAGCATGCCACAGCTTGTCGCTAAAACAGCTGATGAACAGGTCTTATCATTTCATTCAGTCGCCCCCCCCCCCCAAGAGATCTACACTCACATGCCCTCGCACAAAATGTTTAATAAAGCTCTCAAGACATAATATGATTTCATACTCTGAAATGAGGCCAGAAGTACTGACGATTCTCGACAAACGGGCGCCACAATTTGCACGCCGCGCAGCCGAGCTGATAGAGCAGTTTGCATCGATGCCCAACACCCAAGCATGACGTTGCAGTCTGCTTGCTGATTGGGACGGTATTCATAATGTTTATTTCGCTCTGGACAGGTCTGTTTTCGGTTTATGTGGCCCCAAGCCTATTTATTCCCTCTTTACCCATAATTTTGGTGAAAAAATGCAAAAGCACACTACTTGATATTCACCTGTGTTTAGTATCACTTCAAGTATGCAATGAGCTAGTTATTATCAGCATACAAGTTTTAAACCAACCGCATTAAGGCTAATCAAAGCAAGGTTGGAAAAACAAATATATGCCTGAAAGATTAAAGTAATTGGCAAAATTATACCGCACCAATGTTTTTCATTTGCAGGTTTGATTAACATAGGGTTGGGACGGGTGTGGACCACTGGACCACACTGAAAAATAAATTCACCACAGGTCCCTGGTAATTAATTTTCAATAAATAAATGCATTTCTGAGCGATGCAGCGAGGATTGTCTGTAAGCAACACGACTGCAACGACGCCCCTGATAAACAGGGATGAGTCAATCATTACCTGGCATCGTTTTTTTTTTTTTTTTTTGCCATTGTTTTGTTTTCAGCGCAACTTCGTAATTGTATCCCGCTGCAACTGTTCCCAGGCGGGATTTAATATGCTGTCCCCTTTTGACATTCGAGAAGTGCAATTTCCCTAAACCTGTTTTGACTGGTCATTTTAATGGAACAATGACACAATCAGGTTGCCCCCCTACCCTCCCACATGCGCATAACACAGACACACACACACACACACACACACACACACACACTCACACAGAGTCCGATAAGGCTACTCGCTAGCAGCATGTGATGAGAGGTGAGAAGCAGGCACAAGTTAATGGGGAGAAAATGATTTTGGGGGATATAAAAGGTCAAGTGTATAAGCTCCAGTTAAAGGGCATTCCAGAGAAACACCCAAATTAACACTGCCAGTGTGTGTGTGTGGGTGGAAGGGCAGGTTTAAACACACAGCCACCGAAAATATCAATTTCACGTTTGGTCTCACACTTTAACACCCAACACCATGGGGAGGTGTGTGTGTGTGTGTGTGTGTGTGTGTGTGTGTGTGTGTGTGTGTGTGTGTGTGTGTGTGTGTGTGTGTGTGTGTGTGTGTGTGTGTGTGTGTGTGTGTGTGATAGAGAGAGCCACTATGGGCTGTGGACCAAACAGTCCCATGCTATCTTCCATCAGTCAGGGCCTGAGCGGGATTAACCCCATGGAGGAGAGCAGCTAGATCCTGGGGGCCCCAGTGGCTCAGTGACCAGAGGTCAAGTCCACACTTCATTAGGACTGACCTCTAGACCGGCCCGTCTGCTAGCCACTCGCTCTCTCTGGGTCTCTCCTTGCATCTCTCTTCTTGGTGTCAACCTCTCTCTCTCTCCCCTTCTCCCTCTTTCTTCTCTTTTTCCCTCTTTTTTTCTCTCTTTTATTTCCCACTCTGTCGAGCTCTTCTTTTCTTACTCCTTCTGTTCCTGTTCTTCTAGATGCCTCTCACTTGCTCTCCTTTTCTGTGTCATTCTCTGTGTGTCTTGTTCTCTTTATTAGTCTGTCTCCCACTGCGTATTTCTCTCTTTCCTCATGTTGTTTGCTTGTCTGTCTTTCTTTTCCTCCTGTGCTTTCTACCTTTGCACTTCATTTTCTTTCTTTCTTCTCATATCACTCCCTCTCTCCCTGCCCTGTGGAAACAGGTAGGAGTAGTCAAGGGGTTTGTGGCTCATCTCTACCCCCCCCCCACACACACACACACACACACATACACACACAGCCACACACAATCCTCACACCAAGAAAAAAAAAATCTGCTCCCTGGTGGGTTATACCGGGCTCAGAGATAGAGAGGTTGCACACCAAAAACACACTGACTTCTTATCAGCTCTCTCTCTCTCTCTCTCTCTCTCTCTCTCTCTCTCTCTCTCTCTCTCTCTCTCTCTCTCTCTCTCGCTGCTCTTTCCCTTGCATTTGGAGCAAGGCTCCATTGGAAAATATGCCCCTTTCTATCCCTGACTGGGGAAATACCTGACGAAGACACAGGCAGAGCTTGAAGTGGAGCTTGCACACCTAGCTGGGACATGCACACATGTGGTGCACACCCACACTCAAAAGGGCAGAGTAATTGGAATGTTTTTCTGAGTGTATGTCTACTGTCTGTCTGTCTGTCTGTTCACATACACATACTGTACGTGTGTGTGTGTGTGTGTGTGTGTGTGTGTGTGTGTGTGTGTGTGTGCAATCCCCATGTCTCTGCTTTTATAAGATTGTGAGATGCTTAGGAAGAGTAGGTGAGAGAAGGTGAAATACCTGCTGATTAGTCATGGTGCACTGGTGTGAGTGTGTGTGTGGTCTGCTTCAGGTGAGAGACAGGTGGAGGGCTCAGTTATTCAGAGCAAAGATTGCCGTTATTAAGGGGGAAAACTCTGGAATGCACACATGAGGTGTTTGATATGTAGTGGTGGTACGTGTTCCTGATCACTGCTTCCCAGAAAATGTCTGCTCTAAAAGCACTCCACCGTCCACTTTTCTCTTCATGAAATTGAAAGTTGGCCATTTTGATAGAAACGATACACACCTATTGCAAGTGGCGTGATATGATTACCAAAATACTTTTAGTTGACATCAGTGAAATTAGTAGCTTAGGCATCGGAAAAAAAAAAATTAACTGCTAGAAGTTGTATGCTATCGGAGCTAATCAAAGGCGGAGGAGTGCAATCTTTTAGCTTGAGATGTGTCTGCGCCGTCTTCTGGGTTTGGTTGACTCACACAATACCTTTTTTAGCCACATCTGTTTATTCAGTGGACAGCTGCGCACTGCCAAACCTGGAGCAGTGCAGTCTCTGTCTGTTTTTAATGAAATGTTTTTTTTATTATTCTTTTTTTTTTTCTCTCTCTCGCATGTACAAAAATGTGCAGCCCTTAACAGTTTCAATTCAAAATAGCGCCAGGAAATTTGGGGAGAGGAAATTTGTGCCATGCTCCGCAGGTTCAGTTTGGCACCTTGGTGCATAAAAAAAGCCCTTTAAACCAAAATACGCCTTCATTCCAAATTTAATTCCTGTACACTCCTCCTGTTAAGAAATCCACAGAGGAAGGGTTCTATACGCCCACTCCTTAATAAGCCACAGAAGCAGGGGAAACTTTATCTGCTGAAGACTCTGGAGTTTTTCCGTACACTCTGCTGTTTTAATGTGTTTGAATACACACCATTGACGCCATTCACGATTTTCAAACTCATTCGACTTTGTTAACAATATCACACCAACGTATGTTGGTGTGAAGCATCTTTTGAAGGGATAGGTGCATTCTTCCAAACCGTGAGGTATGTCCCGGCCAAAGACACACTAGGTAGCACCATTCACTTCAGAAGTGTCTCTTTGGTGCTGAAGTAGATGTAATCATGTGTAATGTTCCTGCTGTGTTCTCTGTCTCAGTGTCTGGCTCCTCTCTCTCTGCGCTCTCTCCCCGAGCTTTGGTGTGCCATTCCCACTCAGGGTAATAAAGATGCCGGGCCAGGCTTTCATTAGTCAAAGCCTGCAGGCAAACACTGCCACTGAGAAAACACACTCACGCACACGCACACACACACACACACACACACATACGAACACAGGCACACACGCACATACACACATGCTCATGCGCACGCCACAGACACATGGAAGAACAGGCTTGCTTTCTGCAGAGCTGTCCATCAAGTCTCAATGTGAAGCACACAGAGAGGGACAGTGCTCACTTGACACATGACCAGGGGCTCGCTCAAGCTTAGGATGGCCTTTTACTGATCCATTCATGTATTTATTCATCTGGGGAAACAAAGAACAAAGTAGGCTACAATACAGTCCACAAACCAAACAGATTTTTCTGTATCTTCGTTAGGCCCTTGCAAAATGGCGGACAGTGAAAAATGGAAGTCGAGGGAATGTTATGAACTGATTTCTGGCGACTCGAATGTCATTAGTGTTTCACTTTGATGGACTTAATCTAATAGTGATTAAATTAGTAGATTGAAAACATATGGACCTCTTCAAAAGTGTTTGATTATTAGCGTCATAGCTTTTCCTGTGTGAACATTACATATGTTTGTTTTAATATAGCGGAAGTAGTTTCAGAAAGAAATAGAATGTTCAAGCTTTGTTTTTATCATTGAACTGTCAATGGCAGGTAGCAGAGGTTATAGATTCTTCATATTATAGCAGGCCGACTTTGGGCTCTGTTGTAAGAGTGTCATGTCACAGAATTGCAGAGACAAGCAGGAGGAATATAATATGGAACTGCTTCTTCTGCTATTCACTGATTAAGTGGCGACCGAATCTGCACTGCGCATAGATGACATCTACGCCGATATTCATCTGAGAGATAAGAGGTAACATTTATTTTTGCCGAATGAATTGGCACAGCCTGTCCATTTCCCCAGTAATCACTGTGATGCTGTTGCAGCTCTGAGCTTCTGGCTGCATCAGCGTCACTCTGCTTGCTGTCTCCATCCACAAAGGAGCGAATCCCAAACAACATCATTTTTTGTCTCCTCGTGCAGCGTGGCAGCTTCAACTTTTCCCAACAGAAGCTTCGGGAGTGCACCGCTGGTTTCACTGTGAAACTGCTACCCAACACGTACTGTACGACATCCCTCTCTTTCTCTCTCTCTCTCCCCTCTCTCTCTCTCTCTCTCTCCCTCTCTCCCTGTGTCTCACACAAACATGCATCCCCTCACCAGTGCTTTCAAAATAAAGCTTTTTATCTATCATTCCATTTGTGTCTTTAGTGGGGGGGCAGCATCTACTTTTCACTTTCCTTCCTTCTGCTGTCCAGCCTGTCTGTCTGTCTATCTATCTGTCTGCTTGGCTGTCTGTGTTTGTGTTTTCATAGGCCTATATTTGTACGTTGTGTTGAGTTGAGTCCTGTCCACTGTCCACTCTGTATCTATAAAACCTTATGCAAATAATCTGGTCCAGTGTAATTAAGACCGATAGAGGAGGAATTAGCCCGTAAACAAGGAAATTAAGGTCTCCAGTAGCTCCTACAACCCCAGGACTAGCGTTAGATTAAAGAGGATTCAAGGTGATTTTGTGCTCTGCTCCCTCAGCATCGGAAAAGCTCCAGCAGCGTTTAGAAAAAAGAAAAAAAAAAAAAGAGAGAGAGAGAGAGTTAGAGAATCCAGCCTAGGCACCAATATTGCTGTGTTAAATAAAACAATAACCAGCCAGGCCAGTTTCTTGTGGTGTTCACTTCGATATACCAGTAAGTAACAAATAGCTATGCTTACACTCTGGTTATATTCCGTGTTCCTCCAGGACGCGCTGTGATGTTTTTGTAAATATATATACATGGTATGGATGTGGGTTCAGATGTATTATTTTCTATTGTTAGCCACAGTCCTAACCCTGAGTCTTCTGGCTCACATAGATTGGAGGATGATTTCCATGTGGACCAGGAAGTTCTACTACAGTATGTTTGCTTGTCTGTGTGTGCTTCTGGTGGAACAGCCTGCCTTTATTGAAAGAGAGCCGAGCAGTGGAGAGGAGAGGGGGTACAAAGCTTTCTCCCCTGCCCCACTTCTTTTTGTGTTGTTTTGGGGGGCTAGGGAGGGGTGGGGTGGTGCGGGGGGGTTTAGATATTAGCTCCCCAGATGGTAGAGGGGTGCGGAGTCACCCCTTTTGTGTGTGAGAGTGTGTGTGTGCCTGTGTGTGTGTGTGTGTGTGTGTGTGTGTGTGTGTGTGTGTTTGTCAGAGCGGGACGGGGCCAGTGAAAGGCCGTGCCCTAATGTGATCAGTAGCAGCGGAAGAGGCGGGGAGCGCGCAGACAATGGGCTTTGGACCCCGAGCCCATCCAGAGGCCGTGCCCTCAGTGGCCTCTGCAGCCCCTGGCCCTCTCACCCTGCAGGGGGCTTTGATCAGCAGAGGGAGACCCCCACCCTCCCCTCCCGTCCTCTTCTCCATCCCAAACACCAGCACTTCCACCCGCAAACACCACTGCACTGCCCTCTGCATCCTGCACTTGGCCAGCGCTGACCCCTCCTTCCGGATGGATCCACAGGGAAGTGAGGAAGGGGAAGAGGCGAGAGGAGGGGGCACAGCCCACCTTGACCCGTCTAGACGCTGCTGTGTCGCTCCGCTGTTGCCAAGGGGAGGGAGTGAACTTTGACCCCTGATGTAGTCGGATGGGAAGCACAGTGGTTTGTCTGAGCGCGATTTGGTTGTGGGTGTGTTTGTGTCTGTCTGTGTGTGTGTGTGTGTATTTGTTTGGGGCGGAGGGCTTAAGGGCGAGTGGTAGGTTTGTTTAGTGCTGGCACTACAGGGAGAGAGTAAAGGCAGACAGAAAGTGAGAGACTAAAACTTTCCATAAACTTTTCTTTTGTTTTCTTTTTTTTCCCCTGCATTTCATAGGATGCCCATGTCTGTCTAGTTTTTTTTGTTTGTTTTGTTTTGTTTTTTTCTTTCCAAAGTGGGTGTTAGGATGTGAAGTCTTTTTCTTGGCATGGAAGTTGTGACTGTGTTCTCAGTTGCAATTATGCAAAACAGGCAGTTTTAGCGGTTTATTTTTAGACCTGGATTCTGTGGTGGCTTAAAACTAAGGCGTTGCAGCAACTCCCCTAAATACTTGTGTATGTGTCTCCTTCCCTACCTGGATTACGTTAATGGTTTACTCCATGATGTCTTCCCATTGACTGTAAGTACCACAAGTAGCGTATTAACTGAGCTCTTTTGGGTCATGTTGTCAAGTCACAACTTTAACCATTTCACATAACCTTTTTATTTATTGTTAATGTGTCCTTGGTAACATTCTACCCCCTCAAAGCTGTTTTTATATGTTTTGTGATAAATCTGACATATAAGATTGAGATGCCTTTTTTTTTCTTTCTTTTTTTTTTGCTTTCCTGAATGCTTACATGATCAAAGGGCAATGATGAACCTTTGATGGGCCGTTAATATAATTTGATTCCTGTGTAGAATAAGCAAATAAAAAGCTGGTTATGCTGTGTCCACTGGATGCCAGTGACTGTAAATGCTATGGCATTGTTGCTACCTGTGGTTACGAATCCTTTGTGGTAGGGAGCAATTGTCTTTGTTTATTACACTTAAAAGACTTTATGCAAAGCAGGCTATGCATAATTTCCTGATTGAGCGTTAGGACTGTGGATATGAACGAAGGATTTGGAATGCTCTTTTGGAAAATTGGATTTGGTGAATTGTGAAAAGGACAAGTGTGTTTGTTTTATTTATTTATTAAGTTGATTTATTATTTCATTCTAATCTCGATTTGTCAGGTTTGCATCGGCACGATAGCAAGCCATGTGCGTGCTGATTGTTGTATGACCTATTTCCAAAGCACTTTGTTTGGATGCCTATTAATGCCAATAATAAAACACGCAAAATTATACTGCAGCAGCCACTGTGTGGAGTTGTGGTTATTGTGTTTAGAGTAAATTCTCTTTTATTGTACTCTTCTGTCATATTCTGTCTTTATCTGTCTTTCATATGCTTGCATGCACATAACACACACACACACACACACACACACACACAGATAAACAGAGACAAATAATAGCCTTGTATTGTTAGTGCAAAAGCGCAAGCCATGCCAAGATCTCTTACAGTAGTGTTATGAAGGAAAACTGTGAACAGCCTAAGAAAATGTGTATCTATCTCATACAATCCATTAAAGTGGATTAAAGTCCAACAGTCCAGAATACTCGAAAGCATCAGTGTTTGCACAATATGCACAGTATATATATAAATACGGCAAGCCAAGTTTTTATTACGAAACCAGTTTTCCATTTGGTGCAGGGACTACATTTTTGGTGTACATTCGAGTACAGGTTGTGAAGTGTGTTGGAGGGGTCAGATGACTCAGATAGTGTAGGTTGGGTATGTGTATGAGGAAGTGGGCACTCTAGGTTGTGTCAATTTGGCTGGCTGTTGGACTGTCTGTGGAAATTGGAGGACTGCTGCTGCTGTTGTTGCAGTGAGAGCTCAAGTGGGCGTTTGCCGCTGCTACTGTTTTTGGAAGCTGGGCATTAGCACTCGCCAGTGCCTTCGGTTGCAGCCCCGCCCTCCCAATCCACTCTCCCATTCGCCAATCAAGCCTCTCTCTGCTTAGCTAGCAACCCGCTCATCGCTTCCTGGTATCTCTCTATCTGGCGCTCCATTCGTCTGTTTGGCTACATATCTCTATCTGGGTTTCCTTTATCTGTGGTTCAATCATGATTAGTACTATTTCCCTATATACTCAATCATGTAGTCTTTGTGGGTCATGGAGACACTGAAATGGAGGCTTCTGTTTGGTTCTCCTGGTAGCCTACTATTCCTCTTGGGGGGTGGTGGAGGGGGGCATTATTTTGTCCTGCTTAGGCATTCAGCATAGTGTTTTAGGAGTTGCTGTGTCAGATTCTCCCACTGTGTGTGGAAGCGAAAAGGGAAGCCCGTGTTCCAGAGGCCGATGCAGATGTTATTGTCTCCTCTCTATCTCTATCTGTCTGCACACCCTTGGCCGCCATGGTGCGTAACCATGGTGAGTGAGTGACAGATGAGTCCCACACACTAGGAGGGGGTGTGTGTATCTGCCTGTGTATGGGTGTTTGTGTGGGTGTGTCTGTCTGTATGTGTGTGTGTGTGTGTGTGTGTGTGTGTATGCAGTGTGTGTGTATGTATGCAGTGTGTGTGTGTGTAGTGTGTGTGTGTATGTGTGTGTGTGTGTGTGTATGTGTGTGTATGTGTGTCTGCACAGAGGAGAGATGGTGGGAGGGAGAGAGAGAGATGGAGTGGAGTTCTGCCTCACCACGCAAACACTGGCAGTGAAACGTGTCAAAGTCAATCTGCCGCTCGGTCCATGTTGGGCCAGAATGAGTGTGGAGCAGTAATGTGTTTGTTTACCATTGGCTTATTTTCACACCAGCCAACTCGACTTAGCGTGATTATGAACTGCTTGTGTGAAACGCGAGATGGCGAGCGCCATTTCCTTTTCGTTTTCAAACATGGTGGCCGTGGCTCATTCAATCACTATGGATGCCCTTTTTTACCAGAACATTCTGTTCCTAAGGTTGTTGGCATTTTGTCAATCAAATTGCAATTATACTTTATACTACATTGAACTACAGCAAGTTCAATATTTGGAAATATCCATTTTGAAATTGATTGAAGAAGAACAGGGATGGCGTGCACCCGCATACTCCTGAATACGATGCGCATGCTACTTTGCCCAGAGAGAAATTAATGAGCTTTTAATTAGTATTCTCATGTGATCATATACCATAGCACTAAAATATTACTAACCTATACAATTATGCAAACCATTGAGCTTTACTGAATTCGTTTGGATGTCTCTGTATCATAATGCTTCATAAATTTGAACAAAACAACTGCTAATATCTAGCATCTCTTCAATTTACTCCATAAATAATAAACTACTTGTAACAAATTGAACTCATGGTGTATGTTTTCTGGTCTCTGTCTGAATCTGTCCATGAATTGTCTATCACATATTGTTGAAAGGGAGCATTTTTTTCTAAAAGATGAAGGAGTGGGTTCATCACAACAAATACCAATTCAACCCAAGACTGATGTAGATCTCATTCTATTCTTCAGTGTTTAACCACGATATTGACATTTTTTTCCTGTTCTCTTTTTCTCTCCCTGTCTTTCCCGCTCTGTCCCAGCCCTTGTCCAGTGAAGGCATGGCGAAGAGGACATGGTTCCATGAAATCTGTCTACTGCAATAGAGCAGGTACTGAGCTGACACACATGTATCCCCCCCGCCTGTCTGTCCTTCTCTTGTTCTTGTGCTGTCCTTTATCCTCCCGTCTCCTCACCCGTCCGTCCGTCCGTCCATTCGCCTGTCTGTCTGTCACTCAGCCACACTCCAAGTCCCTTTTTGCTCTTCCTTTCCATGCACAATATGCACATAGAGTTTATGTATCTATGTAATTGAGATACAATAAATGTACACTTACCACACCAAAGTGTTAGAAGTTGGTGAATCCTTCTTTCCACTCAGCCTTGAGTTACGATAGCCGCCCCGGTGGTCCAGTTCTTGCTATTATGAACTAATTAGACCTGATACAGTAGTAAAGAATGAAGCCATGATTATCACTGACTGATGTTGGTTTGGGAGTTATAAATTGGTTCCTCTTGTCGTCTAATGAAGTGGAAATCAGTCTAATGTGACAAATTATGATAAATACTGTACTTATGGACACTGACAGATGAAATGGTTAACTGGCCACACAAACATGTGCTTAGATATAAAAAATACCCCCAAATAAGTATATCCATACGAAAAAAAAATCTACTTAACATTATTGCTATGACAACTGTGCCATATATGTATTTGATGATAAAGTAAATTACTTACTTACATCATGAGTTATGAAATTAGTAAATGGAAATAATGGACCAAAGCTCGTCCACTGTATGGTTGACTAAAACAATTGTTCTCTTTTTTAGTTTTATTTTTTTATCTCTCAAATACGAACCTCTGAGAGCAGTCTTGATGGACTGTGCGGCCCTTCATCTTTCTCATAATGAACACAATCATTAAGACACTGGGCCATTTGTACGTGTCAAAGGGTGTTCCGCAGCGGAAGGGCAAAAGTCAAGTTGGTGTGTCCAGAGACTGGTGACAAAGCAGGTAAAGGTCAGTTGCTCACAATGCCTTCACTGCTAAGAGAAGCAAAGTCCAGTAATAAGGAAAATTCATTTAATATTTCCTCTCTTTCTAATAATATTTTTTTTAAAAAATGGAACACTGAGTCTCTGTGGAGCAAGATTTTTTTCCCAGACAATTTTACAGGGGATGTCCAATAACTGATTCAATGAATGATCACATTCATTTTGACGGAATTATGATTTCTGTGCGTCTTCTAATTAATTTCTTTAAGTAGGCTAATAGTTTTCTCGTTTCTTCTCAGCTGACAGTGAAATTGAATTATATATACATATAAAAAAAATACGTTTTTCTGTATGCATGTTGTACATGTAAGAAAAGTATGCATATGTCTCTATGTAGGCTATTTATAGAATCAGATTATATAAACCATGCATTGGGTGATAAAATGATAAATGCATGACTGTGCTTTATCCAAATTATTATGATTGCAGGATAATTAAAGTGTATGAGGTCAGATTTAAAGGGCATGCCATTAAACTCTTCTGTTTCAAGCAGCACTAAATAAACCACTGGCCCGAGAGCTAGAGAGATTTCAGACCACAATATTCCCCATCATGTATCTCATTTACATGCACCAGTTCTTGCTGTGTCTCTTGTCAACTAGCCTACATAATAACACACAAGGTTGGAACCAAATACACTTATTGATCTCCTGTCTCGCCCCTCTATTTGAAAACGTCAGCGTACACCAACTTTACAATGCTTTTGACATTTTTGGCCAACTCTCACTTGTTCGTGGTCTAATGAAATCAGGCAATTCAAATTCAGATGTAATTATAATAGATGTCTTCTTTGACTATGTTGGCACTGAGCAGTTCACAAAACATCACAAAATAATGTATTCAATGACACATTTCATAACTTATAGCAGCATATTGTGCCCTTTCTTCAACCAAACCAAACTCCTTGCAGTGAACGAAACCAAAGTCACTGTCAGTCTTTCTTACACACTTCTTTGGTGTTGCGACATCACCTTCTCCTCCTGTTAATAAGTGCAGTTGATGAAAGTGAGAATAGTAAAGCTCTTATTAGCTATGGCTATCAGTTGTCTCGTGTGAGAAACCCTTGGTATCTTTGACCACCTGCCTTTGTGATGGAGTGCAAATGCCTTTCTTTAGCAAAGGTCACTCAAAGACTCAAATGGTGTGAAATGAAAGTTTGTGTGTGTGTGTGTGTGTGTGTGTGTGTGTGTGTGTGTGTGTGTGTGTGTGTGTGACTTCTCCACAATGCATCTGTTTCCCTTTTGTTCTCCCTAGTCAACTTCTGAGCAGCCTAGACCCTGAGTTCCATACATGAGAGATCAAGAGTTGCCAAGGTGCTATAGAGAAGGGACACGGCAGACTGCTACACACAAATACTCTCTCTCTCTCTCTCTCTCTCTCTCTCTCTCTCTCTCTCTCTCTCTCTCTCTCTCTCTCTGCTCCCCTGTCCTTCTGTGTCTCTCACACACACTCATTTCCTCTCTCTGTTAGAGTCCTGCTGAGGCTGTGGCCGGGGTCACTGACACCAACACCAGTCGCTGCCTTAATGAAAAAAGCACCTCTCCTAGTTTGTGTGTGTCTGTGTGTGGTGGTTGTAGTGCTGTGTGCGTGTGTGTGTGTTGTGTGTGTTTCTGAGTGAGTGATAATCAAAGAAAGAGAGCGTGGTCAACTTTGCCCATTAGTTTTCCGTAATTGCTCTATGGTACTTGCATGTCCTCATCACCAAAAAAATGGAATTGTCGGGTTTTTAATGTAGTTATATGGCTTTTCTGTTCTTAAATGTGTGTGTGTGTGTGTGTGTGTGTGTGTGTGTGTGTGTGTGTGTGTGTGTGTGTGTGTGTGTGTGTGTGTGTGTGTGTGTGTGTGTGTGTGTGTGTGTGTGTGTGAACCACAATTTATTGGTGCTTTAGTAAACCTGTTTTGTGTGAGCGTATTGTGGAAAGATAACAGCAACTGGACCAGTGTGGATCTTCTCCCTACAGGGTGTCTTTGTGTTGGTGTGTGAGAGTGTGAGTGGTGAATGTGTGTGTGTGAGTGAGTATGCCTCTATGGATGTGAATGTGAGCGAAAAAGAGGGCAAAAGAGAGAGGGAGAGAGAGAGAAAGACAGAGAGAAGGGTGAGTGCAAGAGAGTGAACCAGTGTTGCACTAGCTCTGTCTGGTTCTAAAAGGTAAGAGTCCATGGACCGGTCCCTGTCCCTGTCCCTTTCCCGTTTTCCCTTCCCGTCCTCTGCAGAGTGGCATTAACTTGTATTCTAACAAGATTAAAATATATTTGTCCTGGGGATTAGCATAGTTAAGTGTGCTTTTTCCTCCTCTTCTGCTCGGTCCGGTGTGGAGGCGACGGCACTTTGATCTGCGCGGCGTGGAGAGGACCCAGGCTTGGGTCCGGCCATCCAAGGGCCTGGTGTGAAATTGGCCTGATGTCATTCCCATTCTGCTGCGTTTACATCCCTCCCTCCTCCTAATGATGTTTCCGCATCTCTGAGGCAGAATCCACTCAGGGAAGAGCTGCAAGAAATGCTTAGAGCACCATGGGTAAAAAAAAAAACACAACTTAGAGTGAGTGAGTGAGAGAGAGAGGGGGGGGGGGCTAGGGTGTGAGGGGTGTGTGTGAGACCATTGTATGGGAGGCAGACAAGTGGACATCAATACTCCTCCATTTTTTTTCGCTTTCCTTCCATTTTCCTTTGTCCAGTGTGAGTGCTGAGCCTTTTCTTTTCATGTATGCAGGCTTAGTTGCAAACTCTGAAATGAAAGTTGTTTCTGATCGTTTCGTCATTTCGTGCTTAATAAAAGTTATTTTATTGTGTTGATTAGGTGTGTGCTTAGCATCATATTGTTCAGGACTGGCAATTTAATAATACTTGATAAACTTGTCGATTGTTTGTGGATTGTATTGAATACAATGGAAAATAAAAATAAAATCTAGTCAGCAGTCATGACTATGTGAATGATGTAAATCAATGTACCCAGGACCTTGTGCCATGGACAAAACTGTAAAGTTTAAAGACTAAGATTGAAAAGGGTCACACAATCCCATTATGGTCATACCTCAGAAATTGTGGGTGCCAAGTGGCTACTATGTGAGAAGGGGTGTGGGTGTTGGATGAGGGTGGGTGCGGGGCAGGAAACGAGCCACCTGCAGCCATGACAGCCGGCTTTGACCTTCGTCAGGGTATTGGGGTGTCTGTACCCCCTCCCCACATCTTTCTTTTTTTCCTCCAACCACAGACTTTCAATGCATAGTGTACTGGCCGCTTTTGAGATACCCCTCCCACCCTCCCTCTGTCTCTGTCTGTCTCTCTCTCTCCCTCTCTCTCAGTCTTGCAGCCTCCTTTTCTTTGTCTCTGTCCCTCTCTCTTTCCCCATTATTCTTTCCTTCCCTTTTTTCTGTCTTCTACACTCCCTCCCTGTTTTTCTCTCTCTCTCTCTCTCTCTCTCTCTCTCTCTCTCTCTCTCTCTCTCTCTCTCTCTCTCTCTCACTCCCTCTCTCCTTCTTTCTCTCATGACTGTTTGTCCTTCCCTCCATGTAAACTCAAGTCATTCAGGGCCCATTTAGTGTCACTTCCTCATACATGGGTCTTGAGAATGGAAATGGAGATGAGGCTCCACGAGGGCCAGCATTGCAGGGGTCAGTGCATGGGAAATGTTTCCCTGCCAACCAATTTTTGATTGCTTTTGTGTTTGCTTTTTCTGTAGAGGAGAGAAGAGGTTCAACCAACAATAAACCATGTGTCTCCAGACTATGGCAGGTGGGTGTGCCCAAGGTTCACCTTGGTGGGTCAGAGTAGCTCGCTAACGGAGTTGCTACATGTTATTGGGTTTGGACAGATTGGGTACTTTCAAGAATTAGTGAGGATGTCTGGTCAACATTTAAAATTGAGTTTTACTTGAAAAAGAGTGGATGTTGTAAGAATGTTATATTTATATTTAGATTCATTGTTTAATGTCTCACGTAGACTTATTGCGCCGCATGGCATGTAATGCTATGTGACATAATACTGCAGAAGGCAGCTCTTGTGTATTTTGGTTTCTTAATATGGCACTTCTATGTAGTTATATTGATAAATTGTGCTTTTCTTGTCAATTTTGTCCTGCTGTTTATTTGCTGTGGTGTCCATATTTGCGGCCCACCTCTGAAAATAATGTAAAACATTCTTATCTATTTCCTCTCCTGTAATATTATTGGCCGGTAGTCGAGATTTGTTTTTATCTTAATCTGGTAAAATACAATTTTTTAAATTGTGGAGCCAATGACTAGTTTTAATTTTGAAATTTAAAAGTGTACTAGGCCTACATTCATCTTGACCAACATGTTTAAATTCAATTTCTCAAGTTTAGGCAACTTCGCCTTTCTACTGTTAAACATTACGCTGCTATAACTTAATTAGCAAGCCTTGGCTATATTAAGAGTTTTATGTGATTAATCTGCCTGGTAGTTGATGACTAAAAAATACTTAGAGGCCGCTCATCATAGGACCAACATTCAGTCAAATGCGTCATGCATCATTAAAAAAAAACTATAGGCTTACAACGGGTTACTTTTGCGCAGCATCGAAAGAGGGTGAAAACCCTCGTTGTTCAGACAAAAAAGTACTTAAGTGTAACAAGGTAACAACGTATACCTAGTCCAAGGTCAATAAAAGCAAGTTTGGTCAGTTTGTAACAAAATCTTCTGCCAAACTCTCAGATCTCATAATGCGCAATGGCCCAGTGGGTGAGCAAATCAAATTGTATTTATTTTCTTGTTGTTATTAGAGTTTAATGCCAGTGTTCACCTCTGATAGCAGGTATAAGCATACGACACCTGCCCTGCAGGACTAGCAAAAAAAGTTTCTTAAATGAAACTCTACTGGGACCAAAGAAGTTCAAAACAGCCCAGTATAACACAACTCTGAAATTGTGGACCTAGCCATAGGCTAGGCTTACAAGCAAGCTATATTTATCCATATACTTAAAACACTGTATGTGTGAATAAATAGGCTGTATGTTCTTTACACAGCCACTGTGAGTGATAGAAGCAGCCACAACATGACTCATCCTCTGACTTGGCGAAGCTTTGTTTGCCGAACCATGACGTCATATCCGGGGGGCTAAATTCTCATTTGGTAACAGCGGCGCAAGCTCTGCTCAGTCACGGCTCTAAATGTGTCTTCTCTTCAATATCATTTCATAAGAACGCCATGATTCAAAGACCAGAATGTTCTCTTTATAAAAATAGAAAACAAGTTGAACATAAAGGTATAGTAGGCTATATTTCAGATTTATTTTCCCCTCAAGTTCAGGAGGCAGTTAATTACACAATTAATACATACATGATACAAACTATTTACATATATAACAAATAATATTTAAACACAAAATAAAAATAGCATTGTATTATACAACTCAAATTGTGTCATCAATTCATTTTAAACATAGTCATATATAGATAGATCTTTGCTGATGAGTAGGATAAATTCATTAGGTCTTACCAGCAGTTCAAATAAAGGCCATGTTCTTAGATAAACTCATATGCATTGAAATACTACTGTTTTTCTGATTCGGCACAGTTCAGTGTCACAAAAGTTCGTACTGGAACTTGTAAGGCAAAGTGTGGCAAGTTTGGTGGATTTTAAATTCACACACACTTTTATAGATATACAGCAAAACGATTCAGACAGCAAAAAGTCCACAATTTTGGCATGGATACAATCTGAAACTTATAACTCGATCATACCCCTATCGACAAAGACCATAGTTAATAAACATTTGAATCTGCCATAATATAACATTGCAGCTTTCATGCAAAGGCCCCGAAACTGCTTCATTCACATAAAGAAGTTATTGCAAGATAAATAAACCATGTAAACACCTCTGAAATCTAAAAAAAGCAACATCGGTCGCATGTTTTCCTCCTCTCCAATATAATCTATATAAATACATAACAAATATGAAGGGATTTTTTTTTTCAACAACGATAAAACAATATTCCAACGATAGTATTACAGTAAACAATTGGCTTGCTTCATTGTTAATGATTATAACTGTTATTGTGTGTTTATATCTATCTGTGTGTATATATTTATTTATTTTATAGGTATGTATAAAGTTGGACGACGTCCTTCACTGGCGCCATGAGTTCGCTCTTATGTTCACATCATTGTCAGTATGCTACTTTTATAGGCAGTTTTCATTGATTAAAAGATATCTTGCTACAAAACGTTATCGTTATATTGCTCTTTCATAAAACTATGTATATATCAGGAGGCCACGAAACTGCATTTTCTATTGTTATTAGACATAGTGTAGGCTACCCATTTAAAATGAATAGGATTCTAGCACTTGGGTAAAAGTGTTAGAGTGAGTTATCGACTGTGTTGTTTGGTTTCACAACCGTAGGGCTAAACTGTTACATCAATAGATCACTTGTTTGATTGTACACTTTTGTTAATAAAGTTGCCAAAGATGGCCAGGCAAATCTGAGTATCTAAAATATATATATGCATATCTTTAAATATGGATTCTGTCACATTTTGGAAACATGTAGCCTATACGCAGTATACTAACCACTCAAGACTCCTTCCATGTCCGTTTTATCTACCTCAAAATCAAATAAAACCAACAAAGCTGAAACAAAATATCTTCTTAGCTATTTATTCATATTCACAGTTGCCTGGATGCAGCAGAAAAAGGATTCTTTGGACTTAAGCGAGATGTTTTCATGTTGCTGACATGTAATGGTCGAGTAAGCTTATCAGTCGAACGCACTGGATGTACCTGACGATATATGTTAACGATACAAAACGTCTAAAGACACGGTTTCTCTCTCACGAAGCATGTAGGCCCACTTACTCAGAAAGAAAAATGCCATGTTATATGATATATATATATAGATATCTAACTTTTGTACATTTATGTAATAAATCACGTTTATATGTATGTAATAACAGATATGTATCTGATAATAATCTTCGATTCAGTTAATGCTGGTATATTTATACACTGGCCCTTATTTTCTTCTTCATCGTCATCTTTTTTTCTTTCTTTTTTTTCTTTTTTTTCTTCTTTTTTTTTTTTTTTTTTTTAGAAATTATTGCATTGTAATCATAATGATATATTTTTCTGTCCTAGTCGCTGTCTCTGTCTGATTTGTCGTCCTTTGTTGTGGTGGAGTGATTGTACAGTCCCTGCGCCATGAGATGTATGGCCAGAGAATTCTTAGCGCCGGTGGCTTTCTTGATTTTGGCCCGTTTGTTCTGGAACCAGATTTTGATCTGAGACTCATTGAGGCCAAGTTCTTGAGCCAGGCTCTGTCTTCGCTGTTCGGTCAGGTACCGGTTGGTTTGGAACTCGGCCTTTAGTCTCTGGAGCTGCTCTGCCGTGAATGCTGTGCGTGGTCGCTTGTCCTCTTTGCTTGGGCTCTTCTTCTTTGGTTTACGAGTTCGAGGACCTGCAGTAAATGAAATGAATACATTACATATTTGAAGCCATAACTCTGTGTGTGTGTGTGTGTGTGTGTGTGTGTGTGTGTGTGTGTGTGTGTGTGTGAGAGAGTGAGAGAGAGAGAGAGAGAGAGAGAGAGAGAGAGAGAGAGAGAGAGAGAGGAAGGGGTGGGGAGCGGTGAATAGATTACGTGAAATATAGCTTGATAACGAGTTTTGAGCCTTCCCCTCCACCTCTTTCTTGAACCAACCAAACAGCCCAGTCAGTCACAGATTATTTATTTGCATGCATATCGAGTCACCCCGTACAACTCCATAATTTCGTAATTTTAAGCAGTGTTTCAACTGTGCAGATGCAGTTTTAGGGGGCTCGCAGAAAATACAGATGGCAGAATAAAGCTTGAGTGAAGATGGCTATGCTTAGTGCGAGTACTATCAGTGAACAATCAAAGAATCTACTTCTATTACCTCAAATACTTGTTTTGGTGTGGATGGCGTTGTAAACTTTGCTGGGGAGACATTCGCGACACGCCCTTCTCAAACCTATAAGACACTGCACTGCTCGCCGAACAATTGTTCACCAATACAGTCTCCAATGTCATGCAAAATAAAGAAATAATAATTTTGATGGGTCTGTTTATATGCTGCACAGGTTGCAAGCTGCCGACCGCTCTACACTCAAGTTCAGAACAGAAGCACTCATACGCAACACTACGAGCATCACGCAATGCTCTGCCAGCCGCCCTCTTAAGACTTCAAAGACAACATACGAAACATATCTATTGCCTAAATCTCGTCTAAGATTTGCCTTTAGGTAAGATCGCTCAGATATATTTAGTGGCAATAGTTAACAGTAAAGGTAAATACAGTAAACACAGGATTTAGGTCCACGGCAAGGAGGAATCACTCGCGACAGAAGGAGTACACAAGAAACAAACAGTTGAGGGACGTTTTCTCTCCGGACGCCTGTTTAATTAGCTAACAAAACTTAAAACGACCGATTCTAAAACAACTGGACAAAATGCATGTTACACACATCGACAAGGATTAAGTCGAGGAATCCCTTTTGCATTATGCATGAGTACACTTTGTTCTTCACGAGTTGTTTAAAAGTATGAAAATAGAGTTAACAAATGGAAATCTGTCCACTGTAAAAGAACATAGTTCGAAAAATGTATGATTTCCGAGTAACGTTTGCTTTCGGTAAAGCGCTCGGTGCAAGGCCTTGGTTACTCCATTGTGGAGAATATGCTAATTACATATCAACAAAGGCAAGGGGATTCATTCGGGTGGGATTGAAATTGGACCGATATAGATTTGGACTTCATTTATTCTGCACAAATTTTATTTTCTCTACCGATCGCATCCATCCTTTACCCATCATAGACTACCAGATCCACAATGAAAAGGCATATAATGCTCGTTCTCAGGGCAGAAAGCGAAATTCACACTAGAGGTGCTCTAAAAGAGGCCTCCAAAGTGCTATTCGTTTGAGGATCCGATGTTGCCTATGAAATTTACAAATACATTGCTGACACAACGTGTTTTAATAACTATGTTGGGCTTAAGTGGGGTAAACTTCACTAACCACAATGACAGTAGCCTACTGGTTTTAATTTAACAATTCCTTTGCTACCGGAAGTTATATTTGTTTTGTTTTTTTTGTCTCATAGTTTTTTTTTCCATTTCTTGCACAACTTAGTAGTGTGGTGCCCATAATCTTCCCTAGCAACATATGTTTGTTTAAACTACTCCTCGCACACGCATATGCAAGTACGCACGAACACAAACTTAGTCTATGGCCAGTTTTGAATTTTGCAGAACAAATTTGTTTTACCAGATATCTTTGAATCTGTAAACTGACTCATTTCCAGACCAACGCCTGGAAAGCAGTCAGTTGCACTATATAAAAAAAGAATTAGACTTACCTGATGAAGGCCTATCCGAATAACGGGTACAGTACACCCAAGCCGGCCAAAGCATAGGCGCGCTGTTGGACGACGGAGGATGAGAACTATCCGAGTCCGAGCTCAGGCACTGGTCTCCATTCTCTCCACGGGACTTCAGCTGCTCCTCGGTCGCTATCTGTGCCTTCTTCCCCCCTGCGCCCGGATGAGGGGTGGAGGTTCCCTCTGCTGGCACCGTACTCCCCACCTGCCCCGCGCCCGGAGTCGTTGGGCTATGATTTTCTCTACTAGTGAGGTTGTTGTCATCACGCGTAATGTTTGCTTCTTTTCGCCGTCCGAAGTCAGGACGTAAGATGTTGTCGATAAAGAAGTTGGTAATTCGGTGCGGGAGTTGCAGATTCCCCGGTGCTTGCAGAAGTGGAAGGATCCCTCTATTCGACTCGTCAGCCGACCCTTGACGCTCCGCATCTCTGTTACTCTGCTCATTCTCTTCCATACTGATACACTTTCCACTCTCTGCCCTTAACCCTTTTATTGCTCTCCCGGACACAGTCACTCACAATCCACTTTAGGAGAGCTTCGGATCACTTTGCAGTGTATTTAGGAGTAGTTTAAAAAATATGCTGAAATATCAGTGGGTATCGGGGACCCCAAATAGCCCTTTCATGTCGTAAACACAAAGGAAAATCATAGTTTTCCTCCTTTGTCCCCTAGTTCGCTGTCCTTTACTTACAGTGGCAGGTGGGAAACACTTCTTGACTAACGTGGAGCCCGCTTGGTATGATCCGATCTCTGCGTCAGTCCACTACCAGGGCTCCAATAGCAGCGCCGATGCGATATAAAAGAGCTTCTAACTGCTCCCGAAATACTTTCACTCCGGATTTTTGTTCTTATTTTTAATACGAGCCCCCAGTGACGTTGCACTCTCGTATCCTAGACACGTGCCTTCCACCAATGGAATTGGAGAGGTTTGACCACATGACAGTGAATTGCGAGTAACAGACAACGCGCATCCTCGCATTTTTAAAGCAATAGTGCGCAATCAAGGCATTAAATGCAAAAAGTAGCGCAAAACGCATCTTGCATATTTGATTTGATAGCGTGATGGAAGCCAGCGTCTTTGCGCGTCTACATACATTACTGCTATCCCCGCTCTAATCAAGAACAGAAATCAAGTTACAGTCTTAGATATACATGTATTACATAAAACTAATCTTTTAGAATAGGTTAGTAGTGTGTTGCAATGCTATTGTTTCTCTTAGTAAATGTATATTAACTAATAACTAATCGCCACGGTCTCTAATCGGTGTCCTGGAATGCCTGCATTTGGCCTCCCAATGGTGGTAGGGTGGGGTAGATCATTGCTATTTCTGTTTTTTGTTGTTTTGTTTTTTCATCTTCCTCTCTTCCTCCTCCTCTTCTTTTTTCGTGTTTATATTTTTCCTTACCTCATTTTACTATAAACCCCAGGTGTTGAAGTGTTCGAAAACTATAGACCAGCAATTTGCTGCTTTCAAGCCGCGAAAAAAACCCACCTTAATTAACCAGTGAATGGCCAGTAAATTACTTTAGTACCAGGCTGTAGCTTCCGCCAATTTTGGGAAATAAATAACCACAGGGCCACTACCTTACGAAAACCGCACAAACGCATGCACGAACATGCGCGCGCGCACCCACACACACACTCTCTCTCTCTCTCTCACACACACACACACACACACACACACACACTCAAACACTCACGCTCATGCACGCACTGAAACCTGAAACACACACACACACACACACACACACACACACACACACACACACACACACACACTACGAGTAAGACCTTCTCTCGCCTCAGCTCTGCACGGGGTAGCCAGAAATCTGGAATGGGATCCTTGCATGGGTGATCTTGAATATGATACTCACTGCAGTTGGGGTGAAAAAGGCCTTTGCCTCTTTAAAAGAAATCGGTGATGCAAACAAACTGTTGTGCTCGTGGTGCACATGATGTACGGTCGCGCCAAAGACGAAACTTTGCAGAAACTCATTCTGTGAACAGTTTTACAATTTTCATACCGAAATCAGCAATGACCATATGACTGAATTGATGGAACTGTCTCGAGCGCTATATGTAGGGCTATCGCGGATAACGGATGGACACTGAGAGAGCGCCTATGTGTGAGTGGAGACTAAAAAAAACACCATTCTGTCTACTTTACGCATCAAGACCAAACGTCCGGAGCGTCACAAAATATGTTCTTTTTAAATCATTGAAATGGCATTGATGTCTCTCTGGTCATTGGTGGCCCACGAAAGCGAAAATTCAGCCATGTGCAAAGACTGGGTCTTCTGCGACCACAGCCAGCATAAAAGGGGCTTTGCTTTTGGTGTGTTGTTTTAACTAATAGGCTAATCTTAGGACCTCTTTTTTAATTGCACCTCCTTTTGAAATATAAAAGGATTGTTAGACCAACCTTTGTTCTAAAGCATATCTAGATTTGTCTTAAAAACTGATTTTTATTTTTATTTGCTTTACCGATTATTTGTTGGATTTTTACTCGATATAGTGCTTGTCTCATTGCCTCTCCGTTTGGTCATAAGTGCCCCAAGATGAGGGCTTAGACGCACTTGGCTGGATTCTGTCGTTGAAGAGGTTTGGTGAAGTGACACTTCAGGGTTTTCCTATTATCAGTCTGTTCCAAGGAACTAAACACTCCCCAATTAAGATTATGTTGTTGCAGCCTTCCAGTGTCGTTTTGTAGCAAAAAAGTCTATCAGTCCAGGACATTTTGAAATAAATCGAAAATAAAGGCTTCATGCAGTTAACCCCTGAGATACAGATATTCAAATTCAAACTCTGTTACAATTTTGCACTTTTCTTAAGCTTGTCTACTGGTCCAAGTGCCTGTCGCGTTCAACTTCAGTTTATAAGCAAAATCAATACGCTGCTTAAGTTCCTCACTTTGAAAAAAAGGGTTAGACATTTTCCAAATATGCTTATTGATGCCATAAGCGCGTTAGTCATTTTATCACGATAAGTAACACATGGTCATGTCCTCGACAGTGGAACATTAGCCTAGGTACTGAGGAACTGCTCTACTTCAAAACATAGTGAAGTTTAAGGCGTGGAGGGCATAATTAGACGAGACATTTCCACACGGCTATTTATTTGCTTTCCCTCACGGGGGATAGATGGATCACCTCAAAAGCTAAATGGAATGAAAAACAAAAGCTTGCAGAAAGAGGCCGCGAGCCGATGCCTGCCCTCTAACCCCGCTCCGCCTATCCCATTCAGACCCCAAAACATATCCACTGTCAAGGTAGGAGCGTGTTTCATAGTCTCCTTGTAGGAAGACGATCGCCCTGTGAAGCAAAAATAATGGTTATTCATTTTGATGTGAAAATTGATGTGAGTTTGTCGAAATGTTAGACCTCACCCTTAGTTTGATCATATTGGCTCTTAGGACAAATATGTAGTGATATTCCATGCTGCAACACTTTGAATGGCACTGTGGTAATAGAACAAGTAGGCCTAAAGATACACGAAATAAACCCTACTGCATTGGAAGCACTGGAAAATAAGCCCACTAAACTGTCTGTTTTGGCACCTGCAGGCTGCAGGTAAACGGAGCACAACAGCCTGATAACCAGCAATCCTGTTCTTTTCCTGGCGAACAGTAATTTCGGCCTACACCCAGTTTTTACGCATTGTTTTTTTTTGCCAGTCTGAACTATTTTTCCGCTATACCCTTTCTATAACTGAAGGTGGAATTTGTAGGCCTATGTAATTGGTAATACATGGACCTCGTATACATTATAACAACATTGTCATTCAAAAACTGGGTTTCGCTATGGGTGCGCCATTACTAGAATTCCTAAATATTCTCATTACGAATGTGCAATAAAACTCGTTGCAGTCATAGTCATCCTATAGTCTTTCCAGAGTTCCAAGGGCCAAGTACGGTATTCATATTGTCTGTAATCTGCATATTTCAACATCGAAAGGTGTAGAAACAGCAGGCCTCAGTTCATCGAACCAGTGCAGTAGTTAAATCTGGATAAACTGTAACAATATTGCGTCGTTGCATGGGTTAATTCAGAATTCTGTCATCTACTCATCGCTCAAGGTCATAATATGGCGTGCGTACTGTGTTCCATGTGGCACTGCAGTTAGTGCTTACATCCAACCCCTCATTGGCTAATAGTCTACCCTACATCGCCTAGAAACTGGTTCTTTGCGAACGCGCGTATTGCTCAGCCTGGAGCGTGCTGTAGCCTATCCTACAGTGCGTACAGAATGTGTTATTCAGAAATGCAGGACACATACGTTGATGTTTTTATTTTGAAAGGGTATGACATCACCTCCGCTTTTCCGGTGTTTATTTTGCTATATGCGTACTTGTGCGTGTAACAGTCGACGGGCACTGGTTGTTCTTGATTAAACATTATACCTTCTGTCCCTCGTTGACTTTTTGACTGATGCAGAGGATGGAGACATTTCACTTTTCTGATAGTCCTGATGCAGAGACAAATCATCTAATGCTTGGGTTATTTCCCACAAAGTATGTCTATTCGAATTTCCCACATCTAAGAAGGGCCATATTACTAGTGTGAAATAAATGCAGCCATTTTTAATGAGCAATGTTGGAAGGCGGCATTATTCTTTTGGGACATTGTTTGGACAAATGAATACGGCAGTGGTCTGTTCTTAAATCTACTTACACTCCATCTCACTTGACGCATCTCAACATAACATTTTGAGGTAGCCGATTGTTTTTTTCATTAACAATGAGAGTGGCATTTGGTATCACAACACGTTGAAAATGGGTTAGAATACATTGGACCAAGATGCTATTGACCACAATAAATTCCATAGTACAATTTCCTGTATATCAATTAAACAACCTTTCTACATCTAATATTGCCTGTTATTATACAGACACATGTCGCTCGGCAGCTCAAACACTTAACTATAGTTACCAGTTGCCCTGTAGGCCTACATCTCATTACAATATATTTCATACCCAAGTCAGTTTGAAATGTGGGCCAACCCATTGCCTACGTGAGGAAATTATGAAAAGATAATTAAAAGTCTCAACTTGGGTTCGCCAAATTAATATTTATTTTTCATATTTTTGTACCTTCAGGGGAAGTGAGAATATTGATTCTCCTTAAGGCAGTGGAGGCTTAAACCGTACACCTGTCAAATGCACTTGCAAACAAAAGTCGATTACCAAGGAATAGTCATGGTTTTATCAAGAAAGCACCGGTGTGCATGGTGAGTTTACTCGCGATATGCCTACATAATCACAAGAGGGAAGTGATTGGCTGAGCCCACGCCCTGCGCAAAAAAATTGTGCGTGTAAATGATTGACAGGTGTCCCGTCATGAAGGTGGCCAACTGATGCGCGTCTGAGGAGTTGTCTGGCTCACATTGGATGGTTTGTTCGAAGATGACCACCCTTCAACCCTGCAGATCATGTTGTCAAGTGCATAAAGGTTGCCTGCATGATTTCTGCCTATATGCCTGCTTGCATCTAGAGACCTTAATGATACTGTGCAAAACTGTTCTATTTCTTGGATTCAATTGCAAATAGGCCTATATTGAATTGGTTCATGAGACCGAATGCAGGTGTTCACAACGTTTAGAAATACACACTACTCACATGAATAGTTTATGTCCAATGAAAAAAAAGCTGTGAATCTACATATGCGGACACAATATTGCCGTCATGAGCCTAGAAGGTTTGTAGTTGTCACCCGTGGCTCTATCGTAACTTCAGTTTCTTCAAACTCGTAGAAAGAGGTCCTTTCGGGGCCCCAGACGTCATAGTCACTCGAAGCCGTTGGCTCAGACGCTCCACTACAATGGGTGGTGACGCGCGAATTGGATTTGTGAATGGAAGCGTTGATGTGTGCGCGGCTCACTGATCATAAGGCTCTGCGCCATCTGTAAAGTATCCCCTTTAAAAGTTTCTCTCTCTCTCTCTCTCTCTCTCTCTCTCTCTCTTCATTCTTTGCGCACACTCTCTCTTTCTCTCACACACAGACACACACACACACACCATAAAATAGCCTATATTAACCAATTGAGCAAACATGGAAAAATATCCAAGTCCATTTACAAGGACAGTGCCACTGTCAAGCAGACTTTGTCTAAATACTTCAAAATCATGGAAACATGACATAAAACAATATCGCTATACACTTTGTTTGGTTTGCAAATCGTTAGTTTGCAATCTCTACACACTTTCTGACCGTTTAGCCTAAATGAAAGTAGCCTTATTCCTCTAATTCTTCCAAGTTGGCTTTAATTTCTTACGCGCCCATTGTTTCAAGTCTTAGAATTTCTTGGACAAAGCGAATTAACTGTCGGGGTCCTCGTCTTAGCAGAGTGGACACTTTGAAAAATGTTGGGAGGAGAAAGTTGATGACTTTTAATTCCTCTAACAAACGTCTGATCGCCCTGCCGTAGATAAGTCCCTTTTCAAAGGCCATATCCCTGTCACTGGCCGCACCTCAAGACAGCTGTATCCCGCAAACGCAATTAACCTCCTTTGGATGAGATCACGCTAATTGAATGCTGCCCCCTGTCCTGAGACACCCATTCTTAGGAAAATGGCTTCATTGACAGTCAAAGCTTTAGCCGTTTATCTATCTTATAGCTTTTCCTTGACTTTCGGTATAGGAACAATGGCGAAAACAGCAGGGTAGATCAAAACAAACACAAAATTACTTTTATTCTTAGGCACAACTCTGTTTCGTCTGAATAATGTAAAACTTTTCATGACAGACCACTTCCATTCTATCTTGGATAGGAAAGAATTGAATGCGAATATTTTTTTCATCAATATTGCCAAACGTTTTGAATGCAAGTGCCTCAGTGAAAAGTGAATTAACCTAACCCAGAGCAGACACAACTAATCAGATAGCACCCAAACTCCCAAACCTCTCCCAAAACAATTACATAGGCCTATCTTGTTTGCATATACATTTTGCTTTGCAAATTTCATTACTTCTTTAATCTGCTGGTAAACTGCGCCACAGAATTGTTAAGATATTTTTAGTTCAATTCTCTCACTCTGAGGATAGCCTATCTTGTTTTGTTTTCTTTTTTAATACAGAACTCTAAATTGCAAGTGGCGCAGTTTTGCCATTTTAAACATCTCAAAGGCTAGGCACTGTGCTTGGGAGCACCCTATATTTTTTAAAATAATAATTTATTAAATAATAGATTAATTAGTTTAATATTAAATCACTCTAATATGAAATTACTATGTTTACAACAGTGCTCTGAGAAGTTAAACTGGTGAGGGTCTGTGGATCAGAAGTGTTTTACAAAAATGGCAAACCGGGATAGTGTGGTTTTAGGCGAGGTTTATAAGCTCAAACAAACTGAATGCATCACTGCCAAAAGTTGTTGAAGTTGAAACTATTAAACAATTAAAAAAATCGTGATTCTGTTGTTCACCATCAGGTTTACAATCTTGCCTGTGTCTACCTTTTTTGGATACATTGTAGCCTACCTAGATATTTGCGGATCATAGCCTATTTCTGTTATTTTATAACTTTAAAAAGTATTAGGCTATAATGTAATTTATAACTGAACAAAATATTTTAAAATGCATCTGAGGTGTATGTTTTGCGTTTAGTCAGTAGTAAATAAATGGCCATATCATTTTTCTTTGGTAGTTTCGAGGTAGACATGACTATTAACTTACCGTATTTGCATCATGATATTTGTAAAATTGTGTAAGTGCAGTTTTTAAAATGCTATGTCCACCAAGAACAGTTATGAGGTTTCGATTAAACATTTAAATATGCCTAGAATTTATAAATACAATTATTGTTGAAGGGAAGAATTTAATTAGTGTATAAAAAGTCTCAAACTTTTCTTTGGTTACAAACCGGAGTGTCACATCAGTCCAGAAATATCAGTTATTTCTTAGGCTACTTATTTCACTTATAATAATATAGGAAATTCTTATGATTTGCTTAATTAAAGTGCTAAGTATTTTAGAACATCTGAAAGTAGCCTAGGCTATTTATTGACCATTGTTACCTAGGCCTAACTTTAAATATGAATTACAATAAGGGATTTAAAGGGACATTCAATTCCTTGAATTGGACCAGGGCCAGAAATATCTGATGTTCAACAGCTGCATGGGCTGCAGTTGATTTTCATTTTCATTCATACATTTAGCCTACACATATATAATATAGCCTAACACAGAGTTATTATTGTAAGTTTTTCGGTAGAAAAGTTCGAGTGATGTCTGTAGTGGACTCTCTGTGCCTTAGTTCCCAAACGTTGCGCATATAGCGCCCAAGAAAAAGTTCATCACTGACCCCATTGGGACGTCTTACTTTTGACAGTAAAGAATTAACGCCACGTGGTGGCTATATCGGTCAGTGAGGTTAATGGGTTTACGTTCTTGGTCATACAGGACAAATAGAATGCATGTGGGGAGGGAGGGGCAATTGCATTAAAGTTATTCATAAATAATAATAGGCTAATAAAAAAAACTGCGCAACAATATAACTTACAATCTCACATCCAACGGGCTGTCTTTGAAATGCTTTATTCACGAAACATTCTGAAATACAATAGAGAGCTTATAGACGATAACATACCTGCCATGCCACCAAGCAGGAGAGCTTGGAGCCTAGTTCGTATCGCCCCATGAACCATCTAAGAATTTATGTTATCCTGTCCTATCCCTATCACCTCAACAAATTTTGCGTACTCTGAATACCACCGGCACCTGTCCAAAGAGCTTGTGCTTGTTTATGAGCCGCGCGACAAGTGCAGAACACGTGACAGGTGCAGACAAGCACTTGTCCTTAAAGTCTTAACCCACCTCATCGCACGTACACTTGTTGCGATTTGGAGTCACAATCTCAGTCAAACAGACATGGAGTATCCTATAAGAAAGTAATTTGACTGACTCTTCATCTTTTTACTTGTGGATTTAAGTTATTTTATGTTAACTGTCCATGCCACACTAAATTGGCCCCTAACTTTTACTTTCTACAGTTCAAAAACAAAGTCACGTGGAAGACGCCTGTCAGGTTATAATTTGTACGAATTTTTGGATAAGGAAGTATTTTTCAGGGTTTTTCCAATCATCACGAAAACCTTAACATAAAGCCCACTTAGCCACATAGCATAGAAGTCAGCTCTTCGTGTGTGGCATTGCCTGTCCTTACACTCCAATATTGGCTGGGTATATATAGGTCGCCGAGCCCTAAGGTGTCAGCATAGCGCGCGAGTTCAGGGGGCCATGTCACCTTTGACCCCACAGTGTGCAGTTTTGTTTTTCACAGCTGGTCCCTTCAGACCAGTGTTGTATCTACTGTTGCCATGACATTTCTTCTTAATTTGCTAACCGATTTAGCCTATCTAACGCGTAATTTAACTTGGTGTATCTCAAGTCAGAGCCAAGTAGCAGGCATACACTTTGCACTTGTCTGTAGAAGCACAACTGCTCCTTGGGACTTTGGTGTCTGCCCTGCGCCACCCTCCTGTCCAGAGGAAGTTGAGAAAGCCTTCTTTTATCCATCTGTACTGGACCGGAACCGGCCTCTTTCACAGGCACATCTGCGCGTTGTGATCTAAAGTGAAAGCCATTCTTTTAGTAGTTGGTCTTACTCTTCATCTTGCCCCTCTAGTTTTTGGTCAGGCCGAAATATCTGTCAGCATTAACTTGAGACAGAGACCAACTGCAAGAGCCAAAAGATTTCCCCGTATTTTTTTAAAAGACAGGACTTTCACTTGCAATTTTTTAAACGTGTATTTTTCAATTCCCCTAAGAAATGGTCAACTATTACATAAAGCAAAACCTTCATAAAGTTTACAAGAGATGCTGTATCCTCTCATAGTCGACCTAGAGTCTCCTCTTGAGCATGCGTGGGGTGATGATGCTTATGACTAAGACTAGACTGCAAATGATCCTTATTCCAAAGAAATATGTGTTTCTTAATTGTCAATTCTCAAGGGATTGACCATTAACAGATAATGAGTTTATACCAGGGCTTTCCATTGTTATTTAGCCTAATGAAGCAGAAAATGTGCTTATTCGAATCGAATGAAATCTTACATGGAATGTAAGACTAACTTCAGGCATTTCAGAGCCTAAAACATCGGGCCAAAGTGTTAAGGTAGACTAGAGCTATTGTTCAGGCCAAACTTAAGAAAGTTGCTGGAGTTAACAGGTAGGATGGACACTCTAACCTATAATCTTTAAGGTTCTGGGAAAGCTAAACAAGAATATAGCCTATGAATAACTTCTCAGTTTAGGTACTCCCACACATCTTTCAAAGATTCGGATAGTCTATAGGCCTATCTGTTGATGAAATGACACTGGTATGGTATTATTGCTATTTTGCCTTCACATTAGGTCAATCATCGACTTCTGTGGTTAGATGCTGTGGTAAAGGCTGTTCATATTGGTTTCATAATGTCATGTTGTCAGTTATACATCTGCCAACAGGGCCTATTTGAAGGTTATTTAGGCAATATACTGTATTTAAAGTTATAAAAGCTGGCAGCTGCTGACTGTCTGGCATGCAAAATATATTCCTAATGAATCTTTGTTAGGCCTAGGCTATGTGCATAACCTAGTTAGTCTGTTTAGGTGATTTGAAAAACAATTTAAAACATTTAAAGTAATGAATTAATCATGCTTACAAGTTGAATCATATGGCTTAATTTGTGGTCCCACAGACAGAATGATATCTGCAACATGCAACTTCTTAGCCATGGCAACTCCGAATTGCGCAATGCTGTGCCACGTTACAACTTGATTAGGTTACAATATTATGGAGCCGAGTGGCAGACAGCTAATCCCAGAACGTAATGTGTGTTTCATTTGCACTGTAAAGGATTTGTGAGGATGAGACGCATCATATGCCATCACCTGAGATTTAGCCTAGCTCTCTCCCAGCACCTCTATGCGCAGAGAACTCGAGCGGTCGTCAGAGAGTTACAATGAGCACCACGCTTGAATTCCCTGATCTGGCTAAAAATAGTCTTTTTTTTTTTTTTAGCTCACTCACATCACTCTAATAATCCCGAATATTACACGTGTAAACGGCCTGGTAAGAAAAAGAACGGGACTTCTTCATCAACATATTTTTCAAATAGCCTAGCATCATATTTTTTGCGCAGACAGTCAGGATATGGCCACTTAACCAAACTGAAATAGGCCTACAGGCCTAAAAAGGTTAGCTGAAATCTAGGCTACAATGTAGAACTGATGAACCAGTCATGTTTTAAAATTGGCTACCGATCTCAGTTGATTCAGCTACTTTAAAACAGCATGTAGTTATGATTAGTTATGATTGAGAATGACTATTTACTATTTTCAGTGCAACATGAATATTGTAGGAGCTTAATCGTTGAATAGGCCTATATTTAAATTTTAGGTTTAGACGAGCCTACATAACATTTAGCAAAATATATTTTCCATATAGGCCTAGCAAACGTGGCTGTGACACGTAGCTGAACATAAGGTATTTTCACTCACCAAATCAATTAAAAGCATTTTGGAGGAATAAACCAGTTGTGACAGAGTGAGGAATTCATTGTTGGTTGGCTGGGTTAGCCCACGGGAGGGTGAGGAGCTTGGTTGGTAGTCTGATGAGAGAAGGATATCATTCGCTCTTGTCCTGTTCAAAAATTCCAGTTTTCAGGTGATTATAACCTCATTAGTCTTATGGCATTTCTCACCAAGGTTCTGGTCAATTCTCCGCGATACAGCAACTCAAACAGAGGATAGGCTACTTTTGTTTGTTGATGCATTTATTTTCATTCGCAGGTAAAAAAAAAAAAAAAAAGCTTTGGGGTTTTGTCTTTACATTTTAGCTGTCTTTGTCATGCCGTCATATTCACATCTAAACGCCCCACATAGCCTACGCGCTTGCTGACACACAGACACACACACACACACACACACACACACACACACACACACACACACACACAGCTTCTTGTCTTTGTGTAATCTCAGTTACAGACACTGAAATGTCAGGCGTGAGTCCAATAAGTCAGGGTAATTGCTATTCTGCCTCTTCACTCGTTCGGCTGAATCATATTCCATTAGAGAAGCCATGGGTGGCCCGCAACAAGGGCCAAAGAGCAATTTAAATTCTCAACGCTTGTTAACCAGTAGATTTATTTGGGCCTCATTTCCATAAAAACACATGGAAATATTCCCTCATGGACAGAGATATGCCTCTCTCTTGTTTTGGCCCTGTATAAGAATCTAACATAGTAATACAGTGCCTTGTTTTATACCTATCATCCTTGCTTCCCTCTGCAAATATTCTGTCACCTTCACCTGCCATAGGTAAATGAACGAAGATGACGCCCCTCCTCTCTCGCCCTCCGGCTACTGCTCTGCTTAACTTCTCCAACGTTGCCGTGGAGACACAGCGCTCCCATGCAGACTCATTCAATGCTACCCATGTTTCCTGCAGACATGTGGCCTCTTGGCGTGAACACACATGTAGCGATGGAGGGACAGGAAGGGCGTCAGACGGCAGACAAAGGCCTCCATGGGAAGGAGTGCTGTGGCCCATGTTTGACGGCTGGCCTTTTCTCGCTGCCTGTCAGCGGGTGCCGGTTCACTCAGACCACCAGGGGTCCTCAACTGACCTGTCAAAATGAGAGGAGCCAGGAGGGCGGAGGGTGCCACCTAGTGGCAGAGAGAGCAACATCTTTTTGTTCTGTTCCAGTCGTCTGAGGTCAGTGTTAGATAAGCTGCTGACATCGAATGTCATGTCGTTAGAGTAACATCTGAATAAAGCAGAGATAGCCTACTCACTTTTTCCTGTGGCCTCTTCCATGGCATGCACAACACAATGCAGGTTACCAGCAGGAACTAGGACTTTCTAATGAACACCTTCCCCATAGGCTCTAGTGTGGCAGCATGGAAGCACAGGGAATAGATGGAGAGTAACAGTCAGAGGTGAACTCAAGTTCCAAGTCATCCTTTTTCCCCAAACAAAAAGCCCCAGAGCTAGGATTGGCCCTCAGTCCTTCATGTCCCTACTTAGACTATAGCCTTTTACCCTGCAAAGGCAATATACACCATTATGATTTCATTCATTTCTTTTTATTATTATTGTTATTATTAGTTGTTTTTTTTTACAAAAGCACATAACATGAACATGTGCACATATGACACAGACACATGGACACACACGCACACACTGGACGCATGGATTTTAACATTTGTGTGTGTGTGTGTGTGTGTGGGTGAAGGGGAGTCTGCCAATGTTATTAATTTGCACGGCACCAATAAACATTGCATGACTGATACCTTTTATCGGGATGATCAAATCTAAATACCTGGTCTCCACCCTGGCATAAGCCTACTCAGTTTATGAATTCTTGAGAGATACAGTCGGCATCTTGTGTATTTGGTTACGGGCCCTGTGTGTGTGTGTGTGTGCGCACGCACCCATGTACTGTATGTATGCCAAGTTTAGACTGGTGGGAGGGCAACATGGGGTGTGTCTGGGTAATGCTTTCTCATAACCTATCCCCCGTCTTTCTCCACAGGACTCACATCAAACACAGGCGCCCGGCGCTGTGCCAGGAGAGATTGAACCAAACCCCTCTCCACTTGAGACTAAAATGGTGGCGCCAGAGCCCAGTTCTTGTCAGTCAGAACCAAGATGGCCGCCGTAACATGGCAAGGCGGGAAATGGATATCCCTGACTGAGAGACAGAAGGAGGAGCAAAATTCCTCCTGCTTTTTGGGATGAAGAAGAGGAGGGGGGCTATCTAATGGAAGTCTTCTGAGACTCCAAGTCAATTATTCAGCCAGAAAGTAGGGGGAGGGAGAGGAGGATCTGGAGAGAGTGAGTGGGGTATTGACTGGGGAGATAATCTCTGGTCTGTCAGCAGCAGCCAGCACCCTGAGACCAGAGTGCTGAGGCCAGACAGGAGGGCGGTGAAGAAAAAAAAAAAAAAATTGGCCGAGATCCTAGACATCCTCTCAGAGCGAAAGGTTAGCCGTCAATCCTCTGCCGCATCAGGTATAAATAGCGTCTCTCTCCCTCTCTCTCTTCTCCAGATGGCAGTCAAGAAGGGGATTTGGTGTGCAAGTCACAGGAAGCTTGCCCGTGTGTGTGTGTGTGTGTGTGGGAGTGTGTGTGTGTGTGTGTGTGTGTGTGTGTGTGTGTGTGCGCGCATGTGCACAGGTGTAGACATTTTCATGGGTTTGTGTATATCTTTGAGTAGGTAGTGGTTGATAAGTGTTGAATTTGATTATATGTGTGTGTTTAAATGATTGAATTGGCTCCGTTCAGATAAGGTCAGATGAGGTACATGCTTTGCTTTGGTCCAGACTGAAGTCTAAATAAATAAAGTAAACTGTCACCACTGGACACCACACCTGATAGATGATTCAAATTAGATCATGAGAATAATTGATACAAAATAATAATACAACACTTTAACAACTAGAAGTGAATGTTTTGTTCGGTAAGCTTTTCCTGTGACTTTCTCTACAGATCAGCATATGTTTTATTTATTCCTTACCTGAAGATCAATGAGGGTGGGGATGGGGGTGTTCTTTTGATAAGACAGAACCAACTCTGTAACCAACCTCATCAAAGGTGCTCCACCTTAGGCCAGCTGCATATGTAGACTCAAAGCCCATGTCTCCATTGTGTGTGTGATGCACTGTGCCGTTTTAGTTTGTTTATCTGATCTTATGTGACTTTTCCTTTTTAATTATTTGCGTGTGTGTGTGTGTGTGTGTGTGTGTGTGTGTGTGTGTGTGTGTTAATCGGTAGTCTATTTTATAGTCTGATCACAGTGTTAATGCATTAAACAATTTTCCAATGTCTTATTTTTGATTTCTTGTAATATGTAAAACATTGTGAAGTACCAATGTATAAAGCGTGCTATATAAACAAAAACATTATGTCTGAATGTATTTTCTGGTATGCCGTGTAATTTATGTGCTCAGTCAACAATGCTAGTCATATACTAACAGTGATTTCCCCTTCAGCTTTTTTGTGACACAATGAAATCGTTACAAGCTGCTAAGTGTCTGAGTTGATAAAGGAAGCAATGGATTTTCCTTTAAATCACAGTGACCTCCAATGCATTTTTTTTTTTACTACCCCAGCAGATCAATGCTTGCTCTGTTTTGTGAGTATGTGTGTGTGTTGATCTGATGGCTGCGTTTCGACAGACAGAGGGAGACAAAGGAGCAGTCTAAAGTGGACTTGAGATGGAAGCGGTCCAAATGTGTACAAATGCCATCCCGCCCCTCGTTGCCTCTGTGAGCCAATGGGAAACGTGAGGGTGGCAGAAGCACTGTGAGCACAGCCAGAGCAGGCCTAAAAACATCTAGACTGAGACCTCACAGCAGAGGCGCTGCAGATGAGCCTAACTCCACTCAAATCTCACAAGGCCAATCCAAAGATATGGCGTAATGCTCTACAGCAGGGGTTCTCTAACCTTTTTTCTTCTGAGAGCTACTGTGGCAAAATAAACGCGGCCGAGAGCTACCCTACCATTTTACATAAGTATTACTGATAGGCCTATAATCAATGTTACTGTAACATTCTCTACCATCTTACACACTTACAGTGCAGTGCAAGCACTCATCTGAAGGCTCAAAATTTGTGGCACCTTTATTTCTCATAGTTATAGCCAAATTTTGTGTTGCCTACTGGTACAGGGTGTTTAAAATTGATTTTAATCTAACATTGTACAGTCTATTCAGCTTTCCTTTGACCCTTTGGCGAGCTACCTGTTGGAGACCCCTGCTCTATAGTTTATCGAGCTCAGCCTGCCTTTTTAAACGTAAGCATTTATGTTATTCCTCTGTTGTCACCGGTGCTTTTCTCACTGTGGGTATCAAGGAAACCTAAAGGAAGAGTGAATGAATTGGAAAAGAAAGGTCATTGATTTTACTTTTTAACTATACATACCCCCAGACCTCCTTGACAACTGTATTACTAAGTGGGGATCAATAATGTGTCTGTTTTCTGTCTATTGATCAGTTCAGCAACAAAACTGCTGTGAAGGTATTTATGTCAATTGACAGCTAACGTAAATACAGCGATGCACCTAAGTAGACATTTATGCCTGTCTAACCAGTCAACCAACAGTTGGAACTACACTATGTCATGCCTTTAGGTCAGTTCACAAGTAAACAAAATGCTTTAGGTTACTGGAATATTTCTGATGAAAAAACAAATATATGTTTAGGAACAGAAATGAGTAAACAACTCTTAAGCTTATTTAATGCCTCATCATGTAGGAATACACAATGTATGGCCATGCCTGAGGCAGACAAGAAACACAACACAATGTGTATATGTATTATATGTTTTTTTATTTTTATTTTTTCACTTAAAGTCCAAGATAGTAGAAATAATGCTCAAACTGAAATGTCTCAGGCACCCACACACTCACTCACTCACTCACATACACCAATACATACACTCAATGGTTTAAAAACACCTGGTGCTTCAAACACCTCAAAATAAAGCTTTCGTTCTGCAAGTCCTTTACAATCCCAGAACATAGATTCAAAGTCAGATGAAACAGCACATCTGTTATGAACCTTGTTCGACATTTTTTTGTCTTCTTTTCATTTTCAAAAAGCACATTCTGCCAGTTCCTTCCAGCCCTTTCAAAACACAGCACACTTAAATGATTTATGTGGCCAGAAATACAGGTACTGTAAATGTGTTTCCCAGGTTCACTAATGAGTCTAAAATTACATCTCGATACACTATAGTTTCTCTTGACAGTGAGAATGGTCATTGGTATACATGTGAGAGAATAATAAAAATCTTTATTTGTGACTCTTAAAAGGCAAGTAATCTCTTGTTTTTGTGTTTTACACTGTACCTTCAGATTAACCACACACACACTAAAATCACTACTATTATTGCTTGGTTTTGTTTTGTATTTTTTTCGCACTGCATACGAGTCTCACTGTGTTTTTCTTAAACATCAAAAATAATAAATAAGAAAGAATACCAGGCTCATACATGTCGGATTGCACTTCAGTTGCTTTGACCCCAAACCCTACTAATAATAACTAGGTCTAGAGCACAGTAATACCTTTCTGAGTAAATGGAAAAGTGATTACATGTGTGAGGAAAAAAACAACAACAAATTAAGTACAAAAAAAAGAAGAAAAAATAATAACAATGGAATAGTGACAAAAGCACTCAATTCTATCATACAAGGCAATCACAGATTGCAAATCGTCGAGGCTGCTGGAAAAGAAAAAAATGCCCATAGGTTCTTCAAAAGTAGGACAAATTGTGTTTTCCGATCATTCACTGCTAACTACTCTGGACGTAATGAACAATTTTGCATTTGTAAAAAGGATCCCCCTTTCCTTCCCTTCCCGTCCCCGACTCTGGACTGGAGAGAGAGAAAGAGAGAGGGAGGGAGGGGATGAACTTTGGCACCTTCGCTTCAGGTGCAAGGGAGGACAAGAGGAGTTTACACAAGCTTAGCTGGAGCTGTGTCTTTTGCCCTTGCTGGATCAGCAGCAGTGGCAATGCCAATGAAGGCAGAGGCCCACACACCCCCACAGACACCCACACAGACACACACACAGACACACACACACACACACACACACAGACACACACCGCCTTCTGGGTTCCTTCACATTGGCACGAATGAACTTCAGTTTGGAAATACTTCTGGTTCAAGCTGTGCATTTTACCTTTTGCGTCTTGCAAACCCCCAAGAGAAAAAAAAAGAAACCACAAACCACACACGCACGCACAAATAGAAAAGAAAAAAAAAAAAAAAAACACACATACATTTTCTCTCACAATCCCTTTCATTTTTGAGTCCAGCAGGAGAGTAAAAACGACTTAATACACACACACACACACACACACACGCTGATGCAATGACTCTCATACTCGAACACCACCACCAGTGTTCCCTCTTATCTTTAAGGACCAGTCGACCTAACCACCATCTGTTTCTTTTTTCCCCTTCTACAAATGACCTGCCGTTTTCTCTCACAGCAAAGTGCACTCCAGTCCCCAGCCATGACCAACCAACGTCCAATCTCCTCAACGGCAGGCAGATGTAGACATGGGCTATGTGAATGTGACCTCTGAGTGTAGCTGTGTGTGTGTGTGTGTGTGTGTGTGTGTGTGTGTGTGTGTGTGTGTGTGTGTGTGTGTGTGTTCTGAGAAAGAGACACATAGAGACGTGTGTGTGTGTGTTGAGAGGAAGAAAGCGTTGTGGTGGTGCTGGTGGAGGTCAAGGTGAAGGTCATGGTGGAAAGGTCACAGGGCGTCATTTGGCCACACAGAGGAAGAGGTGTATGGCATGGCACTGTGGGTCAGTTCTTTGTGCTAACCACTTCAGTCAGTGTCTCTTATTCTTTTCTTTTTCATACTCTTTTTCTTTTTTTTTTTTTTAACTCTCAGCAATAACGTAGAGGAAGAAAAAAAATAAAGTCAGGTGTACAAACGAAATGAGGGGTCTCTCCCGAGGACTGATGTTCATCTCCTCCGGATTCTGGAACAGTCCCGACATTTCGTGGTGAGGGAGGGGGGTTACGACCGGGATCCCCTGCATGTTGGTCCCCCCCCTGCCCTCGCGTCTCTGCGCCCTTTGACCTTAAAAAGTCAACCTTGCTGTCTAGTCGTTGTGAGGTTTCTCTGCAGCTCCCTGCAAGAGCAAAAAGGAAAAAAAAATTGTCACAAGACAGAAAAGACAAGCACCTCTCAAGCATCAGCATAAACTCACAGAAAATTCTAGAACCCGCTGAGCAATCTCCCTCTCCGTTACGACACAGCAGACGGCTAGGTGCCTTTGCGTCCTATATGAGTATGGAGAGTTATAAAAAGCACAGCTGACTTCAGTGAGACGGTTAAATATGATATCAAGCTACACCCCAATGGGAATATCTGCCCTTCTCCTCGCTCAAAAGGGGAAGAGGAGTACTTGCTTCCAGTTTGCTGACCTTATAAAGAAACCAGATTGCAGTAGGACCCGTATGAAAGAAGGAAGGATTGGTTTCAGTCCTGCCCTCTTCGACTATGTGATAATGTATGTATGTATATTTCTGCTGAGTCGTTCTTAAGCATTTGCAACAGGGTTGGGAATAGCTCCACTAGACACAGTTATCACTATTTCCTTGCTCAGGAAGTAAGTACTTTTTAAATAAGCAAGGTCTTCATATACCCTGCAGAGCTGAAAGACTCCAGTCTATCAAATTCGTTGTCACGCTTTCAACTGTTCCCAAAGCCTGACAAGCTAGGCGGGTAACTAAACAAGCCGCCTTTTGGGACCCTGAAATCAAGGCAGCCCAAAGCAAGCAAAAAAAAAAAAAAAAAAAAACCCTTTCAGCTAAATTATTGGGTCGGTCACTGCCTCAACTGACTCTTGACTACATAAACTTTGCCTCAAGCTCTCAAAAAACTAACCCACCAGGAACAGAAGCTATCCACAATAAACAGCTGAATGGAGCTTTGCATTGGTGCAGCATTTAAAGGGTTTCCAGGGCCACAACAAACAGGACTGAGGGGTGAGTGTGTGAGGGGGGGTAAACCCACAATCCCCCTTGGTCAGGGAGCAGTGGCCTGTGCCAGTGATGAACTGCACAACAGAGACTGGAGGCCATGAATGTGGCTCGAATGGTAAACAAAGCAGCCGTTGGCTAGGTCTGGGAATATTAGCATGAAAAACAACACGCGTAATCTGCTTTCATGCTCTCTTATTCGGGCTGGGAAACAGGGGCTGCTCAGGACCCAGATTCCACGGGAGACGAAAGGCGAGACATCACTCACGCTTAGATTAAGTTGTTTTTCTGTTTGTTTGTTTTTCTGTGCCCCCCACCCTCCCCTCCTCACTATTTCTTTTTTTTTCACAGAGCTACAAGGAAGGGCTCTCCATTCCATGGGTATTAACAGTGAACTAATTTCGATGATACCGCTTCCTTGAGAATTCAGTTTGGAAATAATTACACAAGCTGTCCAAAAGATTGGGGGGGGGGGGATGTTCTAGTCTCTTCCCCAGTTTGGTTGGAGTAGACTGCACTTTTTGTGCTAATATTTGTTTGTGACTGTTTTGGGCCACGGAAACTTATTCATAGTTCTTCCAAGTATTGGATTGAACAGCACTGCAGGCGATGTCCACAATCAGTTCACAGAACTCTGTTTTAAGTGTTCCATTAGGGGTTCCTCTTCAAGTTTCAACCATTAGTTGGTCTGCAAATGCTTAATTCAACCGAGATGTTCAACAACAATGTTCATGAAGGGTGTTCCAGTTTTCAGTCACTACGCCTGTCACTGAGGGACACACCCTCACAGCATGTGACTTATCAATATGTCACATCTCAGTCTGTACTAATTGTGTGTCCCTGGTGTGTCATAACTAAGTGTAAAAGAGCGCTAATGCTGAAATGAGAGAAATTGACCTCACCATAGCCAGCTGCCGTCCAATGTTTCCCACAGTAACGCCCCCCGAGAAGAATATACAGGGCAGCCATGAGCGAACATACAAGAAGTCTGGAGAGGTGTACCTGAGAGAGGGTGAGGAGAAAAAAAAAAGCATTAAATTAAGAAAGACAAGTCCACGTCCTTATAAAACCTATTCTCCATTCTTTCAATGGAAGAAACCAAAAGCAGAGAAGGGGGCTGAGAAAAGGCATGGGAGAAAAAACATGAACTGATCTAAAAAGACAGATCAATAGCAGAAGGAAGCATTAAAGATTAATGCTGGAAATAAAAGGAATCCCCCCCTCCATCCCTCATGCGCTCTCATTTTCTCTTGATTTCTCTACCTCCCTTCTCTCACAGAGAGAAAGCGCAAGATAGAGTGAGTGAGTGTGTGTGTGAGAAGAGAGAGAGAGAGAGAGTGTGAGGGAGAGTGTAGGAGAGAGAGAGAGAGAGAGAGCGCTTGTTCTTCTCTTCTTTAAGTGCAGGCTTATACAAGCTCCGGAATCCTGCTACACTCCAGGATGTTTTTGAGCAGGCCTATGTGTGACAGGTTGGAAGCTGATAATTGGCTGAATTCCCTCTCCTTTTTTTTTTTTTTTTTTTTTAACTATCCCTCCGCCCTCCACCACCCGCCACCACCCAGCTCCACTTACTCACACACATCTGGGGCTCCCATCAGGGAAAATAACTGCATACATCTTTCAGGTTGTATAGCGCCTGTGTAGTCCTTTAAAGGTTCTAGCTAAGAGAGAGCTGCTGGCCTTATCTTACTTTAAAGGTACACCACTGACAATATCAAAATGGTCCACTTCCCAAGGTGACCATTATTTGGTTTTCTGCATTAGGGTAGAATAATCAAACGGGCCATTTTCTCTTATCTTATCTGGAGTTAATATCCTTGTTGCTCTAGAGTTGCTTGTAGATTTCTTATACTTAGTCACAAGTTTACATAAAATGACTAATTGTTTGAAAGTACAGCCCTTTTTTTCAGCTTTGCACCACTGCTTTCACCAGCAGCAAGGATTGCATATACTGTAGCAGGGGAAGCCAAACGTTTTCTGTTTGTTGGCCACATACTGAAAAATCTAAAATTGTCAAAGACCAATGAGAAAGCAGGAACCCAAGTTTTAAACCAATCTCTAGTAAAGGGGTGTCTATATTTCAGATCAGAAAACTCACAGGCTGTTTAATGCTACACTGTGTAGTGACACTGTTGACAAACATGTACCACCAGTACTGAATCCATGGTGTGCGCTGGATATATGATATTAGATTAATGTAACAACAATCCACATCACATTTTACATTTTTACTTCCCGGCAGGCTGAATAAAAGAGAGCAGAGGGCAGATATCCCTGGGCCATACGTTGGCCACCCCTATCATATGGAGTTGTCGCAGGCCAATGCAATCAGTTGATACTCACTGATAGACGCCATTGTAGACCAGCAGCTGTGTGATGAGCGTGGCCAGCAGAGCTGTGGTGATGCCAAGGCCAAAGCCACTCCGAGAGCGGTCAAACATCCACCACAGGCCCAGCGAAAGTGCTGCTAGGGTCAGTGAGAGCTGCACATTATTAGCAAAGTCCAGTTTCTAAGGGAAGAAAGTTAAGGGAAATGGGGTGGAAATGGGCTCAATGCCACCGTAATTCCTAAAGACATGGCAAGTGTACTTATAGCCTAGATATACATTTTCTACAAATAGAATTGTAATTCAATGTGTGTGGTTTTGAAATTTAGTCTTTTGGTCCCCTAAATTCCAGTGCGATCTAGGTGGTAGAGCTCTTTCAAATCAGTTCCAGCTTGTGATTCTTTCAAAAGCTGGTTTGGCTTTCCATCATAGACATAACAACCATGCAGCCACATGAACGTGTGTTCAGTAGTTTTGGTTTAAACTTGGCCTTAGAACTATATTAAATGAAATGGGGTATCTAACAAAAGTCTTTGTCTCAATTAGCCTAGGTCTGACTTAACATTCCATACTATTTACATGCCATGCATTCCAATGGACAATCCAGAATGTCCAACAGGTGACTCTTTAAAATATGAATTGTCACCTAATAGATGTTGTTGTAGAAGTGTTGCTTCCTTTATAAACTACTCTGGGTTATAAACTGGGTTATAACCTACTCAAGTGTTTAGCAGTCAGATTAGCAGTACTGAAGGTAATAGTTTATGATACAACTGAAAGATGGGACTACTTAGCAATCTAAAAAACACTCATAAACGTTTTACAGCTGAGAAGAGACGCATTAGTAATGTAGGCTATATCACTGCTTAACCACAAGAAAACAGCATCCTGTTTCACACGAGGGCCAACAAAGGAAAGTCAAAAAGGATACAGCACTGGCGTGATTGATGCCCACAAACACAGCGATACAGCGCATGACACTGGCCCACTCCCTCTTAAATTTGTGGGGTTCCCCAAGATGGCTGTCCAGGCAAGGGTAGAGAAGGCCAACCACAGCTGGAGAAGAACAAAAAGAAATTGCACACATGAAACATAAAAGTCATCATTTTGTTAATGTTGACACAACCTAAAATGCATACAAGACAGTGTCTCCTTCAATCACAGCAATTAGTATTCATGCTTGATGAATGGATGTTCACATGATATTTAATTTATAAGTAGCCAAAGCATATTAATGTAGATCATCCATACAAATAATCTAAAAATTGCAATAGTAACAAACTAATTGGTTATTTAAGTGAGTGGAATTCAAAGCATATGGGATGAATGTGCCAACTGAATTAAGCACGGATTTATCTCCTTGATAATCCAGAATAATTCAATATTTTTTCCTTCAACTTTACAGACATGTACAGTCTAAAGTTAGGTTCCTCTTTTCTGCTTTCGTTTCATAGACAAAGCAGAGTGGCTCGCACATGACGCTATCACTCTACAGTCTAGTCTATGGAATGCGGGGGGAAGGGCGAGAAGCATTTATTATTTTTTTCCCCAAAGCACACGACTTCCGTGTTTCTCTTTTTCGGCAAGTGGCATGTTCGACGTGAGAGCCAATAACGTGCCTCTTTCGCATCTCACCCGTTCTACAAAAGCCAATGAGAAATAAGCACACCCCGAATGACCCTACATGCCAGGCTGTTTCCAGGGCAGCGAATAAAATGGGCGATAGAACTAGCTAGCTACTATCGAGTGAGACAAAACAAGACGCCCCTTTTCAATGGACTTTGAGACAGATTGCGTAATGTATTGGACAACAACAAACGGACCACACACGATTTCTTCCAGATAGATGATTAGCAAGCTAATGATGGAACAAAGTGTACGAAAGTTTACATGATGCTAGCTAGCATCAACTATGGCCGCCTGACTCCGCAAAAGGCATCGGCATCGCCTAGCCTTAGCTACTCCCCCTCCCTTTCCTTTCGCAGTAGCGACAAACATCCTTTGTCTCATCCTGGTGCTTTGATTCTCAAATTAAAACTCATCCAGGCAAAGAGTACTCTTTGATTAGTAGCATAAACTACCCAACAATAACTTATAAATGTGGAAATCAACGATTTCATACCTGCTGCTGTTCCACAACTCGGTGGAATCCACCAGGCTGACGAGAACAAAGTTGCGATCACTTCCTCGGGGAACAACGTGACGTTTCTTTGTATTTGTAGCAAATTTAGCACCAATGCCAGAAACACTCCGACGGTAAATAGCACGAAGCCCCGCCGTATTAAGTTAGCGGACTGGATACTGTGAAGAGATCCATATGCATGCCGCATTACTGAGGTTATAATAGACATCATTTCTTCTGCTTTCGATGAAACCCAACTGGCACTCGACAGGTCTTTAGCTTTCATCCGTGATGAACAGGAGCAACTCCAACAGTGTCCCTCAAGTCTTGGCATTTGGCACTGAGGAGGGAAAACAAAAACAACAGGAAATCCCATGAATAAATAGTGATGCTGACATTTCCTCCCTCAACTCGCATAACTAGTAGCTAACACATTAAACTGGTTGACATTAGCCACCGTTAAACAGCAGAAATTAAAACGTTTTAAAGGTTTCTGTCATTTGTTCAGTTGACTAAAATACTGATAATCCTCTACGGTTCTTGTAAAGGATTAGGCCTAACGTTAGAGCCCCATCTTCCATCACGTCAACGTTTACCTACCTTGATCACCAAACAGCGTCCTCACTGTCTGCGGCTATTCAGACGCGACCGTGCTGTCACTATCGCACCTGAAAATGTTTTCTATCGTGACCGCTGCTTGTGTTAAGAGTTTGTCAGCGGCCTATTTGGTCACATCATCGTTCTGGTGTGATACGAAAGTGAAAAAGCGCTGTTGGCTATTTCATTCCTTTGCACAAAGCTCACCTCACGGGCGTGCTTCCTCTGCAGAAAACAAGCGCGCTGGTGTCTGGTGAGTTGGGCTGGCCAATGGTGAAGCGGCGAACGATATGACGCGACATACACACCACCTCCCCCACATCCACACATCACACGTAAGCTGCTATCCACCACTGCTCTCTCAAGCAGGATCAACGCAACTTCGTTGTTGCTGTGGTGGCTGTCACGTAACTTTTAAAACAAACTTGGAAGGGCAAGGCAGTTTCTAAGGTCAAGTGTCCAGAGTGGAATAACCAGGCTCAATTTCTTGTCGTCAACAGGCTAAAATTTGTAGGTCAACCACCTACCTAGGCCTAATAGAAATGGGTAAGCCTGATGTAATTGAATGTCTAGTCCAGGGTCTGTAAGGACCTCTGGGAACTAAGAAATAATTTGCAATAAATGGAGAAGTTTAGCTGTTTTTTTTAATATTTTTATTTTATTTATTTTTTAATGTGAATCTACAGACAACGTTTTGCATCATTAAAAGTGCAAGTTTCACGTTCATGTCCCTAGCCCAATTGATTTGAACGTGATGATGGATTCAGTGCTCAACTGGATGGAAAGTCCCAAGTTGCCAAAAAGCAAGGAAAACACGCAACTTCAGAGAATGTGCCATTTTTGCTGTGAAAATGTTGTAGGCCAAGAGGCACGAGCTGCATTTTTAGGTTCAGGACAGTAATTCTCTGAAAATGTTTACTCTTAAAATTGGTCCTTGACATGACATGACAACAACAACAACAACAACAGAGAAGCCCTAGTAAGCCCACCCTAGGTAGGCCTGGTCGGCCTGATTCTTTGCATTTCACTAAAGTGAACTAGCACTGTTAGACAGGACAACTGCACGTAGTCTACAGAAACAAGGTCAGTGGCACTGTGATGGGTGTTGTCTGTTTATCTTACACCTTTGTTGTGAGGACAGTGGGGGTCATTGACACATAGCACAGGCAGTGGGGTCAGGACAGTCACATGCTTTCATGCTTGTGAGTCACCCTGTAAACGCCCCATGCTATCGTGTATGTGAGCTGAGCCTGGACAGGGGAATAGTGAGATGTTGGGGCCAATTGGGTCTCTTAGCCTCTACACACCCTACTGGGCAGTAGCAGATACAAACAAGGATCTATGAAATCATGAAAAACAAGAACACTTACAGTCACTTATAGGCCGCACAAACAGTAAAATGGGGCATGTTCATGTCTGAGCGAAGCTGAGCTGTGTTTCGTCTGATCCCCGCTCAGTAGGCTACATGTGTCTCAGAATGCATATTAGTTTTTCTTTGGTGTCATTTGGGGCAAGGGTCTGGATGTACTAGTATGTATAGGCCTTATCATTTAGAAGATATGGCACACAGCAGTAAAGCATTGAAAATCACCAAGTGTCAATGTTTGTGTTGTTTGTTCTTCAGATTACATTATAGGCCTCCAGGCCAAATAATGAAAACTGTCTCATCTGCAGAGTGTACAGTATACCGTAGCCTACTTGCCATGTCAATTCGTAAGGCCCACAGAAGAGAATTATTCTTAATTAAGTTGTCTGACTTGGGGATTAGCTTGTGTCTGCTGTGAATTCACCCAAATTAGTGGGCCAAAGTAACAAAATGGAAACAGGAATATGCTTGCTCTCTCACTCTGGCTCCTGGCATTTTGATGAAATGAATACCGAGGGTGTATCATCCTTTTCATGCTAATCCGTTACCAAAATTAAGACTCTCTTTGACCTGAAGCAAGTTATTGCGCATACAGAGAGAACATAGCTCTGATCTGATATTTTTTGCCAAGGAATTTAAATTAATTTTCACGTAGAGACGATTGTTGACACTGTTGGTCCTTAGAGAGGATGCTGTTTTTTAATTATTAATTTTCTTTGGTTGTTTGGATGCCTAAATGAAAAAAGAAAAAGAAAAACATGAAAGAAATAACTCGTCTGAAAATTGATTTTCGGTATAGGCCTATATATGGCTGCTTTCCAAGTTTCTGTGAACTTCAAAGTTCTGGAGTGCCGTTTCTGGCACAGTTGTGTTTGGAAACACAGATTGAGGATTTTCAATGCAGAATTCTATTAGTGATGCAGGGAAGCTTTGCAGCCATAGTGTGCTCACTTTTTCCATTTGGAATGAGGAAGCATCTATGTGATTGCTATGCCATGATGGATGATGGAAACAGCACAGGAGTAGTTTTACCACCCCCACCCCCCACCCACGCAGTCACCAATACACATTTATTTTTCTCTAAAATAAGGATTTTAAGCCACAGATTTGGAGCAATTCAGAGCGAGGCAAGTCCATGAAGTTTTGATTTTCAGAGTCCATGGATGAATGAACATGTCAGAATTGCATTCTGAAAGGCTGTGTATGACTGACATTGTACACCTCAGGCGTGAAAACATGTTTTTAGTTGAATATTACCCCCGTTTCGTGCACCAACAACATTTTGCAGGGATGGGGCTGTGCCACCAGCTTTTTGCCATCCAGAGATGGCTTCAGCATGCCTGGTAGGTTAAGAGCCTGTGGTGAAAGGAGGGATTGCTTTCTTTCATCAATTTCAATGCATCTTTTTCTCTCCGGCGTGTCTCAGACAGGGTCCCTTAGTGAAGCCTGCACCTCATGATACCAAGATGGCTCACATCAGGACTCAACCAGACATGACCCACACACACACACACACACACACACACACACACACACACACACACACACACACACACACACACACACACACTCAAAAAACACAACCCTGCACACTCTCTCCTTCTCTAGGCCTATCTGACTCTTCTTTCTACCCATCTCTTTGTCTATCCTTACTGTCACTCACTTTCTCCTTTATGAAAGGTTGATTTGTTGGCCATGTTTCCTGTTTAAACAGTGCACAGAGAGAGAGAGAGAGAGAGAGAGAGAGAGAGAGAGAGAGAGAGAGAGAGAGAGAGAGAGAGAGCATGTGAAAAATAAAAGCTTGTGGCCCTTCTTTCAAATGATGTGTGCCACAAAAGCCCTGCGGGGACATGTGGCACATGCAGATAAACCCAGAGCAGGCATTGGCATGTGCCAGAGACTGGGGGTCATGCACAAAAACAATCCGGGCCCTCCCAGCAACAATCCTCCTTCACTGTAGCTGCACAATGGCACCCCTACCCTCCGCAATCAGTGAGCCAGAAAAAAAAAATGTTTGTTCCTCAGAATGCTTCATTTTAGTATTTTTGTTGTTGTTGTTGAATTCTTGAATCCCTGAATTCCAGGGATTCCTGGTGCAGACGGATAACGAATGCCAACAGAGTTGCTTTTTCAATGCGGGGTAAGGGTCAAGGGATTTTAAAAACACTTAAATGTCACAAGCATTCATCAAGGCCTTCAACCAGTATGATTTGGCAGACTCATCTGTGTGTTTCTATGGCAACATATGGGCAATATTGCATATGGTCAGTGCTGTACCATGTGTGCGATATTGGCAAGAGTGTTTGATTACAGTTGTATAAACATTGTATACTCTGTAAAGGCATTGCATTTGCTTTCATACATGTTGTAGCGTTCTCTCTTGTAACAGTATCCCAATTCTGGAGAGGAAAAAAACATCTCTTTCTCCCTTAGACGCTCCCTCTTTCTTTCTTCTGCCTCACGAATGACAGGTGATCAGGGATGAAAGATCTCTCTTTCGCTCTCATACATCCTTTCTTTGTTGCTCTCTGGAGCAATCCCTCTCAGTGTGCTCCCCCTGTACCTCTCTCTCTCTCTCTCTCTCTCTCTCTCTCTCTCTCTCTCTCTCTCTCTCTCTCGCTCTTTCTCTCTCGCTCTCTGAGCCTCTCTCTCATTTCCTCTTTCTTTCTCCCATCTCTTGCTGCGTTGGGCTTCATCTGAGGATGAAGCAGCAGGATGTTATGACAGATCAAATGAATCCTAGATCAAGCATGGCACAGATTAGGCTCCCAGTCTGTGAGGAATAGCAGCATATTTAAAATAATAAAAATGTTAAAACGTGCCATAAATTGACTCATCAGGCTGGATTTTGACATCCTCTCTGCGCGCCTGCATGGAGTTGTGTAGCGGGGAAAAAAAAGACATGCTAATCCTTCCTCTGAGACACAGGATTAAGCCACAGAGTTGATTTCATTCTCATTTTCAGACTGTTCCAACACTGTAGATGTGTCGTGATAGTTACTAATGCGTGTTAGACGGATCAGGAGATGTTGTGCAGGCCCTGTAGTCACCCAAGGCTCTTCATTAATCATGACATATCGGATAGATCTGACCGGTGATTCGTTTTGATGTGACAATGATTTGATCCTGCTCAAGTTAACAGTTACAACTTAATAATAATAATAATAACAACATTGGTATAGGTTTGCTTTAACTAATATGCAGGAAGAGACTTTGTTCTGAGTCAATGACGATCATTTTTTGTCATTAGACCTTGTTTACTGTCTGGAGCGCTTTGCAGTCGCCCCTTACACAGTTTGATTTCTCGGGGGACTTTGATACAGTCAGATGTTCGTTCATGCATTTGATCAATAATTAGCTACCTAACATGACCGCACTGGAGTTCTAGGTTTGTTTTTTTATGTTTATGGCATTGCTTAATCAGCGTGGCTTTGAAAAACAACAGTTGTTTTGCAGTCTATGGGCTCACTCATGGGAACCAATGAGATTCTACCTTTTGTCTTCAGTTCCCAAGAAGGCCAATCACGCGGCAGCCTCCCTGTGGGTGTGTAGGGGGGAGCCACAATGTTTTGAAGTCTTCTCATTCATAAAATTCAGACAGCATATCTCAGTGTGTGTGTGGGTGTGTGTTTGTGTGTGGACTTCTTAATAAATAACTTAAACTGAAGTACTGGTGGAAACCCTATGAACACAACATTATTCTGTTCAAAGTTCTGTTCGGAGGGGTCAAATCTTAGTATGGATGGAAGTGGAACATTGGTGCTTGTAAGATACTGGTACGACGGACTCCCTATCTGCCTTATCATTGTGTAAAGCAGGTAAAGACACAGGTGTTTATCCATGAAAGTTCTCAGCTTGACTGTATCAGACTGGTCAGTGTTATCAGTAGGCCTATGGTATTCCTAGTCAGCATGATAAACCTGTTCGTCTGATGTTAGAGGTGCGAGTTACCTCTCCCACGCACATAGCCCACACACAATTGCAAAAAAAGCATTGCACAACACTCATGGTATGCATGACACACAAACATGCATACAGATACATGCATACACTAGAGGCATGTCAACAGATACAATGACACATACTGTAGAAACACACACACACACATACACATACACATACACACGTAGATGCAAACAAATCAAAGTACAGAAACACACACTTGCACAAAAAGCAAAACAGAGCATCAATGTGTGTCAGTCTGCTATACATATATGCACTTCCTCTCACCTTCGCATCTATGTTAATGTTTAACGTTTGCTCTGGAATTTGGAGCCTCATGTACTTCACAAGCAGTTGTTACAAAAGAGACCAGAAAGTAAAGCTGAAGTTACTTTGTAAACCTGACCTTGTTTCACTGTCTCTCACCCCACCCCACTCTTTCAGCTCTGAGCAAAACAAGTGCTGAAATATTTCTACCCTACATGGTAGAATGTTGTTTGTCCTAGGCTTTGCTTTTGTAGGCCTTCCTCTGGATGGTTTATTGAAGGGATGAATCTGAAGTCCATGGGCCATAGGCTTAAGCCTTAAGGCAAGGCTGTAGTGGCTGTGTCTCACTTGGTGCCATAAAGATGGGGCATTTGGGGGACCACGGAAAACGAAACATTTTTTTGCACACTTAAACCGTTAAAAGTTGTTCAGTTTTACTAAATAAGCATAGTAAATTGATGTCAAACATTAAATTTTATTTAATATCTACCTGATTTATACAGTGTTAAACATCTTCATACATTTAACACAACTTACGGTATTAAATATGCCAAATTTTACAGAATAGAATTCTAAAAATATGAAATTGCGATATTCAACTGAAAGATGACATGGAAAAAAACAATATGCCTTATGGGCTACAGAAGCAAATATCTTTTTGCCCTAACCGAAGCACAGATAACCCCACCCTAATAGATAACCACTGATTGGTGAACTTGTAGACTCCTGTGTTTGTATTGCTTCATGCAATTGTTTCCATGCTATAAAGGTTAATGGTCATTGCCTGTGTCTTATGATGTGTTAATGAATGTAAAGGCTCTTGGGGTCTTGAGTAGACTTAGGCTAATGTCATTACTGTGTTAATAGTGTTTTAATTTAGGCCTTATCATATACTGCACTTACCTTTTTAAAATTTAATCAGTTGCACTTTTTACAGTCTCATTCAACTATTCACCTTGACAGATTTCATTTCATGATTTAATAAAAAGAAATGGGTTCTGTGTGGAGCAAATGTCTTTTTGGGGTCTTTTTTGCCAAGCCTTCACTTCCTTGTGTTGTCCTTGATCCTCAAAACTGAAGATAGGTCGCCCCCAGGTGGCCCAAAATAGAAATGCAGGCATTTCTAAGCATTCACAAGTTTTTCCCTCCAGTACTTTCAACCCAGACAGAGTGGCTTTGTACTGGACAAGCTGTGCCTTGCATGTGATGTTTGTGTCCGTGATCATATAGCATGTAATCTAATATCTCTGTTCCGAGTGGCCTTGTTGACACTGCACCCTGGCATGCTCACATTCATTATGCCCACAGAAACAGTGTGGGCGTCAGGGCTGAGTGCATTGGAAAAGTGACTGATCTTGTCTATCTTGACAGTGAACCATTTTTATCTTACTTGACCCCGGTGGGTTGACATCAGCTACCTCAAAGACTAAAGGTAGCTAAAGATTCGTTCAATGGTACATTTGTTCAGGTTAAAACATTGTTTAAGAAAATGACCCAGAAAAGCAACAGAATGCAAAGAAACAACTTAATCGTCCTGCCAAAATCATCTGTTCCTGTCTCGGTTAATGCACACATAGACTACTTGCTCCAAGAATTTGAAAATACACTTTCATTCACACTTCCCTCCGAAGCCACGCCTCCGGCGTACAGGAGGAGCACAGAGGGGGGAGGGACAAAAAGCATTTGAATATGACTGTATCACCACTCAAAAATTTTGATGGGTCTGCTCCAACTGATGCTCCAGGAAAATATCTCCTACCCTACCTTTAATATCAGGTTCTACTTTGTTGTAATAGGAAGAGAAACTATTAACTGTGGCCTATTAGATCAAATCTATGTGAATACTGCACTTATGACAACTCAGAAACAATGGAATCCCACTTGCTGTAGACGTCTGGCTGAAGTCATATAACCAGCAGGGGGAAGCAGTGGAACAGTTTTTACTGCCAGTTTCCACAATGCAGCTAACATAATCACTTGCCTCTCTGGCTTTATCTCCATTCAGTGAATCCCAGTTTGAGAATGAACACATAAATATCCTCCTGTGATTAGTATTCAGGAAAGAGCAAAATGAACATTTATGAACCAACAGTGTGTGCATCGAGCTCATTTATAGGAGAAGTTTGTGGTGGCACAGACCAGAGAGCACCTGCAGTACAGTGTATCCTGGGACAGTGGGACACCCAGCCAGGTGTCTGGTGCTGGGATCACTGAAAGGCTAAAGAGGAGGGCAGGTGAGGCTGTCCAGCAGACTAATGGTTGGCTGAAGCAGAGGGCCCTTTTGGGGAGTGCAGTGGCTCATAGCAGGTCTGGACTAAGGACCTTATATGACACTGCTAGAGAGAAAAGGAGGCGAGCAATGCAGGGTGGTGATGATGCCAGGAGCTGAGAGGATGATCGCATTTGTCAAGGGTGGCGAGGGAGCCAAATGAGACACGGAGGGAAAGCACTGTCACCTAGCTCTCTCCTTGAGGGTGGGTAACAGGTTGACCTGGATAGGCAACTGATAGCAATGGCCTTTCCACTGAGGTCACGAGACACCTTAGTCTCCTGGTGATCATTATGAATAAGATAAGACAACAAAAGAGGGTGGTAGGAGAGGGGTAGTTTTTAAAATCAACAACAACATTTTTTTAGTAACTAAACAACAAACAAAAGTGAGTCAGATGGAATGGGTCCAAGTCCATCATCAATAATACATGATTTGTGTCTGGTTTGGAACGAGGTGAGTGCTGTGTGTCCAAAACCTCTAATAATAATGGCCCATTATGATTCAGCTCATCCGCAATTAGGCACCAACAGCCCACTGGGATGGCACACCTGCAGACAATAGGCACAGAGCAAGCAGAACTCCTACTGGGCTGGAACAGTGGGGTAAGGGAAAAGTACCAGCAATGCCATAGGGGTGATTGGATGAAAGACCAGGTGTTTGCAATTGCCAGTGGAAGTGGGCAGAGTTTGCAAGTCATTTAGGAGCAAGAGAGACAAAGTGAAACAAATTATTGGGTTGTGGTGGCAGTGGCTGTTCTCACTAAATGGCGTCGACATGCACACCAAATTCTTAAGTCATTTTGCGTGACAGTTAACACATTTTTTCATAGTCAACGCATTTTTTCGTGTTTTTAATTGACGCTATTTAATCCTATGTAAAAGCGGCAAGAGCCCCATACACAGCGTGGTGGGAATTGAGTTTTGATGGTGTCAGTGTATATGTTCGCATTAGGGCAAGCACATTCTGCAAACTCTATAGAAGACAGGGTTGGTATTTGGAGAGCATGCAGGGCAAGAGCTCTCAGATGCTTCCAAGAAAGCCTTCACTTGGGTCTGGCTGAAAAGGTGATCAATGGGATCATTATGAACAGCAGGTAGACACAGTCCTCGGCTTGATCAACCTGGAGTGCATTTCCCAAATTACTACAAGCTACTTACAAGCTAACTGGTGCCTTCCAAGATCGGACGAACCAGTTAGCTCGTAAATAGATCATAGCGATTTGGGAAATGCACCCCTGGGTGAGACAGTTATTTAGTCAAAACCAACAGGTCATGAATAGGTCATGATGCTACCCAATCAACAGCAATATTATAGTGCAATATGGAGTCGTCCAAGCGCAATGTCTTTGTGTTTTAAGGAAGCTTGAAACCACAACCTCTAACTCTTGTCTCCCTTGCTCCACTAGTCACAAACTGCTCAAGGCATTCTACTGAATGCATTTCATTCTGAAGTGTCATATGAGTTTTATATGGTTTGTGTAAGAGAACAAAATCTGTAGGCGATACCCACTGTTGAGTTATTTCTCTGCTAAGGGCAGGAAGTAATAGTCATAAACCTTGAAAAAAAAACTCTTTCAGGCAGCATATTTTTTTTGTTAAAACAAGGCCAGAGCACAGAGAATGTGCTTGCTGTTGCTAGTGCAAACATGAATACTGACACCCTATCAAAACTCAATTCCCACCACAGCCCAATGCTTTGTCTCACTTTCTTTCTCTTGCCCCGGTCTTCATCTATCTATTAAACTGTGTGGCGCACAGGTGAACATTTCACCTTCTCCGGTGACCACGATTCAGAGGAGCATGCTGAGGGATGTAGCTGTGAATGTAAACAAAACATTTTAATCTTTTTTACGGCTCCCAAGACAGCTGCAGGAAATTGCATTGCAAATTAAATTCCAAATAAAGCCCAGGGTTGGTCCACTGGGTTCTGTGAAATAAAATGGTGTACCACAGAAAAACAACTGGCAATGTATGTAGCCATTAACATACACATTAGCCTACTGAAGTATGTATAATCTCTATCTCTCTATCTATCTCTCTCTCTCTCTGTCTCTGTTTCTCTCTCACTCTCATTCTCAATCTGCAAGATGGCCTTATTACCCTGCAGACCGAGGCATATTAGTGTCTCTCAAGCCAGAGCCTACTGGTCCGTGGGAGGATTGAAACCTGGGGAGATTGGAGAGCGCCAAGAGGGAACGCTGATAGATATGTGAAGGACTGATGATGGTGGTGGTGGAGGTGGGGTCTATGGAGATGACTCTAAACTCATCAGTGAGGGTGTCGAGGGTCAGCGCTCTTGCACTGATGCGCTGATGACACCATCACCACCACTACTACCTCCACCACCACCACCACCACCACCACCCTTTCTGCCCATCCCTCTTCACCCCACCAACAGGGCACTTACCACGGGTTTGATTGCCGTGCGCAAACAGAGAGAGGTTTGTATATGCATCACACTCACTCTCCCTTCTCTCTCTCTCTCTCTCTCTCTCTCTCTCTCTCTCTCTCTCTCTCTCTCTCTCTCTCTCTCTCACACACACACACACACACACACACACACACACACACACACACACAGAAAGAGAGAGAAGAAGAGCAAGGGAGAAACAAAGGGAAAGAGCGGATGAACATGTCACACACATGCAATCACTCTCACACATAACTGTAGACAGACAGACACACAGATCCCCTGATTAATGTTTGTGGCGCTCATGGATGGAGCAGAAATGGGAGGAGAGGGAGCTTGTTCCATTTCCCTCTCCTCCCTACCTGTCTGTTCCTCACTGCAGTGGTGTTTTGTCATGCAGCCAAAGACTGCAGCAAGTCACTGATCTTCCATAATGACATACAGGAGGGTGTGAGAGAAAGGACAAACTCAAGTGCCTTCATAATCCATCCAGAAACAGCCCTCAACAAATGTCAAAGTTTTATGTTGCGTAGTTCTTTTCTTCCTTACTGGAAAAGTTGCATACAGGTTAGGAGGGAAAGAGATGCATGATCATAGAATACTGAGTAGAACAAACTAAACAAAGAGAAAAATAATAAGCAGCAAATAACCAAATGAATGAATGAAAAGAGAGAGAAGAAATAGGGTTATTGAACTACAGGGATGCAAAAGGGTAAACAAATAAACATGAAAGCTAATGGTGCTGCTGACATGTGGTCTAACAGGAGAGCCATTCTGTGACACCCTGGATATTAGCTGTCTCAGCTCACTCTAGAGTAGCTGTCCCTGCTGACAGAGAGGACTAGAGGATGAAGCAGTAAGTAGGAGAGCTATCGCTATTTCAGCACCCACACAAACACACACATGCGCGCACACACACACGCACACACACACACACACACGCACACACACACACACACACGCACACACACACACACACACACACACACACACACACACACACACACACACACACACACACACACACACACACACACATACACTCACACATATCCAACATGTAGAGGTTAATTGCTTTCCTAGGGACTCCTAACTCCAAATGGCTTTTGGAAAGTCAAGTAAACTGGAGCTACTTTTTTTCCATCTGTGCCCCCTGAGTGTGCTCTTTGGTGAGGTAAAAATGAATAAAGTTTAGTGCTGTCTTAGGCAAATACACACACATACGTACATACACACAGTATAAAAGCAAAATATAACGCAATGTCATTCACACCCACACCAACGACCCAAGAGTGGACCCAGAGCTGACAGAAACAAGCTAAAATCGCTTCAAGGACATCTAACCGTCCTTCGCCTCACTTATAGACTCAGATAGTGGCATTTTTCTGCATTCTACCTCGTTTGAGATTTTTCATTACATGAGTTGTTGTCATGAGAACTAGCCTCAGTGTAGAGGTTAGAAATCCTGTCAAATCTCACATTTGCTGCATAATGGTATTTAATGTTGTCTCAAAGGCGGACCAAAGTCGTGCCTGATACTGTCTTTGGAATGTCCTTCATGAGAAACTTGTTTCGCTGATTGCCTCTGTCAGGCCCTTGGTTCACGTCTTGACGAGGCCTCTATTATCATAAGCTTTTGTAAAATTCATATTTAAAATGTAAATGCAGGATATTGGACGTGAGCTGAAACAATAGCTTTGTCACTCCTTTCCCTCAGCCCTGACTGTTAAAGATTGATGATGTGGTTTCAGTTTTTGTGGATGACCTTGGCACAAGACCTTGGCGGAGCGGCATTGTTTAATTTTCTCAACATTCTTGAAGGACATCTCCTCGGGCTCTCCAGCCCAGCTGGGAGGAGCTAGGGGAAGCCTGAGGGCAGGTCCAAAGATTCGTCCCCAGCAGCTCATTAGCCACGTCAATTAACCCTCAAATCATTTCGGAAATGATTAATAAGAAACGGGGGAATGGGGGTGGGTTAGGGTGGGGGTAGGATTTGACCTGCATAGGTACTGTAGTTATATTAACTCTATTCAAACTTCATCCCATAACGTTATGTTGGTTTGAGAGGCCAACTAAGTTTTGAATACCTTAATAAATAGGTATTGGATTGTTACCTCTACACCTCTGACAAGGAGGTTATGTTTGGCGTTTGTTTGCCTGTATGTGCAAAAATAGGCCAAAAGGTTCTGCATTGATTTCGATGAAATTTACAGTCAATGTGGGTATTAGGATGAGGAACAGATGATTGGTGGTGATCAGGAACACCATAAATAAAAAAAATACATGACGTGTACCTGAATGTCAAAAGTTATTAGCTTATCATGTTTGTGTTGTAATTGTTAATTACAGTGAGATATGTGTATAGTTTGCCACATTTGTGTCCTACATATTGATATGTTAAAGAGAAATACAGCATTCTATTCCATGAGCTGAAATTGAGTGGAGTTTTACAGATGCAGAAGGTTATTTAAGGACATGTAAATATGTAAACCTGATCAATATAACCTCTGAATACTAAGTGAACATTTAAAAGGACTCATTAAAATAAATTCATGCTTCTTGAGGTCATAAGTATGTTCTTGCCCCATTTTAATGGTTTTGCTTGCTTAGTATGTCAGAGCATATCTTTACAGCTTCTTTGAACAGGGAGAGGACTGGAGGAATACAGGTAAATCTAACAAAGTTGCAATTTATATGACGCCTTTGCAAAAGACCATCTTCAGGTGAAACTTAATAAGGCCTGCCACATAATATGCACAGAAAACACAAGTGCACAACCTTTTCTTGTTTTTAAACCACACACACACACACACACACACACACACACACACACACACACACACACACACACACACACACACACACACACACACACACACACATATTGCTGACCATGCTTTGAATTACCTCACATAAATCTAACAGAAACCTGCAACCATGGGTCTGTGCAGTTCACTTTAGTGGTTTTAGCGGTTTCTGCACAGTACCGGCCCCATAATTTTTCACACACACACACACACACACACACACACAGAGAGAGAGAGAGAGAGAGAGAGAGAGAGAGAGAGAGAGAGAGAGAGAGAGAGAGAGAGAGAGAGAGAGAGAGACTTGTGTGATGTTAACACAGCAAGCTATATCAGGTTTGGCTTGTAGTGATTTTCTTCACAGAATAAATCATTCCACCTAGTCTGACAGATGCTCAATATGGTTACTGCACAGATCATTGGAGCAAGCTGAATTCTCTGACAAGTTCATGCAGCTCCTCCCAAACAACCACAGCCTGATCACTTCATCCTACCTCCAAGCAGGTGCAGATAGTCGTGCCATTGTCATGTAAGGATGTTTGCCAAATATCCCCCAGCTTTCAAGACCTTCATCCTGTGTGTGTGTAGGCTATGTGTGTGTGTGTGTAGGCTATGTGTGTGTGTGTGTGTGTGTGTGTGTGTGTGTGTGTGTGTGTGTGTGTGTGTGTGTGTGTGTGTGTGTGTGTGTGTGTGTGTGTGTGTGCCTGCCATAAAAAGGAACCTGCACCATCAAATCCCCAGCATGGTGGTACATTAACAGCATAAAAAATTTCCCCCAACTGCCATTACTTATCCTTGGCTTCCGTAACAGCATGTTTTCTTGTCATCTTGTTGTTGACTGAATGCATTTATTCAGTTTATAGGGAAATCACTTGATGTAGTCCATTTGCATAGTGATGCACAAGTCTGCCTTCAACATGCCCCAGTATTCAAGCTTGTCTCTTAATGGCTTCCTTTGCAAAAACAGTGGGATTTCATGGCTTTAACACAAATCTGCCCTGTCTGTTTTTTTGGGGAGGTATACCAAAGGAGAACGTACATGAAATTCCTTCCCAATTTATTTCCCACCTCCGTGATATGTGCGTCAGCCCAAATGTCATGGTGTTTTCATACCAAATGCCTTTGGTAGAACAAAGCTGTCAGTGAATGCAGACACAGTAATCACCAAGCGTATTGTTGTGATATTTCAAATATATCACAAGCCCACCAAAGCAGCTTTGGAAGGCTTCTAAGTAAATAAATGTTTAAATGCCACACAAGCAATTAATTTCCAGTGCCTCACAGTTGGTTTTGAAAACAAGTCTGATGACAGAAGATTACCCAGGAAGGAAGATTAATAGCTTAAAAGCCTTAGAGAGGACAGTCAACCCATAAAGAGCAGGAACACTTGTGTGGTGAGTGGCTTCTGCCATTGGAGGAGCTGGAGATGGCAGGAAATGGAAATAGTGAAATAACAAACCAGGGGTCATCGGTAACCCTAGCCTGACAGACCAGAATATAACATAACATGTATAGCCTGGCCACAATGGACAGAGCCTAGGGGGCGGAGCCTTTCAAACTGCTTCTGCATGCAATAGGATAGCGCTACAACCATAGCCATAGAAAGCGCTTTGTATGGATCTAGTTACGACCAATCCAAGCAACAAACAAGCCGATTCAAACAACCCACTTTAAGCCTGTGACTCTCTGTCCACATGATTGGATAGACGCCGCCGATGTGTGAATACAACGGTTCCCTATGGTTGATCGTTAGACTACCTGCTGAGCAAATAAACTAATCAGCACATTCATGAATGTACTGCTGCAGTAATCATTTCAATGGTAACATGTTACTACTCAATGTTTACATCCATAAATACAAACATGAAAAGTTACCAAAGTTTTCATAAAGCTTCTTAATGATTAACATAAAATAGGCTATTGAGCATTTTATAATTAGTTATGACCACACTCAAAAAGAGTTTTGAATGTGTATTAACAGGCTTTACAGCAGTCACTATTAATTATGCAGGGGTTATGAGTACTTCATAAACATTTATGAATGTATTAATTATACTTCTGTGATACAGACTTAAACAATAGCAATACTATTCAAATACTATTGCTAGTTGTATATATATATTTTTTTTGAGTGAGTGTGTGGTTTTATTTTTAAATGCAATTTCGGAATATAATATATATTTGGAGAGAATAGTGTGTCGAACTAAGCGGATTTAGCCTTTCCAGAATTAGTGACTGGCTCAGTCTCAAATCTGCCTTGCACTGCAAGCAGCAGCTATTGCTGGCGGTATATACAGTGATATTTACCGGTCCACTGAAATTGCCAGAGAGGATGGATGACTGCCAGAGGGCTCTGTAGAGACTGCACCTCATTGTGCTGGTGCTGAGACATTAGCACGACATCTCTCCACACACCTCAGAGGCGCTACAGATGCACACACACACACACACACACACGCACACACACTGCTGACTCAAGTCTGTTAGCCTACATCTCTACCCCTCTCTCACTTGTCATGCATGTGTGAATCAACAGTGTGATGGGAAAAGAGAGACCACTCGAGTTTGTTCAATCATCACGGGTAATCTTCAAAGACGAGTGTGTGTGTGTGTGTGTGTGTGTGTGTGTGTGTGTGATTGTGAGTGAGTGTTGAAATCCTTTTGGTTTGTTTCAGTGACCATCAGCTGGCAGAGCCCCACTTTCGAGCTCCAGAGGCTAATGGTGATGACCGATGGCCTTGTGCTTGCGTCAGCCACCATGAGTGTTCTTATTGCGATGAAGTTCATGCACCTGGGGTTGCAAGTCTCCTCCTACAGATGCAACTTGACCCATATACTGGGTCTGTGAGTGTTGGACAGAAAAGATGGAAGATAAGGTGGTGCGTGTGTATGTGTGTGTGTGTGTGTGTGTGTGTGTGTGTGTGTGTGTGTTTGTTGCTGTGATGACAGTGGACTTAGCCAGTATGACGGTCAAGTAGCTAGTCTGACAAGGAGAGAACATCTGTACAGCTGGACAATAGACACATCTTTGACACAGAGGAAATGAAACCAGAGAGGAGGGTCTGTGGAGAACAAGAACAATGAGCAACCTGAGATTGTTTTTACATGACTGTGTGAATTGGAAAGGCTATCCTAGTTCATTCTTGACATTATTTGAAAATAAGAATCAGGCTCCATGGGATGATTGACGGCAGGCAATTTCACAGCACCTGGTACTGTGGGAACTTATCTGAAACATCACCCTGGCCCGAGCTATAATCAAATAATAATAAGTGTTAATATCAAATGAAGCAGAACAAATGAATTACCAATTTTCTCTGTGTCCTTGTGACTTTTGTAGACAACACATTTACTTGCTCACTTGAAAGACAGGCTTTCCAAAGTCAAAGCTTTGTCCATTACACCAAAAACCTCAAAGAAAGTCTGAAAGGGGAGCAAAATAAATCTCTCTGCCTAAAGTTCGGCTCCCTAACCTACTCTTAAAAGATCGAAGGGTTAAGGCTGAGGGTCTGAAAAAGGTATAACAGCTTTGAGAAATGTGTTTTTGTTACTTGTAGTTTGATATTTAAATGTGTAAGGAGAGTGTCCAAGTGTTTGGCATACATGTGTATGCATGTCTGTGCATGCATTACCGTAATTTCCCGACTATTAGCCGCGGCTTATACATTGATTTTGCAAAATTTCTTCAACAGGGGGGCAGTTAATATGGTGTTAATATGTTTTTTTTTTTTTTAACTTGCATAAAACACTGTCCTGCCGCTTATACATAATGCGGCTTATATGCGGGAAATTACTGTATATGCTTTCACAAAGGTTGTACTTATTATCCTATTATCCTTTACCCTCATTTGTAAAAGGAGAAGAAGCAGGTGTCATAGCTGCTTGCGAATGTGTCACACATTCATTCAAGCGGAAAATGAACATCATGCGACCCCTTGTCTCCAGCCTGAGAACCCATGCAAGCTGCTCGGCTGTAACATTGCGTCACACGTCCTACATGAAGGGGCAAAAAAAAAAAAACTTGATGGCTGGCTGAGAGCAGATTGTGCGGATCCTTGCCACGGTGGCGGCCCTCAGAGATGATACTCTGCTGATTGCTCGCTCCACTGCTACTCATGGGCTCTCGTGCGCCGGCAATCAGAGTCCAGAGAGATGGACGAGTTTCCAAGAGCCAGCTTGGTCCATCTGTTTCGCCGGGCAAACACTGGAGTGATTCACTGAAATAAGGACAATGTTTTCTGTCAATGTCTGTTTGATGTCATTTATCATTTGGGGGATGTGAGGTTAGTATTACAGGAAATGGCTACACCCTTAGAAATATGCAGTCATGAGCAAATAGTGGTTTATGTATGTGAAACAGGCATGTCACAGGCACATGTGTGATTGTCTGCAGTGCACAGATGTGCTTGAGTCATGTTATAGTAAATCATTTCTGATCACAAGGGTGCTGGCAGATCCAATTATACTGCCATGGCTGAAGTGTATCATTTATCAGAGCTGGAGACATGATCTGTCAGGCTTGCTGATGCCAGAATATCCTCACCTTTGTATAAACAAGGCAAATTCAATGTTTGCGCTGATAAGAGTGTAGTTTCATGGAGACAATATTGATTCCACAGGTTTCACTGTTGAATGAATGATTTTGTGGAACACCTGAAGCAAACCAATACATTCCAATCATGCCAGGCAAAGGGATGTGTTGGGATGTTTATGAAAAACAAACATGACAAGAGAGCACACGGGGAAACAACACAACTATTGGAGATGCATTCTGAGATGAGGTGACTGCTTACAACCTATACAGTATATTTTCTATAGAAGCCTAGAAATATCCCACAATTGTCAATTCAATTTCATATTCAGCATAACCAGATTCATCAAAAAAAGTTTTTTTTTTTTTTTTGGTTGGTGGAGAAGCACTGTAAACCCTCATTGCCCAAAAACTACAGTACATTGCAATACAAAAGTATTGTCTTAAATTAAATAATCAGGTGGGAGTATAATAGTTACTTTTTTACCATTCACCCACAATATTCCTCCATAAGGTTGTAATGGCTATAGAGGGTGATAACACACACAAAACTACCACCAAAACAATGCAATCACTGCTGATATACTGATCCAAAAATCACTAGCCTATGTGCCTTACTGCCCTCACACAGTACCGACCAACTCTCTGTCTCAATGACTACATGTAACCAAGTGCATTTTAATGTATTTAACTGCAGCTACCACAGAGGCGTATGTTTTTAGATCCCTTGTTAATCCCATCCAAAAGAGGAGGAGTTTAACACCTATCCTGCAGTTGAGATTGGGATACAATTGACACATGTTAGAATTATATTCTATCTGTTTTTTTTTTTTTTTTTTTTTTTTTAACCATACAAGTGTTGAAGCACTCCTGTAAATTCAGTGTATCCAAGTCGTTCAGCTGTCAAAAGGCGTTGAGGTCCAATGATCTTTCAAGCAAGCCAACTGAAATTGAAACCACTGAGCAATAAAATAAAGTAAATCAAATGTACAGTATGGAAACCTATCAATGTAGCATCTGTTGTTTATTCGCAGTAGTTTTCAGCAATAACATTAACTGGGAATTTGAAAGTGTGGGATTTTTGTCAACACGCCGACTACCACCCCCTCCCACTGTTATGATTTTGGTTCACTCCACAGTTAGGATTGTGCGGGAAAGCATAGCGACTGTGACCATACGAGTGGGTTGCTTATTTACCCAGTACGAGCCAGGTGAGCGTTACCGAGCTGATAAATCAGATGGAAGTAAGAGACAGATCCAGGCTGTCCTCGCTAACTTGTTTTTTTCTGTTGAGATTTAATGCGAGGTAAGTTCTTGGGTGTCTTTTTTCGCTTATGAGCGACACGTTAATTGTGACATTTCTCATTCACAGTCTAGAAAGCAAAGTTGTTTTTCTGTTGCAAAGCGTAACGGAGCAATGCGCTCGATACTCACTTTTACTTGCATTTTCTTCAACCACGAGCTGTGAGTCTTGCCATCCTATATAGGTTAGGCTACTCTATTATATACGGGGCTCTGTGTGTTATCCTGTGTCGTAGGCGCGCATACCCTGTGGGTGGTATTTGTTATCAAGTTCGTAGTTTACCTGTAAATTGGCCACCAAACCACTTCTTGCAACCGATCTGGCCTTATGTAGTAGCCTAGGCTACTTACTTTTAATCCGTGAAGTGCTATGAATAAAAACTAGTCTACTCTCGACTCATAGGCTACTATAGGCTCATTATGAGCACTGCAATGTTCAGATATTAGACTCAGAGGCAATGCGAATGCATGCGTTTTACTTCTATAATCTAGTTACTTCTGGTTCACAGTGATATACGATTAACCTAGTTGAGAGAGCATCTGTAGCACACAGGTTTAATCTAGAAGATTGTATTGGAGACCGCATTTGTCAGTTATACTGTTTTTTTTTTCAGTGTACAGGAAGCAAATCAAATTTCAAAACGGAAATATTCTCTCTCATAATTGCAATTTAGGTTTTTAATGACTATCAGATATAAACATCCTATGACATATTCCCTATTGGGAGAAATTTGAATAATTGATGAAGCATTTTTATTTTGACAGGGTACAAATTTATCTAAATGAATTATGTGCCATGTATTAGACTTGAGCAATCATTGTTGATTGGGCCATGCATGTAATTACATTCAGGAAAGTTTGTTCAGCCTCCCAAAATTTGATAAATATCTCTCTCTCTCTCTCTCTCTCTCTCTCTCTCTCTCTCTCTCTCTCTCTCTCTCTCTGTCGTGTGTGTGTGTGTGTGTGTGTGTGTGTGTGTGTGTGTGTGTGTGTGTGTGTGTGTGTAAAACCGTGGAGCCAGCAGAGTCTATACATTTACAAGGGCAAATATTATTTCATTAGGATGATAACTACCATCCATCATGATTCTCTTACACGGAAACATATTTATGTTATGTAAATATTTACTCTAGGCAAACAATAATGTTACATTGATTACTTTGCATTACAGTCACCTAATCTAATATTTGTTTCTGTCAGAGCACAGCAGGCTGAGGTGACTAGTGTTTTCAAACCCCTAGAGTAAGTCAGAGGTGGGCAAACTAAGGCTGGAGGACACATGGGAGCCGTTGGGTTATTTAATCCCAGAGCCTTCCCAAAATAGAATAATTTCTGATTGAACCAAGGTAGATTATAGGTCTGATTTGTCAAATTTGTTGTACAGTATTCATCCCTACATGCTAGCTTGTCGTCTGAAGAAAGTGGGGTTACTGGTTTGAGACTTGAGCCAATTTACCAGCATCAACCCCCATCAACATGTTGACTGTTAACATCCTGCCCGTCAGTCAAAATCTAAAACCCAGTATGGCCCTACAGCCAAAATAATTTCCCATCCCTGCAAAGTGTTGCATGTGACTTATGGAGTAGGCCTGAGAGACATCGCTGTCCATGGTCCTGAAACACTCTCCTGGATATATTTCCTCCAAACCCTCTATTTCACTAAATAAGGAGATTGATAATGGTGTGCTTAGGCTTGAAAAGGCTGTGGTAGAAATGGTTTAGAGTAGAATCAGGGTACCTCTAGATTTCTTGGCTTAAATTTGGTCCAAAAACAGAGAAGGTGGATGGATTAGAATTAGATCATCAAAGCGCCTCCTTTCAAACTTTTTATTTTGTTACATGCTTTTCAAGTCACTTCAACTCAGAACAGTTGCTCTCTTTAAAAACCTCATAGACTGAGGAAACCCTTTTTGCCCAGCTATCCTCCTGACTTCCTAGAAACACAGCTGTCGAAAACATTCAATCTCAAAGATTTGCCAGGGTGTCTGAGAAACATGGCGACACATGAGAGAGCATTTGTAAATCTCTTCCAAAAAAAAAAAAAAAAAAAAAAACAGAAATACTCTTAGTCTGCTTTATTACCCAACGGATCTAATTAACCCAGAGGCCTTTGGGGGATGCGTCACAGCGTTGGGTGAAGCTGGGCAGGCAAAAGCTGAATGTAGAGGTCCCATGGAATCGGTGTTCCAGCCTTCATCTCCCTATGGTCAGCTTTGGATGCTCTCGTTGGCAGATCCCTCTGTTTTTGGGCACACACATTGATCCCATATGAACAAAGGGAACATGCTTTTCCACAACAGGGAGATGGCGGCTCATGATTTCACTGGCAGATGCTTCGGAGATGAGCGGGTGATTGGCAGTATTGAAAATGTGGGTGCGCTCAATTTCATGCCTCTGAGCACATCCTAATAAAGAAGACAGGATACAAAGGTGAGGAGGTGGCTCATACCAACAGAGGCAGATATCGAGCGTGTGTGTGTGTGTGTGTGTGTGTGTGTGTGTGAGAGAGAGAGAGAGAGAGAGAAATGGTGTTGGTAGTGGGATGTTGAAAGGAACACTTGTTGAACACCTAGTGACAGAGGAAAGTGATTGATAGCGAAAAAATGTGGAGACGGAGAGTGTAAGAGAAAGATGAACTGATTCTCGGAAGCACAGCTCAGTGTGGTAACAATCATGTGGATGAAAGACATAGGTACCTTCACCACCACCCACATCACCCCCCCTCCACACACACACACACACACACACACACACACACACACACACACACACACACACAGATGTTCCCTGACAAGGTAGTCCCACATGTGTAACGGATGGTTATGGCCTACCAACACACACTGGGCAATGAGTCACACCAGGATGATCAAAGGCACATTAATCCCTCCCAGGAGCAGTGCCATTTGCCACAGGCATCACAAAGTATAGCCTCATGTCTGCCACCTTCTGTAGTCTTTCAGCACTGCGTCTCCTGACCAGACGGCTCTCTCTCGTCATTCTCTCTGGGCCATTCAATTCAGTTTAGTCAGGCAGGGATTGGAAGTAGGAGGCAGCTGGCAGCACTATGTCTGTGTAGACTCTGTAGTAGAGTGTAGAGTTGATCACACTGTGATCATCTACCAATGAAGTCTATGGAGCTACATGTTCTGTGGCATGTTTTTTTGAGGCTCAGTTGATGTGACAGGTCACAATATCCTCTTTGTCTTTATTTTTTATTTGTTGGCTTTGATGTTAATTTGGAAACAATGAATTTCTTTACAGCGACAGCCTTCATATCAAAATGAGATTTTTCTGCCATATGGCCTCAGGCTTTGACTGACGGCTAAACTCTGAGCCCACATTTTTCAGGAGTCGATTTGCTTGAGCTGTGCAGCAACATCGCACGACGCACGAGTTGGCCAGAAATAGCTAGTCCAACACTCCGCCTGTCAGTGCCAATGACATTGTTTGTCCGCCCCACAGATGTTGCCTCCCTGGGGAAGCAGTACCTCAGTAATGTTGTTACAGAAAAGCGCAGACGCGTCACAAGCTTTGCCATTCAAGAAAAACCCTGTCACGCCATTGGACAAGAGTCCAATTAAAAAATACAGTGATCTTGTTTTGTAATCTTCGTTTAAAGTACTTAAAACTTTATAGTGCTTTACAGTGGTTGAGCTGTAAAATGCATGGAATGTGTTAATACTAAAGAACCAGGAATTGGTTAGTGGCTTATTGCCAACTCCCAGTTGCAGCTAACTTTGACCCACCTCCACCAGTGTTGCCATCGCCCCCACCCCCTTTCCTTCTCAATCCGTATCACCCCGTTTTAGAAGTCACTTGGGAGCTGGAATCATCAGGAAGCGAGCTAAATTATGGCCGAAACTGTAGCTTTTAGCAATATATTTGGTAATAAGTCATGCATGCCTATTGCCTGTGTCAGCAGAATACACAACACTGCCGGCCAACTGACTCATTTAGAGGTGCTTATGCAAGAGCTAATGCAATAATTGCCCCATCTGCTTCTATTATGAATGGTTACCATCACATATATAACTGTAATGGCCACTTAAATGAGGACAATTTTCTGGATCAGAAGTTATATATATCAGAGTGGAATTGCATTGCTTTTCTGGCCTCGTTTCTTGATGATTGGCCAAAAACGGGTAAATCTCAAAATATAAGGGATAAGATTGTACTTCTTGTCTATGTAAAAATATTCCTAATATCCATTTTTTTTAGCCTGGCAGGGATATTAAAGAGTACCATAATGAATTCACTCATCTACTCATGTGACATTTTCCCCTTTCCTCCCACTCACAGAAGCTGTTTATTCACAGTTTTGCAGCACATTCGAAAGGAGACCTGGACACTGGGTTCTAATGAGCATGCTCAGGGCGGTAGATTTAGTGCACACATTAGTGCAGAGGAGAATTAGAGTGTAGTGGAGCTGAATATGTATGGCAGCTCAACCTTGGCAGGAGTACTCTCGTCTCAAAATGGGCTGGTGCTGTTTACTATTTAGCAACAGTGTCAGAGCTGGAGGGTGTTTGTCTGGGATGCGCCGCTCGGTGTCTTGTCATCATTTCCACAGTCTGCTGAATGCCCTCCGAGAATATCGACAGTTCTAGCAACTGCTCACAAAAAAAAAAAAAAAACACCGACCAAGTAGTTTTACTTTTGTTCATCTGAAACTGAGTATACTGGTGCTCTCTATCTCTGAGGGGACTGGGATGGAGGAGAAACAGTCCATCCATTCAGTTTGTGACAGTGATTGTGACATGTCTTTCTCAAACACCAGGATGTTATAAATAGTTTATTACAACTTTCAAGCAACCGCTCATCTAGTCATGTGAGTATATGACTAGCATAAATAATGAAAAATCAAAGCGAATGGAGCTGCGTTGTCACAAACTATTCAGCCCATAATCTTTTCTCCTTTTTTCGTTTAGATGGTAAAGTCATTCAGCACATCAATTAGTAATCAAAGAAGTCTTTGGCCAGATATCTGACTTTGCACTGCAGAGAATATCCATGCAAAACCCATGACCTCCGTCCGTCTTTTGATTTTTTTAGCCATTTCATTTCAGTTGCTCTTTGCTTATTCATCATCAGGGCCCACTTATGGCCTCATATCTATTCTGCTTCTGTTTCCACAGTGACCCCTGAGGCAGGCACGAGAGTACTGGCCCAAACCAGCGGCGAGGCGACCAGGCGTCTCTGGGCAGGATGGAAGGCGTAGCTATGCCGTATTCCAACGGCTCGCTGCTGCTGGCTGCCAATTCCACCTCAACCGGGGACGACCTGCCCGGCACTGACGACATAGACGACTCAGAACTAGGCAACTTCTACCGTCCGTTCTCGGTGTTCAGTGTGCTGGCGCTTACGCTCCTGGCGATGCTGGTGGTGGCCACGTTTGTGTGGAATCTTCTGGTACTAGTGACTATCCTGCGTGTGCGCACCTTCCATCGCGTGCCACACAACCTAGTGGCCTCCATGGCCATCTCGGACGTGATGGTAGCCGGCCTGGTCATGCCGCTGAGCCTGGTGCACGAGCTGAACGGACGGCGCTGGAAGCTAGGCCGCCTGCTTTGCCAGGCCTGGATCTCCTTCGACGTGCTCTGCTGCACGGCCAGCATCTGGAACGTGACGGCCATCGCACTGGACCGCTACTGGTCCATCACACGCCACCTGGAGTACACGCTCAAGACGCGTAAGCGCATCTCCAACGTCATGATCGCGCTCACCTGGGTCCTGTCGTCAGTCATCTCACTCTCGCCGCTCTTTGGCTGGGGCGAGACCTACTCGGAGGAACACCTGGAGTGCCAGGTGAGCCAGGACCCGTCCTACACCATCTTCTCTACGTTCGGCGCCTTCTACCTGCCGCTCTGTGTGGTGCTCTTCGTCTACTGGAAGATCTACAAGGCCGCCAAGTTCCGCATCGGCTCACGCAAGACCAACACCATCACTCCCATGGCCGAGGTCATAGAGGTGATTTACTTGGGGGTTTGAGTTAGGGTTGGGGGGTTCAGGTCATTGAAAGCTGTTGAAGGAGGCCTTGAAGTGTAGACAGTGGGTGATAAGTTGCTGAATTGGTGATTTATGAGGTGAATCTTCATACTGTTGTCCAGTTGCCTTTCAACTGAGCATGTTCAACCAATTTAAATACTTTTAGCCAAATGGATATGACAAATGATGAGAAAATCTTACTTAACCTGTTGAGATTTAGCTAGCTTTGATTCCCCTAATGCCCTAATGCAGTTTTCTATGATCTTTGATATCTGATCCCTCTGGTTTTTGCTGATTAATCCTTAACATATAGTACAGCACCCTCCATATTATTGCCATCCCTGGTAAAGATGACTATAAAGTACAATTTAAAAAATGATCTCTTAAGAATTTATGTTGGTGTCAAAATGAAAATGATAGAGAACAATCCCACTTAAATGAAAAAGAAATGTGAGACTGACATAAATTCCTAAAAGATCTTTTTTCTTCAAATTCCACTTAACCGTCTTTACCAGTGGTTCTCAAACCTTTTCTGTCATTCCCCACAGAGAATTTTCACGCCCCACCTGGAAGGCTCAATTTGCGCACAATACATGTATCTCCGTGAGGAATACTTTACAAGTACAAGATTTTTGTCAATGTTAGAATTTTCATGTTGCTAATTCAAAGACAAACTTCTCTTAAACCCCTCATCACAGCAACTAGTAAAAAACAATACCATTGGAAAGCTCCATTACTGTCATATGCTCATATCTGACAAATAGCTGTGAATTCAGGGGGCATGGTCGATCGTATATAGATGTCTCGCGCCCCACCTGTCATGTGTCTGCGCCCCACTAGTGGGGCCCGCCCCACACTTTGAGAAACACTGGTCTATACCAAGGGGTGGTAGATATCAGATATCAAAGATAGATGCATTAGAGCCACCCTTTAAAGGGCCACTTCATAGTCATCTTTACAAGGAGGACAAGTATTAATGGGAGCTGTTCATACTCCCAAAACCTTAAGGTTACCAATTGTATTATATATTTCAATAGATACTTGAGGAGTTCAGGTTAAAACCATGATGAACCAGGAGCCAGAGGGAATGCTTTGTCCTAAAGAGAATGTCCACATTGACAAAGACACACACACACATACGTGCAGGGCAGTGAATGTAGTGAAATCAGGACCACTGCTCTATGTCGATTTCAATCTGTTCATTCTTTTTCCTGGTAATGAATCCAGGTCTTAGATGTACAGCTCTCTTAACAAGGCAGGGAGTCTCCAGGGCATAGTGTACGATAGTGCTGGTGTTCATGTTGATGTTACATTGTGTGCTAGACAGAGAAGCTCACGGGAACATGCAAATGTGTGTGTGTGTGTGTGTGTGTGTGTGTGTGTGTGTGTGTGTGTGTGTGTGTGTGTGTGTGTGTGTTGGGAGGGAGTGTGATAAAACCCATTGGAATATATGAATGGATTAATGGTAGCTATATTTTTGTAAACAGTTCTTCAGGTCATCAGAGTTCATAGAGGTTGTTAGGGTACATACTGTAGAGGTCACAGAGGTTGTATTGGCGTGCAGATTGTAGGATTCAGACCCCAGACCCCAGAGGTAACCCTCAATGACCAGTGAGATGTTGACTAAAGCTAGGCATGGTCTCTTTCTAGTGACACTATTAGCAACATGAACCTTTAGGTAGAGGGGAAAATTAATTTTCTATCCTTCAAAGGAGAGATTAGATTCTTCCATCCTTTCTCTCATTCCCTCTCTTTGTCTTGCCCTCTACCTGTCTTTCTGTGTGTGTGCGCATACCAACATAGCATGTGTGTGTCTGTGTGTGTGTGTGTGTGTGTGTGTGTGTGTGTTGGGGGTACGCGTTCTTGGCTACCATCACTCTGTTCTTTGGGATTGAGTCATCAGCACTAATATATTCAGACATGCCATTAAGGTTTCGGCCGTCTCAAACGATCATTTTTTTCTCTCCCATTCTTCCCTCACACCTCAAGTCTCTATTTTCATCCCCTCTTTTCTTTTTGTCCAACCGATCTCTACCTCATTGTCAGTCTCTTCCTTTTGTCAGTCACATTTGTCTCTCTCTCCTCTCTGTAAATAAAGTGAGAAAAATTAGCCTAGGTGAGTGAGTGGGTTTTCGTGATCCTCTTCTATTACTATTAGGGCTATTTTGAGAAACGCAGACAAAAACACCATGTTTAGTCATGTCTTGTCCTGTCTTGTAGGCTTGTCACGTGACAACACATGTCTCGGAGTACCAATTTAGTCATTACATTAAATTATAGACCAATCCTGGAGGAGTACCAACATGGGAAATATGATGATGATGTGCTAACAACTCCTCAAATACAAACATGTGAAAGTCTTATAACGCTAAATTTCTTTCCTTTTATTATACAAAATAAATACAAAATCTGACAGCTGAAAATATATATTCTTTTTTTCAGTTCTTTAGAAACTTCACAATTGATGCGAAAACCCAATTCTATAAAATGTACATGCTGTTTGCTGAAATGGACACAAACCAGAATGCCATCACTCTTGTTTAAGTAGTAGAGAGTATGTGGGTTAACTCAAGACGAGAGGTGAATACTCTGCCTGTCTCTGTGAAAGAATGTTTGGCCATGAGAGAGAGAGATATTTGTTGTTTGCCATGGCACCATTCTTTTATTACAGTTCTTTGTGTCAGTATGGAACCCAAGGACATGGCAGAGAAGGAAACAGCCAAAGACTTCTGAGTCGTGACTGATGGTCTAAAGCTGCTGTGCTGCCTCAAGCAGGACTTCCTTCCCGACAAGCAGGTCAACAAAGGCCCTTCTGTGGGTCGAAAAAATGTCTGTCAGGGTTTGTCACTCAACTGTAAGGAAGAGGAGTTTGGCATCAGAGAGCTCTGACCTGGATATTTTTCTGAAATCCATGCATTCCAGATAGTATGTGGGCAAGTCTTATTTTGGAAAGTTAAGCTACTTGTTATACACTGTATAGAATGCATGCATATGCATCTGTCCTAATAAGGAAAACAAAGCTCTCATACTCTTACTTCCATTGATATTACACCCTAAATAACACCCTCTCTCTAAATGTAACCCTAACCCTAAGCTAAGCAGCTAACCTCTAAAAGTCTTGCAGTTGAGCTGTGTGAAGTTGCCCCCCCACCCCCCTCAACCCAAAATGCTGAAATAACACTGCAGTTCGTTTGTGCTGGTTTGTGCTGCAAATATTTTAGTTTGTGCTATTAACGCTTTTGAATAATTTAAATGCATTTTCTGACATGCAACATCATGCAGCCCCCCCCCCCCCTCCACGTCCAAATCACTCCAAACCACTCCAAACAGTCTCTGTCGGACTTGCCTGAAGTTGCCCACCCTCCTCAAAACCAAAATGCTGAAATAACACTGTTCGTTTGAATTGAAATTGTGTTTCTAAATTACTCAAAAGCTTTAATAGCACAAACTAAAATATTTACAGCACAAACCAGCACAAACGAACTGCAGTGTTATTTCAGCATTTTGGGTTAGAGGGGGGAGGGGTGGGGGCAACTTCACACTGGTTAGCATTTGAGGTCTCTTGTGTTCTACAATATCCTGGTGCTGTTGCATGAGAACTGGTATTATTCTAACATGATGTAGTGCCTCTAGTAAAATTTAGGCCTAGAGTCCTTTTTGCAGCTTGCTTGATACCTTGTACACTTCTTTAGCGTCCTTCGTGTATAGAAAATAATATAAATAAGTGCCTTAGAGGCCAGAGTGTTTGTACATGTTCTGGCCTGAGTCTTACCCATTCTCTCTCTCTCTCTCTCTCTCTCTACACCCACCCACACACACAAGCCATTTTTCCACATACCACTCTGAGTAATTCTTTGAACTGATTGGCCTTTGACAAGAAGACTCTAGACTAGCCTTGAAGAAGATCAAATCACTGCACACTGTTCACTTACATTAAACTTGATTTGGAGTTAACAATGTGTTTTGCCAGGCGCTTCATCAGGTTTGCTGTGTGGATTATACTAACCTGCTTCACTTAAGGCTTGTGCAAAGGGACACCTACTGTATGAACTTCAACAACCTTGAAAAAGTGTTGTCTCACCGAAGAAATAGGGCACGTCGCAGAAGGCTAGTTAGTAAAGACAGTTGCCTTAGTTGTTTGTGTTGAAATCCCCAAAGCAAGCAGCTTATTAAAATGCCTCTTCATTAGCCTGACTAGCCAAACCCAGATGAAGATGTTTGGGTCTGGGGATGCACCATTAGCAGGGAGGGGGGCAAGATGAACAGTTTGCAAATCAGGATAGCGCTACCACCAATAAGAGCAAAGACAAATTCTGCTCTTCACAATGTGATTGGCCCAGTCATTTTTGGATCTCCAGCTAGCGAGCAAACTGAGATTTACTAGATGTCACTGGCTGCAAATTACATTTGCTTCCACTAGTAAAAAAAATACCAGATAAAGTACTGAAATCCCATTATCTCACTGTGAAATCTCACTAGTAGTTGGGAGATGACTTCATTTAAAAGTCGGGGATCTAGGACATTTTACATTTTGAGGGGACCTGCTCTCTCTTGGGCCCAACTCTGATTGCCAGATGGACCTCCAGGGCATGTCTTCACTGCATGTGTGAGTAGTCTTTAACCCAACCGCAAATGAGAATGTCACCTGATGGCTCCCTTTCTCGGTACTCGTAGAGTGTCAGCCGAGACAGCTTAACTGACCGTGACTGATTTAGAGCAAGACTTTCTGCTGTTGCTCATCAAAATCGCTCATCTTACTTTCTCTCTGTGTGTCTCATGTTCACTCTCTCTCCATCTGCCACTGTTCCCCAGTCTCTTTCTGTCATTCTTCTACTTGTCCAAAATGTCTCGTTTATCTTCTCCCCCTCTTTTTCTTGTGGGGAACAGACATGGTTCCCGTGGCTACCTTTTGAGCCACTCAGACCACAGATGGCGAGGCCATGATAGGATGGTCACAGCGCCGTCTCTTGTTACTGTAAAAGGTCAGACCTTCCTTGTAAAAATGGGACAAGCAGACAAGCAGAGTCAAAGACTTTATAACACAGCTTTGTAAAAGCTGGTTTTGTGGAGTCTTTAGGAAAGGGCAGCCATTGTTATCCCGTTACTGTGGCTGCAGAACAAATTAGACTCCAATATTGTGTGTTGAACAGGGACTGGCAGGCAGACAAAATTGGAGGTATTTAGCAAAGGTAGATGTAGCGCTCATTGAGAATTCAATAGAGACAGAAATGACAGCCGAGTTATAGCTTCAAGTCCAGAATAGATGGAAACAAAAAAAAATAAAACTGGGAGGTTGTGTAAAAGGAAGCCAGACTGAACCATTTGAGGCTTTTTCTTAAGTCCAGTGAAATGCTATAGCATCTAATCCGCCTGCTCTCCTTTTCTTCCCTCTCCTCCTCCTTTACTCCCCTCTACCTTTAGGTGAAAGAGGCTGAGCGCCAGCCACAAATGGCCTTCACTGCGCGTCACGCCACAGTCTCCTTCCAGGCCGACGGCGAGACGTGGCGCGAGCAGAAAGAGCGTCGGGCTGCGCTCATGGTGGGCATTTTGATTGGCGTCTTTGTGCTCTGTTGGATCCCCTTTTTCCTGACCGAGCTGGTCATCCCGCTGTGTTCGTGCGACATCCCGCCCGTCTGGAAGAGCGTCTTCCTCTGGCTTGGCTACTCCAACTCCTTCTTCAACCCGCTTATCTACACGGCCTTCAACAAGAACTACAACAATGCTTTCCGCAACCTGTTCTCCAGGCAACGCTGAAGGGTGGGGTGGGGTGGAGGTAGGGGGTGGGGGGTGTCCGGGGCTGGAAAGGTGCAAGGGGAAAATAAAAGAAAGCTTCTGGGAAGGGGGTGGGAGATGAAGAGGCAGGGAAGGCAGATCTCTAGTGAGGCAGAATGTAAAAGAATAAATAAAACTGGGAACAGAAGAGACGGAAGGTGAAGAGTGCAAATGGAAAAAGGGAATAAGAAATAGACTGCAGGGGTAATCAGGGGAGAGTTCATCAGGAGAGAGTGTATGGGCAAGAGGACAGGAGGAGTGAAAGGACAGAGGGGTAGTCATGACGGAAATGAAAAGAGAGGATGCCGGAAGAGTACATTCAGAGATGCAGTCACTGTAATGGCAGGGTCAGATTATATGATTTTTTTTTCATCTTTTTAGATTGACCTTGTCATACGATTTGAGAACCAAGGTTATCTGCACGTCTTGGTTGGGAGAGTGGACATATTGTAGAACACAAGTGTAGTGTCATTCATGACGCTTGTCGCCATTGTCAAAAAAAAAAAAAAAACTCCTGACAAAATTCTGAAGAGCTAGTCATAAAATGTCACAGATGACAAATCACAGAGGTATGTCACATTATAAGACAGACTCAACTCAGGAACTCTGAAGAACAAAGGGAGATGGAGTGGATAAGTGAAGGGAGGAATAACTCGGAAGGCGAACACACAGATGGCACCTCCTTTGATTCTAAAGGAGAATGAGTCAACAAATCAAAAAGACATCAAACTGGGAGTAGGAGTGAATATCACTTATTTACCTGAAGCTCCAGAACACTGCAATGAATGCTGAGAACCACCACAGCTGAGAGTCACACCACGGTGGACCTTTGCCTTGGGGTGGGCATCATTAGGAAAGTGTAAATATTTACTTGCAGCAGACTTGCTTGTGGACATAAATAAGCAAGACTACAGCTGGCTGCACAGATGTGACTGTGCAAATCTAAGCTCTACAGAACTCAAAATGTGAAAGTGATTGAGTTGTGAAAAACATTTCTAGACTTCACTGGGCATCTATCGAGTTGGATAGACTCAAGGTGTCTTGTTTGGAACACAATTCAGTGGACAGCTTTATGAAAGCGTAAACCTTAGTGGTAAACTGAGTCTTTCTGGGTCATTCTGGACTCGTTTGTGGACCCACAAGTCGATGTATGTGGTGTAATTGTCATTGTTGCTATGATACATCTTTTCCCCATGTACCCGAGACATTCTTTAGAATCTATGTTCTTTAGAGGCTATGTTGCATGGAGACCCATTATGGTGCGATCTAACAAGCTGTGAGGCAGGTTGTGATGACATTTACAGACAGGTGATCACTGGAATAATTACTTTCATTGCAGGAGTATCTGTGCAAGGTGTAATCAAAGTAAAAGCTATGTAATAAAAATGGGAGAACATGCTGTTAGACCTGATGTAAAATGGTGTTTTTTTCTGGACTCTCCCTCTTTTTTAAAGGGAGAGAAAAAAACTAAAATCTTAATACGCAAAAGGTTAAATCCCGGGTGGTAGAAATGCTTTTAGCATGGAGAGGTGCAGTTCGTCTCACAACAGGTTAATTCACTTTGCAGGACCAATTGCAGTCTCTTCAAGGGCCCCCCATGGACAGAGCACATGTAGTTACTCGCTCCTGTTCACTGCCTTTAGCGCCCCAAATCCCAGAGCAAATAAGATGGGTTGAGGTGGGAGAGGACCTCACTTCTCCCTTAGTGTTCATTTAATGTTCTTGTGAGCTTTAAGCATTAATCCTAGAGATGGCAAGTAACTTGTTTGTGTGTATGGGAGGATAGGTGTCATTTTTTGCATCTCTATTTGAGTGTCTCTCTCTCTCTCTCTCTCTCTCTCTCTCTCTCTCTGTCTGTCTGTGTGTGTGTGTGTGTGTGTGTGTGTGTGTGTGTGTGTGTGTGTGTGTGTGTGTGTGTGTGTGTGTGTGTGTGTGTGTGTATCTAACTGTGTATGTGCATGTATGTGTGTGTGCGTTTGTTCCAAATGTGTGTGAACTAGAACCAGGCAGAATTGCTCAGGTGCAGCCAACCTGAAAGGCACCGACTCAAAAGCGACAGCCACAGAGAGTGAGAGAGAGAGAGAGAGAGAGAGAGAGAGACTGAAGAGAAGAGGAGGGGAGAGTAAAGAAAGAGCATGTGGGGTCGGGGAGAGAGGGAGAGATGAAAAAAAACGAGTGAATGCAAGAGCGAGACAGAGACAAAAAAAGAAAAGAGTGGGAACATATGATTCATGTAGCCTCTGAGCAGGCCCTCCATGATGAAGGGATGCTTTTCATTTTCACATGAAAGTGTGAATGAATGATAAGCAGAGAGAGAGAGAGTGGGGGAGAAGAAATAGAGGGAAGATAGAGAGATTAAGAAAGGTTCAGGAAATGCAACTGAGCCACGCTGTCAAAAACGTCGAAAAAGACAGGAGGTGCCTCTTGCAAGACTCTAACCCCCTAGTAAGAACCCAAACTGTGCGGACTAACCTGCAGTGTTTTTAAACAGGTTTGAATAAATTTCCAGCTCCATTCTGCACTCCGGCACTGCAGACCTGCCGGGCCGACAGCTGCACTGACATCTCGTATACGGATTTGGCCCCGGGCACCTCTTTGACTTGGAACACTTCGTCTCCGTCTCTCGCTGTGGGGAGAACAGCTCTCCCATCTTCAGATGGGCCCACCCATGGGCAACGCAAACCCTGTCTGTCTGTCAGCCGCTGTATGCTATCGCTACCCATGCTGACACTTGTCAGTGATTCCCTCCTCCCACACCCCATTGCAGGTGACAGAGTTCAGACATACTCCTGTGTAAAGGAGATATCTCCCTTCATCGCAGTTGATGCATTTTAGCATTCTAACGACAAGACTTTAGAGTGTGTATTGGTGGGCGTATGGGAAGCCTGTCCATGCCATCATGTCATCAGAGAGGATTCAAGCGGAGCTATTCCATGATCTTTGATGTTATTCGAGGACGAAGGGATGTTTTGCGGTCACAGCTTGCCCAGTGTCCCATGGTGCCTTGTTAACGGTCAGACCTCTTGCTTGTGGGCCTCCGGGGGAAGATGGCGGGGGATTTCCCGACCGTGGAGGCGCCACCGAGGGCAACCGTCAGCAGCCGACTGTGAGAAAGGTTGCAACAGTCACTCACAGTGCCCATCTGACATTGATTAATGATTCACACCACAAAGGTGGTTCTCACAAACCATTGAGTCTGTACAACATTGAATTTTCTGCTTTGGTTTTAATCACAGATTTGTTGACACACAATACCCTGTACGACTATTTTTGCTTGTCCTCTGTGATAACCTTGGCTTGATCTACCGAACAAAATCGTGATAAAGCTCAACAAAAATGCTTGGTTAGAAATGGGGAAAAAAAGAAAACACTTGAGAAGAAGGCAGTGTGTTTGACCTTTCATAGTTTCTTTCATGGTAATCATCCCAGCCAGCCTTTTTCCCCTTAATGTGTCTTCTTGATTTTTCAGGCTTGAAATTCTGACCTTAGCCACTGCAAAAAAATGCCCAGAGGAAAGCTGCCGTACTCTCACAAGTCTTTTAACATGCTGCCATCATGCTGTGTTGCACAGATGGGAATAACCTTCAGCTCAGATAGTCTCTCTGCTGCCTGTAGAGAGGGTGCTCATTCCAATAATGGCCCTGACAAGAACATCTTTTGAGTGTTGGACTTCATTAACGCATTGGATTTAACATATGAATCCTATGATTAATTCGTGTTTAATAATATGTCTGTCCATGCTTGTGTGTGTGTGTCTATATTTCAGAAGAGAAATCCAACAATAAAAAAGGAGACGGTAAGAAAAACAAAGAAAGTCTTTGAATAGGAGAAACTAAGACCAAAAACTGCAGAGCATTTCAGCAGGAGAATAAAAAACATCTCAGTTGGATCACATACACAGAGTGATGGATAGAGAGAGGGACAGCGAGAGAGAGAAAGAAAGTGATGGACTGAGAGTCACTTCTCTGAGGGACGAAGGAAGAGGCAGACATGCAGAGAGTCACTTCTCTTTCTGTTTACTGCTCCCTTGAGCCTCACACAGATGCTTCAGAAACTCTGAATAAACAACAGAACCCCACAGTGTGTGGTTAGTGTGTGTGTGTGTGTGTGTGTGTCCACATATCCCCACAGTGTGATGTTAGAGTGTGTGTGTGTGTGTGGTGAGGTGGTATTGAAGGTTGCACCTGCTGTCAGTTACCTCTTGGTGGCTTAAGACATGACAAAAAGATGGATTGATTTTTTGGACTCCCTAAAAGCAGTAGAAATTGTCTGTCAATGAAGTATAAAGAGTGAGGAGACATTGTGGTGTAAAGGAATCCACAGACAGCTAGAAGAACAGACAGTAGAGACGCAGACAGAGAAACCAGCTCAGAAAAGACAAAAGAGGTGGTGGATAAGAAACGAACGTCTGAACACTCATTTTCCCTTAAAGCCTCAAATTATTTACGATCCAAGGGCTACGCTTTTAGTTCTCTCATGCACACTGTGTTGAGGAAATTAATGTCACAAGGTCTCCAATACAAATGGAGAAGCTACGCTAGCAGTTGCAAGGAGTTATGATCCCTTTAATGCCTCATAGAGCTCATCTTTTTCACACTTCACTCCATTCTAAGCTGCAGGTAGACACACTGATGCCCCATAAACGTCTGACTTCACAAATGGCTTCAAAAGAATGGCAAAACCAGACCCACTGCACCAGTGCCACATTCAACCTGTGTTGGTGTGTGTGTGTGTGTGTGTGCATGTGTGTGTGTTTGCTGTAGTGTATGGTAGACATATGGTGGCATTTTCATTTGTCAGACTGAGGGTGGGAAGGGTGAGGGTGTTCTATTTTGGATGCTATATAAGATCTTAGTGAGTTCAGTGAGTTCTTGCTGGTGACGTTAGTATGGTGAAGAATCAAGGGGAGCAGTAGAGGTTTTTTTTTCTGTATGTGTTGAGCCCTAAAACTTGACAAGTGATAACCAAATAGATTGATTCTTCAGCAAAGGTTTGACATTTCATAAGCATAATTTGTGCTCACTAAAGCAAAAAAAAAAATGAACAGACTTCTCTTCCCAGTTTTTCCCAGAAGCCCTGTCCACATACCTGATGACAGGCATGCAGGTGACATATTCATGGGGAAATGGCATCCCATTCCTCACCGTTTATGGCATTGTTCATAAATACATTTAATATGCCACATAAAGCATGGCACGTTTGACCCCTCAAGGTTGGCTTTAAATCAGAGCCAGGTTACTGCTGCTGAGCTGGGAACATGAGCTGGGTGATGTATGTGAAGCACCTGTCAGTAGTTTCTATTTGATCAAGGCTGAGGTTATTACTCTTGGCCTTTACGTAGGTAGGTTGTTTGGGTCGTAGTGTCTGTGTGTGTGTGTGTGTGTGTGTGTGTGTGTGTGTGTGTGTGTGTGTGTGTGTGTGTGTGCAATGATGTATGTCCTTGAATTTCCACGAAACACAAACCTGCCAAGCACTTTTACAAAATGACCAAGCATTTCTCCTCCTACATGGGACAAAAATATGCTGTTTTATCTCCACTGGTAAATCCTGAAAATTCCCACTTCCTGAAAAAGCCTGATCCCATGTGACATCTGTGGAACTTCTTCCCTTTAGTCTCCTCTCAGGAAACCTAAATTACGAGATGAACTTGGTGACATTCCACATAAACAACACTCCCCTAAATGTCCTGTGTGACGCCTCTACAAGGCTTTAGCCATGAAAATGGTGACAACCTCCATCAGTCCTGCAGCTAAAACATTGGGAGTGGCTCCCTATCTCCTATCAGCACTTATCATGCAGCTCTGGGCCCGTGCCAAGAGAGCAGTCTGGGGCCAGCAGCGCCAGCAATAATCCAGTGTCTGGAGATAACACCAAAACTGAGAAAAATAAGTTACATAATTTGCCTCAAAAATGTTGTGCCTTCAAAAAGGAAATTGTTAATATTGTATGTATTATAGGTTTTATATGGCACAGTAATACAGAACAAAATGTGTCCTGAGCTGTGGTATATGTATATTACAATGTAATATACAATTTCATGTGCCCATGGTAATCCAATATACTGTTTAAGGTAATATTTTATGTTGCTGTAGAATTGCAATATGGATTCCTGCGCGTGAGATATCTTTTTTCAAAATATTGCATTGCAAGCTGCCTCTACAATATGCCTTAGGGCATTTGTCCACTGAAGCTCTTTGAAGTTGGTTCTCCCAGTTTATGGTGTCATTAGTGAACAGATTTGGTGAGGCTGAGTGAAGAGGAGGTTTGTAGAGTGAATCCTCCTAAAGATGCAGCGCTATTAGAATATGAATGATGCACCAGAGAATGGCGGGTTAGTTAGGGAGCAGGGAGGGTCTCCCATGATTAAAGCTGAGCCACTGACAGAAAGGAACAGAGTGTGTGTGTGTGTGTGTGTGTGTGTGTGTGTGTGTTAGAGTTTAGATTCGCTGCCCGAGCCCGAGCCCGGCCCGAACCCTACCCGAACTTGGGCCGGGCTCGGGCTGACATTTGCCGTCACTCTATCGGGCTCGGGCCGGGCCGGGCTCATGATCAATGTTCCATAAATAGGCCTATGCTTTATAGGCCTATATGTTTTTTTTATTTATTTATTTAGCCTATGACGCTATATGGTGTGACACCCAGTCCAGTGGAAAGCATAAGGAAACATCAAGTTTGTTTGTCAGTAAAATCGTGCTTCTTTCGCGTGGGAACCGAAAGTGAAAGTGGATACATTTGGAGAAATTACGGTGTTTCTGAATACAATAAAGGTAAACGTTGCAGCGCACAACGCATTATAACCTCTGTCTAGAAAACTTCTGGTTATTAATTTTTTTTTTCGTGGATTTGCCAGCATGACAGTCTAATGAATGAATGAGTAGCCTATCTAATCTCAGTGAATGAGAGGTGCGCAGAGCTGTGTGTCAGCACAAGGTATGAACACAGACATGAAGTCTTGTCAACAGGCAATATGCTTCAAGAATATGCTGAACAAATGTCTGTAAATCAATCCGGAATTGTTGTTGATAATGCAGTTACAAAAGTAGGCCATTATTAGGGCTATTTAACATGTCGGGTTTAAATCGGTCTCGGGCTCATTATCACACGTTATCTCTCGGGTCGGGCCGGGCTTGGGCAGAAAATGATCGGTCTTCGGTAGGGTCGGGCTCAATTTTTTGGGCCCGATCTAAGCTCTAGTGTGTGTGTGTGTGTGTGTGTGTGTGTGTGTGTGTGTGAAAGCGTGTGTGTGAAGGCACCCTACTGGTAGGCATCCAGTCCACTAAGTGTGTGTGTATGTGTGTGTCAAGGCACACTCCTACAGGCACCCTGCCCACAGAGCTGAGAGTTTTTTTTCCTGAAGAGAAAAGAAAAAGACCACACTGACAAGAAAAACATTGAAAATGGCCAATTTTAGTTACACAGCGACGGCAGACATTCACAACTAGCATAAGGACCCATTCTCTTAGAATCCCATCCAACTGAAAATTGAGAGAAGATAGAGCACCTTTCAGATAAATCCCTGAGTGCATTGAACAGTTCTACTCTCTGAGAGAACCATTGTTAAACTGTATAGAGCCCCAGTGGGGGTGGATCAGTAGGTGCACTTAAATGGAAATGTCTAGAAAGAAATTTGTCCTTTTAAAGAGAAGGGTCCAGCTGCAGTATTGACGGTTCCGCCTTAATGCCAGAACGCCCATGGGCGTTCCAAGAATTTGCACATTGGCCAATCGTGAAGAATTTCGCAAGGGACACTGGGTATGATGTCATTCTCAAATCCATTTCTGAAAGCTATGGCGCACACCGCTCTAACTCGTGGTCAGCAATGGTGACATCTTGCTCGGAAGATTATGTTGGTAAGTTGGCTATATTCTTTATTTCGACAACATGCACTGACATTGTAGCCTAGCTTTCGCAGACACTCGTGTATTCATTCATCTGCGCGGGAGTCAGGTTACTGACATTAAGGTTGTAATCTTAATTGCATTCGAATTCGACAGACAGATATAACGTTAACGTTAGCAGCTAACGTTAGGGTCGTGTTCTCTTCTCTCGTCCTACTGTATGTGGTGTACACTTAGCAGCTAACGCTACCTAAAAGAAAGTACCCCATAATATAAGTGCTAAACAAAACTGTTATTTGAAATACGATACGATTGAGAAGCAAGGTTAACGTGGTTAAGCACAACGGCGCCATGGACCTGTGCACAGATATTAAACCTGAACTGTGAAAGTATGCTAACGTTATGAATTGTTTGGCTGATGAGGTTAAATGTGTGCCTGCAAATCTTTGCATTTAGTCAAGTTGCTTACACTGCTACAGTCTTGATTATTAACTGTGATTTGATGACATAATCAAAGCTATTGAGGTTGGAGATCTGTATACAGCCATCATGAAATACGATACGATTGAGAAGCAAGGTTAACGTGGTTAAGCACAACGGCGCCATGGACCTGTGCACAGATATTAAACCTGAACTGTGAAAGTATGCTAACGTTATGAATTGTTTGGCTGATGAGGTAAAATGTGTGCCTGCAAATCTTTGCATTTAGTCAAGTTGCTTACACTGCTACAGTCTTGATTGTTAACTGTGATTTGATGACATAATCAAAGCTATTGAGGGTGGAGATCTGTATACAGCCATCATTTAATGATAATCATTGTTAAGAAATTGCGTTCTTTTTTCTCAATTACAGGGTGCATCTTGCCAGTACCAAAGCAACAGCTGTGGGGTATATATGTTGATGGTGAGAGAGCCTACAATATTTTACAAAATGATTACTGATATTGCGTTTGCAGACCAACTAACAGGTCCTGATGTTTTTTGTTTGTTTGTTTGTTTTTTTCAGTATGCAATGTACGCCACACTGGAAAAGACGTGTGATTTTGGGGAGGTGAGTTTTCTGAATCTTAAAAGAATATGTAGTGGAATATGTTTTTTAATATTCCAGCCATCCTATTTGGAGCCTACAGTTAACATTCACCATATACACTTAGCTATTGAAGGAAAGGACTACATCTCTGTACATTGCCAGTACTATAACCTTGTAAAAAGCTATGGAGATCTTTAAAAGGGAACTATGCTACGCTACTATACTAACATTTTTAGTTCAATTTACCTTTATTTAGCAGCTTAAGAGTCATTGTGGTGATTGTACAGCAGTTTTTAGGTCGATTGATAACCGATTCGCCTCGCTCTAGCTCCTCTCGGCGTAGAAATTGAATATGCAATATTCATATGCATAGTTCATCTTTTTACTGTACAGGTTGATATGTTGTCTATTTGGAGGTGGTGGTGCCAACAGCTGTTGCAGGGATCCCTACTGAAGTATTATATACTGTATTAAAAATAATCTCACTACTCATACATATTGGGTGTTCCCAATACCTTTCCCACTACCCCCCCCCCCCTTTCCTGTAGCCCTACAGGTCAACGTAACGCATCTGTGGCACCTGTCAGCCAAACCCTGGAGGCCGCATGCATGGAGAGGTACAGTATTAGAGATTGTACTTTACCATTTGCCCACATAGCAATAAGTTATACAAAAGAAATTTTGAGTATTTTCCTCTCTGCTCATATTGGCTGCTCATGAAGCTGGTAGTTAAACCTCACCCTCTCTCTCTCTCTCTCTCTGTACCCCAACAGAACAAGCTGGAACACCTTTCTTGCCCTCGCCATTAACACATGTTGGTCCCACCCTTGAAGCATTGAGCAGAGAAAGGTATTAAAGAATGTACTTTGCCATTTGCCAACATCTATCTATTAATGCATGGAAGGCCTGTCTGTTACCCTGTGTGTCTATTCCATGCAAAACCCGTGGGCGACACAGGATGCTTTACATTGACATTAAGTCAATTTATATCATAAGCACATGAAAAAGTGGTCTATTTTGTTTTTAGGATGTTCACTGCACTGCCTTCTGTGGTGTAACCAGTTCCATTGATCACAGTGGAAGTTAATTGTTACGGCAGAAGTGGCTTTCACTTCATGCATCCAGCGTAGCCTCCCTGTGTAACTCTTGAGCCACTCATCTGACTGACCATCAATTTGCTACAGGTCTTGCTAATGGCATGTGTGAGAGCAGTGCGAAGTGGTTGGCTTTGGACCAAAAACAACAAATATCTTAATATTAAGCCAATTATATACTGTATCCATAATTTCCTCACTACTCATACATATTGGGGGATCATGAAGATGATTGCTAACCCAACACCCCCCACCCCCACCCCGCTTGTAGCCCTACAAGTCAAGGTAGCACATCTGTGGCACATGTCAGCCAAACCCTGGAGGCTGCATGCTGGGAGAGGTATTACATTGTACTTTGCCATTTGCCCACATAGTAATAAGTTATACAAAAGAAACATTGAGTATTTTCCTCTCTGCTCATATTGGCTGCTCATGAAGATAGTAGTTAAACCTCACCCTCTCTCTTTCTGTACCCCAACAGAACAAGCTGGAACACCTTTCTTGCCCTCGCCATCAACGCATGTTGGTCCCACCCTTGAAGCATTGAGCAGAGAAAGGTATTAAAGAATGTACTTTGCCATTTGCCAACATCTATCTATTAATGCATGGAAGGCCTGTCTGTTACCCTGTTTGTCTATTCCATGCATAACCCACGGGCTACACAGGATGCTTTACATTAACATTAAGTCAATTTATATCATGAGCATATGAAAGAGTGGTCTATTTTGTTTTTAGGATGTTCACTGCACTGCAGTGGTGTAACCAGTTCCATTGATCACAGTGGAAGTTAATTGTTACGGCAGAAATCGTTTTCACTTCATGCATCCAGCGTAGCCTCCCTGTGTAACTCTTGAACCACTCATCTGACTTACCATCAATTTGCTACTATGTGTGAGAGCAGTGCGAAGTTGTTGGCTTTGGACCAAAAACAACAAATGTCGTCATACACTGTATTCATAATTTTCTCACTACTCATACATATTGCATAATTTTCTCTCTGTTCATATTGGCTGCTCATGAAGATGGTTGCCTCCCTGTGTAACTCTTGAACCACTCATCTGACTGACCTTCAATTTGCTACAGGTTTTGCTAATGGCATGTGTGAGTGCAGTGCAAAGTGGTTGGCTTTGGACCAAAAACAACTAATATCTAAATATTAAGCCATTGCCCAAAGCAGTAAATCATTCAAAGCAAACCTTGCATTTATTTTTTATTTGGTGTATTCTCTCTTTCCCTCTCCTCAGCCCCGCAGAACAAGTGGCAGCGATGGACAGGCCTGTCCTCCCCCGGAGATCCTGCAGAGGATCATCAAGGAGATGCTCTGCTTGGACATGGGAATGCTGTTTTTTTTAATAGGATATCATCATAGAAGATGTCTGACTCCCTGCCTGGCACTAACACACACACACACACACACACACACACACACACACACACACACACACACACACACACACACACACACAGTCCAGCCAGTCTCCCAACTCACTGCACAGCATTTTAATGTATCTGACCACAAATTGTCCTGAAATCCTTGAAGTTAATGCAAATTAGTTAATAATACCATATCCTTAACAGAGCAAGGTGTAAGTTCTAATTTCTTATCTCTAAAACTGGGGGTAGGGATATCTCAGGCTTTTTTTGTTTTGAGTTCTGAGACATGCTTCTTTTTTGAGAGAGAGAGAGGATTGGGGGATATGTTTGCAATATAATATAATAGTATCTGAAGTTTAAGGATTTTATTTGTTCAGTTTGAAAAAGAAAGAAGAGAAACTAGGGAAAAGGAGAGAAACTTAACACTGCCAAGCTGATTCCTGACCTTGTGCCACAGCTTTAATCCAGTTTTATTCATTCTTTATTTCTTGTTTATTCATTGCTTTTTATTTATTTGCTATTCTGGTCTATAATGTGTTTTTGGTATTTATTTATTTGTTATGCCGGTCTGAAATGTGTTTTAATATGTCCACAGATGTAAAATAGCTTTGTAGCTAACTGGTACATGGCCCCTGTCAAATAAACCAATAAACTAAACTTCACTTCACTGTTCATGTTTGTTTGAAATAAACTGTTTGAGAGTTACAATTCTGTTTTATTTAATCATCCAATGTGTGCTAAAGGTGGTGGGCGGCATAGAAGCAAGGAGGTTATATATAAACTGGAGACAACGACTAAGTCCCGCCCTCCATAGAACTGAATGGCCGAGGCTAGGCTAGTAAATGCGGTGAATTGACAGTCAACGCCATTGTGAACACTGGAGGTAACAGGCCAGGCCATGCCCATGCTGCCCATGCGCAAAGTTCCAAAGTTGGTAGTCCAAACAGTAGTCCTTCAGTCCAGACGGTGGTGATAATGCACCTAGTTTGTTTGCCATACAACACGAGGAAGAAAGTTCTGTCGAAAACGTGCCTGAAGTTTTTATAGCATTCATGACAGTACACTTTTTTCATAAGCTCCTCAAGAAATAAGCAAAGACTAACCAGAGATCATGAAATATTGCTTTTACTCTCCCCGGAGAAATAACATTTCGCATGTAACCGCCCACCAACTTGTAAGTGCATGAGTGCTCGTGCCCAGCATGACTCTCGTGCATGCGCTGGCATGGTTCGGATTGTGACTCCATACGTAAATATGGCGATGCTAAAGTGCTGCCGCTAATCTGCGCGTTCTTGACCCCCTCATAGAAGTGTCCCCAGCTCGTAAGCGACGTTCAACATGCAACCTAGGAAGTGCAAGTTTTCTGTATGGTCTCAATGGCGGAATAAAACTGTTTTTGTGTTATCGTTATCATACTATAACGTAGAGGGACGTGCCGCGTGACTTATGAGCTCTGCGGATTCAGTCAGTAGGCTATCTGTAATGTAAAGGAAGGGGCCTCATTGAGTGTATTCACTGGTATTACGTAGGGATACACCGAAAAATATTTGGTTGATGTAGGCCTACGTGTCCTGTTAACTCTTTTTCCGTTTGACATCAAACAATCTGCATGACTTAAATATTGCAAATACTCCTTTTACAATCGGAATAAGAATCATTTTCACGAACTTTACTCTGGACAAAATACAAACGAGTCGCCAAATGCTTTCACTTTCCTATCTATCGAGGCTAGCGATAGCACATGAGAACCCGGATGTTCAATAACAAAGCAGCACGTTGACAGTGACGAAGTAAGGGGCAGTACTGTGTGAGGGCGTTTTATCGAGGACTGGGCGTTTTAGATGAGACGCAGCTGGATGATGTTGCTTTTAAAGATATTATCCCCTCAGCAGCCACCTTGTCTCTTATTTAGGTGCTTTCACATCTAACTCTTTGGAATGGCACAGGGACTGGTTCCCCCCATGGACGTCATGAGTAATGAGCTTTTGTGAAAGCAACAAACTTTCTCGCTTCTGGAACAATGGGAATATCTGGACAAGGACAAGATGGTAGATTATTTCTAATAATATAGATTCAATAATCACAGTCCCCGTGTGGCAACAAAAAAATGTTATAGTGATGTTGTCGTAATATTGTTATAACATAATAATTTCCAAATGGGGGGGGGGCATGGTGCTACTGAGACTCGATGGCAGCAGCCACCCTGAGCCCACATGTTGAGTTTTATTCATAACAATTTCCAACTTAATTGTATCTGCACTACCAAGCAGTGCAAACAACAATGATTAGCTTTGGCACTCTGTGACCTGCAGTCCCCATTGGGTCATTGTCTGGTAGAATTACTTCCAAGTGAGATTTACTTGGCTGCCTGGTTTGTTACCATGCAGATAATGAACCTCTGCTTGTTTAGAGCCAGTTATTGCAAAAACACAAGTTTTTGCATTTAAAGACACAGGCCAACAAACAAGCATAACCACTTAAAGGAATATAACGGAGTAAGTTTAAGCATAGTCCTGCTGCACGAGCCTTCTAACAGCAATATATTTCGCATGAAATGAAAGAATTTCGAACAGCACAGACCTAACGTGAAAGCGAAACACTTTACATTGAGTCAATGTAACCTCAGATCTTACTTTCGGTTTCCAACAGTCAGGTCCCATTGATGCAGTGTAAAGTGCCTGTTCGCTTCTGCGTTCACGTTCGGTCTGTGCTGTACCAAATTATTTTGTTCCACTCGCTAACTAGCGCATTTAGCAAGCTCTTTCAACAGGGGTATGCTTGAATTCACTCCAGTACTTTCCTTTAAATTCTCACTCACGGAAAGTGTTTAGCAAAAGAATTTGATGAAACTGTGGTCTTTGAGTCAGGCAAACAGCTGCAACTGATGATAGTCAGAGGATCCAGAGTATGTACCAGAGGATTGGACAATGTATCATTCATGAGGCGTGCTGCAGCATCTGTCTGACTGGCTCATGGGAATCATAGGGTTAGGTGAATGTGTGTGTGTGTGTGTGTGTGTGTGTGTGTGTGTGTGTGTGTGTGAGTGTGAGTGTGTGTTTGTGTGTACTGTATGTGATGGTGTTTGTATAAAAATGATTGTAAGTCTGTGACTAATTAAGCTAAGCTAAGAGTAGAGTAGATTATGTTATGTGTGTGTTTATAGAGTAGAGTAGAGATGTTGTGTATGTTTGTGTGTGAGCGAGAGAGAGAGAGGGGGGGGGGGGGCACAGACTTAGAGCCTATAGGCTTTTTCCCACCTGTGCACATCTGTGCTGGGCTGATGGCTAAGGCAGGGTGATGGATGGATCAAAGATCACAAGGTGTGAGCACTTCTCTCCCCTCTGTCAGTGGCTGTCCTGCTCATCAGGATTCTTCTCCAGCCCTCCCTCAGATGTCCACAGAGGTCAAGGCTGGGCGCCAGACACACATCGACCACAAACACACGTGCAGCCTCACCTATTCACCCCCTGAAGACCTCCAAGGGCAACTCAGAATAGCCACCTATGGACACTCATAGCCTATACAATAGGTTCTGTCAGCAAACACAGTTCACAAAGGATTAATTGACTGGACTGGGAGTCAGGGGATTGGTTAGGCAAGACGCAAATGAATAATTCAGTCGCTGTAATCCTATAAATCCATCATACATATTCATAGAGATCATCTTTCAATTATAACTAATCTAATATCACAGGAGGCAGAGGAATAGATGCCCCTTTGTCAGGGAGTGCATACATGTGTGTGTGTGTGTGTGTGTGTGTGTGTGTGTGTGTGTGTGTGTGTGTGTGTGTGTGTGTGTGTGTGTGTGTGTGTGTGTGTGTGTGTGTGCATGCTTCAAATCACATTAGTGGTAAAGCAGTTCTATAGGATCACAACAGTTGCTTTATTGATCTTGTTGTTTACTTTCATATTGGCATGTACTAATCTGGTGAATATATAAATAGTAGACCTATGTTGCACACAGAACAAGTATGCAGGCTCTAAACTATAGATTGATGTTTCCTGACTACTTGCTTCTATTTATACATTTTACATGTGATGGTATTTTAGTGTTACCAAAAGTTTTAGCAGAGACCAAGTCAGACGACGGTTTAGAAAATATCCGGAACTATTTATTTATTCACAAAAATACCTTGATGCAAAGCATCAAGGGTGAGACAGCATGCTATATGCAAAAATCCAGCAGCTGCTCAAACTAGACAAAAAATTGCCTGACAATACTGTAAGTACAGTCCCAGGTTGATGGAAGATGGCATTGAGCATCCCAGTTGACGTGAACCACACAAAGTCAGACCATGGTTACTGCCAGCGTGGTAACCTAGAGCAAATAGTTTGTTTGTTTGTTTGTTTGTTTGTTTGTTTAGCACAAATTATAAACATCTGTGCAAGGCGGGAACGAAGCCAGAAAGGCTTGTACAAGAGTTCCACGCCTATTGCCATGTTTAGTTTCATATGACATGCAGGCTAAACTTAAAGATCAAAAATAGGAAACAACTGAAAGCAAAATTATTAGGATCATAACAGAGGCAGGAAGAATTGACAAGATCCCAGAAATGAATTCAAGAGAATAGGACTACAAGTAAGGATACTAGAAGAAACAAAAAGCAAAAAGAGACAGGTAAAAATTATTTCATGTTGACTGTAGATGGATTTTCAGCTGTTTTTTAAAAACAGTGAAGGATGAGATGGATCGCAGCTGTGGACTTAATTCACTCCACAGCTTTGGACCTCTAAAGGATATGTTGAACTGGTGCCTAGATGTATGTGTGCGTGGGAGCATTAGGTTATTGTTTCGCGATCTTGTATGGTAAGACTGTGTATCGGCTGTGGAAATAAATATATTCTGGAGAGTGACTGGAATTTCTGTTCTTCTATATAAAAACTTATGGACAAATAGACATGTTTGATATGGATTAACTTTATCTATGGGCAGAACATTATATCTTTTAAATAGTGGTGCAGATGGTGCGTAAGTACTTGATTGAGAGATTAGTCTAAGAAATTTCTTCTGTATGATTAGGAGTTTTGAGAGATAGGTAGGGTAGGTAGCCGCCCAAACAATATTACAATAATTGATATATGGAAACAAGAAACTATAATACAAGGATAAATGAGCTGTGGAGTGGATTAAGTGGCAAACTTTCCTCAATATGCCCAGCATCTTAGCAGATCTTTTAGAGACTAAATCAATATGATTAGACCATTTTAAGCCACTGTCGATTATGACTCCTAAAAATTTAGTTTGATGAACAAGTTGAATTTCAGTATTGTTGATAAATATTCTAGCTTGTTCTTTAGAGTAGTACTTTTTTGTATTACAAAAAATCATAAAGTTGCATTTTTTCACATTGAGGGTCAGTTTGTTCAGCTGAAACCATTTCTCTAAAGTGTGCAATTCATTATTAACATTGCTGATGAGTGTATGCAAATCAGTGTGTGAAGCTATAATATTCGTATCATCCGCAAACAAAACTGGAAGGACATTAGTGCATAATGAGCTACTGACGCAGTGGACAAACGTATACAGTACAAGCAGAAAAACAACAGCAAGAACAAAATATTCTGCAGGAACAGAATGACATAAAAACATATAACAATCACAGTCAGGGAAGGTCAGGTGAGTCAGGCATAAGTTCAAACATTAAGACATAAAATGCATATGGTTATGCAAATAATACACTCTGATCTCGATTCTTTCACATGCATTGTTACATAATGCTCTAGAAATGGGGTCCAATATTTGTGAATGTGATGGAAGCAGATAGCCTACAGTTCTCCTGTTGAAGTGTAGTTATATGGGTGATTTTATGTCTCTTTGAGTGGAGATGTATGATGTGACTTTATACTGTGAGATGACTTCTGTTTTCAGTTTAAATCCAGATGCAAAAGAGAGTAATTAGTTAAACACAGACAGAAAATGTCATCTCTGCGCCAGGGTGGGTGACAGATGTTTTTCCTACTGCACAATAACTTACAGTAAAAGAATTAGAATTCAAAGTATTAAAAGTAAACTGTCAGCTGTCAAACTGTGGCTTGTTTGGTCTTTTACAAGAAACTTACCAAGTCAGTTTGACATTTTTGTTAGATCCCTGAACAAATGATGAATATGAAATGAAACTGAAGAGGGACATTTCCAACCATCAATGGGTTTTGGGGCAGAATAATGATACTTCACATTTATTCGCTGCAGTTGAGAAAGACTGTAAAAGTGACGATGAAAAAGAAATGAAAAGAAATCATACCTGGAAAAGACGAAACCCAACAATTCTCTTTATGCCCGCTATAGAGCTCAGCACATGGCAATTTAACTTTCAATAAAATTTGACAGTGAAACTTTTTCTTGTTTGAAATAGAAAGTACATATTAAATGGCAGCCATTAAGCTCCAACCGAAAAAAAAAAAGAAAACAATTATCCCCTTTATGGGCCGTCATCTATTTCTCCTCTTCCAATCAAATCACCAGAGTACAGCTAGTAACTTTCACAGTCTCTCTCTCTCTCTCTCTCTCTCTCTCTCTCTCTCTCTCTCTCTCTCTCTCTCTCTCTCTCTCTCTCTCTCTCTCTCTCACCCTGTCCTCAGGAGGTCTCATTAAAGGTCCATTCAACAGGGTGATTAGGGCCCTGGTGTACTGACTCACTCCTCAGCAGGGCTCCAGCCTGAGAAAGACAGGGAATGAGTGATTGAGAGAAGCCCCCCCCCTTCTCCCCCAAGAGCTCCTACTCCCACGGGACAAATCAGAGAGTTGTGTAACTTGTCTGGGCGGGCGCAGGTGATGCGTCACACCTGCCAGGAGGTCGGGCAGAAAAGGGAACAGGTGGGATCGTAGGCTTCCATCCCACATGCTGAGCTGTTTAGGGTTCTGAGTGATCGTCTGCAGAAGGGTGCTGTGACAGCCTCGCGTTGGGGGTGAGGGTGGGGGAGTGAGGTGGGGGGAGGGGGTGGGGTGACAGTGCATGAGGCCTGCAGGTGGTGATAAGAGGCTGGATCCTGTGCTGAGTCGGTTCTCTGTGAGGAAACCTATTGGCAGTTTGGCAGCAGTGTGTAAAAACAGGTGGCTGGATGGCTGTGTCTAGCATATCAGCTGTAGGCCACAGGCTAGGATGTCTGTGGAGCTGGGAGAGGAGTCAAATGGCCTTTGAATAGCTACGGTCAACAGGGAACATGGGTCCCAAACACTCCTGAACTTGGCCAGTGTGTTTTCAGGTTGTGTTGCTGAAGCCTTTGGATGTAAGGAATAGGTCAATCATTCTGCTTCGCTGCAGGGTGGAAATAGATTTATTTACTTTTATTTACAGAGACAGAAGGGAAAGGTTTGACATCTAGCCCACAATGTACAATTTGGCAAAGAGACTTATCTGTACACTCAAATTCTCTCTACACACAGAGTAACTAGCTTAGCCCTGTTATACCAGCAGGGACGGGTCAAGCACCATGGCATTCGATCAATGCAACTTAGTGTCCATGTACCCTTTCACTTGTACAAAACGATCAATAAATGGATCCCATTCGGAGGTCAGTGACTTGTTTGCGCTCAAAGAGGTTGACTCCAATGCCACTCACTGAAAAGAAATGGCTCCTGCCTTCTTGTGACATTTCTGTGAACCCTTTCACAGAGCATCTTCTGGGGACCATGGCGACTGGAAAAGGGGAAGGGGGTGAGGTGAGGTGAGACCTTGTGAATTGGTCCTCTTCTCTGATGAACTCTGGTCTTTCAGACACGTGAGACGTGTGGTGTGACAGGTGCAGTGCTCAGTGTTCGTTAAATGCTGCACATGGTCTTACATTCTCTACTCAATCTCTTTCTCTCTCTCTCTCTCTCTCTCTCTCTCTCTCTCTCTCTCTCTCTCTCTCTCTCTCTCTCTATCTACTTCTGTGATTGACAGCTGCCTGCCCTTTCATTAAGGTTTCTCAGGAGATTCAGGGGAAGATGTGGCTTCTTTAAGATGTGGCTTCATTAAAGGCGATGACACACACAGAAGCACACACACACACACACACACACACACACGCACGCACGCGCGCACACACACACACACACACACACACACAGTGCAGGAATAAGCACTTGCTGTGGAAAATTGCAAACAGACACAGACTCTATTTCACATCTTTTATTTCTTCTTCTTACTCTATCCTACAAATGCACACACACACACACACACACACACACACACACACACACACACACACAATTTCCTTGCATGCTTTCATTTATCTTCATCACATATTTTCAACGCTTCCCCACCACCACCAACACCACCACCACCACCACAACCCTTTTAAGCAGCTTGCTCTATCGCCCAGCTGTTGACTGCCTGCTCATCTTTCCCAAAGGGCTGTGGACATGGACACCATGTTTACACTCATTTGTATTCACTGAAGCCAAGTCAATTTCACTGCTTCCTCTTCGCAAGCCACCACCAATTTTAACTCTGGATTAACTTTCAGTATTGTAATGTACAGGCATAGCATATTCTATATGAGATTCTCCAGATTCATATATTCCTGCACGGTACATGACCTACTCTCAACATGACGAGAGGCACAGAGAGACAAAAACATCAAGCAGCAGAAATAGAAGAAATATTTCAGGCTCTTGGCCTCAGATCTCTGTATGTCGATATAAGAGCAAGAGAGATAATATCTAATTTTGTTGTCTGCTTGTATCTGCTGCCACATACAGTATCAGTATGTCATCTGGGATTTTGATATTGTGTGTATTTGTATTTATTTGTTGGGAAATTATTTTACATGAACGGAAATAAAAGGAATATTCAAAACATGGAAATGAGATCCCTAAACTGATTAAATCTTTGCTAGATATTATTCACAGCAAAAACCTTTGAGCAGCTGTTTTCCACAACACCACACACACACGCATGCACACACACGCACACAGACACACACACACACACACACACACAGAGAGAGAGAGAGAGAGAGACACACGCACACATACACACACACAATACACAATTCTCAAGGCTATACTGTTGTTTATGCTTTCAATTATAAACTCACCAAACAGCCTTCTCTCCCAGCACACAATTGTCATTTATGTGACGTCTTTAAGGACTAAGACTTCCCCCTGGCAGAATATTCTCTTCTCTTCTCTTCTCTTCTCTTCTCTTCTCTTCTCTTCTCTTCTCTTCTCTTTAGTTTTAGCCAGGCCGTAAGAAAGTGGCATGCTTTGCCACTATTTTGGTGATAGCCGGCACAGTAGGACCTTGCAGATGGAGGGTGAAAAGTGAAAGAGGTGGCAACTTTTGCTTCAAAATCTAGTTTGTATGTTTAGAGTAGACAGTCATGGTTATATTGAGATGTCTCCTCTTTGCTATTCTTTGTTTATTGGTATACTGGGGGGGAAATCCACTTCAACCAGAAAATTGCTTCCAATAGTTTATTCTAGATTAAATCTGAGGAAGGGCTGTTAGGTCCAAAATGTCATGGTAATTTGATCTAAAATAAACCACCGGGAGCAATTTTCTGGTTGAAGTGGACTTTTTCTTTTTCTCTGGTATACAGTACCTGTGTTGGTCTAATCCTGCTTTCAGTTTGGGAAGTTTAACGCCACTTTTTCATTCTTTGTTTATTGCATACTGTAAAATATTATGTAGGAGAAAGGACACAATCAACAATATAAAAAAAATTACATGTTGAATTTTCACCCCATAGATGTCATAAAAGCAGTTGTTAAGCCCTAACTGCCCTAACTGTCAAGACTGTGATGAAAACACAGACATTCTTCAGTTTATGTACTTTTGATTGTGTGTGTATTGTTAATGGGCACAGAGAGAGACAGAGGGAGAGAGAGAGAGAGAGAGAGAGAGAGATATATGCATTGGCATTTCTGTAACGGTATAAATGGCATTTCTGTAACAAAAGTGGCATTTCGTAACGTCATGTGGCATTTTTGTTACGTGTCATTGGCATTTCCGTAACGTAAATTGGCATTTCTGCAACATTGATTTTTTTTTCTAATTATTGTGGCATTTGTGCATCATATAGAAAAAAGGACTCAGTAAATATAATGATATAGCACATGTATCACTTATCGCCCTGCTATTAATATCAAGGCAAAAAATTAAGATTTTCTTGTATGCAGTCCATAGGAAACAAAATACCAAGTGTTACCTCTCTGATTTCTCTGTTCATCATCTACAAACCCTACTGTTATTTGAAAACAAAGTTAGATTGAGTGGAATGACCACAATGAGCCATTTTCGAAAGGAATGAGAAAGCTGTAGGAACGATACAGTGTAAAAAAATGAATAATTGTAAAAAAAAAAAAAAAAAAACTGATACTGTAGGCCTAGTCTATGATGATAGATTATCAGTTATTCACCAATAATGGGCAGTCTTGTAATCTAGAAGTCTACTTTAGTGGTATATGTAGTTGAAAAGGTTAACTTCTTTTACATTTAACCAGATGTTTCTTTGTTGAGAATTTCAGCATATATGAACATGTCAGTAGTGAGGAATCATTTAAAAACTCTAGATCATAAACAATATTTAATGGGTTCTACCTTAGGCAACAACACACCTCTGGTAAAAAAAAAAAAAAAAAAAAAAGAGTTTCATAAGAATTCGTCAGTAACTTGGTGAAAAAATAAAAAGAAGCTAAACGGGAGCTAGTGTACGGACATTCAATTTCATTTTTATGCTTTGACCTTTTTGTCCTGCACCTAAATTTTGGATGTGCGCACCACCTTCTTGTTTGATTAAACTTACTAACAAACTAACTTGCTAACTTCCTTGGCAGAGGGGACAAGATTCAGTATATCTAATGCATTAAGCCTGTGCACATAAAGGATACATGTGTGGTATCGTTTCATCTACCAAAAAGCTGAACCCATACGTTGTCAGTGGGCATTGCTGACTGGCCAGCTCAATTCATAGTCGTCAGTTTTTAGCGTACAACTTGAGAATAGGAACACCTAACTGCCATAAAGCATATATTTCTGGAAAGCTCTCATTCTGTAGATTCGATTGATCATAAATATATCTCTGTTCTACCATGTCATCTACCAAATATCTGAACCCATAGGTTGTGAGTGGGCGTTGCTGACTGGCCAGCTCAACTCATAGTCATCAGTTTTTGGGGTACATCTTTGGGTTAGGAACACATAACTGCAATGAATCATATATTTCTGGAAAGCTCTCATTCTGTAGAGTTGATTGATCATAAATATATCTCTATTCTACAATGTCATCTGCCAAATATCGGAACTCATACATTGTAAGTGGGCGTTGTTGACTGGCCAGCTCAACTCATAGTCGTCAGTTTTTAGGGTACAATTTGGGGATAGGAAATCCCAACTGACATAAATCATATATTTCTGGAAAGCTCTCATTCCGTAGTGTTCCTTGATCATAAATATATCTGTGTTCCACCATGTCTTCTGCCAAAAATCTGAACCCATACGTTGTAAGTGGGTGTTGCTGACTGGCCAACTCAACACATAGTTGTCAGTTTTTAGGGGACAACTTGGGGATAGGAACACCTAACTACCATAAATCATACATTTCTGGAAAGCTCTCATTCTGTAGAGTTCACTGATAGTATGTATAGCCATATTCAACCATGTCATCACCCAAAAATCTGAGCCCAAACGTTGTAAGCGGGCATTGGCGTCATTACATCTCAACTCATAGTCATTAGTTTTTAGGGGACAACTTGAGGATAGGAACACCTAGCTACCATACATCATACATTTCTGGAAAGCTCTCATTCTGTAGAGTTGATTGATGGTATTTCTAGCCATGTACAGTCAGGTCTTCACCCCCAAAAAATCTAAACCCAAACGTTATAAGTGGAGCTGTTAGTACATCTCAACTTCTTGTCGTTAGTTTTTAGGGTACAACTTGAGGATAGGAACACCTAACTGCCATAAATCATACATTTCTGGAAAGCTCTCATTCTGTAGAGTTGATTGATGGCATTTACAGCCATGTTCAACCATGTCATCACCCAAAAACCTAAACCCAAACGTTATAAGCGGGCATTGCTGTCATTATATCTCAACTTCTTGTTGTTAGTTTTTAGGGTACAACTTCAGGATAGGAAAACCTAACTGCCATAGATCATACATTTCTGGAAAGCTCTCATTCTGTAGAGTTCACTGATCGTATGTATAGCCATATTCAACCATGTCATCACCCAAAAATCTGAGCCCAAACGTTATAAGCGGGCATTGCTGTCATTATATCTCAACTCGTAGTCATTAGTTTTTAGGGGACAACTTGAGGATAGGAACACCTAACTACCATACATCATACATTTCTGGAAAGCTCTAATTCTTTCGAGTTGATTGATGGTATTCATAGCCATGTACAGTCAGGTCTTCACCCAAAAATCTGAGCCCAAACGTTGTAAGCGGGCGTTGGCGTCATTACATCTCAACTCGTAGTCATTAGTTTTTAGGGTACAACTTGAGGATAGGAACACCTAGCTACCATAAATCATACATTTCTGGAAAGCTCTCATTCTGTAGAGTTGATTGATGGTATTTATAGCCATGTACAGTCAGGTCTTCACCCAAAAATCTGAGCCCAAACGTTATAAGCGGGCGTTGCTGTCATTACATCTCAACTTCTTGTTGTAAGTTTTTAGGGTACAACATGAGGATAGGAACACCTAACTACCATAAATCATACATTTCTGGAAAGCTCTCATTCTGTAGAGTTGATTGATGGTATTTATAGCCATGTACAGTCAGGTCTTCACCCAAAAATCTGAGCCCAAACGTTATAAGCGGGCGTTGCTGTCATTACATCTCAACTTCTTGTTGTAAGTTTTTAGGGTACAACATGAGGATAGGAACACCTAACTACCGTAAATCATACATTTCCGGAAAGCTCTCATTGTGTAGAGTTGATTGATGGTATTTATAGCCATGTACATTCAGGTCTTCACCCAAAAATCTGAGCCCAAACGTTGTAAGCGGGCATTGGCGTCATTACATCTCAACTCGAAGTCATTAGTTTTTAGGGTACAACTTGAGGATAGGAACACCTAACTGCGTGCCATACATCATACATTTCTGGAAAGCTCTCATTCTTTAGAGTTCACTGATAGTATGTATAGACATATTCAACCATGCCATCACCCAAAAATCTGAGCCCAAACGTTGTAAGCGGGCATTGGCGTCATTACATCTCAACTCGTAGTCATTAGTTTTTAGGGGACAACTTGAGGATAGGAACACCTAACTACCATACATCATACATTTCTGGAAAGCTCTCATTCTGTAGAGTTGATTGATGGTATTTATAGCCATGTACAGTCAGGTCTTCACCCAAAAATCTGAGCCCAAACGTTATAAGCGGGCGTTGCTGTCATTACATCTCAACTTCTTGTTGTAAGTTTTTAGGGTACAACATGAGGATAGGAACACCTAACTACCGTAAATCATACATTTCCGGAAAGCTCTCATTGTGTAGAGTTGATTGATGGTATTTATAGCCATGTACATTCAGGTCTTCACCCAAAAATCTGAGCCCAAACGTTGTAAGCGGGCATTGGCGTCATTACATCTCAACTCGAAGTCATTAGTTTTTAGGGTACAACTTGAGGATAGGAACACCTAACTGCCATAAATCATACATTTCTGGAAAGCTCTCATTCTGTAGAGTTGATTGATGGTATTCATAGCCATGTACAGTCAGGTCTTCACCCAAAAATCTAAATCCAAATGTTATAAGCGGGCGTTGGCGTCATTACATCTCAACTCGTAGTCATTAGTTTTTAGGGTACAACTTGAGGATAGGAACACCTAACTGCCATAAATCATACATTTCTGGAAAGCTCTCATTCTGTAGAGTTGATTGATGGTATTTATAGCCATGTACATTCAGGTCTTCACCCAAAAATCTGAGCCCAAACGTTGTAAGCGGGCATTGGCGTCATTACATCTCAACTCGTAGTCATTAGTTTTTAGGGTACAACTTGAGGATAGGAACACCTAACTGCCATAAATCATACATTTCTGGAAAGCTCTCATTCTGTAGAGTTGATTGATGGTATTCATAGCCATGTACAGTCAGGTCTTCACCCAAAAACCTGAGCCCAAACGTTGTAAGCGGGCGTTGGCGTCATTACATCTCAACTCGTAGTCATTAGTTTTTAGGGTACAACTTGAGGATAGGAACACCTAACTACCATAAATCATACATTTCTGGAAAGCTCTCATTCTGTAGAGTTGATTGATGGTATTCATAGCCATGTACAGTCAGGTCTTCACCCAAAAATCTAAACCCAAATGTTATAAGCGGGCGTTGGCGTCATTACATCTCAACTCGTAGTCATTAGTTTTTAGGGTACAACTTGAGGATAGGAACACCTAACTGCCATAAATCATACATTTCTGGAAAGCTCTCATTCTGTAGAGTTGATTGATGGTATTTATAGCCATGTTCAATCATGTCATCACCCAAAAACCTGAGCCCAAACGTTGTAAGCGGGCGTTGGCGTCATTACATCTCAACTCGTAGTCATTCGTTTTTAGGGTACAACTTGAGGATAGGAACACCTAGCTACCATAAATCATACATTTCCGGAAAGCTCCCATTCTGTAGAGTTGATTGATGGTATTGATAGCCATGTACATTCAGGTCTTCACCCAAAAATCTGAGCCCAAACATTGTAAGCGGGCATTGGCGTCATTACATCTCAACTCGTAGTCATTAGTTTTTAGGGTACAACTTGAGGATAGGAACACCTAGCTATCTGGAAAGCTCTCATTCTGTAGAGTTGATTGATGGGATTTATAGCCATGTTCAGTCAGGTCTTCACCCAAAAATCTAAACCCAAACGTTATAAGCGGGCGTTGCTGTCATTACATCTCAACTTCTTGTTGTTAGTTTTTAGGGTACAACTTCAGGATAGGAACACCTAACTGCCATAAATCATACATTTCTGGAAAGCTCTCATTCTGTAGAGTTGACTGATGCTATTCTTAGCCATGTTCAATCATGTCATCACCCAAAAACCTGAGCCCAAACGTTGTAAGCGGGCGTTGGCGTCATTACATCTCAACTCGTAGTCATTAGTTTTTAGGGTACAACTTGAGGATAGGAACACCTAACTGCCATAAATCATACATTTCTGGAAAGCTCTCATTCTGTAGAGTTGATTGATGGTATTTATAGCCATGTTCAATCATGTCATCACCCAACAATCTGAGCCCAAACGTTGTAAGCGGGCATTGGCGTCATTACATCTCAACTCGTAGTCATTCGTTTTTAGGGTACAACTTGAGGATAGGAACACCTAACTGCCATAAATCATACATTTCTGGAAAGCTCTCATTCTGTAGAGTTGATTGATGGTATTTATAGCCATGTACAGTCAGGTCTTCACCCAAAAACCTGAGCCCAAACGTTGTAAGCGGGCGTTGGCGTCATTACATCTCAACTCGTAGTCATTAGTTTTTAGGGTACAACTTGAGGATAGGAACACCTAACTACCATAAATCATACATTTCTGGAAAGCTCTCATTCTGTAGAGTTGATTGATGGTATTCATAGCCATGTACAGTCAGGTCTTCACCCAAAAATCTAAATCCAAATGTTATAAGCGGGCGTTGGTGTCATTACATCTCAACTCGTAGTCATTAGTTTTTAGGGTACAACTTGAGGATAGGAACACCTAACTGCCATAAATCATACATTTCTGGAAAGCTCTCATTGTGTAGAGTTGATTGATGGTATTTATAGCCATGTTCAATCATGTCATCACCCAAAAACCTGAGCCCAAACGTTGTAAGCGGGCGTTGGCGTCATTACATCTCAACTCGTAGTCATTAGTTTTTAGGGTACAACTTGAGGATAGGAACACCTAGCTACCATAAATCATACATTTCTGGAAAGCTCTCATTCTGTAGAGTTGATTGATGGTATTTATAGCCATGTACATTCAGGTCTTCACCCAAAAATCTGAGCCCAAACGTTGTAAGCGGGCATTGGCGTCATTACATCTCAACTCGTAGTCATTAGTTTTTAGGGTACAACTTGAGGATAGGAACACCTAACTGCCATAAATCATACATTTCTGGAAAGCTCTCATTCTGTAGAGTTGATTGATGGGATTTATAGCCATGTTCAGTCAGGTCTTCACCCAAAAATCTAAACCCAAACGTTATAAGCGGGCGTTGCTGTCATTACATCTCAACTTCTTGTTGTTAGTTTTTAGGGTACAACTTCAGGATAGGAACACCTAACTGCCATAAATCATACATTTCTGGAAAGCTCTCATTCTGTAGAGTTGACTGATGCTATTCTTAGCCATCTTCAATCATGTCATCACCCAAATACCTGAGCCCAAACGTTGTAAGCGGGCGTTGGCGTCATTACATCTCAACTCGTTGTCATTAGTTTTTAGGGTACAACTTGAGGATAGGAACACCTAACTGCCATAAATCATACATTTCTGGAAAGCTCTCATTGTGTAGAGTTGATCGATGGTATTAATAGCCATGTTCAATCATGTCATCACCCAACAACCTGAGCCCAAACGTTGTAAGCGGGCATTGGCGTCATTACATCTCAACTCGTAGTCATTAGTTTTTAGGGTACAACTTGAGGATAGGAACACCTAACTACCATAAATCATACATTTCTGGAAAGCTCTCATTCTGTAGAGTTGATTGATGGTATTCATAGCCATGTACAGTCAGGTCTTCACCCAAAAATCTAAATCCAAATGTTATAAGCGGGCGCTGGCGTCATTACATCTCAACTCGTAGTCATTAGTTTTTAGGGTACAACTTGAGGATAGGAACACCTAACTGCCATAAATCATACATTTCTGGAAAGCTCTCATTCTGTAGAGTTGATTGATGGTATGTAAAGCCATGTTCAATCATGTCATCACCCAATAACCTGAGCCCAAACGTTGTAAGCGGGCGTTGGCGTCATTACATCTCAACTCGTAGTCATTAGTTTTTAGGGTACAACTTGAGGATAGGAACACCTAACTACCATAAATCATACATTTCTGGAAAGCTCTCATTCTGTAGAGTTGATTGATGGTATTCATAGCCATGTACAGTCAGGTCTTCACCCAAAAATCTAAATCCAAATGTTATAAGCGGGCGTTGGCGTCATTACATCTCAACTCGTAGTCATTAGTTTTTAGGGTACAACTTGAGGATAGGAACACCTAACTGCCATAAATCATACATTTCTGGAAAGCTCTCATTCTGTAGAGTTGATTGATGGTATTTATAGCCATGTACAGTCAGGTCTTCACCCAAAAATCTGAGCCCAAACGTTGTAAGCGGGCGTTGGCGTCATTACATCTCAACTCGTAGTCATTAGTTTTTAGGGTACAACTTGAGGATAGGAACACCTAACTACCATAAATCATACATTTCTGGAAAGCTCTCATTCTGTAGAGTTGATTGATGGTATTCATAGCCATGTACAGTCAGGTCTTCACCCAAAAATCTAAATCCAAATGTTATAAGCGGGCGTTGGCGTCATTACATCTCAACTCGTAGTCATTAGTTTTTAGGGTACAACTTGAGGATAGGAACACCTAACTGCCATAAATCATACATTTCTGGAAAGCTCTCATTCTGTAGAGTTGATTGATGGTATGTATAGCCATGTTCAATCATGTCATCACCCAAAAATCTGAGCCCAAACGTTGTAAGCGGGCGTTGCTGTCATTACATCTCAACTTCTTGTTGTAAGTTTTTAGGGTACAACATGAGGATAGGAACACCTAACTACCGTAAATCATACATTTCTGGAAAGCTCTCATTGTGTAGAGTTGATTGATGGTATTTATAGCCATGTACAGTCAGGTCTTCACCCAAAAATCTAAACCCAAACGTTATAAGCGGGCGTTGCTGTCATTACATCTCAACTTCTTGTCATTAGTTTTTAGGGTACAACTTCAGGATAGGAACACCTAACTGCCATAAATCATACATTTCCGGAAAGCTCTCATTCTTTAGAGTTCACTGATAGTATGTATAGCCATATTCAACCATGTCATCACCCAAAAATCTGAGCCCAAACGTTGTAAGCGGGCATTGGCGTCATTACATCTCAACTCGTAGTCATTAGTTTTTAGGGGACAACATGAGGATAGGAACACCTAGCTACCATAAATCATACATTTCTGGAAAGCTCTCATTCTGTAGAGTTGATTGATGGTATTTACAGCCATGTACATTCAGGTCTTCACCCACAAATCCGAGCCCAAACGTTGTAAGCGGGCATTGGCGTCATTACATCTCAACTCGTAGTCATTAGTTTTTAGGGTACAACTTGAGGATAGGAACACCTAGCTATCTGGAAAGCTCTCATTCTGTAGAGTTGATTGATGGGATTTATAGCCATGTTCAGTCAGGTCTTCACCCAAAAATCTAAACCCAAACATTATAAGCGGGCGTTGCTGTCATTACATCTCAACTTCTTGTTGTTAGTTTTTAGGGTACAACTTCAGGATAGGAACACCTAACTGCCATAAATCATACATTTCTGGAAAGCTCTCATTCCGTAGAGTTGACGGATGCTATTCTTAGCCATGTTCAATCATGTCATCACCCAAAAATCTAAACCCAAACGTTATAAGTGGGCGTTGGTGTCATTGCATCTCAACTCCTAGTTGTTAGTTTTTAGACTGCAAGTTTGGGATAGGAACACCTAACTACCATAAATCATACATTTCATTCTGTGGAGTTGATTGATGGTATGTATAGCCATATTCAACTGGGTAATCTGCCAAAAAACTGAACCCAAGCGTTGTAAGCATTGCTGTCAGTACGTCTCAACTTCTTGTCGTTAGTTTTTCGGGTACAACTTCAGGATAGGAACACCTAACTGCCATAAATCATACATTTCTGGAAAGCTCTACTTCTGTGGAATTGATTGATCTTAAATATTTCTCCATGTTACCATGTCATCTGCCACAAATTTGAACACGTACGTTGTAAGTGGGCATTGCTGATTGGCCAGCTCAATTCATAGTCGTCAGGTTTTAGGGTACATCCATTGGATAGGAACACAAAACTGCCATAAATCATTTATTTCTGGGAAGCTCCATTTCTGTAGAGTTTATTGATGGTATAGCCATGGCCTTTCAATCCACCTGCCAAAAACTTGAACCCAAACGCTGTGTGGTGCTTGCTGATTGAAAATCTCATCTCATAGTTGTCAGTTTTTAGGGGACAACTTGTAGGAACAACTAACTCCCATAAAGCATATATTTCTGGAAAGCTCTCATTTTGGAGATTTGATTGATGGATTTATGCATGATACCTTCTCCAGTAATGTTATGCAGGCTGAAAGGAAGTAAATGTCCCATTTCTCATTTGTTCTGCTTTAGATATGAATGAGAATCTTGAACATAGATTGTTAGAATTAGAAAAAATCTACTGTGAGCAGTTGTCAATTAGGTATGTAATCAGATGATGTAAATGTTTTTTGGACTGTGTTCATAGTTTAGCCAACCCTAACCCTAGGCAATGTTACGGAAATGCCACAAAATATATATTTACTCAGTAATCACCCTATTCTGAGACATTTTCTATAAAGTTTATCAACAACATAAAATCTGCCATGTTATTGTTCAAAAATATAGTAATAACATCTCCAGTAATGGTATGCATGCTGAAAGCAAGCACGTGCCATATTTTTCATTTGTTCTTATTCAGATATGAATGAAAATATCTAGATCTTGAACATAGATTGTTAGAAATGTCTAAGATCTACTGTCAGCACTTGTCAATTAGGTATGTGATCAGATGATTTAAATGTTTTTTTGACTGTGTTCATAGTTTGGCCAAACCTAACCCTAGGCAATGTTACAGAAATGCCACAAAATTTATATTTACTTAATAATCACCCTATTCTGAGACATTTTCTATAAAGTTTGTCAACAACATAAAGTGTGCCATGATATTGTTCAAAACTATGGTAATAACTTCTCCAGTAATGATATGCAGGCTGAAAGCAAGCACATGTCATATTTTCCATTCGTTCTCATTCAGATATGAATGAAAATGTCTATATTTTGAACATAGATTGTTAGAATTGTCAAAAATCTACTGTCAGCACTTGTCAATGAGGTATGTGATCAGATGAGGTAAATGTTTTTTGGACTGTGTTCATAGTTTGGATAAACCTAACCCTAGGCCATGTTACCGAAATGCCACAAAATACATATTTACTTTGTAATCACGTTATTCTGAGACATTTTCTATAAAGTCTATCAACAGCATGAAATGTACCACTTTATTGTTTAAAATTATAGTGATACTTTTCCATAAAGATATCACTTTAGGGAAAAATCATTACTCTCTGTCTAAACCTAATCCAAGGCAAAGTTGCAGAAATGCCACAAAAATGTGTTATTAGTTAAATTTTCTCCTTTAGTAAAAGTTTCTCTGAATTTCTACTTAATAAAAATAAACATCATATAATATTGTTCTAAAATATGGTGACAGTTTTTTTCTGTGGTGTTGTACAAGTAGAATATTAACAAAATAAAGGGACGTTACCAACATGCCACAATAGATTGCTATTCTTAATAAACATCTCAAAAATTTTCATTTTTGCTAAAAAACCACTGGGTTACTAAGTACTGTACTGATTGTCACTTTTACACAAAGAAAATAACAAAGATTTTATTTTGGCAAGGCTCTGTACAACAAACTTTCCATTTGGCAATTTGTGGAATTTTGGTAACGTCAGCAAAATACACAAATTGTAAATAAATCTCTTAAAATTAAACCAATCTTTTTGAAACTGAGTGAGGGTATTATGGGCCACCCCTACAACAGGAATATGTGAAAAAATCACTTCCCCCAGAAATTGGCAACTTCCAAAGAACCATGCAATTTAAAAGGGGCAATGCCAGTGATCATATACAATCCAAGGGGCTCTTATCGGTCAAATATTTTGACAAAAATCAAAAACTGGAGTGAATAGGAGGGAATTATTATACACAAGATATAGCTCCAAACCAGGTCTAGAATATGTAAAAACATTCCAAATCACTTCAGAAATGATGGATATATGACATGTGGCATTTTGGTAACCTCTCATTTTTTAAAATGTCCATAAAATTGACCTAATGAAACGTATGACTCCAAATAAAACATATGATAAAGAGAAGGGCCCCAACATCAGGTTAATATGTTGAAGTGTCTACAGAGATCATATTTGAGCGGTTGGAAAGTGAAAAGAGAGAAATGTTACAAAAATGCCACTCCCTGCATATATAAGAGAGAGAGAGAGAGAGAGAGAGAGAGAGAGAGAGAGAGAGTTGGAATTATATTATATTATTCTATATTATATTCAACAAGTTGATTACATTTCGGTCCGTTATCTTATCAAAGGTCCTAACAGAAACTCCAGTTATAAGATTATATGATGATTGCTCAGCCAGTACCAATATCAGGAGTTAAGATGTGGTTTACTTCCAACCAAAACCATAAATTCATAACAAGAATAACATGTTCATGCATTTATCAGTATTTATTTAGAGAGCGTGTGTGTGTGTTTTAATGCATCATGTATGCTCGGTGTCTTTATTGGATAGGTCGCTGTCCATGGTACTGACCTGAAGTGCTTCACAGACATGACTCTCTTAGAGGGCAGGGCTCTTTCAGAGTGAGCAATACCACCATTTATGAAATGGAATCAATAATGTACTCAGAACAAATGATCTTTTTCTCCATCTCTTTACAGTGCTTCATTTGTCCCCTTAAAAACATTACTGCCATCCCTCAGGGATCCATAGCTACTTTTTCTGCTAAATTATAAAGCCAAGGATTACCTCAAATGACCATGGAAGCTTAATTGTCATTGTGGTAGTCATAATTCAAAGCTGTGCCTGGCAATGGTGGAAATGGTGTCTGTCTTTGGTTCAAACCCACCGCAACTCAAAGAGCTTCAGAATGAATGCAGCTAGACTCCCATTTTCCTTAATGTTAGGTCAGTGACAGAGATAGAGCGTGATTTAACGTTACATAATATGGATGCTGTTTAAAATGTATTACTTGCTTAGAGGCCTGGACTACTTGGAGCGGTGTGTCTTTTTTATGTTCTTTTTGAAGGCTAGCTGCATTCTGCAGAGCTTCATAGCATGGTGGTGGTGCACGCAACTTCCTTTTGTAGCACCGCAGGGGTGCTAAAATATGAACTTGTTGCCATCTTTGTGTCTGATCCAGGATTGACACCTCTCTACCACCTGCACATTTAGGACTCCTACATATCCCATCCCAAGCAGCTATCCCAAAACATTTGCTTCATTCCGCTGTATATCCATAATACTGTAGCTGTGTTGAAGTAATGGAGAGCACACATGCAGCTGGGTAGCTAAGAAAAAATATTGCTTGTCATAACAGGAATGGCATATTTTTACATAGGTTCTATGGTTGGGTTGCATTCAATCAGGTGGTGTCTTCTACTGTAAAAGGTAAAGGGGTTGGCAAAGAGAGACATGTGAAAAGGGCATTGGATAGGTCCAACCTATGGGTCCAACATTTAAAGCTGCTTTTGGACTGGGTCCACAGCATACACTGTAAAAAACGTTTTGTAATAGTTACTTAAAATGTGTGGAAACTCGTTGCCTCAAATGAGTTAAGTAACTATAACTCATCTTTTTAGATGTAAAGTGCTTTAAACTTGAAAAACAAAAGTACAAAGTAACTCATTTGAGGCAACAAGTTTCCACACATTTTTCAAGTAAACATTACAAATCGTTTGTTCAATGTAACACCTCTTCTTTTAAATTTTCGTCTTGCAGAAAATCGTTTTAAATTTAGATTTTCTTTTTTAATTAAAAAAAAAAGAAAGAAAAAAACATTTGTTGTTGTGGTCAATTCCAGTGTGCTTTGTTGTTTTCCATATGGTAAAGATCTGATCAATAATAAAAGTGCTAGATTTAGCCTTTGTTTGAAGTACATACTGTATGTATATGTATGTGGTAGGCTGCTTCAGAAATGCTGAATAAACAGCAGATCCCCACAGCATGATGTGGGAATGTGTGTGTGTGTGTGTGTGTGTGTGTGTGTGTGTGTGTGTGTGTGTGTGTGTGTGTGTGTGTGTGTGTGTGTGTGTGTGTGTGTGTTCCTCTGTTGACACCCATTAACCTCTGGGATAACATGCCTGGTGGCAAGCTAAATCAACATGACTGCTGAGGCTGATGTTATCTTATAATGATCTCATTATCTTATCCCAAGTTTCAAGTTTATATAAGAAGCATTTATCAGTAATGAAATTTCTTGCGCTTGTGCCAGCTCAACTTCAGGAATAATTCAATAAATAAGGAGTGAGAGAGGAAGGGAGAGAGAGAGAGAGAGAGAGAGAGAGAGAGAGAGAGAGAGAGAGAGAGAGAGAGAGAAGTAGATTGTTGTCTTGACACCATGATGTTATGGTTGCCACCTCTGCTGTCTCATTGCCACTTGTAATGCAGCCAATGATGGTTGTATCATCAGCAAACTTGATGATGGTGTTGAAGAGGTGTGTGGCTCTACATCCATAGAGCGGTGGTGGTGTAGTGGTATAGCATTAAATTTTGAATCCTGCCTGCTACCTTTGTACCCTTGAATAAGGCACTTAATCAATTTTTTTGAGACTGGCCCTGCAGTAATTGATAGTTGGCAAACGTAAGTCGCTTTGAATAAAAGTATGGCAGAGGTGTCAAAAGTATTACATCTTATTTCTACTTTCACTACTCAAATAGAAGTGTACTAATGTTAAAAAATACTAGTAAAAGTTGAAGTATCAACTCAAGCTTATTACTCAAGTAAAAGTATAAAAGTACTCGTTTTAAAACTACTTAAAGTATAAAAGTAAAAGTAATTTTAGAGAAAAAAATGCTATACAAGAAAAAAAGGCTTTGGCAGGAACTGACTAGCGCACAAAATGTTTCTTATGTTTACATCACTGTAGTATAACTCTAGCCTTACATAGCCCGCCCATAATACTACTGTTCATCCGTATTCATGGTCTGGAGGTTCTTTAACCTGAAGCGATTTTATGGCACTCAGCTCTGGTTTGAAAGTTGAAACGATTGGACAGCTCCTCCAAGCCGCCTCGCTGATTGGCTGGTTGTTTGACTGAACCCTCCCCAGAAGACCGTCTCCAGACCATGAATACGGATGAACAGTAGTATTATGGGTGGGCTATGTCAGGCTAGTATAACTCCACCTTTGAAGAAGAATCCTTGACGTTGAGAAACAGCTGGTGTCTACTGTGCTATTTTTATCCTTCCTGGTTCATAATGTAGGCCAACTCTCTCAGATCACTGCCTGTTTGCTTGTTTCTAATTGCTTCTCACCTGTGTTCAGTTATCTGGTGTGTTTGCCTGCTGGTTTATTTGTCTCCTTGTCCCTACAATTAAATCATATGTAAGTCAAGCCAGCCTTGTGTAACCCACTGAATTTGAGGGTTTTTTTTTGTCTTGGGTTTTGTTCTGGATTCCACTTTTGCTTTTGGGCCCAAAATTTCACCTCTCATTGCCTGGCTGTGAAACTTACAAGTAAGATCATTTCCACTTCAATTAGTACAGTCAATTAGTAGAGTGTCTTCTCATGCTGTACAAATGAGGGGAAAGTAGTGAACCACTGCAATGGCTTCAGTAATAGCAGGCTGTTTTGTTTATTCGCAGAAGGAGAAAATGGAAATGTACAGACACTAACAGAGAGATTGAAACATTTTTTCATGGGCCAGTCGGTGTTCAATCATTTTATCAGTCTTGTCATTGACATTCATTCATTCATTCATTCACACTTGGTGACAGGCCAAGTAATCCTAAACCATATACCTAGTTTCCATATTCATTTATTGCTCAAATACTGTTAGCTCAGGTATTTACTGTGCATTAGCCCAGTGCCACTATGAAAAGAATCGTAAATTCGGTCAAATGTTCATTCCTCAATTGTTGTTGTTGTTGTTGTTGTTGTTGTTGTTATACCATATAAATGTATTATTAGCTCAGATGAAGAATAGAGTTTTTACCTAAACCTAAACAGGTCTACTTTAAATATTACTATTTTCTTTAATACGAAAGCAATAAAATAACTAAATATAAATAAAATGTTTGACACAGAATCCTTTACTATATCAGAGTAATTTGGGCTACGGTACGAGGTTGGTGTGGTGAATTAAAAGAAGGTCATATGAGAATGTCATAGCACTCCTGTGAGCTCTCATAATGACTTACTGTGTACAGTGGGCCAAAGACCAAAGCCCTCTCTGGTCACACTATACAGTATGTGATGTGGGCAAGTTCTAATGGCACTCAGCCGTTTCCATGGTGCTCCTGCTCCCATTGGAAGAGCACAGAGAATGACTGACAGCAGAGCTGAGAGAGAGAGAGAGAGAGAGAGAGAGAGAGAGAGAGAGAGAGAGAGAGAGCGAGCAAGTAAGCACACAGGTGACTGAGTGCTGAAGAACAAGGTCTATATAGGGCAACAACATGTTAAGGCATGTCTGCTTAAGAAATGAAAAAAGATGAATGGGCGATAAGGGTGAAGGACGCCTGGACGGAGCCAATGAATTGAACATATGCTCTTTCATGCATAGGCTCAATAAAAGACTTTCAGCTCCATCTTCTGCTCCCCAGTCACATAGCCTAGAGAGACCACACAGTCTCTCCATGCCCTTCATATAGTCCTCCGTCTCTCTCCTCTCCCCAGGGACACCACTCACACTGTGGGGAGACTGACTCCTCTCTTCCCTTCAAGTCCACCAGTAAATTCAGCACAGCTGCACTGACACCATTCCCTCTCTATGCCTGGAGACACTGAGTGTCCCTACTATACACTCCCACACAGTTACCTGTCTGTTAGCAGCAAGCAGATATAGAGGCAGCTGAAGAGGCTGCACTAGAGCAAGGCTGCAGGTCACAGTGCCATGGATCAGAATGGTTAATAACCACAGATTTCATAAGGGTTCGGCTTTTTACCCAGGCTATGACAGCGCAGCTATTTCTATTTAAAGCAATGGGTTGACATGGATTAAGCAAAGCTTTTGCAGTTTTTAATTTAGAGGAAAAAAAGTGTTGCTTTATTCAGCAGTTAAGCTTCTCAGACAAGACTACAACAACACAGTTTGCCCATGATGAAGGGATAGCTAACTCCATTTGTATTTCTGTTTGATTTCTCTTCCCTTCTGATTAGGTTTGACCAAATTTAAACATTCATATCATGATAGGCCCTTGATGATTAACCACAAAAGTTTGTCATATTCTATGCAGACTTAATTACCCTACAACGCAATTATTTAGAGTAGAGCCAAGCTACACAAGGGCTGGCTTTAATAAAAGAATAAAAATGAAACTGTTTTTAATCATAATAAAACTTATGGGCCAAACAGAGGCATTTCATTCGGCAGATTTAATGTCTGCACTCGAAAAGACCTAAGGGTTCAGAGTAGACTTGCTTTCTTATACCCTTCATGATAAAAAGTCAACAACAATCATGCTTTCAGGAGTCACAAGGCTTATAAAACTTCGTCTATAATATTCTAGTTTGGATGGAGTTAGTTTAGGGCCATTCTGCAAATGGTGTGGCAACAGTTGAGATTTCCATAATAAGTAGTTTCTGCATGGAGCTTGAGGGGCTTGGAGAAACTGCTTCATGCAGTGGCAGACCTGCTGCTAACCGAGGCGCATTTAAATGGATCCAGAGCTGTTGATTTCCCAGGTAATTTTTAGCAAGGATGCAAATGAACCAACCACTAATTGTAATCATTATGGTCAGAGCATCTGTTTCTTTAGTGTGGTTGTGTGTGTGTGTGTGTGTGTGTGTGTGTGTGTGTGTGTGTGTGTGTGTGTGTGTGTGTGTGTGTGTGTGTGTGTGTTTGTGCGTGCATGCATGCGTTTAATGTGTGTGTGTTTATTTTGCTTTATTGTTTTTCTCTCGCCGACTCACTTTTTCTCTCATTAGGCCGTGACATTGGGCCGACAGTCGGCTGTTAGCCAGGACTGGGTTTTTATCATTAGGTTAGAGAGCACGCTCACTTCATTGTGCTGCTGCGAATATAATGGCTATTAACTCAGGAATAATGTTTGACAAGCTGCCCCAGTTCGAAAATAGACAAACTTCATTTAGCATGTTCTTGTTGTGGACTCACCAAGGAATTTGTTCCACATGACAAAGATCTCTTAATAGGCATGGGCTATGAATCAGACATTGTTAATTTATGCTGTTACTAGGTTGGTACTTTAACATTTATGTGAAGGCTTTAGTATATTGGCTTATATTAGAATATATACTTTAAGCCACCTGTGTTATGGATGTACAAATGAACAACTGTTTCAGTACTATGAACTACAGAATGTGACACAATTGCTGTCCAACCAGTCTGTTTCCCTTATGCAGGATAAGCTTGTTAAAGTGCACACTGCCTGTCAAAGACAGTTGCCAGCTGTCTTTGTGTGTTCAAGAGTAGACTAAGGGGCAGCACTTTATCATTGTTGAAGTTGTTTAATTGTGTCTGGCGTAGGCTACACATATAAACAGATCTACACTCTCACACAAGCATATGAACTCACATCACACGAACAGATATATGCTCTCTCTCTCGCTCTCTCTCTCTCTCTCACTCTCACACCCACACACACACACACACACACACACACACACACACAAAATATATAGACATCATAAGAATCCCACATAGCACATGTGCGCACACACACAAACACAAGCATCATGGCCATATGATCCTGTCTCCCGCTGGTGCTATAGGGCCGTGAATAAAGCCTGGTCAGGGGTAATTATGAGAGCTCCCCATGGCGAGACAGGATCCTGGGAGGTGTTTGTTCTTCTGTGCCACTGGACCTCCTGGTGTTCGCTGCTTCTTTCAAGTTACACTAAGGGAAACACCAGGAACATGGCTGGCAAATGCACAAGCTCACACAACTTAAGTTTGACAGACAGACAAATGTAGGTTTGAACAATAAAGTTCATCAGGGACTTTGTGGTTTCCTGTAGGCTGATCATGGCAGATCATGAGATCTATAAGGAACCATACAATAATAGACTACTGCATTTGATCCTTCACAGCATACTACACATTATAAAGGGAACATTATTACATGTAAGCGTTGTTCTAACAATGTGGTTATTACAGCAAATAATCCCCTTTAGAAGGTCATATTTAATGTGTTTTATCACATTTCCCACCTTATTTACAGTATAAACAGCTAAAATTGTTAAAAGATTGACAGTTGAATATTCTTGAATATTGAATACTCTTGGCCTTGCAGCATCATGCAGGCTCATCAGGGCTGTGCTGGATCTGCTGGTGGCCATTCTGTTTCCATAATTAGCCACAGAGATGCAGTGGTCATATGGGAACCTTCACAGCCTAAACAAATCATGAATCAGAATCAAACCACTACAACAGCAGGGCATAGCTCATGAATAACAGATGACCTCTAATATACAAAAATATACTCTCTCTCTCTCTCTCTCTCTCTCTCTCTCTCTCTCTCTCTCTCCTTCCATCTCTTCTCTAACAGTCTCTTCAGGTATCCTCAATTTAACCAAATAATCTTGGCAAATGGGGTGAAAAGAGAAAAAAAAACATGTATGAGGTAAATGTGTGCCTTACTGGTATATATCTTCTAATCTACATAATGAATTTCCTACAGCTTAAAAGATTCAAAGATGCAGTTATTCAAACAAGTTTCTCAGCCAGGCTTTTGGCGACTTCTGCGCTCCTATAAATGGACAAGATGGATTAAAATAAGCTTGTAAAAAAAAGACATGACACAGCAGCTGAATACACGCTAAAGCAAATTCAAAAGAAATAGTTTCCAAGGTGATGAGTAATAATCTCCATGAGAGACGGCCTGTGAAGATGAGATGCAGCTTTTCATGTGCTTGGGCCAATGGCCTGTTTTTGATGCCATTGATTGCGGAGCAATTACAGGTCTTGAGGGAAAGCTGGGCATAGGAGGACCTCTTGGAGTGCATGGACATATTAGTGTGGTTGCAAGGTTGTGATTGTGTGTGTGTGTGTGTCTGAGAGAGAGAGACAAAAAGAGAGAAAGGAGGATAGTTTGTGTGTGTGTGTGTGTGTGTGTGTGTGTGTGTGTGTGTGTGTAAGTAAGTAAGTAAGTAAGTAAGTAAGAAAGTGTGTGTGTGTGTGTGTGTGTGTGTGTGTGTGTGTGTTTTATCACTTACAGTTGTTTTTTTTCATTCTATTGTTTTGTAAGTCAGTAAGGCCAGGACTAACCTGTACTGGCAGAGTGAAAGCACTGCCCGGGGACCTTCTCTCCTCCTGTTAAGGTTGTCGAGTGTAGATTTCACACACAATCTGGTGTTTGCATAGACAGGCCAGTCACCTCAGGAGAGTTGCCTCTCTTGTCTAAACAGATCCAGCTGCAGCTCTCCGTTTCAGAATCGGTGTGGCTGACAAAAATAACTCCTTCGCACTGACTGTCTGAATGTCTTCCTGCAGAGTTGCCAAGCTTTGCTGCGGGCTCAGATGATTTTCTCTCTCTCTCTCTCCCTCCCTTCATTTTCACTCCGCTGTCTCTCTCTCTCAGCGTTTCCCTCTCCCACCATTCTTTTCCACCATCTCTCCTGTCTGTAAGAAACTCTGCAAAAGCTCATTTATGTCTACTATGTGTGTCTCGATTACTGCTGTCCAACACTCATGTTCTGTGTGCGCAGTGAGCCTCATCGTTGTCTGCTGCTGTCGTCTAGACGAGACATATATGTCCTCACCCAGGGCAGGGGGAGACTGGGGACGTGGCTCATTTACTTACTTAACACCCAACTTACTTACCGACCATTTTATACGTTGGCCCTGCACACTGTGATTAACTGTAATCAGGAGCATCGCCGGGTGAAGCCTTCAATCACCAGGCAACACGGCAAGCCATGACTCGTCCTGTACGGCACTCAGGGTGGGGGGATGGGGTGGGGTGTGAGAGAGAGAGAGAGAGAGAGAGAGAGAGAGAGAGAGAGAGAGAGAGAGAGAGAGAGAGAGACCTGGGTAGAGATAGAAGACAAAAGAATGAAAGTGTGTGTGTGTGTGTGTGTGTGTGTGTGTGTGTGTGTGTGTGTGTGTGTGTGTGTGTGTGTGTGTGTGTGTGTGTGAGCTCAATGGATAATGATGGTGTCGAGAGAAGGTGCTCCGGGGGAAGATCAAAAGGGCCAAATCGCTGCACCTGCTGGCTGCTGCCTCTGCTGATACTGGGGCCACAGTATACCTTGCTTTCATTCTTTCTTTCTCTCTTCATTATTTCTTTCTCTCTCTCTCTTCTTTCTGTCTTTCACTCCTTCTCTTTCATATCTACCATGCTTTCCTTTCATTCTTTAACAAATAGTCATTGATCAAACCTTGTTGATCTTTTGCCCCCTTTTCCTTCCCTTCCACCCAACTCAAGTCTTTGTTAGGTTTGTTCTTCATTGAACATAAAGTGCAACTCATCCTATTTCACAGAGACAGCCCTGTGTACAACACCATACATGCATTTCATACAAAATCAACAACAACAAAAATAAACTGAGTCCCTGAAATTATTTGTTGTTCCCCATATAGCTGTCTCACACAGAGAAGGAGTAACTATATCCCACTCCATCATGAAACCATTTTAAACAATTTGATCATGATCATCATACTCCCTCATTTACCTACTTATATCATCCATTAATTTTCCAATTAGTAATTCTAATTCAATTAAATTATAATTCCGAAATATGCCAATGTTAATAATTGTCAATTTGATTGAAGAGCCCATTCATCACCATTCTGTTTGATTGTATTAACAAGCTCTAATTGGTTTAATCTCTTCCCTTTCTATGCACCTATGTTCATTAGACTAGTCTAGTTGTTAAATACAATCAAGATAGCAATTTCAATAGTTCATTTATTAATGATTTTATATAGAAAGAAAAGCCCTTGGTTTTGTGTTGGATCCTTCAGGGAATACTGAAATTAAATGCAATTTTAATCAACGAAAAGTCTTATCTATTAATATTCAATTTTCTAATCCACTTCAATCATCCCTTGTGGCATTTTACATATCAATGTAAGTACAATGATGAAAATAAATGAATTTTTCCCTAATAAGTAAAACTTTCACATTATATTCGCATGAAAAAATCTCTGGTTGTTCTGTGAGTTTGTGAAGCAGTTTAACCTTGAGGGTTAGAAACACACACACACACACACACACACTCACAGGTCTATTGATGTCTTACACTCTCAAAGCTCTGTGTCATTTTGTCAAAACTTTTTAAAACTCACAGAAATAAAAAAGCTGACTTCTCCAAATAAAGGTTGTGTGTGTGTGTGTGTGTGTGTGTGTGTGTGTGTGTGTGTGTGTGTGTGTGTGTGTGTGTGTTGCATGCACATGCGCATGCGTGCCTGTGTGTGTAGGCCTACACTATTGTCATGCACTGACCAAATTTTGGCCCATGCAGGCCTACACTATATGGCAATGAGTGTTTGCACACATGAAGAGAAAGTATGAAGCACTGGTGAATAAGAGTAGCCTGGCGAATGCGAAACTAAAAATCACAAGTGATATTTAGTCTGGAGACCTACCTATTACATTTCTTGTAGCAGAAGCATCGTTTATGATTGTCCAGAGCCGTTTATTGTGCGTTACGAATGTCTATCATATCGTCTGTACATAGCTCGGAACCAATACCAGAGCCACCATGTGACGTAAAATGCAATCGAGGGCCGTGCAAATCCCTTTTTGTTCTGTAATTGATTGGATACCGAAAGCAGGCGAGAAAACCGGCCATGGTCACCATGCTGCTTTGCAGAGTGAAATGAAATAAGCGCGCAAAGGAGCATGGGAACTCCCAGGCTAGAGTGTAATTTTTGAAAGGTTGTGTGTGATAACAGAAAACAAGCTTCTTCCTGATAGATTTCTCTGTGTTACTGTAGATGTGTTTGAAAAAACACTGTAGGCTAACTGAACACAACCAACTTTTCAGGATCACTCAGAATTGAATATAACCTAATTTTTGGGAGGAAAAGAATTAAGACTCAATTTATTTAGACTTTGAAAAAACTGAAAAAAACAAAAATTAAAACAAAAAACAATGTTGTTTTGCTCTTTTCTATAAAACCTATGCCAGATTTCTCGGCATAGCTGTAGTAGCAGAGAGCAGCTCTTTTTTCCATCAGGTAATGATACATTTGGGGACTTGAAATGGTGAATCACTTTTGGCTTATGTTGAACCAAACGTTCTGTTCCCCAGCTCTCTCATTCTTCTTCATACCAACAGCCCTGGGAAGACAATAGGGCTCAGGGATGATTTACAGTACCCTGGACCTCTCCAGTGTTGTATCACCTTGAGATCTTAAAGGTGAAGAAAGTTTTATTGTTTGACGGCTGTTGTTTTCAGCCCCATTTATTGTTTGTAAATAATTAGAGTTGCCTAGTTAAAGTACCCTAGTGTGACTGAAAAAAAAAATGTTGGCAAGAATTGTTTGCAAGAATTGTTTGGGGGAAAGGCTGCCCCCAATTATTTGGCTTCAGTATTCAGAGCTTGTGTATATTTTTATTTATTTATTTATTTTACAGTAACCCAAGAGAATGAAGAACTAGCTCGTCATGAGATAATATATTTATGTTATTTAAAACAGTGTGTTTACAAACCATGTAAAAATCACGTACACTGTACTGTTCTTGAAGAGTTAAGATGCAAAAGCCTCTAAAACCAATTCTGAAATATTAAAAAATAAGATGTTTTTATAATAATTTCCAAGTAATATCTGTCAAACTGCAATTTAAATAATTAGGTCAAAACAATACAATATTATTAGTGCAGTATTGGCTCAAAGGGATATTACATCAATGTATATTGGACATTAATGTTGTGAATGTCTTGCTTATGATAACATGTCCATCTGCTCGCTCTCCCTCTCAGTAGTCTACATGTCACTCATACTGCTACTGAGATCAGTGTCATGTTAGGCCTTTGAGATGATTGAGGGGTTTGATATAGATATGATGAGACAAAACGACTGCTCCTCCAACCTCCTCACCTATTGTTTTTGAGCACTATGGATTGAAAACAGCCTACAATTATGGGACAAGGGAACTTTTTGCCATAATTGCCCTCAATTATCCCAATGGAGGCATTAATTAGCATATCTGTTGTCTAGCGTTAGCTAAGTGGGTCTTCCTACCTGGCAGATGCTGTTTGTCTATTCTGGATATTCTCGGCTCTTTCCTGCCATGGCGTACTGTACGTGAACATAAAATAAGTGATGGGCGCAAACACCATATCAGAATCATCATAATGACAAGCAATTATGACATCGTCTTCAAATTCAAATGGCGGTCCAGACACCACCTCAAAGTGGCACAGACACACTTTACAATATCTCAGAACGTAACCTCGAAATAGCCTCTCAGAAACAGACTACAACACTCACAAAACTAGTTGCTTTGGCGTCTCATCCACTTTGAACATTTTGATAGAATTTATGAACAACTAAAGGGGTTGGGGGGGGGGGGGTGTTCTTAGCCTTCATAAATTATAGTAACAGGCACACTGTGCAATATCAGTTAGGTAATGCTAGTTGTGAAAAATATGTCTTTCTCAACCTTGGACCGTAAAGAGAAAATTGATGACAAAAATCTACTCTGTTTTGGAATTAGAGTTTGTGCTGAAGTGTTGTTACCGCTTGTTACTCACTGCTAGGCCTATAAATGTGTGGCTTAAGTTCTTGATTTGAAATGTGGCCTAAGTGAAAAATTAATTGAATGGCCCTGACAGGGTCTTATTGGGGTGAACAAGGCAGAGCAGAATACTGTAAACTTCAGTATAATGCTTTCAATGCAGTGTTTAGATTAGGGTTTAGATTCAGTGTTACACAAAACTCTCTCTCTCTCTCTCTCTCTCTCTCTCTCTCTCTCTCTCTCTCTCTCGTGTGTGTGTGTGTGTGCACGTGCGCATGCGTGTTATTCTAATGCAAACTGTTTTACTTCTCAGTGTTCCTTGGTGCATCCTTGCAGCACTGATGGTTCATGTTTCCATTATGGACTATCAAGGTTACAGTAACCTTTCTCTGATGCTATGGCAACTAGGTGCATAGGGACTAAGTCTGGCAGAGTCTGATGTTTGACATCTACACTACAGGTATGTTAGTGCAGAAAAGTCCCTTGGACTCTCTTGGGCTTGGGATGAAGAGACACTGCCTGCTGCTTATTTCCCTGCTGGATAAAGCCATAAAAACAGTCCACTACAATACTGATAGCTGGTTTTAGTGGTTCTATACTAATTGGGTTAAGATGGTTATTGCTTTTTGAAAGAGAGAAAAAAGCAGATGTCCACTCAAAAAAAAAAAAAAAAAAAAAAAAATAAAACTGTACCTGAAGATAGCCAAATAGTCTGGTAAACCAGTTTAAATGTAAGCTTTCTTTCTAAGCCCAGATGGTTTAGCTAGTTGGACCAGCAGCTCGGCATGAGTGACCAACAGCTACTCATGGAGGTTTGTTTTTAATCTGGTTACGCTGGCGTGGACATCCAAGTGTAAAGTTGCTGCTATAGGACAATGGTGCACATGGTGTTATTCTAGTGCTGGCAAAATCAACGCTTTAACTCAAGTGATCAATCCAAAAATATTAACTCAGATTAAAAAATAAATTAATTCTGTTATGGTTTCAGATAGGAAAAGGCTAGACTATCAAGTCAAACTAGACAAAAATTATGGCAACAACAGCAACAGCAGAGGGTTGATGTTTCAAGGATCTGTGGGGGTAGGGGATAGGTGTGAAATGACCCATTTGAGAAGAACATAGTCAGCTATTCAGCATAGCATTTAGCATAGCATTTAGCATATCAGCATGTGTATCATGTACTCAACAGCTCATTCTCTAGTGTGCTTGACTCCAGTCTGGCATTGCAAACTGCAGGTTCAAATGGGGTGTGCAGGGCGACAGAAGTTGCATTGACACAGGGTATAATGACTAAGCATATAGGCTACTTTTGGAAATCCCAGACTACATGCCTTGCATAGGACTCCGCCTGTTTACTTGATGACTTCCTCCAATTAAGTCATTGTGTTAGACCTCTTCAAAAACAGACCAGCAACTTGATTAGTAATCAAGCCATGTATTGCCTCCCACTAATTGGCAGGGTAAATTAGACTTTCACATTGTGATTAACTCTCTCAAGCTTTGTGTCATTTCCAAAGACTCTTCACTGTGGCAGCGTCTAAACTCTTCTGGAGTGCTTTAAAAAAAGCAATTTTAATTAACTTATAAGTAACCAATGGTATTTTTAATTAATGGGCTGTTTAGTGTGACGTATCCCCACATCTGGACCATAACTGCACTCTGTGCGTTAAACACTCTATATCTGGATTCTGGGACTGTAATAACTAATTAGTGGTTCAGAGCACTGGGACTAATTAGCTCAAATTTCCTAGCAAATTAATTGGCTTCTTTTCAGGGCAAACTAGACCTTCTTTTTATACATGTAGCTGTTTATGACTTCTGTCTTCTGTGTGTTTTTAATCTGCCTTAACTCAAGTCACTGTTCTGATCAAGAAGGTTCTTTCCAATCCACTCTAACAGCCTTTCTACTAGCAATTGAGATGCTTTTAAGGTGATTTAGGTAATTTAATTCACTTTGATCTTATTGAGCTTAAATGACTTTGACAAGACTGCAGTATTCATTAGTCTGTCTAGCATATTCCTCACCATGGGAGGATGGGAAAGTGTTATAAACAAGTCAGCCACTAGTGGCAAAGCTGCAGCAATCATCTGGCAACAATGACAAATTGCCATTGATTTGCCAAATCAATTTACTTCTAACGAACTTTTGGCAACTTTGCTGCAAATCCCCCCTAACTTTGCAAGGAGTTTGCTGCAAGTTTGCTAAAAGGTAATATTTTCATATGTAAATTAGTTCATGACAAAATTACAGGTGGGGTTGGATGGTTTTCACCCCCCTGCTGCATCAAATTATCCATGTGGACAGATATGAAGAAGCACCTACAGTATGTCATGCTGAGATGCAGTGCTGATAATGGAGAATGTTCTTCAACATCTTCAAAAAAAAAGAGGATATTATTGCAGCAAAGGAGATCAAGATGTAATAACGACAGAATCTGAAAATAATCTGAATTGTGTTGCCTTTTTCATACACAAAAGCCAACAACCAGTGGACACCTTTTGCGTAAGCTCTGGACCGA
>JAODXP020000027.1:9977157-10037157 GCA_027497455.2 Sardinella longiceps
ATGTACTATCGGCATGCAGGTTGTAGCACAGTTTTCTACACTGCATGTTAGATACTTCCAGTGGCCTTTTCTCAATTAAAAATAAACCAGAGGTTTTTTTTTCTATCAAGCCGCAGACATGTCCAATGGGCACTGGCTTTTTGCCCCAATCTGTCTCCCAAAACTATTTGAAAGTTTCCATTAAACCATGCTATCTGTCTTTTTCAGGCAATAGAGTTTGGGGAATTGGACAAGCCAAAAGTCAAGTTCTTGCGTCAGGTTCTGACTAAACTCCTGAAGGAGACGGAACCAGAGGATCTGATAAACATATTTGGAAGGTACTCATTTAATATGTGCTTCTGCATCCTTTTTTGCTATTTTAAATTTCAGATTAAACCATAAATCCTTATGGTTAAATCCATAAATTCTATCATACTTAACCTGCTCTAACTCTGCCCAATCTACAAGTCCAGTAGATTACAGTATTGGCAGGTTAAAGCAGTCAGCAAAGGGTGCTAAACATCCCAGGCTCTGTAGCTTTTAGACATGGACATAGACTCTGTTCCCATCATTGTTATTTTTCCCCAGGATCTCTGGAATTCCCAACCTTGGAATGCTACGGGAGGGCTTGAAGCTTTTCATCAGTCACTTTCTACTGAAGAATGCTCAGTCGCTGGGGAATGCTGAGCAAGCCAAAGTCCTGACAGAGCGAGCTGAAGTTGCCACCAAGGCCATGGAGGCCAGAGAGGCCAAACTCAGACTTTAAAACATGTGGCACTCCGCCAGCCACAAAGACAAAGACTCAAAGAAGAACTCATAAAAGAAACCCTGTTCATCCTGTCTTTGGTTCAGAGAGCACCCCAGAACAAAGACAACTGTTTATCCAATTGAGTTAGATACTCCTTGGGCTCTTTTCACAGTGGAAGAAGGTATTTTTCTTTTTTGTAACATTGTTCCTTTTATGGTAAAGACCATGCATCATTGTCTAATGCATTTCAGCTTTCAATGTTGAAATGCCAAGGGCTCATTTGCGCTTTTTGTTTTAAAAGAAAATATGAAAATGTATTGACACTTACAACTCAGTCTTCTGTAATGTGTGGCCCTCCAGAAGAAAAGGATAGCTATTTACAACCTGAGGAAAATTATTAATATTTTAAAATATTTTTTATAATATTGATTGTTGTGAATTATTGTGTTTGGTAGAACTCCTGTGGATGTGCCATGATATGAATACACAAGTATACAGATAACTCATAATAAGGCTCCTCGTTTTTATTAAAGTCTGACTTTAGTACTGTTTAATTAATACATAAACACATATGCACAAAATGCATTCTATTGATGAATATGTGTATGCAGTATATGTTTTGAAATGGTATTTTCACTCTTTGGTATCAGAGGCCTTTAAAGTTTCTCAGAGTGGCCTGTAGAGGCCACTGAAGAACAGCCTCAAGATAAAGATATAGATTAGATATTAGATCAAACTGAACCCACAATGACTACCGTTAAATGCAGGGCCAAATTAAATTATGTCAAAATCGGAATGTGGAGTTTACTTGACGCGCGCCGCGCAAAACGAATATTCCCATATTCCGTGTAAAACAGAAATATTCCCTGCATCTATGGTCAGTGATACATTTTTAAATAAATGGGAATATTTCTGTAGCACACTACTCTTCGACACAACAGATTATTCATGATCTTGTTCTAACCAGAACATTAACGCAAGTAAACTCATGTCCATTGGTTTCCAAAAATCTGAATAAACCTTGTTTTGACCTTGACTTTATTCCGAATTCGATATGCATGTAGCCTAACAGAAGCCTAGTCAGTGACCACAGTTAGGAGAGTCTACATCTGGGGACTATTCCGATTTAGCCTGCGCCAGATATAGCCTACTGTACCTAGGGACAAATTGATCGATGGAATGAGGAGTTTACATGACTCGCGCAAACCGAATAGCAAAAATCGGAAGAGTTCCTGCATATCACTGTGGTCTTCTTGATTAAATGCTGTCGGTTCTTAAATCGCACAGTGGTCATGTCTGGTATCATGCATTACAAAACAAGAGGCTACAAGCCATTTTCTCAAACTCAGAATGCATTCAGTGACTTGTACAGACATACATTACAGACATACATTACAGACTTCATAGATTGAAGGAATTGCCTAAGAGCATATGGGGAAGAACAACCGACTGTAGCCTATACTTATGCAGCCAGCATTAATTCAGGATATAGGAATATTAGTAGGCCTAGGTGTTAACTGTTAATGTTTTAACTTATATTTGGCACAAATGTAGGTTACTTTGTAAATGACCCGTGTGGATTTCTCTCCACAGTAGGCTAGTGCTTTTTCATGAGCTTAATGTCCAAATTCGGCCTATCATTCAGAAAATGCATAATTTCATGTATTTTCTGGATCCGGTCCGATAGGCCTTTACAATCTATTATATTTAAGGAAGGGTGTTGAAGAAACTGTTGCATTAGTAGATGGAGGTCTGACCGCTCTCATCCCATTTAGATGTGAATGGCTGTCCCGCAAGACAGTGATTCTCATTGTGCACTGCCCTCGCTTTCGCCTCTGCCACAGCAGTCTATTGGCATCTGCGCTATACATCACAGGCAATTGCCATAGGTTTTGTAAACATAACTCTTTGACAGGCATCGACCTTTCTCATGTGTGTGAGCTCCCAGTTACCAGACGTGTGTGTATTTGGACAACTTTTTTATCCTTTGTTCATAATCATATTGACACAGTTAGATAGGAGACGCAAACATGGATGGTAGACGTGCGCCATCGCAATATAATGAATTAGCCTAGTGTTTTGATTCCGCGTTTAGAGGTGGAGTGCGTTGCCCCGACACCATCAACTCTGCGGCCATTCGTAGAATACTAGAGCGTTGCCGTTACATTCAGTGCCCTCAATTATTAATTAGCAACATTGCCGCAGTTGATATCAATCTGAGTCAGTTGATATCAATCTGAGTCACAGAACGGTCAGAAGGTTAGCCACCAACAACACGGGGTCACGGCACAGGCTGCTTGAGGTTGGCCAAGTGAGTCCAGTTGCTGTGTTGTCATGCCCGGTGAATGACGTGTTGTTGCATGACATTCTCTCCCAGGCCGGTGGTATGAGCGCACAGTTCCGCGCTACCTGGTACACCGCGCGCGCCATCAGCATGAATACACGCACACAGGCACAATGGCAACTAGAAAGGGTTAAAATATGATAGTGACTTGGTGCTAAAAGCAATAATTAGTGAACACAGTAGGCCCTATTATTGACACTCAAAAATCTCACAGTATTATTGACACACAAACATCTCAAAGGAATGAAAAGAATCCATACTAAACAGCCTATATTCTGCAGCTCATTCCAAAGATTTGTGCAAAGGAAGAGAAGCCTGTTTCTATTTTCTGTTTGTGGGGAGACTGAAACAACTTGTGTCTAACTCATGTCAGGAGTGTGTGCTACATGAAATGGGACGAAAGTCAATTAATCACTAATTTAATGGGGTAATTTGCCCAACAGTGTCTTTGTTCTAAAAATCAATGTACATTTTAACCTAAATTACCAAGATTGCCATTTAACTTATAACATGCAATGACTTGTTCATGAGGGGGTCCCTGTACAATAAAAGATAACTGATAAACCGTATCCCACTTTTTCAGAAGACAAAAAAGTGCATGCACATTGTCTAACCATAATCGAAGACTGACAAAAGTGCTCTGGACCAATATTTACCCTGCTAAAATGGCAAACAATTTTTTTTAGAAATAAAAACAATCTTAATAGATTATCAATAAGCACTTCAAATGAAATCTTTTGATCTGGCCCTATGCCGAAGATACTTAGGCTAACCCACTCCAAGCAAGCCATCATGCATGAATTAAGTGTATCATCTCATTGCATCCTCCATTCAGTAATTCAGGTGAGACGCAAAGTTGGCTGAAGAAGGGGAAAATGAATGTTGACATGCTGCCTACACAGTTGTATTGATATTTGCAAATTTGTCTCGCTCATGTTTTCAAGTCTTCGTCCTCTTTTCAAGTAGGCTGTCTATCAAAGAGGAATCCAAACGGGAACAGATGACCAGTGGCATCACAAAAAAAGGTATGTATCTGAATGTAAAATATTTACTAAAAAATGGCATATCAAATCAACAGCCACAACAGTGGCTCAATTTCAAGATACAACAGTAAGGTGCAGTATTACGGACACTGATAACTGACCAATCACACATTAACCCCTACAGGTCAGATGAAGGCCCAACATTTTCCCACACATAGTGGGAGGGCCTACAGTATGTAGCTCCCACATGTGTGGCGTTTGACAGCCACAAAGCCAGCATTGTCACCATGTGTGAGGGAGGAGCTGCTCACGCAGGAGAGTATCGGCCAACAAATACACACAGGTGAATGGGAACTTGAATGTGCTGTGGGCTATTGTCTGGCACTGTGTGTTCTACCTGGGTGTGTGTAGTCACCTCAGGCTAGTACTGATATTGACCCCCCAGTCACCCTTTAATGGGAAGCAGACGCCGCCCAGGACTGATAACGGCTTTGAGTGAAACAGCTTGAAACGGTGCAACATGGAAATTGAGACTCGGGACAGATAAAGAAACATACTTCTCTGCTCAAGTGGTGATTTCATATACTGTATGCCTGTCTGACTAGACATGGATGGACAGTTGCTCAGAACATAGTCCTAGTCATGGTCAACATAATGTACTGTATGTTTTGTTTTGTTTTTTTTTCTGTATAGAAATTCATCAATACATTGATGTCCTATTTTGGTCTGTCTATAGTCAATGGATTTCCTCCTCCTCTTCCCTTCAACATCACACCCTCTCACCTCTGTCTCACCCTGCGATCAGACTTGCTCTCAGGCTAGGACGTATCTGGGAGGTATAGCTGATAACAACACTGACTATCTTTGTGTTTTCCCACACCTGCGCAAACTGTCCCTGAGGAAAATTAAAGTAGCATCTAGTTCCTCATCATCCACAAAAGATAGAACACACAGAAAAACAAAAAACAGATGGCCTATATGATTGTCATTGTATCTTGCCATCTTCTGCTGTAGAAATGTTATCACAGGGTCATTAGTGCGTTAAAGTTTAGTTAATTCCAGGAAAAGACTACATAGCAGGACAGTAAAGAGAAAACCAGTGCTGTATATAATATCAGTATTTTCCCACAAAAGTATGATTTTAGTCATTTCAAAGGCAGTGACCCAGAGATGACCTCAGAACATGTCAAGTCAAGAGAGCTTACAGAGGGCAAGGTGATAAGCATGAATAAACAGAAGTACAGTCTGTCTCCTCAGAAAGGCCTATGCATTTCCCCACTCTCCCTCAGATTCAAAAAAAGCCCACAGGAAGGAAATCACTTATTGAAAGAAATGGATTGGTGTAGTTTCAGTAGAAACGAATCACAACAATTAAGGCCAAATCGGGAACAGTGCTTAGGCATTTTATTCCAGTCCAAATTGATGAAATGGATTGTTCTCCTTGCCCCCAAGCTGAGTGGGATGGGGTAGTGATTATATTTAAATTTGCTCTAATTGATCTGAGGAGTACTTCTTGGCAAAGACCAAATAGATCATTAGGTTTATTGGCCAGATAAAGCTGAGCGATATTAATAAAGGCGGAAATGCACTTTCTGCTAAATTGACCTCAATTACATTGCCACAGAGACCATTAAAATGAGGCTTGTGTCGACTTCAGAGTGATGCTTCCTTTAGCCTGATTATTATCTTTGCACATGCAGGTTAAGTGATAAGTTTTTCCAACATTTTATTATTTTACAATCGAACGTCACTGTCGCCAGGATCAAGTTTTAAGCCACTTATAGGCTTAAGACGCATAGGCTATATTGGCCAAAATAGCCTATTGCCATTTACACAGCATGATCTAATGCAAAATTATATATTTAGCCTTATTCTCAGCTTTATTGTACCATCATTTCAAGGCTTTATTCACTATTTAATGAATTTCAAACCTCGTTTGACCACATTATCCTCGTTGGGCACATTATGCTATTTGGTGAAAAAAAAATGTGGATTTTGAATATTAGGCTACAATTAATCAGTTATTAAAAGCTCTTGCACTGCAATCAGTGGATGACTTTCAGCAAATAAAAATGCTAGGCTATGTGGCCGCTCCAAGGAAGATTGATGAGACTGGATCCAGCGTTTATTAATAGGAGGCCATTGCTGTGCACATGTGAAATGTTTCTGCCGATCCGCTGCGGAGTTGTGTTTGCGCTCTGCTCACATTTGCACGGATTCGACAACGCTATAAACAGCGGTTCCCATGACCCGAGCGAGCCATTGACACCGTTTAGGCTAAATGCAGGCAAAGTGATGACACCAGCTTAATCATAGCCTACCCACATTTATATGTAATGATTTTCCAAAACAAAATGTGCACCGATTGCATAGTTGGCCAAACCTAGACTATGTTTTGCTTGATGGGCTATAAGAAATCACTGCGCACATCTGATGTCAAATTTATGCTTGTAGTTCATCTTCAAGGTATGTCAAACTTGACTCAATTATTGCAAGTTACATGTAGTGCTCTTACTTAAATTGTGAAGAGTTTGTGGAGGCGATGACAAATTTTTAACATTTTATATAACAAATTTATTTGTCGTCTCCATCATGGGTAACGCTAAACAATAATTTACCATGCATGGTCATTTTGTTTTTATAAATACATATACAAAAATAAACACATTACATTTTCTGCACAGTGAATTGTATGTGACATTACACATGTTTACACCACAAAAATTAAACTGAAGACGCAGTGGTTACCAAGTGTCAACATATGTTGATATGTATGGTGTTGATAGGTGGTTGAACTGCTAACCATCACAGAGGAGCTTTACTATAAGTCCGATGGATATTTTATGATTCCTAATTTATAGGCTACATTTCACAAGTAAACATGCTATGTACTAACAATGATGGGTTGAACTTCCATAACATCTCGGTGTGTTTGGCATTGCACGGCAGAGACAGGGTGACGGGTTCTGCAAAGTGCAAAAAAAAAAAAAAAACAGTTCTACCATATCTGATGAACGCCACATGACAAAACATTATCCGGAGTATCACAGTTAATTCTAATTGGCGTTTAAAGCTTGTTTAAACATGCAATGTTATAGTCCTCGGGGAAAAGAATGTTAAAACTCCTTTGGCCTACTGAGCGGGCTCTCATGGTTGTGGGCTGACGTCGCTGGCCTGGGTTCTCTCGTCGTCCGACGAGCAATCTGAAGAGTTGTAGAGAAAATTATCTCCTTCCTCGTCGTCACTGTCCCTGAAGTCTCGTATTCTATTGCTTTTGGTGTCAACTTTCTGATAATCCGTTTGGTCTAGTCCGTCCGATTTGTCCTGACAGCCCTTCGTGCTTTTCTGTTTCTCGGCCTCCTGCGCTGCCTGCTCCTTGGCCTTCTTACTGCGCTTCCATTTCATACGTCTGTTCTGGAACCATATTTTTACCTGTTAAAAAAAAGTTGAACCGTAATTAAAAATCTCACAAAATATATTTGACAATGAATGGGTGTGAAACATGAGAACAAATGGTTCATTTATTTATCATTAATTATCCTCAGTCTGGTAGTTGCGTTTCCTGCTTACCTGCGTTTCTGTCAGCATTAAAGAAGTGGCCACTTCAAATCGCTTGGGTCGAGACAGATATTTATTCAGTTTGAACTGATGCTCCAACTCCAGTAGTTGCTGGCTTGTGAACGCCGTCCTCGGTCTTCTGCACTTGCCTAGTAAATTAGACTGTGCCTGGGCTGAGGACAGAGAAGCAAACAGTTGTCGGAAGTTATTTACGCACATTGAAATGGAGACACACGATGATCCACATCTACATCTACATGAGTTGAACTGGATATCGGAAATTGAACAAGTTTGCGTGAGTGCTTCAGTAGGCCTAAAGAAAACTAAATGAACAAGTTATTGAATCTGTGTTTTTGACTGGTCAGGGCCAGCTAAATATTCCAAATTATTTAATTCCAAAAGGCCATCCTTTAAATCTTTTTTTTGTGGCCGACTACCTGTGGTGTTTCCATCACCGCCTACATATTAGATGAATTACACACGTTCCATTTGCCAAGAAAGGCCTGTTGTAAGTGCAGAGGTTGTATCTGTAATGTTTAGAAAGAGGGACTGCTGTTTGCCACCTCGTTCTGAACGAATTCGTTACAGACTAGCGGAACAGAAAGCCAGTGTCTGGAGAGCAAACACTTGGCGAGCTGTGGTTTTCGCACACCTCTGCCACTTTCCTTCTGTCCATTATCTGTCCATTTTAGTTCGCCTCAGAAAACGATTCCCTCGGTCCGTATGTGTTTAATGAAACGCCCGTTTTTTTCTTGCCCATGGCTATAGCAGATGCAGAATGTCTAACTCTATGTTAAATGCCCCATACAGCTTTGATTTTAATTGATGGCTACAACACTCTACTCTTAGCAACAGAGGTAAATGTCATTTAGCAGATGGCTTGACCATAATTTTGCAAAGCATACACTGCGTTAGTGTAAGAATTGTTTAACAACAAGAGTTGTTTAATAACTGTTTTAATACAATTTCTTTGACGTTTACGTGCGTAATCATAGTTTGCATTACATTACGCCGTAGGGCTACCTCAAACATAAGAGCAAAATTAATAACCAACACTCACAGTTAAAATCGGGCATTTTCGGAAGCATCATGCCCGCCGTGGACACTCGAAGCCAGTGGTCGAGTTGAAATGTGCCAGCTGTAAGTTTGAGGGAGTCGTTCGGATGGTGGTGGTGGGAGCCATGTGGGTATGAGTAGGAGAGGGCTGGATGCTGTCCGAGTGCCGCGGCAGAATAGGTGTACATTGGGTGCCCATACAGCGCCTGAGGGGGAAGAGCAGTGCTGCTCTGCGAATGAAGTCCCACCATACTCGAGTGTGAAGAATTCAGAAAGCCCGGCTTTGGAATCAACCCGCAAGATGAGATCCTCGGAGGAGAGGGACTCTCCGTCCGTAGAGACTCTGTGCTGGTGTTTAGATCGGAACCGTTCACGCTTCCGGACGATGAAATAGAGGAGGAGGACAGAGAGGTCACTAATGCTAGCGGTGATGTCTGCACTTTCGGCGGGTCGACGGCCAGAAGCGCGTCGATACGAAAGTTTTTGGATTTTTCCATCTGGCTCGTAGTCCAAGCAGACTGGGGAAGCGTTGATGTCTGCTCCTCAAGACCTGTCAGTTCGCAATCGCTCTACTTCTCAAAGTTGAGCTGGCCGGTAAAATTACGCCCTCCAACTACGCCCGGCATACCGTTCGATGATTGGTTGTTGACCTCACCAATGGAGCGCCACCATTGGTTAAGGCATGAAGTGTTTACAGTGCATTTTGCCGCTGTTCGGTGCTAAATAGCCCAGGTCCCCCTATATTAGATGGGAATTGTAGTTTACATTTCAATTTTATTGCGCCATCCACTATAAGACTTTGAATAGTGCTTTCAAAGAAACAGAGTACGAATTTGTCCAGATATACCAAGGATAGAGTCTAGGCTAAACTTCTTGAATTGATCTAGCAAACGCATGAGATTAGTCACCAAACATATGCCTAAAATACATAAATACGAAGGTTAGGGCAGGTTGACCTCTCATAGCAAATAGCATAGTTATATTTGTGTACAGACGTAGAGATGCCAAATGATTAATGTCATTATTTTTCATAATTAATAAATCAGAGTATGATTAGTTTATATGTTAGGTATACAGGTATAGGCTACATGTTTAAATTGAATTCGACGCAATGTTTTTTGACCAGTATTTTAGTTTTAACTGGAATGCGAAAGGGAAAAAAAGATGTGCAGAGTGTGCGGTAGATCTCACTTGGCCACTTAGGTACCAAATGAATGGTTTACACTTCAAATATTTAAAAATTAGGGATAGTTAACTCTTATCATCCCCCTGTCACATCTGTCATGGATGACTATGGAACGTTTTCTACTATCTCTCCAAAGGCCACCCACCTTGCATGCGCGCAACCTTGGCCACCTGCATTCTGACGCGCAAGGGACGCACAGGATGCACCCAGGTTACCAAACTTCCGTTTGTACTTGAAATTACATTCCGCGTTAATCAAAACAAAACGAAAAATTTCCAATAAAAAAAAACATCAAAATGGGTTACACACCCTGAGAAAGGCTATATTTTTATTTTTACTTTTAGCTTTACAAAAAAGTTTTATGCACTCCAGTACGTTTTATATTGGAGCCAAGTTAAATTTTATGTTTTTATTTTATAATAATAATAGGCCAATAATAATAATAATAATATATGCTAATAATAATAATAATAATAATAATAATAGATATATAAATGTAGGCTATCTGAACATTCTTAAAGTCAATGCCAATGCATTGCGCATCAGCATAATTTAACAGCATTTTTTAAATACTGACAGAAATTCAGTCAACAACATGGCTATATATATATTTAATTGTTAGTCATTGGATTGCCAATGGCTAAAATTAAACAAACAAAAAAAGAAAGAAAAGAAAAACACGAAATGTAAAATTCTCTGATGAAAATGGTCTCTGATGAAGTGGGCCTTACAGCAGCCTTTTGGGAAATTCGCTTAATAGCCTTCTGCCAACCCTCAGGAACCGACCATGCAGTCATGGAAGTTGTATAGCATAGGCTAGTTATTCGATGGTGATTGTTGATTCACTGGGAATATAGCTACGTTTTCATAATAATTTAATACGTTTATTGTGGGCTACACTGCATGTTTGACACTCAAACTGTTTTTTCACACACACACACACACACACACACACACACACACACACACACACACACTCTCTCTCTCTCTCTCTCTCTCTCTCTCTCTCTCTCTCTCTCTCTCTCTCTCTCTCTCTCTCTCTCTCTCTCTCTCTCTCTCTCCGCTTCGAGAATTATTTGAAAGGGAACACTGTCACTCTCTAAGGACATATGCACACTTTTGTCGATACACTTTAACGTTACAATGCATCGCCTCTGTCTATTTCTCTTTCCTCTCTGTCTAATGCCTCCGATGTGAAAATTCAAGCAGTTGAGTAGGGAAAATGTAGCGGCAGGTCTGTGCGTTTGGGGGGGCTGGGTCTCTCGCTCTAATCAGCCACTTTAAGCTAATGGAGGAAGAGGTCGGAACGAGAATTATTGACACCCTGTTGCCCTTAACCTGTCGCCCAATAAAGCGGATTAGTTTTCTTCAATTCATCAGCTAACCACTCTCTTGGGACGGGAATCAGACGTTTATTTGCTCATGGGAAATCAACAAGTCACGGGGTAGTTTTAACTAAAGGATCATGATTTAATTGGGAACCTGGATGATATCATCGCCGATTAAGAAATAATAGTAGAATAGTCGGAGATTGATGACTTGGCTAGACTTGCTCATCTGCTGACCAGTTGGCCTCAACTATTTAATAAAAATGAAAAGTAAACATAATAGCACGTTTTTGAGAAAATTATACTCCACAGTTTTATTTATATTCCATCTATACAGAATGTGTTTTATATGTGATAAAACTAAGCTATACTAGTTTTAATGCGAATGTTATGCACCGCTTTTCTTATACCAAACTCATATTTTGATGTCTGTTAAATGTAAGCTGTTTAACCTATCAATGCTTTGTCCATTTTCTCAGTTTAATTTCATTAAGGGTCCACATGAATATTTCTATTAAAGGACCGGTGAAATATGAAGCCATTTAGCATTGGCTCGTGCACCAATCACAGAGATTTATGGCTCTTTTTCATCCCATCGCGAGAGGGTAAAATTAATATTGCACCCTGAGATGGAAAAGGACCCTGGAACCCCGGTCCTTCCTGAAAGCTGTTCATTTGCTCGGTAATTACTTTCACAATTAACTAAAATACAAATCAAAATGACAAATCGAAATAGTTTATATATTAATTATCCTTGGTAAATGTGTTCATTATGAAAAGGCAATTTAAGGAGACCTGCACTGTCTCTTTTATTGCAATAAATATATTCAATTAAATTGGCACAAATGGTCGCTGTCCTGAAATGTATAGGACTGCTTTTAAACACATTTGTGGCTCATAATCATTTTATCAATTTAATTTGTTGAGCCCGGCATTATCGAGGGAGTATTACTTCAACTAAAGGACCTTGGGCGAAAGACTTTATTATTAAACGTCATTAAGAAGATCAAATCCTATAACGCTAACAGCTGCATATGATTTTGTAGACTTCTGGAACTGAATATGAAGCTAATTTCTGTAATGTTCGCCCATAGGTCCCAATGGTCCTCTCAGACCTGTTAAAGATGGGCCATCAATTTTGTTTTGGAAAAGAGAAATATCGATAAAATCTTTATGTCCTATTAGCTCGATGTGTGCCAGTCAAAAAAAAAAAACAACTTTTAGCTAGCTACTCTTATGCAGGCTTAAGATTTGTGCAATATTGTGCAAATTCCATGGATGGATGCTTTGTTAAAGCATCCAAAAAACGGAACCAAACAAGGCTTTTCACATTTATCCTTAGAGGAGATGACCCTGCGAATTTCGTCTCTCTGCCCTGAGGTGGTGATTGACGACCTCTCTGTCTGTCTGTGTGATCTCCCAAAAGTCATGTGTTCAAATTGATTCATTATATCCCTGTCAAAAGTGTACATAAGCAAGCCTTACATCATTTATTAACCTGAGTACTGAGGAAAAATTGTGCCTTACCAGATGTATTTTTAGCTGAGCGAAGCATTGAATCTAATTTGACAAATGTAGCCTTGCATTAGTTGAATTAACATGATGTTTCCCATATATTCAACAATAAATAGGTTTGATATTGTGCCCTACTGATACCAGACACTTCCTCAAACAGGTGAAATTGTCCACGTCCGCAAATAACTTGGTGTCAGCCAACACTGAAACATAAAAAAAATAAAACAAAAATTACCCTTCAGTAACCAAAATATTTCTTTCATCACAGAAAGCTGCACTGTATACTGTAGCCTATACACTAGCAGTGATGACAAGTGGGCTGCATGTACTACACCTAATGTTTAACACCTAAGATTTAACAATTCAATAAGACAAAAAGTATAGGCTGGTAATCACTTCCAGTTCCATATATAACAAATCTCAGTGACTGATTAACTTTGACCCTTCTCTTTTCACAAGCACAATGCGCCTCACTCAAAATATACTCAGTGTGTGTAAAATGTGGTGTTGCAGACTGAGATATTATTATCATTACATTTTTCATATTTTTACAGCTCATATAAAAAAAAGCCTCATTCAAAAGGCAATACCCATGACTACACACCACTGTCTGGCGTTTAGAGGGATCTGCTCAAATGATAGGCAATCCCAAAGGCCTTTACCGGTGTATTTTCCATTTGCTTGCACTAAATGGATTGAATTAGATGTGCAACGCCTATGATGGTGCAATTTTTCATGGTGCTACAGAAGAGTAAGGATGTTACTGCTCACTGGCCTCTTCATAGCCTGCTTTGAATGAGCTAAAGCAATGCACACCAATTAAAAGAAATGAGCAGTGTTTTGGAAATGTCACTATGAAAATAAATGCATTTTGTCAAGACTCATTTTTGAACCCTTTGAAAATGCATAACAATTGGGTGAGTGATGAATTTGGTCTCCTGCGTTATTTGCATATGTCAAGCGACATCATCAGAAGTGCTATATTGGCAACAACCAACAGCATTGATTTAATGGCTGTAATTGCATTTGGCCTTGGAATTTATTATTCTGGAATATTATTGTGCCCTCAACTAAGTGTTGATACACAGTCAAACTTTTAAATGGATGTGACTGCTAAATGGACACAAAAGACTCCACTTAGTAAAGTGAAACTCTGTGAAACTTCAGAACTTGAGAGTAGGACTCCCGAAGTTTGTCCAATTGATTGCACTTTTTACCAATAACCTGCATGTACAGGCCAATGTATGCTACTGCAATAGAATGTACTTTAGTAGAAGCTAAATTTGCACATCTTTTGAGGACATTCATTGAACTATCTAGAGTCGATGATTGAACTTGTCTGTAGAAATTAAGTATGATGATGACTTATGGAGACTAATTGCTCACAGTAAATGGCACAAATTGAATGACCTTTAGGGGAGTGCCACCCCCACCCCCCAACTATCTCACAGAGAATAGCTAGAGCAACTCATCATCCTGTCTCCAATTTAAAATGAGATGAGATCAATCAATAGTAGGCCTACATAAGTCATGCCTATTGTCGGTAGGCTAATGGTTTCCATCTCTGACCTTCACATTGCCATGGTGGAGGGCTACTTGTGACAATGAGGATAGATAACATTAGGAAAGTTTTTCTCTCTCTCTCTCTCTCTCTCTCTCTCTCTCTCTCTCTCTCTCTCTCTCTCTCTCTCGGGTTTTTACCCTGTTGCAAAGATGTCTCTGTGTCTCAGTGACTCTCTGTACTAGGCTACACATTTCAACCCATTCTAGGAGAGAAACATTTCAGGACGCACTGTAAGACTGGTAAGGGTAGGCTAGACTTGACTACACAGAATAGCTACCCTTGTTTCTATGAACAGCAGCATCCAGCTGATTACAAACCAGGAAGCACTTCTGTCACATTAGTCCAGTCTTTCTATCCAGTAGAATTTAGCCGGAAGTCTTTATATCCAATCAGCGACCAGAGGCGTCAAGTAGGCGGGCCTTCTGTGTTATGTATGTGGAAAAAAGAGCTGAAAGAAAGAAACAGTCGTTTTCCTCTTTCGTTTTCACTAGCTAGTTGCCTAGTTATTAGAGGATCTCAAATCGGTTGATCTCTCTAAACACAGGTAAAATTGTTTACATTGTATTCACATAAGTAAGAACGTTGTCTCTGTAATAAGAATGTGTATTAATATCGATAAGAGATAGACATCGATGAGCAAAGAACAACCTGCCCCCTGTGAAGTTACTTAGCTAGCCAACAAGCTAGTACCTAGGGTTGCTATCTCGCTAGCCAAAAAGCTAGCAAGTTGACTGACTTCATACTCGCTGCCTCATTAAATCAGCCGTCAAGTAACCATATTGGTTGATTGAATCGGATTTATATGAATATTCCGCATATCTCCATGAATTTTCTATGACTGTTTAATTTGAAGAATAATAGTTAGTCAGTTGCTGAGTCATTATCTAGCAAGATACCGAGCTAGCCACAGCTGTAGCATCGCTCAACAGCTATGACCAGCTAAGTTAGCTGGCAAAATCGTATCCAATCAGACTGTTATCTTGGTGCTGTTAGGATTGTGACCAGGAGACAAACAAGTTCACCATGTGATTTTGACATTCACTTGTCAATTGATTAGAGTGGCATTAGTCTGTTAAAATGGTTTTGCAGGTAATGACGCTTGGTTTTGAGGCAGTGCGTACTACCCGGGGCATGGCTAAGCTAACAAATAGCTCTGGCTACTTTCCATAGAACTGACTGTCAGTAAACAATCACCGTCGACTACATAGTCCGCTACTGCCAAACGAACATGCACTTAACGTTAGAGTGTAGAGTGTCGTTCAGTGTTTATATCGCTTCATGAAATTATTTCATTGTATGATTGAAAGACCTTATCTATAGAATTTGAAGTTATACGTCGCCTTTGACCCCAGTGAGTGCCCTCGACACAGACAAAGCTTAATGAGAAGTTCTCTACGGTTTCTCCTGATATGCAATGTAGTTATTGACTGATATCAAAGCTATACAGTCCTTTACAAAGACATAGACTAGTTACTTAGGCTTTGAGATAAAATATCACAGTTAAGAATGTCACAAATATAACAGACATCACAACATGAGTTGACATACTGGCTTGCTAATGATATAGGTGATTGTGTTGAACTGACCCTTGCTAGTCACTGGTCATAGTCATTGAACACTATAAGTAGGCTAAGTCATAGTGGAGAAGTAGTGTAGGATTTGTTGCCATTTTACTTTCTATTTGAGTGTCTGATTTGTCTGAAATCCCCTAAGTCCCCCATATCTCTGAGTCAGTAATGTTCATAGTAAAGATGGGGTTTTGTAGTGATTATTATTCTCACTTCCCCTGGGATTCATGAGATAACAACTTGGAACTTGAGTGGGTGTCAGTAGCCAGTATCCTGGTTGAACCTGTTTTCAGATATGAAGCTACATCTGTAGGCCTACTTTGGTTCCCTTGCTCTGTATAAAGAGAACATCTCAGTAAAACATCAAGTGACTGCATGGCCTAGTTTTTTTTTTTTTTTTGTATTTTAATTTAATGTTGCTGTGTGTGACAAGTATACAGGACTGTATACCAATGTGAAAATATGTATTGTGTGAAATTATTTTACAGAGGAAGTATTCAGATCATTCCTCAATGGGAAAAGACTAATCATGTTCAGCTTTGAGGGTGATTTCAAAACAAGACCCAAGGTATCTCTTGGGGGAGCGAGTAGAAAGGTAAGGGTATTTACATATTTAGGTTGTAGAGCACCTGGCCTTTGATTTATGCTTTACCATTATACTAGGTTATTTAAAGTAATTCCATGTCCACTCTTCTTTAGGAGGAAAAAGCCTCACTTCTTCATCGCACTCAAGAAGAGAGACGGAAACGGGAGGTGAGAATCCACAATTTGTTGTGTATTTTGTATGCAGTTATCCACAGTGACTCTTGTGGCTGTATGTTAGCAGCATTGTTGGTTCCAGTGCGCCTTGCCAACCAACTGACTTGCTAACTGGTTAGCATTTAATAGCTACTGTACAGAATGTTAAAGCTGGCGCACATCAAGAAGACTGCCCACAACACCGACTGCACTTGACGTCTAGATTTTTCTTGGAGAAGTGTCAAACGATCACATAGATTATGTGCCTGCGCAAAAAGACTACCTCTCCCACACCAACCACTCATACTGCGCTCCTACGCACCTTGTGTTCTAGAAGCCACCGTAAGCAAGCCTGCCACACTTTCCAAATTTTGCACAAAGATGCTCAAAGATGGCCCGACACAGAATTTCGGCCGACACCGTGGCAATGCGCAGCAGCTTTTACACTTAGGAAAAGTACAAAGGCTTTTGAAAGTGACCATGTGTACTTGTCCCTTGTAGGATGAACGACGGAGACTGAAAAATGCCATTATCATACAGTCCTATATCAGGGGATACCAGGACAGAAAACAACAGGTATGTTCTCAGTGATTTGGTTTTTATAACCAGGTTTTGATCACTGAACAATGACCTTGCCAGTTCAATATATAACATCACATAAATGGATAAGCAGTATGACTTTAATCACATTGCCAACCCTCAAATGTGTCTATAATGTCTATTTACTGTCAACACCTCTAACCACTCTGTCCACTTTGATACCATGCAGCATTCTATCCAGAGGGGGCGGTTTGACCACTGCATGTGCCAAGCTCAGGCTGCGGGTGCCCCGCCAATGACGGACCCTTCGGTCCTCAGCTATCTGGTGCGACAGCTGCTCTTCTTCTACCGACAGAGTGAGGACACACACAGACTGGTGAGCTCTGATGATAATAATAGATCTGGAACTGTGTGTGGGTTTATGTGTGCGCGCGCGAGCGTGTTTGTGTGTGCGCGCACGCGCATGTTTGTGTGTGTGTGTGCGCGCGTGTGTTCTTGTATTTGTTTTGTTCTGTTGATGAGGCTTAGATTTCCTGCTTGCCACTACAGTTAGTGTGTGTAAAGACTCATCTGTGTTTTAAATGCCCGGTCTCTACTTTTAGAGACATTGTAAGGTTTAGACATGGATGAAATTGGGGAACATGCCAAGGAGCTCAAGTGAAACAATATGATGCTCATTGCTAATAGATTCCATTCTCACTATGTGTAAAATATACAGTTATGCTTTATATGCTATACAAGATTGTTCTGATGTGATTGCAAGCATTTTTAATTGTAGAGTCATGATTGCATGAGTTGACATTGTTTCTTGGTGGCAGATATGGATGTGCCAGAATCTGGTGAAGCACCACGCCCTGTTCGTACGTCTCCTGGGAGGACCGGAGAGGCAAACATGTGTCTTTCAGATCAAGAGGATGCTAGGGCATTGCTGCAAGTAAGCTCATTTTATCCCTGTCTGAACCACTGGACCTTTATTCTTAGTTTGCTTTTTGAAACAGCCGTCATTGCTCAGAATGCCGAGTAGTTACTGGTATTTGTAGAGCCTAGCTCTACTAACTGGGCTACTGGACAGGCATTTGTAGTGCATTTATAGGGATGACCTTGAAGCTGACCCATTTCTTTCTGTGTGTGTGTGTGTGTGTGTGTGTGTGTGTGTGTGTGTGTGTGTGTGTGTGTGTGTGTGTGTGTGTGTGTGTGTGTGTACTAGACTGTTGCAGCTCTGCAGGGATGACAGTTTGAATGTGGCAGTGCCCATGAGGATGCTGGAGGTCTTCACCTCAGAAAGAACCTATGTGTCTGTTCTGCAGGATGCTACCTGTGTAACAGCGCTTATTGAGCAAATTTTGCACTATATGGTTCAAAAAGGTAAAATAACCACAGGCTTGTTCCTTTTCAGTCATAAGTTATTTGCACCCATTAATTGCAATCTTTTTTGTATCTGTTTTGACACTCTGTTATCTTGCTTTCTTCCTGTCTTGGTTTGTCATACTCTAGGCTACTATAAGTCTCTTTATATTTTGGTGAATCACAAGTTGCCGTCAAGTTTGGAGTACAGCGATGTCCCCTCAATCCCTCTGGCCAGCACTTTGCTGGAGCACACTCTCAAACCTCTGCACTTTAATTATGCCTCCTGTTCTGCGGACGCCAGGTAAGTGTACACACACACACACACACACACACACACACACACACACACACACACACACACACACACACACACACACACAAACACTCTCACTATCTCCCACTCTCTCTTTCATCCCGTTATTGAATCACACCGAAACATCTTTATCTTCGAGTTCCTGCATATCACCCAACCACTCCTCAAGTTCAGCTGACTCAAGACATACCCAGATATCATTCATGACCCATTCTCTGTATGAGTTGTGCGCACACACACACACACACACACACACACACACACACCCTAAAGCCCAGATAAACCATTTGCACTTTACACCAGTTGATGCGTATACTAGTAAGATTCTGTGTTCACAAGCGTGCCAGCATGTCGGCCATTAGAGAGCGCTTCTTAAGAGGTCAGGCCTCGGGGCCAGAGGAATTTCTTTGTCACTGGTGCATTCACCGAAAAATCACCCTCTAAAAGGCCCATAATGGAGAGACCCTCCTGCTCTGTTTGTCCTTCCAGGCCACTGTGATTCCGTAACTGCTTCTCCCTACTTGTTTACAACCTGCCATAAATGACCCACTGCAGCCAGGGGTGGGGTGGGTTTTGGGGGGGACACCCAGGCTGTGTTTACCCTCCATTCTTAACATTCCTAATGACAAACGACACACACTGTTGTTCTTTCTTTTCTCTCTCACCGCTGGCTGAAGAAAGACAGGGCTCGGGGTGCGAGAACCTTGTGCACACACTCACTCCGTGGGCTAATTATCACACCCGCGGCTCCACCAGATGTGGGGCTCCTTGCTTTTGTGTTTGAGTTTGTGACATTGATTGGCTCGTGCAGCTCGACAAGGGGTGAATGAGCTGCCCTGTTCATTTGGAACAAGTGACTGAGTCTGTTTTTGTCTGCACGTGTTTGAGCGGTTTTGTCTTGAGGATGGTACACATCTGGCTGATGAGGTTGTCAGGACGAGAGTCCTGTCACCATGCTCTTGTATTCTGGTGATTTGTGGTTTGTTGGTTAAAAGTTTGTTGGTTGACAAACCACTATATACTTACAAATACTAACAAAGGAGAGACACATATATTTGCACAGTCTTTAATAAGCTAAAAGCTTTACAATATCTTCTATACTTAAAGGAAAATACCGGAGTGAATTCAAGCATAGCCCTGCTGCACGAGCCTTCTAACAGCAATATACTTTGCATAAAATGAAAGAATTTTGAACAGCATAGACCTAGCGCGAACACGAAACACTTTACATTGAGTCAATGTAACCTCAGATCTTACTTTCGGTTTCCAACAGTCAGGTCCCATTGATTCAGTGTAAAGTGCCTGTTCGCTTCTGCGTTTGCGTTCGGTCTGTCTTGTACCAAATTATTTTGTTCCACTCGCTAACTAGCGCATTTAGCAAGCTCTTTCAACAGGGCTATGCTTGAATTCACTCCGGTACTCTCCTTTAATAAATACTTCAATGGACAAGGTTAACCAGGTTAACCACGCGAGGATCTTTAAGTAACACATAAGATTTTTTGGGTAATGGTGGGCCTTGGGCTTAGAATTTTACTCTATTCAGCTCTGTTGTGCTGGTATCAAGCTCCCACAATTGTGAACAGTGCTCAATATATCTGTTTTATGTAAAGGTTCAGTACACATCGTCCATAATATTAAAGATGTTTATTTAAATGTTTTGATTTGTTGTAGTTATTTGGAAGTGTTAGTTATTGGGGCGAAAATCTATCCTTTTAAATTGACCTATTCCAACTAGGTCATAAACTCCTGTAGTAAATGTAAAACTTTTCAGCCAGGAGTGGAATTTTGATGGACTGTATAGCTGTGGCAAGGTACTCTTCTCTGACGGGGAAAGTGTGCTTGCGTACATTTACTAGTTACATTTGCCATTTGCTGCCTGGCCTCCCAGAATAGATGAGTAAAATGTGCTGGATTATATTTGATTAGCTTTGCATATGTTGACTATGAAGTCTTGACATGAAGGTATCCCTTATGTCATTTTGACAGGGTTGGCACTGTGGAATTTCTAATGTCTTTCTTATGTCACTCATGATGGCTGGGTTACTTCAGTTTCCTCTCCTTACCTTTTCCACCTTCATTTTTACTTTTTTTTTTTTTAGGTTTTAGATAAAATTTCTTATTTGACTCATTCCTTTCTTGTCTCTGTTTTTTCTCTCACAGGCAGTATGTATTCTCAGCCTTCACGGAGGAGTTCATCTCGGTTCCGTTCACTGAACAGGTGTTCCACTTTTTCATCCCGGCACTGTCGGACCCTCGGCTAGCCTTCCCGTTCCAGCCCTTCCTGGCCTCCCTCCGGGCCACCGTAGTTTCTTCAGCCGCCATGCAAGCACAGGCCCCCTGGCTTCTATATTTTGTGCTCTCCGTTGGAGAGACTAACCTAGGTAATGCCCAAAGTGTGTGTTTGTGTTTGTTTGTGTGTGTGTGTGAGAGAGAGGGGTGGGGACATTAAGTGTGTACAGTACAGTATGTGTGAGAAAGCTAAAATGCCGTGTGTGTGTGTGTGTGTGTGTGCGCGCATGCAGGTTGTCTTTCTGAGGAAGGTCTGCTGCTGTACCTGAGTGCCCTGCAAACTCTGCTGCCACTACTGCCCGTATCTGAGAGCACCAGCAGAGCTGAGGTCACCAGCGACTCTGAGGATGAGGAGGAGACCAACAGGCACGCCCCGTCTTCACAGGTAACGTGCGCGCACACACACACACACACACACACACACACACATACACATGCTCCACATCACTGTGCAGACACTGTACATAATGCACACTGCTCTTTTTATGCTTCTTTTTGTAACTGTTAGCATAGTAATGAATGTGTGTTTTATTGTGAAATCTGGATGGTCCAGTGAACAATGAAGATTTTTTGGAATGTTCTACAGCTCTACCATGTGCTGATCAGCTGATTGACTTGGGGTTTCGTTTTCAGCCATTAGAAAGGCCATTTGGTTTCTCTTCTTCTTCTCTCTCTCTCTCTCTCTCTCTCTTCTTTTTCTCTCTCTCTCTCTCTCTCTCTCTCTCTCTCTCTCTCTCTCTCTCTCTCTCTCTCTCTCTCTCTCTCTCTCTCTCTCTCTCTCTCTCTCTCTGCGCTGGCAGGATGACTATCGGATCTCTGTGCAGCTGATCACAGAGGAGTGCATCCAGAAGCTGGACACCAAGCAGCAGACCAATGCGCTCCTGACTCTGGTGTGGAGAGACTCGGCCAGCGAGGAGGTCTTCACCATGATGGCCTCCATCTGCCACACACTCATGGTGCAGCATCGCATGATGGTGCCCAAAGTCAGGTCAGAACACACACATACACACACACACACATTTACAAATGCACACATGCTTATGCCTATGCATCCATGTGGTACCTCAAACTCGATCAAACCTTTCTCACATCAATAGGCCAAGTTATTGTCGGCTGCATGGAGCCTACAAGTAATTCAGTCATTGAGTGTCAAGATGGTGAACATGATATGCTTGTGTTACTACTGTCAAAATAGTCATATTCTCTCAAATAGAGGGGACTCATTCATGCAATAATGAATTAAAATAATTATCAACATATAACGAATAACAATCTAACCGATAAACATGTGCATAAACATCGAGATCATAACCTCACATTTTTATTGATTTTGAAACTCGTACATGGGCATAAAATATGTCATTGTGAAATATGTAATTGTACCATTTTAGGAGATTTTAGGCACATTTCAATAAGGTCTATTATGATACTTCAGGTCTATCATCTGTGTTTTGCCATCTTCAGCAGTACTCAGTTACTCGTGTGAATTAACTGTAGTGCTAATGATATCACTGATTAGATGAGCCGATTAGCTTTCCTGTGTACCTGACGCCTTTTACTACCAGCGCAGGAAGTGGATATCAGGACTAACGGTCTCTCCACAATTAGGGTAATTATCTGTCTCCGCAGCCTGATTGTATTAGAACAGGATATTGGGGTTGGGGGGGAGTCGGGGGTAATGGGATGGAACCAGCTTTGGTTTTATAGCCGTGTCACAGTTAGGCCTGACTGGGTCTTATTACACTGAAACGAGCTGAGAGATGGACAGAGCAAGAGGAGGAGTGAGTGAAAGAATGGAGGAATGTGGATGAATGAATGAAAAAATAAGAAAGGTGGTTTACATAGAGCCATAGTCCTCTTGGATCTGATCTGAAGCACAAATACACACACACACACCACACAGCTATGAATTGTTCAAGAAGTTAGCCACTTCTCAGTTTGATTTCAGTATTCATACAGATTAGATTTGTTAGATTTGTGTTGAGTGACCTATTATTAGATAGTTCCTATGAACCTGATTTAAGAGTTTTCAGAAGACCTCTTTCAGACATTTTCTCATTTCAGTGTCAGGGGGGTCAGATGGGCAGGTCATGGGTGGAGTATTTTGGGGTTTTGTGAGAACCAGGGTCAGATTCGATCAAGTCCACAGGGTCCACTCACTCTTGTGCGATCCAGATTACATAAACCGTAGCAATCTCGGCCTATAGGAAAGACGACCCCTGTGATGTCATAGCCATTCTTTGACCTTTGACTCTTGAAGTGGTGGTCAGGGGCAACTCCATCACAGCCCCCCTCTTCTTCACCTTGTCTCTGATGACATCCCTAAAAACACATCTCCAAATGAAGAGACTTTTAAGTGTTATTTTTGCTTACTGAACCAGTGTGCCCCCCCCCCCCCAACCATTATTGCTCTCTTCTCTTCCTCCTCCTCTTCCACTCATCCCCCTCTCTTCCTCTCCTCCTTTTTATTTGGTGGTATTTTTATTTTACAGCTCCCTCTGAGCGAAACGCTTTTACCATAAATCCTGCTCCTCGCCCCTCTATCATTATCGGATATCTGTACAAAATAATTAGCTCACTGCCCAAGATTAATTCCCGCAGAAGTGGACGGGATAGCTTTACAAGAGGCGAAGGGGAGGCAAATTACAGCCTGGCCTGATTTACAGCGTTTAAAGAAGAGGTCGGCCCTGGCCTGTGTGCTGCCTGCGTCTGCCTCCGTGCCTCTGTGCCTGCCTGGGCCTCTGCCTGGTGCTGGCCTTCTCTTCAGGGGCATCGGCTCTGAAATATACTGGATATGTATCTGAAGGAGAGGGCCTGCTGTCAGGGACAGATTTGTCTGTGTGTGTGTGTGTGTGTGTGTGTGTGTGTGTGTGATGCCATTGGATGATTAGTGGATATGCTTTGACTGTTCAGTACTCTGGATTGTCATTTGTCAGAAGGTGGATTCAAATTTGTGAGTGAAACACACAGAAAAGTTTGAGCAAAGGCCACTGATATTTACGAATGATTTAATAAGGCATTTTAGTTGTGATAGAGAGATCAATACAGCCTGTGTTTACTTTTTTTTTGTTTTTTGGTTAAACCACCTTTACTACCACTTTTGACGTTGGCTCTATAATTGGTGTTTTCTTTAAGAAGTGGTGTGAAAGGGGGACTGATGTGTATATAATCTCCCTGTAAGTGTTTACCTCTTACTTAAACAGTGGGGTAACCACACACACACACTCACACACTCACACACACTGGTGGACCTATTTAGTGTCAGGTGCATGGCTCTGGGCCCTGTGATCTGGGTTGGACTGTGATGGTGTAGTTTACGTGAGAAAAGCGCCGCCGTGGCCACCGACCTCTCAGCACTGAGGTAGCACCCAGCTGAGGTCTCCTCTTCAAAGGCCTCTCAGGAAACCTTCCACCTACACCAGCACAGGCAGCCTGAGCAAACACATCAGAGGCCTCCGCATCTGGCACTGGTCTCACCCCTGCCCCAGGATCTGATCTTTGGGGGTTGGTTAGGGTTAGGGGTCTTGGGGTCTTGGTATGTCTACAGATGACATGAGTGACATGTTAATGTATTACTAAAGGGTAAAATGGATAATGTTGGAAGGTCTCTCTGCTTTCCTGAGAAGGCATTGACAAGAGTGACATATGAGTAGGCCCATATCCATGCCCATGGAAATTTTTACAGCACAAATATGCCATGCATTGTCTCCATGCATAGTATGGAGCGAGTCTTAAATTTATTTGGACCGCCATGCTTCGGTTCACGCTTACACACTTGCCGTTAAGAATACATAAAAAAACAGTACTTCATTATAAGCTTCACAGAGCAAATTGACATCAGAAAATGAGGGTTGTCACAAATCCTTTTCCTTCTACACTGTTGATGGCAAGAAACAGTGTTTGTGACGAAGTTAAACCGGTAAACCGCTACTTTCAGCATTTTGTCTGGGATTCATATGTAAAGTCAGCAGTGTGAACGTAAACGTTGCACGGATTTCACGATTATTGGTAGAATTCGTCCACTTCCGATCTCCATACTTTTTTCATGCTCCTGACTAGTGATTGACACATAGTGCAATGCATGCTAACAGTCTTCATGCGCAGTATACTTTTCTCTGCTCTTGACAGTCATAGACGCAGATTTTTGCCGCATGGAAAGTCATACAGGTTGACTTTTAGGCATACATATGATGATGCCACAGATTGCTTCCACAGAAGTATACTGTCCCCTTGGTACCTAGAGTAGACATGCGTAATTATTGGCTAAGTCTAAATGAAAAATTGAAGTGACTTAAGCTTGGCCTAATGGGGCCTTATGCCTCTTATGGTAGTGCCCTTTGCTTGTTTTGTTTGTTTTCATATGATGAACTTTTATTCCTCTCTTCCGACTGCTCTGTTTTTCCGTCGCGTCGTTCTTTCCGCCTCTCATCCATTTTCCTGGGCATTACGGCTCCATCAGCCGGCCCCGAGTGCGACGCTGGGCGCCTGCTTCGCTGCTCGTTCCTCACACAGGCACATTTGAATCAATCTGCTGTCGCCGTTTCAACAAAATGGTCAATGCTCTTTTATCAAGGTCATTTTAATTCACCACCCCCACTCCCAACATAACACACACACACACACACACACACTCACTCTGTGACTCTTTGCGTGTGTGTGTGTTGGTGTTTATTAGTGCTTCATCTCATGATTGAAATGGAGCTTTGGTGTTCTCGCAGGCCGTAAATCACCATGTCACTCAGCGTTTTAGTGCTTTGTTTCCCATTTCAATCAAACGGGGGGCTCTTTAAGGGCAAAAAAAAGCACTCTGACCCCCCTCCACCCACCCACCATATGCATCCCTCCGCTGGTCCCCCACATGGCTGTGGCATGAACAGAAGGGCTCCCCCCACACCCCCAACCCTTGACAGGTGTCTAAAATCATTGGGTGTTTTTTATATATACACTTTAGCTCATTTGATTTCTCTTTTCACCTTTTCTCCAAATGAGGCGGAATATATTGCATAAAGGCATGTCCATTAGACCTTATTACATATGAAGTCCCACCCTTTTTTTCAGCACCCCCCACCCCTCCTCTCCTTTTTCCTTCCTTCCTTCCTTTCTTTTTCTTCCTCCATCCTATTCGCCCTCTGCTGCCCCCCCCCCATCCCTCTGTTTCTTTCCTTCTTTTTCTCTCAGTTTCCCTCTCTCCCTGTAGGCCTACAAGCCCTCTGCCTCATTAGAGTGAAAGGAGACTGACTGGCCTGTCCAGGTCAGATGCCTCTTATCGATGCTAATACAGAAGCTCATAAAACATATCCTTTCTCTCTCCTATTCAAAAGCTTCCATCTTGTTTTTTTTTTGTGGTCATTTATTCTAGAGGTGATACCTGCCATTAGGTGAGAAGTCTGGGTAGAGATGTGGGGGGTGAGTGTATCTGTGAATGTGTGGGGTGGGTTTGAGTGTGTGTTTTTGTGTGTGTGTGTGTGTGTGTGGGCGCGGGGGGGACAGGGGGGACAGGAATGTGTAGGTTTGAATGAGGATTGAGTGACTGGCACATAAACAAGTTGCTGTTGGGGATCCTCACACCAAGGTGTCAGAATTGTTCAGGCATAGTTAGCTCTGTCCCACACACCTTTTAATGTGCTCTCACTCACTCTCACCCACCTACCTACTCAGCTGCTGGGAGAGTGGTATGTGGAAGCATGCAGACCTAGGAGTGTGTGTGTGTGTGTGTGTGTGTGTGTGTGTGTGTGTGTGTGTGTGTGTGTGTGTGTGTGTGTGTGTGTGTGTGTGTGTGTGTGTGTGTGTGTGTGTGTGTGTGTGTGAGTGAGTGTGTGTGTGTGGTAGTCCTCTACTTCAGCCTTCATTGTCCTGCTTCTGTGGCCATTAAGCAAAATGGGCACCCCCCCCCCCCCCTCAGGAAACTAGCGTCTGTTTACGAGCCACAGGCCAGGCCGCTAGTTTACTAATGGAGGGTGCCTCACCTAAATAAAGCTTAATGGCTCATTTAATCTCCCCTCGCCAAGCACGGCCGTTGCCCAGAGAGAGCAGTGTGTGTGTGTGTGTGTGTGTGTGTGTGTGTGGAGAGGGGGGGTGACAGGAGGAGCAGAGGAAGAAATGGGCACAGCGAGGGAGAGATGGAGAGAAACAAGGGAGTAGTGATCCATGGATGTGTACATGATGTCTTCATCCTCCTCCATGTCCTTCATGGGTGTCTGTAGCTTTCGTGGCTAAAAAATTGCAAAGAGTACACAGATGCATTCTGGGATGTACTCAAGCCCTCATTGATGCCCTCAGTGTTACCAGAAGATGTATGATGTAGGACTAGCCTACATTGAACAAATGTGTTGGTACTCATGTGGTGATGTTCTTGAATTTTGTCCACAGGCCTGGTAATGTGAGAGTTTGTGCTGTGCTGAGAATAAAATGTTTTCCTTTTTTTGTCCACTGCAGGCTACTGTACAGTTTGGCCTTCAACGCCCGCTTCCTCAGGCACCTCTGGCACTTGATCACCTCCATGACGACCACAATGATCACTGGGTGAGCTTAATAACCATCCCAGATATTGAACACCAGATATCTAGGCTATATACTACACATGTACTGCATTATTACACTGCTTTTCTAACGCTGTGAAATGCTCCACCCACTTCAGTGGAACTACCCAAAGTTCTGCGGTCTGATATTTCTTTCCATTGCTAAGCACCACAGACCCCTGTTAAATAAAAACAGATCTGTAAGCTAACAGACAACATTGTTTTTCACAAAGGACATCCTCTATCTCAATCATTCAAATTACCATGAAAGCAATGATACAGATATATTTATCTCCTGGTAGCTGTGTAATAAACGGTATAGCGTTCTGTGAGGTGGTTATTATCATGTAATATATAATATGTAATATTTTAGGCCAGAGGCTTCTAGCATCACTTTGAAGGGAGATATTCCATGGTAATGACCATCTGGCAGAACATTATCCCTTATATAGTGATGATGACTAAAGTGATTGTTGAACTTTGACCCCATTCTGACATCTGTCTCTCCGTCTCTTGGTTTGCAGCTCCATGGTGTCTCTGCTGCAGGTGTTGTCCAGAGGCTCGCCCATGTCTCTGGAGGACTCCAACCGCATCATCCCCCTCTTCTATCTCTTCAGCTCGCTCTTCAGCCACGCGCTCATCTCTGTGCACGACTCCGAATTCTTTGGCTCCTCCATCCCCGGTGAGGAACGCTTCATCATACTTCCAGGTGAGGAACCTTTTTACAACTTTACACAATTTTATTTTGTTATTTCATCGTTTAATGTTTTCATTGAACCATACGCTTGCTTTGGCTTTAAATAGCCGCAGATGGCAAAAATGGCAACAAATTAAATAAACAAACCAACCATTGAACCCCATTGCCCCATTGCTGTCCACTCATCATCATCATCATAATCTGATGATGATGATGATTACTATTATTATTGTTGTTATTATTAGTCATTAGTCAGTGCCACGTTATGCTGAGTCCTCTGTGTCATGTCTCTGCCAGGCCAGGGCCAGACGTCCTCCATGATGCCCTTCTCCCTAGTCGAGCTGGTGCCCTTGTCACGCTGCCTACGGGACGCCTGCCTGGGCATCATCAAGCTGGCGTATCCCGAGACGAAGAGCGAGCATCGCGAGGAATACCTGGCGGCGTTCCGCAGCGTGGGTGTCACCACCAACGCCGCTGTACAGCAGCGCATCCAGGCGCAACAGAAGCGATGGGTGCAACTCTTCAAGGTGAGTGGTGTGGCCGACTTATGGAAGAGCATGGCATTGATATTAAATGATGTAAAATGATACAACACTTTTATGTAGTAATTTATTTAATGACCATGCATTGTCAATGATGGTATCATAGTGATGCTATTAGATTACATATTAGATCTTCAGTTCTAAGTATGCTTTTGTAAAAGGAAAGTTTTCAGCACCACAATGTTGATCTTAATCAGTTAAATATAAGAGATGTCCATTCATTTTGCAACACGTGTGCATTTTAGAAATGCAAATCTGGTATTTACAGTACCCTCACACAGTAGCTGTAGATCAGTTGCTATCTGAAAGTTTCTTCCCTCCCGGCCGACAAGGTTTGATAATGCAGTGTAATCTGGCTTTAATTACTGCCTTAATCTTGTTAAGTGATGACTTATCAGACTTTTTCCACATGCTTCACTCATAATGACTGTAGTGAACAACACTGAAAGTACTCTACCTATCTCTCTTACTCTTACTCTCCCTCACACTCACTCTCTCTCTCTCGCTTTTTCTCGCTCTCTCTCCCTCTCGCTTACTCACGCGTGCACACACACACGCACACACACCATCTTAAAAACACCCACACATATGTGCAAATTACAGCATATTAATAGACTTGAAAATCTGATGACTGTGCTGGGTAATCAGAGTACATCAGTTTTATCATCTCCTTGTCCCTGACGACCCATAAATGTTTTCCATTTAAAAGGCATGCTTGTGTTGTGCGTCTTAACGCTTTGCTCTCTTAAGTGTCTCTTGGTGCCCTGTTCCGCTCAGTAGAGACATACCTACAGTACATTTGCCTGCTTTCAAATTAAAAGACGGAGAACAGGGAGTTGTAGAAGAGAGAAGATGCAAGTTGAAGAGAGGAAAATTCTATATTGAAATCTAGAGATGTATGAGTATATATGTATGAGCAAGTGAGTGAATGAGTGGTCAAACTCTAAAAAATAAAAGGCGTTTAAGAGAAAAACAGCAAGTGAAAAATAAATCTAGAAAACATCTAGAAAAAAAGCAGATGTATAGAAGGAACAAATAAAACAAAGACCATGAGAAAACAGAGGGAAAAAACAACCTTGGAAAGAAAGAGAGAGAGAGGAAGAAAGAAAGAGAGAGAGCAAGCGAAAAAGAACAGGACTCTTCCTAAGCGATGTCAGCGGTGCAGGCCCTCCTGTCAGCTGAAAGTGGCCGTTAAAGAGGTAGGAGCAGCAGAAATGCATTTCCCAAATTGAACGCTGGATTTACAGTCGGCCGGGGCGGCGCTGACCCCTAACACGCTAATGTCCGCCTGGAGTCATCAGACGTCCCTCCGGATCTTTTATCACTTCCATTGTCAAGCTATCTATTTAATTGAAAGAAGTTAATTGAATGAAAATGATCAACTAAGCTTGTATTAATATTGCTAATGGAACTCGCGGGTTGGCCCGTGTTTGGAGAAGGGATGCCACTGGTCGAGAGTTTGGGGAGAGGCCTATTACGGTGTGCACTTAAGCCCGACAGGTCTAATTAACTGATACTTATTCATTCTGGGAGTCAGTCTTGGTTGTGGTGGGGGGGCCCTGGACGAGTCGTGTGGCGGGTACGTTACAGCGTTTTGCACTTGCCGTTATTGCCGGCTTTGTTGGAAAGAGGATTGATGGCGTCCTTAAGAAATGACAAACTTGCAATTTCCCCGACTTTCTCTGTTACTCAGTTTATGAATATCTCCGCTGTAGAAATGCAGGTGATGCTAGTATGTCAGCATTTGTGTTGAAGTGGCTGTGTATCTCTCGACCAGTCCGTTAGTTGGCTGAATCGGGCAAGTTAAGACTGAGATAAATCCCTGCGCTTTTTCTTTGTGTGTGTGTGTGTGTGTGTGTATCATTCGGGAGCGATGCGCAGCGGCACTTACTCTTCCTCAGGAGACTCGGGCCCTGATGTCAGCAGTCTGCTGCTTAATTAACAGCGCTTAATGTCCAGCGACGACTCGTTTATCTCCCCCTGCGCTGGCCACAAATGGCTCGGCCGCACGTCACGCTGGAGATTGGCTCCCGCCAAGAAGAAGAGATGCAAGCCATTTTGTGCCCCCTCACATAAACATCCTTTTATTTAAGCGTCGATTAGACAAAGATCCTCTGCCAAAATCGAACATCCCCTCTGTAAAAGGTGCTGTCTTAGATTTAATGTCTTGATTAGGTGGAATCCTTAGCTCAAAGACAAGATACCAGCCTGTCAGACTGTAGCGGAGAGATGTTTAGAGTTGTAGGAAAACATATCTGTTTCTTGTGCCGCAGATTGTTTTGAAGGGCTGTGTTAAATGTATCGTCTTAAGTATTTTACCTTATTATGCCAGCGTTTTTTATGACAAACTATCTGGCTAATGGGAGAATGAAATGCTAATCACACTGACATTCCAGCTTAATGCAGAGAGATCAACCTTGCAATTTCACTGTCCAATGCTCAGCCAACACTGAAACTGGAGCTAACGTTCACATAAGTCTTATGATATCAAGGCACAGGAGAGCTTCATCAATATATGTGTCTGTAAATGGTCATATTTTATGCTGCAATGATTTATGTGGGCTTTTTTTTTTTTTTAATCTGTTTCAGGTTATCACAAACTTGGTGAAGATGGTAAAGGCGCGAGACATCAGACGGCCTTTCTGTCCGCATGGTCATTGGCTCTCCGAGGAGGTTAACATCAGTGCTGATAAGGTACAATAGCTGCCGCCATCACCTCTAGCATTGTACTCACCCCTCACCCCTATCTGGGCACCTGTTGAAAGGAGGTTTGACATTTGCAGTTTGATACGGTATCTGAAACAAATAAGTTTGGAGAAAGCCAGAGATCCTTTTTGAACCTTTGGTAAAGTCTAAATAGAACACAGAGAAAAATATGTGAATTAGTTTTCAAAAATTTGTCAATTTATTTAAAATTGAGTTTAGGAACGTACCGTGCCCACATATTTCATTTTGAGAAGAGTTTTTAGTTTTTTAATTCTGTGATTTAGAAATTATTGGCATGTGTTGTGTGTGTGTGTGTGTGTGTGTGTGTGTATATATGGTTTATTTTTTTTATTCCCCCGCTGCAGGTCACTCAGCTCTATGTCCCTTCAGCCCGACACATGTGGAGGATCAGAAGGATGGGTCGCATCGGACCCCTGCAGTCAACACTCGATGGTAAGATGGAGCTGTGAACAGTTGCTAGGAGGCCAAGCTGTTGTATTTAAAGGGACTCTTGCTGATGAGCTTAAAATCTGTGTTCCTCAATGCTGAGACTTGAGAGATGTTTTTGTGTCTAATTTTGAGAAATGGTAAAAAGTTGTTAAAAGCTGTGATGAGTTCATTACATAATTTGCCTTTAGAAAAATATTCAATCCATTATTGTGAAAGCAAGAAAAATGTATGTAAAATAGTGTAGACATTTGGATGAGATATTCTTAGGAAAATCCCAGTGAGGTTAGAGAGGTCGTCCTTTGATACGTCATTGTTCTTATTGGTCAACCATCTTTCTGCCCAGCTCTCACCGCAATGATATCTGCCAAGGTCCAGTAGTGACAGCTCCGCTCAATTTGCGCCTGTCTGCCAGATATGCTGGCATTGTGAGCGTCTAATAATGGCATTCTTGGCAGTCGGAGCGCTTGATTGTCTATTGTTGTTGCTGTCCGCAAGCAGGAAGTCACACCGGCGTGTGTGATGGTGTCACCGTGCGAGCAGCCACCGAGCCTCCCCCTCAAAAACGTTTGAAGCTAAGGCTAGGCTAGGGATCCGCCCGCTGTCACTCCACCGGTGCGGCCGCCTCACACACACTCTTTAACACGCCGCTGCGGGTTTGGCCCCGAGTCCAGCCTCACAAGTCTCTGTCGGTTCTCTCTTAATCCCCGACACGCTTTTAAAGCCTTGTCGATACAAACCAGAGCAAAAGGTGAAGGAAAAGTTAAACGCTAATTCAGAAGCATTTGGTCCCAGAAAAAGAGATGTTTTATGCTGCCGTGTAGGTTTGTGTTTGAAACAAAGATGGAGGGAGAGGAGAACGAGTGGGGATGTGAGGGGAAAGGATAACACAGTGCAGTGCAGTGGTGTGCAGAGCAGAGCAGAGGGCACTGTATGGTAAGCCAGTCAGGCACTCGGGCAGCCTGGTGTGAAAACAAGCAGATAACAATGTGCGTCTGATCAGCCTAATGCCCACTCAAGCTCACCCGCGCCACCCATCCAATTAGGCTGAAAAGGCCTGACGGAGGCCCCATCTGCCTGCCCGCCTGTTTGCACCAGCCCCTCCTTTCATTTCCCTAAATGGACCAGGGAGGGGAGGGGGGTACTGTGTGTGTGTGTGTGTGTGTGTGTGAGCGTGTGAGAGAGTGTGTTTGTGTGTGTGTGGGAGGGGGTGACAGTGGGGAGAGACGGGGGGCACACAAACTCATGATAGATGACTGCCGTATTGACCACCACGGGGGCCATATTTTCTCCTCTGCAATGGAGATGGGGGTGGGGTGTAGGAGGGGGGGGTGGAGCAGGAGTACGATTGACTAATTGAGCAGAATGATTACACTGTGCTTGGAGATGAGGAGGTGTGTGTGTGTGAGTGGTGGTGGTGGGGGGGTGATACGTTAAACTCTGCTGGTCTGGCTCTTTATCCTCCCCCCTGTGTGTGTGTGTGTGTGTGTGTGAGGAAGGTCTAAACGATCAGAAGCCCTGCTCTAATACAAAACAAACGTCCCCGTAATGGAGATTGTCGAGCAGGTGGATGGGCATCTCACAGTCCAGTTAATTAAAAGTATGTGTTAGCCAGCAGGGGGAGGAAGGATTGAGCACTCTTTAATGGCCTTGCCACACACACACACACACACACACACACACACACACACACACACACACACACGATGAGATGAATGAATCTGGTTTTGTTGTAGCCGTTGCATGCAAGGCCAGTACTTAGAGTTCATCTGACAGTTATCCCCTTTAATAACGAGATGTTTAAGAACGTTGGTGTTTTGAAACTAGTAGATGAAAAATGGATGCAAGAGGTTATGAATGGCAATCACAGAGTCGATAAATAGATCGAGGCAAAGATTGAGACGCGACAGATAGGCTGGATGAATTACAAGCCTGTGGTGGTCAAGGCCGGAGAGATCTTTCCTCAGATGGAGGATATTTTCCAGATTTGGTTGTTTCACTGGTGACTGATGGGAGGAGGGAGGGATGGATGGATGGATAGATGGATGGATGGATGGAGAATTTGTGGAATGAAAAGATGGATGGAGACGGATGAACCAACCACAAATACACAATTATATAGAGGATAGAGAGATGGATAGATAAATGGATGGAAAGATGTAGAAAGCATGTGATGAAGACAAACAGATGGATGTACGGATGAAGTGATTGAAGGATGGTCATATTGATGTATGTCTCTCTCTCTCTCTCTCTCTCTCTCTCTCTCTCTCTCTCTCTCTCTCTCTCTCTCTCTCTCTCTCTCTCTCTCTCTCTCTCTCTCTCTCTCTCTCTCTCTCTCTCTCTCTCTCTCTCTCTGTCATTCTCTCCTTCTCCAGTTGGGTTAGAGCCTCCACAGCTCTCCGTGTCTGAGGAGCGGCACTTGGCCATCCTCACTGAGCTGCCCTTCGTTGTGCCCTTTGAAGAGAGAGTCAAGGTAAGCACTCCCATCTAACACACCACAGTGACCTGATCAAAACCACTTCATCACCTCTCCTGCTTACCCTGGATTTGGCCTTTTCAGTGTCTAAGCCCCTGTTGTTGTTTACAATAAACAACAGTGTTTTCATCATGCATCAGTAATGTAGAATGGTATCCTGTTGTTTAAGAGGGATTAGAACATAGAGTTGGAGTCATCAGTGACATGTAATCCACTTGTCTCAGTTACCCCCATTCTCATTGGCAACATGGCCCTGCCTTTGTCAATACTGCACTGCCATTGTAATGAATAGTGTGATCAAAACTGTCGAGACCAGAGCGTCGATCAGTGATCAGTCCCCAGTGACTGTTTTGTGTTTATAGTGTCAGCTCGGTCTCAACCAACCACAGTAAGCTGTTTGTTTGTTTTATTTTGTAAACATTATTCAGGGTTATTTTGGGCAATGTAAAGAACGGGAGACTGTCATTTGGTTTTGACTGACTGTGCCTAGGATTTCTTTTTTCTTTCTTTCTTTCTCTAACATTCTCTTTGTCTTTCTTTCTCTCTCCATCCATCTGCTGCGTTGGCTGGGCAGATCTTCCAGCGGCTCATCTATGCAGACAAGCGTGATGTGCAGGGAGATGGACCCTTCCTGGATGGCATCAGCATCACTATCCGCAGGAACTACATCTATGAGGACGCCTACGACAAGCTTTCTCCAGAGAATGGTAAGTGCGCACACACACACACACACACACACTCTCTCTCTTTCATAGACTATTATATAATGTTAATAACTGAGGTTTTTCAGGGCTCGGGTACCTGCAGATTGAGGGATTGAGTTTGTGAGGGACAGGCTGTATGACTGGTGTCTTGTCCATTTGCTATGATGAGGCTGGTCTCAAAAGAATGAATTGATGAAATTCATGAAGCATGTTAAAGCCATTGTTATAATACACCAAATTCTTGCATGTATATTTTATGTTACACATTTTATATATACACGTGTGTAGGATAAACACACTGTTTAAGAGACGGTCGAGGCATAAACATTTGAATTATCATGTAGGTGCCTTACATTCAAGCCATCTCTATTTATGATACATATACAGACTGTAACACCTTGGTGGACGGCGACATCAGATAATATGGAAGTGCATTCCCGACACGTAAGGCCCTTTAAGTGCTGTCAAAGAAGGTGCCGACTGCCGTTATTTAGGGTTGGGTGATAGACTAACACGTAATGGACAGCAGGCAAAATGGAAATGCATTCAAATGTTATTAGACAGATTGAAGGCCCCCATGGTGTCATGCACCATCAGAGGCCCCACCTGTGCCTCTGTGTGTGTGTGTGTGTCTGTGTGTGTGTGTGGTAGGTTGGGGGGTTCACGCATCTCGCTTTTCTCCCATATAGCGTTTAAAGGTTTTTTTCCCACTCGTGTGACTTCTGATTGCCGTAGGTTTAATTGGAAATGGAGGCTGAGAGATGTTTGATACTGGGCTGTTATGACTTGCCAAAGCATGGATCCGCCGATCGTATTCCAACCGTAATGGAACGGATAAAAGGCCAGAGATCAATTCCTTTAAGTCGAGCGGCTTTTTTTACGGTGTAGTAATTTAGGTAAAACAGTGAAAGGGGTATGGCCGCTTGGTGATATGATTAAAAGGAATGGTGGAAGCTGCCACAGAAAGGCAAGCCGTGTGTGTGTGTGCGTGTGTGTTTGAGAGAGTGCAAGAGAGAGTGAGTGAGTGTGTGAGGGCTGTGAGTTATTGGAGATTTGATTTATGAATAGAGATTAATAATGCTGAAAGATGACCTTTTTTCATTTGAATATCCCTTAGCCTCTTGCATACACAGCCACTTATATACGCCATATATGTACATAAACACACATACGCACATAAATGCATAGCTTTGTCCACTGAAACATTTTCTATATAAATGTTCATAAGTAGCTTGTTGTCAAGTGTTTATGCAAGTGTAAGTCACATTTTAGCCATGTTGTGCTACACATTTTAGCCATGTTTTTTGTTCTGCCTCTGTTCTGCAGAGCCTGACCTGAAGAAGCGGATCCGGGTTCACTTACTGAACGCGCACGGTCTGGACGAGGCGGGCATCGACGGCGGTGGAATCTTCCGTGAGTTCCTGAACGAGCTGCTGAAGACGGGCTTCAACCCCAACCAGGGCTTCTTCAAGACCACCAACGAGGGCCTGCTTTACCCCAGCCCCAGTGCTGAGATGCTAGTGGGAGACTCCTTCACACGCCACTACTACTTCCTGGGCAGGATCCTGGGGAAGGTAACCCTCCACACCTCTCCAACCGTGCAACATTATAGGGGCCCATTCTTTCATCCATTGTATCCATCTATCCAACCATCCATCCATTCATCCATCCATTAGTGTACAATATGGGAGTGGTCTTGTAGGCACCTAAATTTGCTTGTTATCGATATAGTGTTGCATTGTCCTCTGGTTAGCTGAGCTACATGGTGATCCGTGATTTTGTGTGTCTGTGTGTGTCTGTGTGTGTCTGTGTGTGTGTGTGTGTGTGTGTGTGTGTGTGTGTGTGTGTCTGTGTGTGTGTGTGTGTGTGTTAATGGGACCGATGATGAGCAGGCAGTGTTAGTTGTTGGTGTTGTCTGAGTGTCGTCTGATGAGTCTCCTTCCACCTCATTGAGCTCCAATGGCGGTAAATGGGTTTCAGTGTGTCCAGGGTGGTGCAAAGTTTGCTCCAGTCGGATGATGGTGTGTTTGAATGTGTGCGTGCATGACTGCCTAGGCCTCTAATAGGGGAGGAAAGAGGAAAAACAAACCAATCCATTTGAAGCAGGTGCCACACAAGCTAGCTGTGAGGACACAAGATCTTAAGAGATTTCTGTCTCTCTGAGAGAGAGAGAGAGAGAGAGAGAGAGAGAGAGAGAGAGAGAGAGAGAGAGAGATCTGTGTCTCTTTTTGAATATGAGAGGGAGGGAGAGAGAGAGAAAGAAAAAGTAAGAGAACGTGTGTAAAATAAAAGCTCCAAACATCAACTGGGTTATGAGACACCTGTGATGTTTTGTTTGTGTTTTTTTTTTTCTCTCTCCTTCTGTGTGTTACTATCTGCTTTCCTGCGGAGCTGTGATTACTAGGTCGGTATCGGCGCTGTGTTTGCAGGGGAAATGAAATCATGGCGTTTGCATGGCACACCTTTACTCTGGCCACATTGAAATCTCATTAGAACCCTGTGGTATCCCAGAGAGAAAGATGATAAGGCACTGGTCAGTGTTTAATGACCATTATTATAGCACATTATTATTGCAATAGAAAAGCCATTGGCTAGGTAAATAGACGATCTTGGGATATTGGCATTGCTTACAAAAGGGAACTGTATTTCATTTGCTCTTTTGCTTATGAACTTGAGGTTGTGTTTATATGTGGTGAGTTTGCCATGGGAACGGGAGGTGGTCTTGTCTATACAATCCACTCACATTGACCTATCAGGTGATGTACACAAAGTTTGTGTGTGTGTGTGTGTGTGTGGTGATATTTCTTAGCACAAGGCTCTTATTTGCCCCCTAGTGGTGAGTGAGTGCTAGTAGGTTATTGATGTGACCCCCCCCCTTCCTCTCTCTTTGGATTAATGGGAGAGGTCGGAGGTCAGAGTTCAGGTTCAGTGACTGAGGCAAGTCAATGACTGGCAGTCTGGTTTGCTTGATATACGTCCCTTGTTACTATGCGCCCGTATGTCTGGCTTTATTTTTTTTACTACCCACCTAGTAAGTAGTCTGCAAAAACAGTTGAACACGGTTAGCCTAACACATCATGTTAAATGCTTCAAGTCCTTTGTATATTGAAGCCCTTAGAGGCCATTACTATCTCACTACTTTTAACTTTTGTGTTTTGGTGAGTTTCTAGTGAAAAAGGAGCTAATATTGTATTGTATCTCAAAGCAAAGGCAAAGCAGTCAAATCCTAATATGAGAGAGAGTGTGTGTGTGTGTGTGTGTGTGTGTGTGTGTGTGTGTGTGTGTTTACTCAGAAGCATGTTTGGTCATTTCTGGGGGCTTTACCTGTCAGAGGCTCTCGGCCCCATTAACCCAGGCAGCGATTTGTCCTCTGCTTAGCCCAGCGGCTTCCTCCCTGTCAGCCGGCATGCTACTTATTAACCTCTAATGTTTTTAAACGCTCTCCAATGCGCCGCGCGCCAGGCCATCGGATGCTAAGATGCGGTGGATAGCGGTGATGATGGCTGGATAGATGAGGGAAGGGACAGATGGTAATTAAGAGGGGGGTTGGGTGGGGGGATGGGGGGTAAGGAATTAGCTCATGACAGCCCCCCCCACCCCACCCCAACGGGACGGCTCCATTAGCCGATGATTCCAGCGCTGTGTTTGTGTAGCCGTCCACAGCGGCCGGCGCTAAATCAGCCGGGCTGAGTGGGCCGTGAGGAGGGGCATCACATAAATAAGCAGCCCAGGCCACCCTGGTAATGGAGTTTTGATCTGTTTTACAGTCAGGAGCATCTCTGTCTCTCTCTCTCTCTCTCACACACACACACACACACACACACACACACACACACACACACACACACACACATCACACTCTCTCTCACACACACACTCTCTCTCTCTCTCTCTCTCACACACTCTCTCTCTCTCTCTCTCTCACACACTCTCTCTCTCTCTCTCTCTCTCTCTGTCTCTCTCTCTCTCTCTATACCTCTCCCTCTCTTCTCTCACCCTCACACTGTAATTGAAGGCTATTCAGTCCTCTTAGCATAGACCTGTAAGCACACACCCACCTCATTTCTTCCGCTGGACATGCCGGAATCTTCTGTGATGAGAAATGGCCAGTCAGCAGGCTTGTACACCCCCCCTCTCCCCTCCCTTCCTGATCTCTCTCAGCTTTTTTCCGAACTAATGGCAGAGGCAATTAAGGTGAGGAAATTAATTTGAATTTGACTTTCAATTAACCCCCTTCTCTCTCTCCATAAATATAGTCCAAAGTGGCAGAGTGAGTGGGGGAACTGTATTGATATTTGTTTAGCGGCGTTATAAAGGGAACCGATATAGATTAGAGTTGCATCATCAGTGCGCTATGAAGCGGAGCTGTCACACTTGATTGTTGAAACTGATTTAACTCTTTGACAAACACACACACGTGCGCAGTTTAGTATTCATTGCCTGCCTAAGAATATTCAGTCCTAATGCTCAATAGGGGAAGTTATTGTCAGAGGTAATGTATTAAATTCAGGCTTGAGTGTGATGCATTGTGGTCTCTAGAGTGTGTGTGTGTGTGTGTGTGTGTGTGTGTGTCAGACGCAATGACACAAGAGGGGACTGGGAATAAGAACCAAAATGGAGGATTATTGTAGTTTGTCCTCCTTGAGCTAAAACGGCAGCGGTACTTAAGGAGACTTACTTGTCATTTGACTTTTACTTTACGAGTCCCATTACTTTATCGATGTCAAAGTCCCTCAGTCTCACACCGGTGACTCATTGTTTGTTAATGTGTATTGATTGCTTTTATGCCGTAATTTAAAAAAATATGGGATGATTTCATCATTTCTGCCACTGATTGACGTCAGTAAATGCCCATATTTTCACCCTTCAAAAATGAGACGTGTGTTAGCAGGTAGAAGACTTTTAGATGTGCATTAGGTTGTTTATTTGTTCTGTGGGCACAGGAGTCGGCCGCTCTCTACCCTCTCCCTCGCTCTTTCTCTCCAAACAGGCTGGCCTTGTTTTAGTTTGAGTTTTAGCTTGCGTTTGTTTCTCTTTTGCTGTGTGTGTGTGTGTGTGTGTGTGTGTGTGTGTGTGTGTGTGTGTGTGTGTGTGTGTGTTTGTTTGTTTTTGTGTGCGTCCTCTCTGTGCCTTTGCCTCCATCCCTCTTTGTCCCTCGCTTGCTTTTCCCCTTTCGGCTGTCCCTCTCTCTTCTGCTCTCATGTTTTTGTAGCAGCATTAGGCCAAATCTACCAGTTTTACTGCTCCGCATTAAAGTTGCCCAGATCCAACGTCCTGCCAACCTTCACACACACACACACACACATATATATACACGCACACACACACTCAAACTCATTACGGACCTCCCCCACCCCTGTATATTTTACAGGTCTCCTTAACATCACACAAGTGGCCAGCATGCTTTCACTGAGCACCCCCCCTTCTAATATCCCTTCATCTCTGTCTTCCCATTGCGCTCTCTCTCTCTCTCTCTCTCTCTCTCTCTCTCTCTCTCTCTCTCTCTCTCTCTCTCTCTCTCTCTCTCTCTCTCTCATTTCTCTCCTTCTAAACTTTCTAGAAAGTGAGGGCATGCGAGCGAGGCAAATGAGTGTGCATGAGTGTGTTCAGGGGCAGACAGAGAAAGAGTGAGAGAAGGTTACAACTCCTGATTGATAGTGATGCGTTTGGAGACGCATTATATTTTTATTGATTCTTAATGTTGTAAATTAACAAATTAGCCTGGCAGCTAACAGAAGGCCCCCGGAGCCGCTGTCGCCGCTTACCCCGCTCACCGCGCCCGCATTTGCATTAATTGCGTTGCCACGGCACTCACTTATATTAAAAGGCCCAGGCCCACAATTAATCCTTCTAGCACCCTTTTTTACATTCCAAGTCATTTTGGCACAATTTCTGGCAATAAACAGACATAAATAACACACACACCATCGCCCGCCCGCATACACACACACACACATCCGGCGTGAAAATGCGTTCCCGCTTTTCCCTCGCGTCCTTTATGCCGCCACTTCCCGGCAGCACAGGTTATTGATAGGCTTCAAACAGGGAGAGGGGGTGCGGTGGTAGAGGGGCGATGCATATGTTCTCACAATGACTGGAGTGTGTGAAAAATGCTAAGTGGATTATTTAGCATAAAAAATGGTGGCCTGTTGTTTTTGTTTTGTTTTGTTTTGTTTTTTTTCTCCCTCCCTCCCTCCTTCCTTCCTTCCTTCCACTCTGCCTTGAAGTAGCACGATTAACCTGTGTTTAGAAAATAGCGGGTGATTTACGGACGCGACGTGCGCGCGTGTGTGTTTAAAGATGCATGCATTATGGAAATCTGCCTGAATTTATAATCCATTTAGCTGATGTGCCTTGGAAAGGGTGGGTCGTTTAGTGCAATCATTTATAAAAGGCCCCTGTATATTTTAATGTGATCCAATCTGCTCTTTTGAGGACTATTCCAGTACATTAGCTTTGGGCTTTATGACTCACCTGCTCCTAGCCTCTGCTTGATGGCGCCTTGGGTCAAGGTGAGGATTGACATTTATAAAGTTTTAGGCAGCTGCTGCTGGCATTTCCTGTGCCTGTTGTGGGGGGTTGGGGGTGGGGGTGGCACACTTTTGATAGATTGCCCTCCGAGTCCTCAGTGTGTGAGCAATGGTGTGGTGTTAATGTTGCTTATGTGGATATGGGTGCGTGGTGGAGGTAAAATTTCTTTTCTTGCTTACCACTGCCTATGTGGTTGCTGAAGTCTGTTGCTTGACATATCATTCTTGTACTCTGGAAAATTGGTATTCAAGCAAAATTGAAGCAACAGGGAAGTTTTGATTGAAAACAAGCAGTCTTACCATTGAAAAGGCCTGCTGAAACCTTACTACTGTTAGCTGTTGCTGTTCTCGTTAAGTGGCCTGGGCCATACTGTGGAATATGTATCATACATAGGATACTAGTCGGAAAGACTGGGTTTTCCATGGCCCGAGTCATGAATGTTGTTATAAAAAGTGTCAAATTGTCTTCTTTTTCTTTAAAAAATGTAAGTGTTTAAATCTTCCTTTGCTTCTCCTGTTCTAGGCCCTGTATGAGAACATGCTGGTGGAATTGCCCTTCGCCAGTTTCTTCCTGTCCAAGCTGCTTGGCACGAGTGCGGATGTGGACATCCATCACCTGGCCTCCCTGGACCCAGAGGTGTACCGGAACCTTCTGTTCCTCAAGAGCTACGAGGAGGACGTGGAGGACCTGGGCCTTAACTTCACGATAGTCAACAACGACCTTGGAGAGGCTCAGGTACGATTGTTTTCTCTTTCTTTTTCCTTCTTTTTCTTTTTCTCTCTTTTTTAACTCTCTTCATAAACCCTTTAATTCACCTAGCATTTTTATTTGTTTGTTTATTTATTTTTTCTCATACGATTCCACAATTCTCTCTCTCTCTCTCTCTCTCTCTCTCTCTCTCTCTCTCTCTCTCTCTCTCTCTCTCTCTCTCTCTCTCTCTCTCTTAATATTTTCATCAGCCTCCTTTCTACTCTTTTCTGTAGCTCTGGCTTGACTCTATTCCTTTGCTGTTAATGATTGATGTTGGCCCTGTGTGTCTGCATTCTGAGCAGTGAGAGATAAAGCACGTCCCCTCTCTGTCCCTCGCCCCCGCGCTGACTGGCTGCGGCCGGGCGGCTGAGTGTGGCGTGGCTGCCAGAAAGAACGCCTCTGTTGACCATCCCACATAAGGCAGCTGTGAGAACACACACAAGAGCACCAATTATCAACTGCCACTGATAAACCAGTAGACACCACCTCACACACACACACACACACACACACACACACACACACACACACACACACACACACACACACAAACATTCAGTCATTCTGTCACAGACACACACAAACACACCTCTCACATACCTCCCTCCCCATAGATCTAGACACGGACATAAAGCTCATCCATTGCCTCTCTCACCATACAGTCACAAGGTTGCCTGATTTGCTGACGGGGGTATGATGGGTGGTTTGTGACATGGGTACGTGCGTGTGTGTGTGTGTGTGTGTGTGTGTGTGTGTGTGTATGTGTGTGTGTGTGTGTGTGTGTGTGTGTTGGGGGGTGGGGGGTACTATCCATCAGTGTTTACTAACCATCAGAGTTTGTGCCCCCTCTGTGGCACCCTGAAGCTGACTACCCACAGTCACCACCACCATTTTTTTTTTTTTTTTTTTGTAAATAGGCCACAAAATGGCCTCCTCCCATTGTGAAAGGGCACCGCAGAGGCGATATGGGAAGCCATTTATGAGAGATTAGGCACATTCATAGTAGCCCTGCCCTGCCGGTGCCCTCTGCAAGACAGACGTGGCCATGATAAATTTTCCACAGCGCCGTTGGAATCACCCCGCACCTCGCTGAGGAGCACGCCTCGCGCTACGCTATTTGGCTGAAGGACGTGTTAGTGCCACCGCCGCCACGTTTGATCTGACTCACGGTTCGCTTGCGAGATTGTATGTATGCACCTTGTGGAAATGGAGGAAAAGTGCTCGTCTCTCTCTCTCTCTCTCTCTCTCTCTCTCTCTCTCTCTCTCTCTCTCTCTCTTGTGGTTTTCAAGTGTGCAGTGATTAATGCTGCAAACCTTTTTCTGCAATTTTCTGACTGGAATCTGTTCATATAATCAGGGTTAAAAAGTCATGATGGCTGCTGGCCATTCCATTATGACAGTCCTCTCCCATACACACACACACACACACACACACACACACACACACACACACACACACACACACACACACACACACACACACACACACAGAGCAGAAGTATTGAGATGGAGATTGAATGGGTGCTTTGAGCTTTTCTCGTGCAGGTTTGCTGAGGTGTCTGACCTCTCCAGATCTGCCACACTAAAGTTAATTGGATGTAGCTCCCCTGGTCATTGTGTGCCAAACACTGAAAGGCCCAGCTGTCTCTGGTGCAAAGTTGACCATAAGCCCCCCCCCTCCTTTACACACACACACACACACACACACACACACACACACACACACACACACACACACACACACACACACACACACACACACACACATTGAATATGACCCATTGTAAATGATTCTGCCACAATCCATATGTCTGAGCAGAAGAGAATATTCATACGCTTTCAGTCCGTAGAACATCAGTCAGTGTTGTAAACTATTGCAGTGCTTTTGCCTTGTGAGACATAAGGTAATGTTATCGGACAGCTGGATGAGGCATCTTTTTGTGCCGTATTTGAAATAAATGAAATTGTTCCATTGTTGCCAAAGGACTGGTTTCTGTGTGCGGAAACAGGATTTAGGAGGACGAGGCCAATCTGCGAAAGGATATAAAGTGGTCATTTTCATCTTTAATGTATCAAGCACAGACAGGGGATGGTGTGTGGATGCCTCATTTGCGTTCTCTCTCTCTCTCTGTGCCTGATGGTCTCTCACAAAGTGGGGTGTTTGTGTGTCTGTTGCTTCCAGGTGGTTGAGCTGAAGCCGGGCGGCAAGGACATCCCAGTGACCACGGCCAACCGGATAGCCTACATCCATTTAGTGGCCGATTACCGGCTGAACAAACAGATCCGACCGCACTGCCTGGCCTTCCGGCAGGGCCTGGCCAACGTGGTCAACCTGGAGTGGCTGCGTATGTTTGACCAGCAGGAAATACAGGTGTGTGTGTACGGGTGTCAGGGCTTACTGTCATTCATAAACTCACTCTCTCTCACACACACTATCCAAATAGACACTGAATCCATCTTATGCTTGTAGTACACACAAAAAGGCATAATATACTGAACTTATTCCACAAGGAATGGCTGAACAGCTTGATAACTTAGCTGGGAGTTTACATTTATAATTTGTACCTACTGTAGAAACAACAAAGCTTTGTCCTCTTTCAATTACTAGGGCTGACTATGTTTTAGGTAATAATCTGTCTCTTCTCACTCATGTAGGTGCTGATTTCTGGTGCTCATGTACCCATTTGCCTTGATGACCTAAAGAAGTTCACAAACTATTCAGGTCAGTCCTGCTGATATTACCAATGACTTGTTGACTACCTGTTCACCCATAGTTCACCCATATGACTTAATAATAACCTAATTTGGTGTCATTTGACTGATTCAAAGTATTACTTCTCACCTTCAGGTGGCTACTCGGCCAACCATCCGGTGATTAAGATCTTCTGGGAGGTGGTGGAGAGTTTCACGGACGACGAGAAGCGCAAACTGCTCAAGTTCGTCACCAGTTGTTCACGCCCGCCGTTGCTCGGCTTCAAGGTCGGAGTTCACGCAGAGTTCAGCCCAAGTTTTGTGGTCGCACCCTATTTTTCCCCCGATGACTCGTTCATTGTTGCGCCTCCTCTTATCGATGTTGCTTTTTACACATTGTAGAGGCCAGCAATTCCATCACTCTCACTGTGTGTGTGTGTGTGTGTGTGTGTGTGTGTGTGTGTGTGTGCGTGCTCTGTGGTGGTTGTGGAGTGTTGTGGAATGGTGGCCCTTAATGGGCATGTAATGAAAGCAGCTCTGCAGATAAAGTCTCGGAGCGATCATTTCCCCATCATGCGGCGATAAGGAGCTGTGAGATTAGCGCTTATCTTCAGCAGCTACCGGTGCTCTTCGGGGCCACGACCTGCCGCATTATTACATGATTTGAGGCTTTGCCCGTCTCTTGACTCCGGTTTCAGCGGCCGCTCAACAAACACTCCGCCGCCACGCAGAGGGCAGCATGAACTCCAATTGACACCTGTGGTGAAAGAGACGTGCCATGTTGCGTCATACCTCTCAAAAAGGTCTCCCACCTCAACCCCCCCTATGGCTGGGTAAACACTAACCTGTCTGAAAAGACACCTCAGAATTCTGAACTTTTTGGAAAGTTCACCATAGAAGCTTTAGGTGTGTGTGCGTGTGTATGTGTTTTTTGATTTTTTTTTTTCTATTAAGAACGTAAAGCACAAACCAAAGCTTTCTGCATTGTTTGATACCACCTCTTGTTCATCATAGTAAGTGTTGCCTACTGTTGCCAGTGAGACTTTGTAGCATCATAAACGGCAACTTTGGTTTTGTTTTTATCTGGCACCGATAGCTCCTAACAGACAGGGTGATGGTGGCTTTTATCGGAATTCCATTACTGTGCCATCAACTGTCAATTTCGGTTACAGAGCACTCTCTCCTCCTTCAATCTCTTGATTGAATAGGACAGTTAAAGCTTGGGGAAGATGACAGAAAAAAATCTCCATTGAAATCCATTAGCCGTTTATTGCCTTACTTAGTCTAACCAGGCTCCATAATTGTTGTTTGATTGGTTTTATTAAGACTGTTTATGACTGCCATTAGGTTTAAAAATATCAAAGAGCTCCTCTCCTCTCGGGGTAAAAACGTTTCTGAGAGACCCTTAAAAACGCAGAGGTACGTGCTGCTCCCCCCAAGTCGGCAAGTGTACCTGTTTTTAATGAATTTGACTTTGGGAGGGACAGACGCTGAGAGATGGAAAGAGAGATGGAGCAAGAGAGAAAAAAAGATGGGGGGAGTGTGAATGAGAGTGGCGATTGGAAGAAAGAGATGCCCTCTCACCTCTTCCGCCTCTGCAGCCAGCTCAGCCTTAATTAGGTGCCGTTAAACGTCCCAGAATTCATTAGGGGAGAAATAGCCCTGTCAAGAGAAGCCATTTAAAAAAGATGATGGAAACCTTTTTCTCAAAATTATCGCCTGCACCGTGACACTTCCCCAATAACCAACGATAGTTTAATACGGTAATTGTCAGAAAAATGGCCTTGTTAAAGCGAAGCGGCCTCCCCTCAGCCTTCGGCCCACCCCAGAAGCGCTAAACGGGGTTCGTTTTGGGGACTGCCCACCTCGCCAGCGCAGATGTCTCCCCAAGGGCTGCTGGGACTGTCTGTCCAACAGGGTGGAGGGCAGCGCCGCTAACGGGGTCAGTCCATCTGCAATCAGAGGAGAGGTGAGAAGGTCGCGGGCTCTCTAGCAGGAACAGATTAGGTGAACGCGCAACCAAATGAACACAGATTGGGGGGCAATTAAGGAAGGTGGCCCCAGTCACACCAGCTCTGTCACCGTTAGCGATCTCAAGGCAACAGTCTCACCAATCACACATACAGATTCAGAAGAACCTTGCATGGTTCTATTCACTAAATCAATTAAGCTCCAGCCACTCGTCATTTTGTGTCCTGTAGCACTTCCATTAGAAATAAAAAAATCAATTTTATGGGTTCTTTTTAGGGGTATGCTCACAGCAGTTGGAGGTTGGAACTGTCATTGAATCCTGTGTTTTGTGTTTCTGTGTGTAGGAGCTGTACCCAGCCTTCTGTATCCACAATGGCGGCGCAGATCTGGAGAGATTACCCACTGCCAGCACTTGCATGAACCTCCTGAAGCTTCCCGAGTTCTGTGACCAGCACCTGATGAGAAACAAGCTGCTCTATGCTATCGAGTCCTCCGCAGGCTTCGAGCTCAGCTGAGGGAAGGCCTTTGAGTGGGGGTGGGGGTTGTCACGGGAGCCCCACAGACCTGGACAGAAAGTGAAGTTTGTGTTGGTGTCAGTAGTGATTGTTGAGAAAATGGTGGTCAATGACCACCATGGCAACAATCAGAAGGGCAGAAGCGTGATCAGACAGGCTGTGCTTGTCTGTTAAAAGGCTACAGTGATTGGCTGAGGACATAAAAAAATCACCAATCAGAGCACAGATATCTTGGGTGTTTTTCAGACTGACTATTGAAGCACTCTAAAAGGCACTAGACAGACATTACAGAACAGGGGAAAGGACATTTAGACATTTTATTTTAAGATGATGTAACGTGTATTTTAAAGAAAACCTATGTATTGAAAAAAAATGGAATGCTACTATAGCTTTTAGTTGCATTTGTGCAAAACCTACATCCTTCAGCCAAGATTACACCTTTGGGAGTTTGCACGCTAAAAATAAAATGTAAAAAAATGTACCTGTCCGATGGCAAATTCACCAAAGATTTAGCTGACCTACCACAATCAGATGCTTTTCAGCGTTGTTAACAGAAATCCTTTGATGGTAAAGCAAAAACTGAAGCTTTAGTACCGCAAACACAAGCAGACACCGTAATAAATTAAACATGCAAACACCATTTTCCACTGAAGGAAAAGCCTTGAACATCTACCTGTGTTTAGCGTTGCACTCCACGGATCAGCCGAAGGATAAGTCGAGTGACGCTAACAGAAGAGGCTGGTCAAGATTTACTGCTCGCTCAAACAGGCGGTTGGAGCACGCTCAAGCATTACATGGTCAGAGGTCGTGGAGCAGTAGGCCTTTGGGGACGGTTTGAGATGCTGATGCTGCAGAGAACAGGTGACGTGCTGCCGAGTTGCACGCCCTTCTCTACCAGGGGCCTCCCAAGGCCGCTCTTTGATTAAGTCTGCATGACCGGAACATTAACCAACGATAGCAAATATTTTGTGTGATTTCCATATTGGTTATTAATATGACCAGTATTACTTGCCATCATGAAGGTTTTTTTTTCTGTCTTTTTAAGCGTTCTTTACCATGTCAAATAAGACTTGCCCGGCATATAAGCACCTATTGTGGTGGCAGTGTGGCCAATGGTATTTGCCCATATGTACATGTCAACACATTTTCTGCGTGCTACTACTTTGCACAGTGTGTTTGTACAGATTGTATTTTCCCTCAGCCATGATCCTGTTGTGTTTTGGATGATGGCTGAAATTCTGAAAGTCCGCTGCTTAATCTTGAAAGTGAACACAGTCCATGTGCCCTGAAATACAGTTTGTCTTGAAGTAACAGTCCCTTCCCTTCCGAGTGTGGATATGTGTTTACTCATACCATGGGAGGAAGAGTGTAAATTGATATGGATTAAAAAAATTGTAGTTTTTTTTGTTCTTTCTTTTTTGCAGTTATGGATCAAGTGGTGTTTTGTGCCTTTTGTGTGATGAGGGTGTTGATTTTGCAGCGTGAAAGGTATTGAGGAAAATCTTCATGGGGATGTAATGGATTCTTGACATATAATTAAAGAAGCATCCAGTGAAGAACTCCTGAACTGGGCTAGTCCCCCTCACCCAGCAGACACATTACTGCTCACACACAAATTAAGATTGTGCGTGCTTTCGTCATAAATCTGCTGCCACCCACTGCACAAGAAGAGGAGGAATAGGAGGAGGGAAAGGAATGTTTCATCGGTCGTCTTTGGACCCTCTCCATTTCAAATGGGATGTTCCAGGTAGATGGTTAAGTGATAAACCAGGGTAGGTTATGCTAGAAAAAGTGGTGAACCTCCTAACAGAGTTATGCCAATTTAGTTTGGAGGTGCCTTCATTTTATTAACAGAACTATGTAACTGACACTTTTCCACCAGTGTAGCTATAGTGGACTATTATTTCACAAAGATCAAGTGGTGATGAACCACAATCATCTGTTTGAAATACCTTGTTCTTGAAGGGGATAAAACGGTGTTATGATTGAATCAGACACTGCAGTTTCCTTATAATCTGTCAGCATCTCTGAGGAAGAGTTTTAAATAAAGTAGTTGGTTTAATGTACTACAATGGAAATTTATAGCAATGTGTTGGCCAAGCTAGAGGTTAAAATAAGCTACCAGTTACTCCTCATCCGATGAAGCTTCACTATACTAAAGGTAGCCTACTTAAAGATAAAATGTAACAAGCAAGCTAAGCTAGTAAAATATGGCACGATACAGTATGTGAAGCTATTTTTTTTTTTTTAATTTACAAAAAAAGATATAAATGAAACAATCCAACCTGTTAAGATTTTAGAGAACAAATAATCAGGTCTCTTAAACAGTCATACAGTAGTAAAATAATTGTACTTTTTTATGGCGTAAAATTTGAATTCCACACTCCATGACAAGGATAGGTTAAATGGGAGAAGTGGTATGAGCACGTGTGTGTTTTGTTGTATCCTGATGAAAAATCCTGATTAGCCCGTGGATTTATTTATTAACATTTTTATTTTCTAATATGATTTTACCATTTAAATTGACTACAGTGCACACACATGATGGAAGACACAAATGATGACACCTTTCAGGCAGTAAGTGTAGCCTCTGATGTTCAAGCATTGCCTAGATCAGGGGTGGGCAATTATTTTGGCTGAAGGGCCACATTGGGTTTTAGATATGGGATGGGGTTTCAGAGTCAACCGGTTGATGCTGTTAAATTGGCAAGTCCCCAACCATTAGCTCCACTTTCTTGAGAGGACATAATGCAGGGTGAAAGGGGGGGGTTATATTTCATGAATTCAACAAATCTGAAAAATCAGGCCTATAATTTAATTCACCTTGGCTAAATGAGAAATTATTCTATCCTGGGAAGGCTCCACGGCCGGATTAAATGGCACAACGGGCCACATGTGGTCTGCCCACCTCTGGCCTATGGAAGATTTGCTGATTATGGGAAAGCTACTACATTAGGCTACATGGCCAAAAAAATAACATACCTACTGATAAATTACTGATAAATTCAGAAAATAGCTGATAAAGCCAAGCTACTCAGAAGTGTATTTAAACTGTTAGCTTCACTAGGCTACTTGTAGGCCTACTACTTGTACTAGTGAAGCCACAGCCAAACACTGAAATAGGCTATCTGCTGACCCCAAATGAATTTGAGCACTATGGTTTTGTTTGACCAACACTGCCATCTTGTGGCAGCAGACCCTCTAACAGCAGTGAGAGTTTACCATCACACAAAAAGATAGACTATGCTCTCTAGACCAGTGGTTGTCAAACGGGGTATGAGTTGCCTACCCAGGGGGTTCTTGAATGGGTTCTATAGTGGGTACACAATATTAATTTGTGAATGAGCTCTCAGGTCTCACCAGCATAAAGATAATATAAAAAGATCTTATACTGAAATGATCTACAATACCCATTTTACATTTTATTTTTGTGTTCACATTTTGTTTATGCAGCAATAATTACGCAAAAATCCTAATTGCTATTACAGGGTTACCAACTTTTCAAAATTGCTTGGAGTGAGACATGGTCTGACAGGGACCCAACACCATCGCTCAAAAAAAAAAAAAAAAAAAAATCAGCATCATGACCTTCAAAGTAGTGTTGTTGGTATTGTGAACAATACATGTAACACAACAACAGTGAAGGCTTGTCAATCAATGAAAAATATGGATATTTGTAAAGAGAAGTAGTAGTGGGGAAAATTTTTGAAAAATTAGTTGCCATTTCCTGCAATCTGGATTTGAGTGAAAAAAATCATACTCTGAAAAATGTCAAATTTAGAGTGACATTATTTTCTTCAGAGTGAGACCGTGAGATTGACTTTGATAGAGTGACTGTCACTCGAGATGCGTGAGTGTTGGCAACCCTGCTATTACAAAGTGTCTGTATCTCAGGGGAGAAGCGTCAGTTAAAAGTTTGGGAACCACTGCTCCAGACCAGTCTAAATGAAATCAGACTATGTTATACAGTAGGCTAATCAACGCTGGATTAATGAATTACGGTATCCATGCTTAATCTGTCTCCAGTGCCTGTAGTTAGGCGTATGATGCATTTATTACAAAATCTTCTGCATATGGTGGTGTAGCCAACAAATACTTGTTGAAGAATCTTACATTACTGACATGTTTTATTCCACTTAGGAGCAAAAAGATTGTCACATACAGTACATGGTAGATAGGATAGGGTAAATATAGTCTTAACAGAATGAGGAGATGAACTAGGCAGAGAGAGTAAGCACAGAGGTTTATTCAAGCCCATGGCGTTCTTTAGGTCGCCCCCTGGCTTTACTGTTATGCTTGGTGAACAAAAAGAGCAAAGAAGACTATAGCAGGGCTAAGTCAAATCAAATAGAAGGAGAAAAACAAGTTTGGTTGGAGAGGCCCAAATCATGTTACACCCCAGGCTCTCAGGTTCCACAGTAGACTTAATGTGGATAAAGCTGTGGTTATGTAACCTGAACAACAACTTTAATAGGAAACAAATGCCAAATGTATCATATGCTCTCGAAAGCATATTGCATAGGCCTACATCAGTAGCTACTTGTATAATTACCCATGTAGAACATTTAACAAGGCACTGGTCCTGTGCGATTTATAACTGTCTCTCTTAGTGAGGGCTTTGCATTGCCCCATAAGCTATCCTTGACACGTCACTGTTGGGATGGGTTTTGACATGAAACATGGGTAGGTGTGGGCATTCCTGAGGTGAAGTAGGCCTACATTTCCATTCACTGAAAGGTGCAAATGATGCAAAGTGGATCTCCATGTCTCCCTCTTCAGACATACAGTAGGATGTAAAACCATCTTTACTGTTGAATTTGTGTTTGGCTTCGTTGAGTTACGAGAGATTGTGCAGGGCTTTATGAAATGAAAGAGCTGTAATTAAATTGATGAGGACACTGTTGTGCCCGAGCTCCTTCATGTGCAAATCTTGAACTTAGAAAGTCACAAAACAAGTGAAACAAAGCTCCTCTGTGATGTAGCCTAACCAGAGGGAAATTACATGTTTGTTGTTGGTTGTTTTGCACCATGGCATTAAGCCAAAATTAACTATTTTAACCCCAGCCTAAATATAAAGTCTTAATATTGGGCTAAAATTGCATTTGAACTTTTAATAGGCCTACGACCAAGACTATTGTGGCAGGTTCAAGGGACATGGGCTAATCTTGTAGTTAATGTTTTCAGTTTTCTGAACTACTATGGCCGTTGTTATTTCTAAGTCTTACTCTAGATGGCGAAAAATACACTATTTAGACTCTGGCTCTGGACAGAGTAGCCTACCTCTGTCCATGTGTGGCTGTTTGCAATGGTCGCTTTGCTCTGTGGAAGACTGAATAGCAACGTTGTGTAGCTACGTCTTATATGGACCTATACATTGTTACACTTTCCTACCTGACATTACATGGCTAATAGTCCTGTGGTTATAACAAAATAACCACAAGGGGAAGTGACGTTGAGCAACTAGCGGCCACATACCATTTGGAGCAACGTCTGAGTTTGCGCAACTGAATGTACATCGTTGCGCATGGATGCGATAGGATTCAAGATTAGGTAGTCGAAAAGACTGTCTGCGTTGACAGTTCAGCACGGATGAAACGGTCGTTCGCATGAATTTTCTCGAACGCAGGTAGGCAGAGTCGATGGTCTTCGGCGATAAGCAGATATTGAGCAGCCTTTTAGAATTCGCTCCGGGGTTGATTGTGAAAAAACAGACCGAGTGTCTTTACTTACAATCACTGGAATTCATAGAAGGTTCGAACAGGACTCTGAACAAAGAACCTTTCTGGAGCCCTACATTATTGGAAGGTAATTGACATCTAAGTGTGAACTGTTTTCAACAAGTCTTCAGCTGGTAAACACTAGAGTGTAAGTGAGATAACATTGTCCGCAATGTTATCAACTCTTGTCAACATTCTGCTATTGTCAGATCACGCGGGCTATGTATTGAAAGTGTTATTATTTGCATGCATATTACCGGTATAGGCCGTAGTAGGCTATTTGTTAAAAGGCGACCTTTTCTTTTCTCACAGTTTGAGGGAGGACAAAGGCTTCATATGGCATGTTATCAGTAGATTTGCATTGTCTATGCCTATGTTTTGTGCCTTCTGTCTGTAGCTTTTCAAGGTGATGCGGTGCGCAGCTTGCATAGCAGAGAAAAGTTTGAGGCACTGCTGTGCATAGGTTTAGGCTACTATTATGTAGTTCACAGATAATCACTGATTGTCGACCAATATGGAAAACCAGCTAGTCAACTGGAAATTGAAAACCAGCCAGAAATCATTGAGGCATAGCGTAGCCTATATGTAACGATTAGTGCCTTTCAGTTTCATAATTAGCCTTACGACAATATCTCTCTCAATGGTTAACGTTAGTTAAACCTCTGCTTATTTTGGAAAATATATCCTAGGCCTATGTTAATTGCTATTAATGTTAAAGTTTACAAGTGTGTGTGTGTGTGTGTGTGTGTGTGTGTGTGTGTGTGTGTGTGTGGTTTACCTGTCAACATTTTGACCCACCTCTCTGAACCTGTCAGTTTCTAGAATGTTCTCATCCAGTCAACAGAGTTTCCCGAAGTCTGGCCTAGCTCTAGCGTTTCAGCAGGCAGCAGTAGATTGACAGATGTCAAAATACTTCATGTAATTGCAATCTCGTCTTGTGGGTTTTAACTGGTTGAAGGAAAATAGGCTTCAAAATAACTTAAGCTAACTGAAAATGTTCACGACATTGTAGGCTACATTAACCACACTGAGGCAAAGATAAAGGTTCAGCGCATTATTCACATAATTCATCACAACAAGCCACTGCTGTGCCATGGGCTAACTTTACCCATGAGACAGCAAGAGGTAGGAGGTGCTGGATATACTTATGTAGCTACAATGTGGATGTGGATTTACAATGTTTATGCCTGCCAAAGGTCAACCCTCATTGGGCAAGGACAGAAGCTTCACTGCTGTTACCCCACAGACTTGCCATAGAAACGAGTTGAATCCTCCTATGTGTTTGGGCTAATGAATTCGGGGGTGGAAACATGAGAATTTTCATATGTGGGATGTAAGCTGTTGGGATTTCTAATTGTCTCTGATTTCAAACTACAAAAACTGGAAATGATCATAGTCACTGAATGCTTCGTCCCATGATGAAAAAACTAAATCAAAGTAATCCTATAGATAAATCCCTTAGATTTGTGTGGGCCAGCTCACTGGTGAGCCATACAGTCAAATTCTGATTGTTAATGTCCCTGGTGGGTTTTACTAAGCTGGTTTCAGCAGACTCACTCACATCACAAAGATGCGAAAATGTTTCCAGTCCACCATCACAATGGCGTATAAGACTGGCATAAAGACATTGCATTGATTCAGACGCAGGCTTACCAATTGCATCTATCAAAGATGCCAGCCTACTATCTACTTCACCACTCAAGTGAAACGACACCAGCCTTGGAAACAATGTCAATTTACCATTGTATACTATTTTTATTCTTGCAATTCTTTATATGGTACTGTTTACCATGTTTGATTTGATTGATCCCCATGCTGATTGGTAATAGTTGTGGTCAGGGCACAGAATGGGGATTTAAGCTCCAGCTCTTTTTTCCCCTCAGTTTTCACAGTATCCGCCGCTCCCTAAGTTGTTAATTCTTGGCGCCATGTAGGCTATTATTTAGGTTATAGGATATGCATTGTAGAGGATCAGATAATCCACTGGAACAAACAGTAACATTTTATTTCAATGCCTGTTTCAATGCCATGACACGACGCTTAACAGTAATGACACTTTATATCTGCATCCCAAAGTGCATTTCAAAAACCGAATGACTCTTAACGACAGTCATAATCATGAAGTGTTATTAATGTTCATGATACACGTTTTATACACGTTAATAACAGGCTTGTGCCATCCTTATGCAGACCCCTTCAAAGTGTTACCGAATAGGCTTTACACTTTTTCACTCCATCACTTGCTTTTCTCAATTAGTTGCCTAGCAACCGGCAGGGAGACGTGCTCTACCGTAGAAGTCAAGTTGACCTTGAATAAGGCTGTATAAGTAATGGCTTATGGTATCTCAGCTGTACAGTTTTTGCCATATTTCACCTCTAGTGTACAAGCCGGTAGCTGTAGGCAACCATGCATAACAATTCATAACAACATATTCACCAATTTATCATATTTTTCCGCAGCTTGTATAATTTTTAATGTGATTTAATGTTAGTGGGTTGCTTTGAGTGCTTTTGGTGGTGTGATGTCTTTTGTATAATTAACTTGTGGTGTAGTGGCTTGGTGGACTCCTGTCAGCCTTTTAAAAAAGCTGTAACAACATGAATTGCTTTTTGAGTTGGTCAGTCAGCACGCGAGTCAAACAGTCATCCTCATCTAATGAATGTCTTTGTGTTGCTTGCCTCTTGGCCATTACCAGTGGAGTTTTTTTATGAGATGAGCCAAACCTCCTAGTGAAGTGAAGTGGCCACTAACTCCCACAGGCTTTTTTTTTTTTTTGCAACAAGGAGTCTCAAGAAATGTGCATTCAGGGCCTTGAATCTCATTGAAGAAAACTGACCAGGCACTCTTGAATTGTTATAGAGCTTTCAATGAAATAGCCACTGTTTAGCCTCCAGTATGCTTTAAGAGTGTGTGTGTGTGTGTGTGAGAGAGAGAGAGAGAGAGAGAGAGAGAGAGAGAGAGAGAGAGAGAGAGAGAGAGAGAGAGAGAGAGAGAGAGAGAGGGTTTGTGTGTTTGTAGATCCTGTGAGCACTGACCTGGATAGCAATGTGTATCTGTCATAGCTTTGTGAGTCCCTCACTCCAAGTCCTTAGCTAATCCTTATTAAAACTCAGGGAAAATGCAAGCTTTTAAGTGATGACGGCATTCACTCTTAGTTCATGATGGAGTTTGCATAGCATTTGTGCTTTTGAATTACTGTCCATCCTTACAGAATTGTCACAGTGTTCAGAGCATTGTGAGCAAATTTTCAAGTTGTAGCTGTTATTACATTTGAGAATCAAAGTCAAAGATACTTAAAACGAATGTTGCTGTTTGATCTGTTATTTGACACAACCTATCCTTACAACCTATAGGCTAGTTAAGTCTGGCCAAAAATATAGGCCTATTCTATTTACCCTGATTTCTCGCCGTAGACTCTATATTTAAGCATTAAGCAAAGAGAGGCCGTTATATATTGCTAATATAGCATGGCGGGGGGATGTTCTTAGGCACAAAGTGAGCCAAGCAAAGCTGAGTTGAATCAGGGAATGTACAGTGGGATCGAACATGATACAACCAATCATTATTAAGGTTTGGAACTATCAGTTTCAAAAATATAAATTGAATAACCGGCACACACAAAGCTGTTCAGTATGTCCCAAGAAAAGGAGATTAATTTGATCAAATCAATTGATATTACTTCTGAATCTAACATTTTATTTTTGTAAGATTTCCTGGCAATATTGACCAGAAGTCATATCCTGATATTTTTAGGCCGTATCTCGATATACAATATACCAGTATATCAATATTTTACAGAATGAGCCACTGTTTTGCTCTTACTCAACAGCCTGAGATATGATATCACAACCTTTATTTCTTTAAGACAATCATAGGCTATTAAGTACCGATATGACAAATGATCGATATGATGATCGATATGACATTTATACTGATATTGATGTATTGCCCAGCCATAATAGAAGCTATGATGAGGAAGGAGGAAACATTGGTCAGTTCTTAATGCTTTCTCATCTCTCCTCTACTATCCTTCCACCACCTCCCTCGCTCCCCCTGGGCTGCTTCCACGCTCTGTGTTCGTCACTCTTTCCCCTCGTTTATCGTGAGCTGACAGTGAGCAGTTAGGACAGCTGTGCAAAAGGAGCAAACAAGCGCGAGGCCATCGGGCAACCGCCTCACCACTCCACTCTCTCACATCTGCTGACTGCACAGCCAGTCAGACTTGTCACTTTTGTGAAAGGGAAAGAAGAGGGCAAAAGCCTGGGGGGGAGATGGATGGAGAGATAAAGACTGAGGATGACAACCAGAAAAAAATAAATAAAAGAGTGACGAGAGATGCTGAGCCAATGCCAAAGAAAAAGACTGAGATAAGAATTCCAATGCAGTTGTGAGGTAGGTGAGAACAGTGAAGGTCAGGCATGTGTAGAATACCTGATGAGCCACCACTGCCTGTCAGTGACAAATGATGAGACCTAGCCCGAGACGCTGCAGGAATATCCCATCCCCAGTCTTTTTCCCATCAGGTTAACCAGCGTTGGCATTTCTAGGGTGCTGAGAGAGAGTATGGCATCTCATGATGCCAGCCAAGTGCTGGCACGATGGCCATCCAAACACCCCTCTTAAAGGCCAGTGCCAATATAAATAGCAAACAAACATGATATGACCAGTCTCCAATTGGAACTAGTCACTCAACAGGGTGTTATTTTTACCCTTTTTCTGTTTGTTTGGCTGTGTCATTGGTAACAGCACAGAAGAGTGTGGCAGTTTTGATAGTGGTGGTGGACAGGCTGCTGCAGTCATTCAGAGGGGAAGTGATGTAACAATAGCCAGTGCAATAACATTAAATGTTGTGCAAGTGTTGAAGACGAAATGTTGAAGAAATAGGCGAATTGTTGGGTGACTATTTCCTTTATGTCTAAATGAGGGTATTGAATAGAGGAGAAATATTTCTGGTTAATTGTGTCTTGTTGAATTGGTTTTGTGAAGCATTTATCATCAAAATATGAAAAAAAGAAAAAAAAAAACACAGAAACAGCTACAGTATTTATTTCTTTTATGCTTGTGACGTACCCTTAGCTGGAATTTATCTTTTAGAACATCTCTTTGTGCAAGAATTGCCTGAAGGATAACTTATCTCCTGATGATGCATTTCACCAATGGGGGTTAGCCCTGTCATTTTTGTGGTTGATCATCAGATGATCTGTTTGTAAGGCATCAGTATATTAAGTACGGAATAACACAAGGATTTGTGAGTCATCTGATGATGATTATGGCTCTACGAGAGGACTTTGCACCATTTAAGGCTCGATTTGGAATTATTACCCCACTACAGACCCCAGTCACAAGGCCAGAGCGGGAAATCAATCTCTCACTGACTCTCTCTCTCTCTCTCTCTCTCTCTCTCTCTCTCTCTCTCTCTTTCTCTTGCTTCCTTGCACTGTGTCTGTTGCCAGCTTTTCCACATTCTTTCACCCTTCTTGTCAAGGACTTTATCGGAGAGCTCCCCCCATCCCCCTCTCTATTCCTCCTCTCACTCTTTATCAGTCATCACACCATCACGCCATTCCTCCATCTCTGTCCTCCTTTCTTCCCAGTTCCCTCCGGACAAATGTCCATGATCCTGCCGACTTCACCACATGTCCTGCCATGTTTTTAGGGGATAGTGTGTTTACAGCCAGGAAATGAAAGACAGTAGCCTTAACACTGAGCTCAGGTGGCGTGTGGCTCTTACTCCCCCCTGCGCAGAGGAAAGATTTACTGTCCCGGGCTTTGAGCTGCAGGGCCTGTTCGCATCTCACAGCATGGCTAAACAACGCTGCCAACACGACTTGTATGGACACATCGCCCAAGCCCAAAGAAGCGATCAAATGACACTAATGCGGGAAGGATAAAGGCAGTTCACTTTCATTACAAAGAACACCACCTTCGCTCTGCACAGTGCAGGTTTGTGTGTTCTGAGGAGCTCTTGTGAGCCATTTTCTGAACTCTTCTTCCTCTTTGTGCCTCTCTGTCTTGAGAATCAGATGTTGTTTGCCCGACTGAAAGTCAATCAATGTGAGGCAAGAAGGTGACTGCAGTGAATAGACAGAGGGCTTGTGTGGAGACAGGAAGCTGATAGGGTTTGGCTTAGCAGTTAAACGTGCTCATCTCCTCCCCACTGTTGTTTCCTGTCCTCAAAGCAATTCTGCTGTGACCCTTCGATTGCCTGTGACCTACGGTTGGGGGTTTCCTTGAAACTGATACAGGTGCGCACTGCGCAGACATAACTAATGTGTGTATGTTGCACACAAAGACACGCAGGATCCTTGGTCTTACGGTAAACGGTCAAACTGCATAGTTTCAATTCTCTCCTTTGAAACAGGTAAATTATGCTTTTGGGCGAAGATTGATTCTGATGCTTTTTGATACACACACACACACACACACACACACACACACACACACAGTCATACACATGAAGACCTGCTCACTATGCACACACCATCAAAACAAATACTGTAGGTTGAGTAGCAGCAGTGAAGAACAAGAGATGAGTGAGAGAGAGCTGGAGAGAGAGGGAGAAGAAGAAGAGAGCTGGAGAGAGGGAGAAGAAGAAGAGAGGATGAGAGCGCGTACAGCACATGCTAAAAGTGATAAAAGGTTGAAACTCAGAGCAGCTGTTGTGGATATCCTGCTTAA
>JAODXP020000027.1:10042157-10072157 GCA_027497455.2 Sardinella longiceps
GCCACGAACCGTTAAGTCTCCCTAATTCTGCCGTTTCCAGATGAGCCCTATACCATCCCTCATCTCCACTCCCGATCTGAAACACTGTGCCCAAGGGTTCCTCTGGCCTTTGACAGATGGAGTTCAGTGGCAGAGCCTATAATTACAGCGTGGCCAAGGGACCCATGGCTGCTGCCGTGGCCTGGGTAGGAGTCAGAGGAATGTGGTTTACTTCATTTGCTTTATGCTGCAGCTCGTAAGCTGCCGCTGCCTATGCCACTGCCGCGCCCTAATCTACTGTTATGGCCTGGGGAATAGGCAGCTCATTTCATTAGCTGTACATTTTTAGCGAGGGAAGAGAAAGAGGGGAAAGCAGGAAAGAGAGACCAAAGTGAGAAGGGGAGAGAGAAAGAGAGAGAGAGAGAGAGAAGAGAAAGAGAAACAGTGAGATGGAGGAAGAGAGAGAGGCTGTGAGAGAATCCTTTGTTGTTCTTTGTCGACACTTTGCAGGAATGCATGTGGGTAGGCCAGAGGGCCAAGCAAATGCAGGCAGCCCTTATGACTTATAATATTGGCCTCCTTTGTGTGTCCACCACACAACAGCCCATAACAGCATGCCGTTTTGAACGATTTTGACAGCGCAAGGTCTTTGTTTTTTGTTTCGTTTTGAAAAGGACGCCTGACATAGTAGGCTCATAAATATGAGGCTTGTCCATGTGACCGGCAAAGCTGAAAACAATGCTTGTGGGGCCGGTCAGGAAAGGTTAGTAGTCTGTGGAAACCGAGGAGCCAGTCCAAAGCCCGAGGGCACTGTCGTCGGGGCGAGAGTTAAAAGTCTCGGCCCATTTTTCATTTCTTAATCCTGTGCTCTGCTTTCTGTGGCACAGACCCACATTTGAAGGTGTTCTCTGTGTTGCTATTATCAGCCAAGACGCTGATATGATTATAAGCCAGAGTAGTGTTAGAACGGAATGTAATTTAGTGAGCACAATGGCTTTATTCAGTGTGTGGTCTTGAAGTGTAGTATAGTGTAGCTGTCTTCAAACTTTGGATGATGGGAAATTTGAAGTTCCATCCGTCCACCATTTCCACAAGAACGATGATAAAGACATTGAAATATCAATGAGACTCTCCCAGATATGATTTGATTGTTCATCATTTTTGATAATGATGATGATGATGATGATGATGATGATTTGATTATTGTAGCCTGTTACTGTTAATAAAGGAATGAATTTATTTTAAGTTATTATAAAGATATGAATAAAAAAACCCACTTCATCCATGTTCATCACGCCGTGTCTGTCATGTCTCTGTTCTCCATTACGCTGTGAGAACCAGGGCTGTAGTGACACAGTGTGCCAGGATAAGTGCTGTAGGAATGGTAACTGCTGGCAGTAACCTTAACTGCGAGTCTTTCTTAAACAAACTCGTCATGAAAAATAAATGACTGCTATCCCCGCGCGCCTTGTAGTCTTGGAAGCCTAAGTGCGACTGGTTATATATTTACAAACTGAATTTTAATGAACTTCTCACAAACGAGCTAACGGAGGAGTCGTGTCACTGCAGCGGTGCTAAAAAGCAGCTCCATGGGCTGACAGAGGGAGAACATGAAAATGAACGATGGCGTGTCGGTCGAGCTTTAACGGAGCACCGCACTCCGTGAGGCAGGTGCTCGAGCGGTTGGCGCTTTTTGTTTGTTGCCATGTGCCTGCCTGCGTGCCTGCCTGCCTGCCCGCCCGCTGCCCGCCTGCTTTTGTTTTTCGGCACAGTGTGCCTCAGGTTATGGCATGAATCAGGTCAGACACATTTGGGTCACGACCTGACAGTGTCCTGATTACAGAACAGTTAGGAGTCCATGTTTTACATTGGCGTCTGGTTAAACTCACGCTGTCCCGGTTGCTGTGTGGCTCTGCTGTGGTTTCCAAAGCAAACTAAAGGGCTTGCATGGCGCCGGGTTACGCTTTAGCGAGTTAAATGGATGCTTTGTTGTCGATCTTGTGTCCCTAATAGAGGTCACAATCCACAGGATCTCTACACTTTGTCAGTTATTTAGACTTGTCTCTGCATTATAACAAGCCTTAAGAGATTTTTTTTATCTTAATCTAACTTGTTAGTGGTTGCAGTGTGATATTAAGCCAAAACCCAAACTAACGAAAGTGTGTGGAACTCATGTTTGTTGCAGCGCACTTTGAATAAATAGTTGATCTCATCCGTCAGGCTGGGCCAGTTTGGTGTGGCCCACCCGGCACAAATCCCATAATTTACATCCTCATTTTACTTCAGCGTTCCGAGTAACTTCTCTCTACCTTCAGGCAAATCCTAGACAACCCCCTTCCACCCTGTCACTCCACATGTGTCATGTTTGCAATGAAAGTGCATTTGCTGATGGCAGTGTCTGCTCTTTTCTCACCAGAGAACAAGAGGAACGTGTATGATCGGTACGGCAAAGACGGCCTCAGTCGAGGAGGAGGCAGCGGTGGAGGAGGTGGAGGTAAGACTGTTTACTCTCACGGTGGCTCCAGAATACTGTACACCATGCTGCAGTTTACAGCCCTAAGCTGAAATGCTGCTTTTAGTCAAGCGGAAGATTCTGGAGCTTCTCTCTTCTCAAGTGTACACAGGAAGTGAGACATCTATTCTGTTAGTCATACACAGGAAATGTTCTTTTAGTCACACACAGAGGAAAAGTTAACGGAAGTCCTAATTTCACAAGATCATGACCAACACTTTGTCAATTAGTGCATTTTATCTAAATGGATGACTAACTCACCTTAGTTGAGATTTAGACATTGTTCCTTCAATATCCCGAAACTTATTAACTCAATAACCTGGGAAGTTATTGAAGAACAATTGATGTTTGTTTGGTTCCGGCTAGGTCTTCCACAGGTCTTTATCTGCTAACGTGATTCTCTTCTCTAGCTCAGTGAAAGGCTAACCTGTCTTCTCTCATCCAATCCTCTCTCTCTTAGGAGGAAACTATGACGACCACTTTGGCGGATTCACATTCCGGAACCCAGAAGATGTCTTCAGGGAATTTTTCGGTGGACGGGATCCTTTCGCTGACTTTTTTGGTAAACACTCATATAATATGTCCTGTTATTTTTCTCAGTTTTGTAAGGGGGGCAGGCGGGGAGGCAGGCGGTCGTTGGGTCGGACAGGCAGAAGGAGAAGGTGCCTGGTGACAAGAATCAGGAGGAAAACGTGATCTCATCTCGTTGATATTTAATCAAAGTGTTCTTTTCCTTGTTGATATTGTGAACAGTTAATGGTGTGTGTATGTGTGTGTGTGTGTGTGTGTGTGTGTGTGTGTGAGAGAGAGAGAGTGAGAGAGAGAGAGAGAGAGAGAGAGAGAGAGAGAGAGAGAGAGAGAGAGAGAGAGAGAGAGAGAGAGAGAAGGCTCAAAAAGCAGACCCTCTGTTTTATTTCACATCTACACAGAGACGTGGTCATCTACACACATTTAAGCACCTGAACAGACAAGGCAAGGTAGTTTTAATAGATCTGCGGTGCTGTTGTAAAATAGGAGTCCAAGGCATGGCTTCATCATTAGGAAGCCTTTACTAGCGTTCAATAAAAAATACTGTGAGATCACCACATAAAAGCACGACTCAGTAAAAGGAAAAAATGATCCCCTTCTTCTTTCTATTACTATTCTTTATGCCCCTGCCTTGCTGGGTTTTGTCATAACCAATAGGATACTATTTGACAACGTTTAGCTTAGAGGCAGAGAAGACGCTAATCGCCTCAAGCTTAGCCCGGGAGGAGAGTCCCCTAGAGAAACCAACAAAAGCCGGAATTGAGGGGGAAAAAAAAGCAAAACGTGGCTAGCGTTTAGCCTCTTGCTGGCCTTTGGTCGGCTACGTTTTTGGTTGAGGGAAGGTTGTCATTATGTGTCCATGGGAACGTGCGGCAGGCGGTTCAGGCACTCGTCGTCACGGCTTGATTGAAGCCCAGCCTCTGTGAGTGCCACACACAGTCAGAGCGGCCCTAATGCTGCCGCTGCCTAATCCAGTTTAATTACAAGGAGCATCGCTTATCCAAATGGGCTGTGTGTGTGTGTGTGTGTGTGTGTGTGTGTGTGTGTGTGTGTGTGTGTGTGTGTGTGTGTGTGTGTGTGTGTGTGTGTGTGTGTGTGTGTGTGTGTGTGTGTGTGTGTGTGTGTGTGTGTTTGTCTGTACTTGCTGCTCATATTCATGGAAGGCCGAACTCTGTTTTATCAGAGGACTCCTGTAGTGTCGGGGAAATTCCATGAGAATGTTTGTGTGTTTGCCACTGCGGCTGTGTGTGTTTGGGCTTTGCTCTTTGATCCTGGGCTCTTGGATTTTGTTTGGGGTTTGCAGGCAAGAATATTTGGTCCAAGTGACGCAGGAAGAGGGAGGTGTGTGTGTGTGTGTGTGTGTGTGTGTGTGTGTGTGTGTGTGTGTGTGTGTGTGTGTGAATGCTGAGCCGTTAAAGTTTGATATCTGTGTTTACAGAAAGGGAGAGAAGGGGGATCTGCCTTGAGGGCTAGGCTTCATTCAGGTGTAATATTGTGTGTGTGAGAAAAGAGTTATATTGGAGAGCTGTCTGTTGCTAAATGAGTGTGTGTGTGTGTGTGAGTCAGAAAGAGAGTGTGTGTGCTGCGCACAAGGGGATTGACCACTAAAATGGATATGTAGTATATGTGTGTTTACATACAGTAACTCCAGTTACTCCTAGTGAGCACGTGTGTGTGTGTGGTTGTGTGTGTGTGTGTGTGGGGGGGGAGGTGGGTGTGTCAGCAAAACAGAGTAGAACGGACAGTAAGGGATGTGACAGATGTCTATACCAGTACATTTCTGTGAACGTGTACGCACACGTGTGTGTGTGTGTGTGTGTGTGTGTGTGTGTGTGTGTGTGTGTGTGGTGTGTGTGTGTGTGTGTGTGTGTGTGTGTGTTGGAGCATGTGTCTGTGGTCGTGTCTTTGGGGTGGGTCAGGGGCAAAGGCGGGGGGATGGCAGGCAGCATGGCATCCACATTGCACCCACTCAGCTCTAAATAAGGCCTGGCCCCTGAGCCAGTGGGACGGGCCGCTCGGACGGCTGGCTGGCCGATAGCAGGGCCTGCATCAGAGGCCAGGAATGCTCTCTAAAATAGCTTCCGTATAAAACAAGAGGGGCCGTCTGGGGGGAGCTACAGGGGCTTTTACACTCATTCTGAATGTGTGTGTGTGTGTGTAAGAGAGAGTGGAGGAGTGTGTGTACGAGGATATACTGTAAGTGTGAATAAGACGAAATCTGATCCGTCTTCATGATTTGTTTCTCCACGTGTTAGAAATATTGAGTACTCGGCGGTCTCCCTGTGTGATCCTCCAGTGTTGTGACTGGTCCCATGTGTATACAGTGTGGGCATCTAAGCTATACTTACCTCTCAAGGGTTTGATGGATACACCCTAGTCTCTCCAAAGCCTTACCACTATACAGTGTAGCTGTGTCACACACACTAAACTTTAAATCATATCCATACAAGCAGGGTATATACAAGTATAAAGTATAAGTACATGAAGTATGATATGTTACATGCTTATCTGTAGCGAGTCATATACAATTCTTTTGTAAGACCATATAATTCACTAATTCATTGATGGAATAAATACAGAGACTAATTTTCCCTCACATGATCTAAAGAGTTATACATACTTGTTATGTTGTTAGCAACCAACAAATAATCAGCGTTATTAGCCATCAAGCCGCTAGCCAGTTTGAGTTTCTCTGTTGGTCACCTCCTAACTCATGGAGACATTCAATTAAGAGGTGGCTGACTCCATCATTGGGTTTCAATCACTCTCAGCTGGCTAATTTCCCTGATTAAATTCCCATCTTAATGCAGAAGCCCCCGCTGGCTTTCAGACTCTCTTGGCATCCTCCACCCTTCTCAGTGCACAACGTGCCCATTGTCAGGTGCCAGATTTAGCCATGTGGCCACGGGTAATTCGTGTGCCAAGTGCCAAGCGGTTTCCGGTAACGGCATCCGGCAACCTGACCCAGGTGCTACAGGTAAGTGGAGAGGCCTGACGATACCGACAGCCCCCCCGAACACACAAACACACACACACACACACACACACTCACACACAACCACCACTACTACCACCCCGTCTGGAGAGTGGTGCTGGTATGGGAGTCTGGCACAGGAGGGGTCCCTGGATGGGAACCCAACACCCAGGCAGGCAGGCAGGATGGAGTGAGTGGGTATGTGTCAGAGGTGGACGTGGCCCAAATCACAATCGGTCTCTTGGAAAGATGTGTCATGCATCAGAAAATGTTAGAGGTCCTTGGTTTGTCCTTCTTCGCATATGTGTTTTTGCGTGTGTGTGCGCATCTGTGTGTGTGTGTGTGCGCATCTGTGTGTGTGTGTGTGTGTGTGTGTGTGTGTGTGTGTGTGTGTGTGTTTATATATGTAAGACTAAGAAAGAAAAGGGTCACAGCAAGAGAGAGAGAGAGATGTTGAATTTTTCATTCTTTCTTAGTGTGTGTATGTGTGTGTGTACGTGTGTTTTTTTTTGTTTTTGTCTAAGTCAGAGCAGCCTAGTTCTCCCTGCCTTTTTTGGTGTATTGCTTAGTTTGTGTGTGTGTATGCGTGTGTTTTGTGTGTGTGTGTGCGCGCGGGCGTGTATGTGTGTATGCGTGTGTTTTGTGTGTGTGCGCGTGTGGTTCATGACCTTGTGGCCTCTTTCTGTGGTGTGTGAGCGTTGGACAGCTGTTCTCCCCGTTGGACTCTTTCTCCCCTGTGCCTTTGCATGTGTTAAAAATCCCTTTTCTCACCTGAGTGTGTGCACACATGGTCCCTTCTGTGTTTGTGTGTGTGTGTGTGTGTGTGTGTGTGTGTGTGTGTGTGTGTGTGTGTGTGTGTGTGTGTGTGTGTGTGTGTGTGTGTGTGTGTGTGTGTTGTTGTGTGTGAGTGTGTGTGTGTGTGTGTGTGTGTGTGTGTGTGTGTGTGTGTGTGTGTGTGTGTGTGTGTGTGTATGCTAAAGAAACCCCTTTTTGAAGCCATTCCAGCTTTGACCCACATAGCTATAATGAAACGCCTTCCCCTGGGCTTTCCAGCGAGAAAAAGCCGGTTGCCGTTTGAAAGGGGGGGGGGGCATCAGGAATGTTCTGTGGAAAAAAAGATGAGGAATTAAGCTGGTAAGATGTGAGACTAACGTCCAAAGGCCCTTCTGTCTCCCATCCCCCCCATCTCCTCAAAGCTGAGTGAGGACTGCTCGTGTTGTGTTTGAAGCCACGTAATTACAGACACACAGATGATGTGTGTGGGGGGGAAGCCTGTTTTCTGGCAGGGATGGCTCAGCAGAAATCTTGTAACTCTCTTAACCCAATTCAGTGTTGCATAAAACATCCAAAACAGAGTCTTAACTGTCATCTTCCTTTCTCCTTTTCTCTCTCTCTCTCTCTCTCTCTCTCTCTCTCTCTCTCTCTCTCTCTCTCTGTCTCTGTGTCTCTCTCATTCCTCTTGTATTCTCCCTGCCTCTTTTTCTCTGCCTGGTTTTCTCTCTCTGGCAGCTGATGATCCGTTTGATGACTTCTTTGGGGGCGGCCGTCGGCACAGGGGCGTGAGCAGGAGCCGGACAGCGGGACCCTTCCTGGGAGGATTTGGGGGTTTCCCTGCATTTGGGGGCGGATTTTCCGGATTTGATTCAGGTATGTGTGTGGTCACACAGATGCACTACTTGGTGCACTACTGTGGGTTAGTGTGTGTGTGTGTGTGTGTGTGTGTGTGTGTGTGTGTGTGTGTGTGTGGTGTGTGTGTGTGTGTGTGTGTGTGTGTGTGTGTGTGTGTGTGTGTGTGTGTGTGTGCTTTTTAAAAAAGAAGAGTGGTATGTACATTGCACATCACACTACTTCTGTCTGTGTGTGTGTGTGTGTGTGTGTGTGTCTCTTATATGTCTTTATCTCCTCACAGGGTTCACCTCCTTTGGTCAGATGGGCGGTGGAGGCTTTGCCTCTTTCTCCTCTTCTTCATTTGGGGGCGGCGGTGGAGGCAACTTCCGCTCCGTTTCCACCTCCACTAAGTTCATCAACGGCAAAAAGATCACCACCAAACGGTACAACAGTCTCCGTACACTCCACACACACCACTCAAATCCCTTGTTTCTTTTTGCACTATCTACAGTCCCACACAGAGATGTATGCCCATCAACATTGTCTTGTTCAGTTCAGTTAGCATCCATGCTAAGAGCAGAGTTCCGAAAGGAGGATTCTTGTACCAGTAGAGTGCAGGAAAATTAGTAGAGTAGAGCAGAGTTCCAGCCCCCCCGCCCCATAAGCCCTAAACTCTGAATCTTCAACCACAACTCTTGTTAGAAGGCTTTACGTTCTCATTCCATACAACTAAAAATCCATTCAGAAATGAGCTATCTGGATAGATTTGAACTTTTATTTTGATACGTTTTGTAGAGGCTTGCGACATCAGCATGGATTTTTGTCCTTTTTGTACCTAATGAGCTCAAGATTGTCTGATTCGTGGCAGTAAAGGCTTTTAGGGTTCAGGCTTTAGGGTTAGGGATGACACTGGGATTCATCACATGAGTAGTTACTATATTCACACTCAGTGTACTCATTTCCACTGTTGACTGTAAACACTATCAGAAACTATGGATCCCAAATGGAGTCAGTGCGCCATATGTCTTGGACTTGACCTTACAGGATCTGATAATCACCACAAACACACATGTCCTTTCTATATTGGTGTCAACAACTGTCAAGGACATTGCTTACAAATCACCAGCCACGTAATGGTCTATTCATGTGGGCTAGCACTTGTTTTATGAGCGTGTTGAAGGGGACACACTCAATCCCATCCCATAGCCAGAAGTGCTTCAGTTACTTTGGTGTTTCAGTGACTCATTCGAGTATTTATATCTCCGAATTGCACAATCATATTGAGGGCGGGGGAGAGGTTTCAAGGGCATGTTTAGCTCAAGTGTGGGGGGACCCCGCTGGAAATGTAACAGGCTGGAGATTTTTCCGGGTCCCTAGACAGTGAAGCCCTAACTGTTTAAGAGAAGTCTACAGATTCTTGTATTGTTACAATCTTGTTACAATATTGTTAAGATACAATCTACAGTCATTGTACTGACTGGCCTAAGTGCAGAAAATGCACTTTATGTTGTTTTTGTTTACACACTAACATGCTCTCTTGAAAAATGTCTGCACTCTATGTTAAGTTTTTGTTTGGCTTCTGTGTATCTCACCCCTTTAAGGGATGCATTTGGAATACTCGGTTGAAGTGATTCTGGTTTTTTAAGCTCCTTAGCCAGAAACATTCATGAATATTTGACAACAGCAAGTGTCAAAATTATTATTCATTTTTTTTTATTATTATTCATGTTAATGCTGTGTGGTCTTTATTGAGGAGGATAGTTGCAAGGCTGACGTTTTGGCTGTCTTCTTCTGTTAGGATCGTGGAGAATGGTCAGGAACGGGTGGAGGTGGAAGAGGACGGCCAGCTCAAGTCCCTCACCGTCAACGGTAAGGAGCAGATGCTCAGGCTGGATAACAAGTGAGACAGACGCTGGGCGACATCTCACCACCATCACCAGCACCATCACCACTTAACTCAAACACCAACCCCACCAACTCCAGCCCTGACCTCAGCCCGACACCCGGCCATCGAGCCTGCGGAACTGACAACTGCACATCACTATTCTCATGACCCTGATTAGAACTCTCCATCCCCACACCTACAGTACACACATGAACACACACACACACACAACACACAAACATACTGCACAGGTGACTGTGCTGGTTCTCCTTACACCATTCCACTACTGCTACAGTACACCTTCAATCTCTCTCTCTCTCTCTCTCTCTCTCTCTCTCTCTCTCTCTCTCTCTCTCTCTCTCTCTCTCTCTCTCTCTCTCTCTCTCCTCATCCCTAACCCTTTTAACTCTCCATCCTCCTAATATGCAAACAGTAGACCAGTGCAGTTTGTTGCCCTCTGTGAACTGGACCAGTGTTGTTTTTTTTCCGCTGGAATTGCTTATGTGAACTTCACCACGGGAGACCAGTGCAGCGGACAGGGTGTAAATCCAATAGCAGCTTTTCTTGTTCTAATTATTCCAATTATTATATAGTATTGTTGTTATTACTATGAAAAATCTCTGGGCCATTGGGACTGGGACCATTATCTGTCTATAGGACCATAGGACATCTCCTTTTTGATTTAGTGTTTATTTTTTATTTTTACTTTGCTTTATTAGTGCGTTTCCTCTTCTACTCCACACACTTCTTGTTAAAATATCATTCCGGTTCTTTCTATCGAAGAGCACATTGCCTTTTCCCATAGAGTCTGAAGCACAAGCCGTGCGTTTTGAATGAGCCTTTTTTGCTTTGCTTTCCATTTGGGATCATTTGATCCTTTTTGACTTACAAAGGCTTAACCCCCCCTTCTTTTTTCCTCTAATATTTAAACCTGACCTCAACCTCCTAACTGGTATTAGCAACTTAACTTTCCATTTGTACATGCGATTAGATAGATTGTTAATAAATTAATAGTGTTAATATGCATCGTTATTTCTATTTTATTTGGGCTTTTTTCCCCCTCTGTTTTTGTATGTTTTGGATGCAAGAGTGTTTTTTTTTTTTTTTTTTTTTAATAATTTCTGCATGATTGCCAATGACAATGGCTTTTCATGTGTTTTTTCATTGTAAGTACTGCATAACCTCAAACCAAGAACTGAGAATATTAGAGATCCTATTTAAATGTATTATAACAAATGCATAAGAAGAGATTTATGGACTTTGTAAAGAAATATTCAACTAACGACAGGAAGGAGGAAAAAAAAGACGGAAGATTTTCACCGTGATTCAATAAATCTCAGTTTGGCCCTTTTGGGGGTTGTTGCACTCACGCTGTCTGTGTGTTGATTGTGTCAGACTGTCACTTTTGAACATGCTTTCTCTAATGTTTGTGTTGAATGTGTGTGTGCGTGTGTATGTGTTAATGTGTGTGCGTGCATGTGTGTGTATACTGAATGTGTGTGAGTGTTTGAGCCTGCTCACTGGTGTGCCTTAACACAGTGCTAACACAAAAAAAAACACCTGCTGTGAAATAAACTAGTTTTCTCACTGCCACATCACCTTCACAAACTCACTGGTCATCCAGGTCACTGCTTCACTAACTGTAAAACTGTTGTATTTTTAAAGTATCCGTCCCTCATGGGCATCTCTGTGGAACAACCTACTGCATAAATGCCGCTATTCAGTTACATCACCACCAGAATCTGTGTCTGCATAGGCAGTAAGCAGCAAACATTGAGGCATAATGAAATAACGAAACCACTTGGATGTAGTTGGGATTGAAACCGGAATGTTCGTCATTCAGATGTAAGAACTATAAGTGCCCTAATTGAAATGACGGGTGAACTAAAATGTCAGGCCACAATGAACGTGTCTTGTGACCGTATTAAAGCCATTACATAGGAGTGTGTAGGAGCATGAACTGAGAGACCCTACATGTACATGCGCTTGTAACTCCTTCTATTGAATAAGCAAATAGACTTGGGCAAGATTAAGTTAGCATTAGGATGACTTAAAACCTAGCACTTCACTCATCATTCAGTTTAGGGCCCTAAATGTGCCTTAGCTAGCTCGGCCATGCACAGATCCACATTGCTTCTAGGCCTCTAGGTTTCTACTGTAGCTTCTGTGAAACACAGATTCAGCATTTTTTTTTTTTAAAGGGAGAAAGACCTCTGGGCCTAAAATGGCAACAGAATCACTGGTGGCATAATACACAGAGTAGTAGTGTCTCTGCCTGACTCCTCTGCACTAGTCAGCATCTATCTGGCGTGGTGGTGAAATTGAAACGGCTGTGGGAGTAGTCTAGTACAGTAGGTATGTTGTTTCAGAGTGCTCTCCTGCCTCTCCCACATGATAAGGGAGCCGAGGGCTGCTGCAGGGACTGCTGCCACTGTAATTATTACCTTTTATGACGGGTGGAGCCCTAAAGATAATATTGTCTTTAGCCCCCTTAAAGAGACACGGCACAAGAGAGAAACTTGTTTATATTATTTCAGTTAATTTCATTCCAATTAGCCATGGAGGTTGTGAACTGTGCTGTTTTATGTTGCTGGGGTCAGTGAAAGAAAAAGTAAACACAAAATGTATGGGGAAAAAAGTAATTTTATTGAAGCCACTGCAGAAGGAGAACTTAGGTCTGAGTACTGATATTGTGTGTTTAGATATGTACAGCAAATATCTACAGTATCTGTGTGTGTCCGCATATCATAGGACACATGGACACAAGTGTGGTTGGGTATCAGAATTTGTGTGTGTGTGTGTGTGTGTGTGTGTGTTGTGTAGGTAGGGGTCAGAGTGAATTTAATATCAATGCCATTGATCCTCCTTTTCAGTATCCACATTCCATACTGTAGAGAAGGTAGTCTAAACGGGTTTCTAGTATCAATGCATAAACCTATATGTATGTCGCCTATGGTAAATACTATGGTTGCATAGTATTTCCATTTCTTGTGTCCCATCCCTACGGTTATGTTGGAGTTTATCTTTGAGTGTGTGTCTGTGTTTGTGTGTGTGTGTGTGTGTGTGTGTGACAGGGGAGGGGTGGGGGGTCTCTACCCTGCTACTTAGGTATGTGTGTGTTTACAAGTCTGTTGAGAGTGAATGAGATGATTGGGCATATCTGTTTGTGCAGTGAGTCCTTTCACAGCTCCTCTCTCATGTCTTATCTGACCTTACCACCAGAGTCCCAAACACAGCACGCTGTTATGATTTGAAACTCTGGCGTTCACATCCAGTCTGCCTCAGGGGCAGTTTATTAAACATCACAGCCAGATGAATGATGCATTTGTTCTGAGACTTCCCTGCCTTCATGTTGTGTTTTGAGGCAAGTCTCAGCTTGTAGCTGATCATTTGAATACCGAGGAGGACTTGATTGCGTTGCGTAACTTTTGAGTGTTAAAATTGGGGGGTGAGCAGATTTAGGAAAGTTTTCAGTCTTTCCCTGATAAGGGTAATTCCTGTTCAGGCTGCTGCAGTGCTAAAGTCAAGGTTCTGTTAGGCTTGTCCTCAAAGCTTTCTGCTTAAAGATGTTATCTGCTAAGGATTTGGCTGCGACCAACAGCCATCATGGCCCAGACTCTGGGGAGGGTGGAGGCTGTTACAGTTGGGTGATTCATAACTTGTATAGCCATTGGGGCAAAGAAGGACATACATGTATGTCTCTCTCTATCTCTCTTTCTCTGTCTCTCTATCTCTCTCTCCCTCTCTCTCTCTTCCTGTATGTGTAAAAAAGAACAAAAGTTTGTATGGGAAGAGTAACTCAAATACACAGTCTCGTGGAATGTGCTAGAGGAGTCTGTTTGTTTACTCAACTCGCAGCACATATTTGCGAACATCAAGCTCAAGTATGTTTGAGCGTGAGTGAGAGAGCGAGACGGAGAGAGAGAGAGAGAGAGAGAGAGAGAGAGAGAGAGAGAGGAAAAAGGCCCTTGCCTACTGCTGATTGCTAGGGGAGATTGCCAGCAGCAGCACAGGCCCCTTCCGATTCATTATTAAACAAAACTGTGTCTGGTTACAGGGGACACCCTGGCCCTGTGTGTCCTTTCAATTCAAGCCTAAACAATTAGGAAGTGCTCTAGTGCAACCTGATTAAATGACCTGTAGATCTGTAACTCCAGTATGATCACAGTATGCCTTTGATTCTGAATGCTGTGAACATCCTGTGTTTTGGTAGGTGCTGGGCCAACCCTGTGTGGACTGGTGTTAAAAATTAATGGTCCAGGAAAGAGTTTTACAATCCCTTGTGTGTGTGTGTGTGTGTGTGTGTGTGTGTGTGTGTGTGTGTGTGTGTGTGTGTGTATTGTAGTGTGTCAGTAAGGTCCAGCTGAAAAGGATTAGCACATCTCATCATCTCAAGTACACACAGAGACAGCTGCCCTACTGGCCTGATCAGCATGGATTGCTGCTCAGATTTATCTCTTTCAAGTCAATTTGACCTTTCTGTGTGAAGGCAGTCGATTCGTCTCGCTGATAATGGAATGTGGGCCTGCAGATTGCGTTGACATTGATGGTGTTTGGTAGAGGCCATATTTGTGCTAGTGAGATTTTCATAATACAATACCTCCCTCTGCTGGCATAAGATTCTAAATGCAGGCTCAAGTCTGAAATGCCTGACATTTGTTTCTTTGATTTAAATTGACATAATCATAGAACAACTGTTTTAAGCATGTAACCTCACAGCAATAGTGACAACTAGGCTAATGTAAACTGTTCTTATTTATTTATTTTGGTCATTTTGAATCATTGAATGGTTAAAGCAGGCTATACTTGGCCAGGGTTGTTTTATATGTGTAGCCTAATAGCCTATACATAGTCCTATTTAACCCATGCAACCAAACTGAAATAGTAAAAATTATAGGCCAATGTGCGCTTTCAATCAGGATATATACAGCACTAACTGTACACACAAGCGAATCGGCGAGTGATCATCAGCGGTTTACGCTAGATGGTAGTGTTTCTCCGTAGTTTTTGACCAGGAGGTTGCCTACATCTGTCCGCGTTTGATATCTTGTCATCAGTAAAAGGCAACGAGCATAACAACGTCGACACCTTAGGTTTAAAAATACTGCGTGCGCCACAAGGTAACTTTAGTTTTACGTTTATATTCTGTGGAATACTGTTGGTTTAAAAATGCTTTAGCCTAGGCCTACTTTATGTTGACAAAATGGTAAAACCTTGCATGTCACACAATAGTTCAATAGTTGCAACTTTACTTTAATGTGAACATAACCTTACAGTTTCTGAGCCCTATAATCCTCCATAAACTTTGGCTAGTTCCACCTCCAGAACATTATGCGAGAAGTGTGAGAAACCATGTCTTAAAATATCCAAAGTGGAGGTTTCATTTGAAGTCTCATTTTTAATTCTGTGCCTTGCAACAGACGACCGTTCTCGCTCTTTCTGAATCCACCTACACGTTTTTCCCTCCCCAAATCCCTCTCACTGAAGCAATTAAAGGAGCGATCTGTGCATTATTAATGCCGTGCTCTGTTTAAAGTCGACTCCAGCACTCTGTTCTTATCCCTCACCACTCCCACATCAGCCACATCAAAAATGATTTAATTATCTCTGAATTCATTACACCTGTTGCACTGTTTCTAATGGAAGGCCTAGGTGTCAGAAAGGCTTTGCCCTTTCTGCTGTTTTACAACAAGCTATCATGCAGGGGCAATAGTCTTAAACATAGGCTTCTTCAACTGAGTTTTCCTGGGGGAAATGTGGATGAGCAAATTGTCCTGAAGGATTTAAAACTGTTGTGGTAGGCGTACCTGCGCATTCAATCGATTTCAGGACTCTTGAATCAGCCCTATGACCACCACCACCACCACTGCAATTTGTTGGGTACCACCAGTAAGACCATGGAAATTGATCTGGGCCCCTGTGGGTGGTCAAACAGACAATATTTACTTTCTAATTTTGCAGTTGTGTCGTGCTGCACAAAACCTCTCATTCAAACAGGAAGCCAATAGGCCTACATTCATTGTTCCTTTGTCCTTATCAGGCTCTAAGCTGCGGGCCCCTTGCTGCCTTATGAAAGATCCAACTGATAGAAATGTGGCATAGGAGGAGAAAACATCCGGTTTTGCCCCAGCTGTTTTCAAGCCAGCCACCACTATCTCAGCTCAGGCCACAGAACCGGATGGGGGCTGGCTATACAGAGTGGAGTTATGGGGGTTGCGACGGGGCCGGCGAGGCCGACAGGGAGAGCGCGCCAAAGTAAAGCTGCTTACTGCCCATGCTGACACAGCTCCTGTTGGTGATCCTCAATGTCGCTGAATAGCGGCATTTGTGTGAGAGAAGTGAGTATTCCCCTCGTAACCTGGCTGAGAACCAGCTGCGAGGTCATTCGCTCTTGATGTCGTTCATTTTCTCAAGATGCTTGCCTTTGCTTTCTGTTGCTGGTTGGCCGTAGTCACATGTGAATATGAAATCACCCAAGGGTGCACTTATGGGGCCAGAAATGCTCCGGCAGTATAATGTGCCTCAGCATCTATTTAAGCACAGCTTAGGGAAGTCAATTTAGTGACATTAGTGAAGGTGTCTTTTTAATTTGGGTAGGCATATCTGTTTAGGGCAGCATCAAGATATGTGATGACTTAGGCTACTCTTAGACTAAGATGGGAGCATGTTTTGTTTATTTGGACATTTCAAGGCCCTAAACTGTTGTGTCATCTAAGTGGGTTCTAAAGTGGTGATGGTTATTGAAGTCCCCCTTCCACTGTACTTAGTTCGCACAAGTAGCCTCCAAGTACTTTGGATATCTAATGTTAGTACTAAATGTGTGACTTGAATTTCACTATATGGTACATATAAATATAGGTGTAGTGTTTTTTTTTGGGGTTTTTTTTTCAGTGGGGGCACACAATGCAATATTATAAAAGAATGCCTAACATTAAAATGTGAGAAATAGCCTCTTTTCCAAGAAGTGGGGGGCCTCTGTACCCCCGTGTCCAACACCCACTACACCCCTGTATATAAATCAAATATGAGGAACCTCCCTGGCTTCTAAAACCAGCTTCCTATAAAAAAAGAGAAAGAAACTAGCCCGAGCCCTCAAGAGCTTCATCTGGTGGCGGTCGTCTAGTTGGAACTAATCCTAGGTCAGAATGCCAATCACCAGGCTTGGCTCAGCCGTGTCAGGTGCGTGTGTCTCCTCTGGCGACCAACCTCCGCCAATCTAAATATAGACAGAGCCCTTTCAGTGTCCTCACTATGAGCACGACTCGAATAAACAAAAATCGCAGAGAGCACAAAAGGCTGCAAATCCATGCATGGAGAATGAGCCTGGGACATGGTCCGTGTTTTGTACTTGAAATTAAAGCACTGCTTTGATCCAAAGCATAAAAGCAGACCTCCTCTTTATGAGTATTAAAAGATCTCATTATCATTATTGCTCTTTGATTTTTTTTTCTCTCGCTTTTTTGTTTAAAGTAATTAAATGATAATGGATTATGGGGCTGTGCAGGTTTGCACTTTCCCCTTTCTTTCTCCCTTTCTCTTTTAAAGTCTTATCTCCCAGGTAACCACATAATAGAAACAAATATTGATCAGAAAATGCAGTGGACGGGGCGGCTCTTTGGAAAGCATCCGCTCTCCTATTCCCGTGGAGAAGGACCGAAGGCTTTTGGAATGACTTTTCTGTTTTCATTTCAGCATTTCTTAAAATGTAAAATCTGATATGACCGCCAGCACTGTCTTTCACGGGCGAGCAAGCACTGCTTGTTATTCAAGGCTGTCAGAGAAGGACTTGCCTCCACTCCACTCGAATGTTTTTTGGAGGATGCTTAAGAACGAGCGACACTCATTTTCTGTTTCCAATTCCCTGACTGGGATTTAGACACTGTGATGAGTTTGGATACCTTTACCAGGAGCTGTGCTCTCTCTCTCTTTGACACAAACACACACACACACACACACACACACACACACACACACACACACACACACAGAGAGAGAGAGAGAGAGAGAGAGGGAGAAAGAAAGAGAGGAAGGACCAATGTGTGGGTGTCCATGTGCCTCAGTAATGGACTGTGAATTTACAGGGTCACAGTGGCTGACCCCATGGTAATAAGACCTCCATTCATCCGGAGAGGTAAATTGAGTCTTGCCAGGTTGCCTTTGTCTCTGGTTGACGAGGCTCATTACGCCTCTCTCTCTCTCTCTCTCTCTCTCTCTCTCTCTCTCTCTCTCTCTCTCTCTCTCTCTTCACCCAATCTCTGCCTCCCTCTTCATTTTTTCCTCCTTCTCTCCATCGCCTTCTTCCTTCATACAATCAACAGTTCCGATCGGTGATTGTAGTCTCTGTCACTTCTTGGCGCATACGGTGGCGTAGGTGACATGCTTGAGAAAGGAGAGCGCAAATTGAGCCTGGCCTGTGCCGTGGATGACATCATTAGCCCAGAAGGCTCTGTCATCAGGGCATTGGGATGGCCTGCCAGCCCTAGACGCTGTTACTGTCCTACAATCACAAGCGCCTGTCTGACACTTTCATATGACCAGGTGTCACCCCCCCGCCCCCACACACACACACGCGCAAACAAACACATATATTCACACTCACTCACGGCCTGAGGACTTTGAATAGCAAACCAAGAAATTTCTGGAAATTTCAAGAAACGCCTAGAAATCTTTTGGAAATTTCAAGAAATTTCTATATGAGTATACACGTTGCTGAAGCCCAGTCCAGTGTATGTCTCCAAAAGGCTCACATAGCTAGCAAACCACAGCTGCTGACTGCTATATGATATCAGGCTAGGCTAAAGAGACAAACTGCTCACACAAGTTGTATAACTAGCTAGTTGAAATAACTAGCTGGTACTGAGCTCTGAGGAAGGTCAGCAGACCAAAAGCTTGGCTAATTAAAAAAGAAAAAAAAAAACACAAAAGAGGATTTAAGTGTGCAGACATTTTTCTTTCTATAACTAGCTAGTACACAAACATCTCAATAGCTATTGAGGCTCATTGAGGTTTTTCTTTTTCAAATTAGGTAGGCCTAATGATGACCTAATGATTTTGTTGGTAGATTGTAGAAGGATGGTGTTTTAAATTCAGATCTACTATATTACTAGATGCTACTACTAATTCCAATCTGAATTGACTTTTTTTCGTGAAATGGCTGCTCTCAAGACTTCCACCACAGCAGTTTGTTAATTTTGTAATTCCCCACTGGTTTCCCTACAAAATACCACACTGGATGGCTTGCCATAGACACACACAGAAGACGTGTGATGAAACGCTCGTGCCCATTCTATCATCCTATGACCGCTGGCCTACCAGCTTTCACTTGCTTGATCCCTGCAGATGAAACCGATGGCTCTCTGGACTCGGTTTGATGTGATTTGTTAAACGCTTGACTTGTAAATGTTCATAGGGTAATAGTAACTCCTGTGTTTGGGGACACATGATGAGGCTTGACAGAGGAGAGAGACGGAGAGAAACGAGGGTGGTTTCTAGAAGTAGTACGTGGACCTTTGGTAATGAAAAAAACAGGCTTGGCGCAGGAGCATCTGTCTCCTTTCTTCTGCGCTGCCTCTTTAATTAGACAGCACAATGGCGATGAAATCTGCCCGTAATCTCCTGGCATAATCACCCCCTCCACTCACAGCCCTTTCTGACGCTAATTCAATATAAATGTAAATTACCAAGAGAAAAGAATAAAGAAATCTCATTTTATTTACATGACTAATCACAATAAAAGCGTGCCACATGAAATATGAATGGAATATATACGGCAGGTCTTATGAGAGAGAAACGAGAGGGGCGCTTTTGCCGGAGGCTATGCTTGAACTTTCTTTACATTTCTCCCCGGTGTTTTGCGCGCGTATACAAATGAGTCTTGTACTGTCGTTATTGTCCGTCTGACGCTTTGATAATAGGAGATGCTTCTCATTTTGGCCCCAATTGTGCATCTGATGTCAAGGACGTGGCAAGATAAATATAGGAGTGCTGTGCATTAGACAAAAGAGGCAATTGTGTAAAGCTGTTGAGAAACTTGTCAAAATGGTTTGTCTCCTAACTGCTTAGAATTCTTTTAAAGTTTATCCAAAGGCTATTTTGGTAATATTAAAATGACATGATAATAATCACACATTATGTCTGGCAGCTTGAGTATGTGTGGGTGTGTGTGTGTATGCTTTCGGCACTTTCATAACTATCTGAAATATGGTTAAAAGAATTTCCTCTATGTAAGGCTTTCTGATTGGAACACACACCCAGAAATACAGGTCACCAATACACAGATAATTCTATTGTGTCATTAACAATGAGTGCCTGCAACCTGTTAAACATTTGCACATTTGCAACTCATTGGTAAGTTCCACAATATGACAGCTTGTAAACACAAACATAAAAACAATATTTGCATACAGATACATGCAACCATGATAAACATATAGACTGATATACGTCTCTGCAAATGCTATTTCTACGCCACACACACACACACACACACACACACACTTTCTCTCTCTCAAAACACACTCTCTGTATACACACACAGATGCAAAAGAAGAAAATGAAGAAGAAGAGCCTCATCACTGGTGGCAGAACGCTCTCCCTGGCCCGCCCTCCCACGGTCGCTATCTGCGGAGCAGCGCTCAGAACCCCCCAGAAGAGGAGGAGGAGAGAGGAGGCCTCCAGAGCCTGGGACTCGCCAGAGGTGAACCCCCCAACATGACCTTCACTCTGCAGGGGAGCAGATCAGGGTGCATGGGGTCGCAAGAGCAGACTAGGCCTCTGGGGCACCCCTGCTGCGCACACAGCTAATTCTGTATTAGGCTGTGTGTGTGTGTGTGTGTGTGTGTGTGTGTGTGTGTGTGTGTTTGCGTTATCACATGCATAAAGTCAAAAGCAGCAGTATAATAAAACAGATGCGGCTTATAACCCCTTTCAGATAGACCTTGAAAAACCAAACCATTTATTTTGAGTGTATTTAGTTTGTGAGTGTCAAACCCAAATACTACCTACAGTACACATTCAAATATAATCAGACCCTCTTGTGACCTGGTGTTATTGATTAGGTGTCTATATGAATCGAAACCTTTTGATTAATGTGTTTGATAGGGATGTGTGTGTGTGTGTGTGTGGTAGGGAGGAGGGACTTACAGTAGATACTTAAAAAACATTTTTTCTATGTCATATCATTAGCAACATGTTGTCAACACTTTAGTTGAAATTACTGCACCAACAGGTAATTGGAATAGTTAAAACATTCCAGTTACGTTGAGAAGCATGAAGCCAATTTTCTATAAAGAGACTCAGTTTAGAGCTAATTCTGCCTTTTGAGTTTACTTTTGAATATTCAAGCGAAGGTTCCCCATTCGGCTGCTCACTGGCAGGAGTTTAAAAGGCATCTCTCCCTTTGGAGTTGTTGGACAGAAGACGCTGTAAAATGTGTCATGTCCGACATTTCATATCAAGTCCTCGTTTTTTTCCAGTCTCTTTGATGTTCTTAATGAGCTTTTAGGTAGTTTTCCTGGGGATTTGAAGTGCTCTTGAGTAAACTTGGGTTTTGGTTCGTTATTTGCTCTGTAGCCCAGCTTTTGCTTTTGACAAGTATAAAGCTAATATCTTAACTTTGTAAGCTTTTAATTGGATGCGTTTAATGTGATATCTCTGCAATCATTCGGGGGAAATAATTCCGGATGGGATATTTGTAGAAGAGGGTCCAGATATTCTGAATCAGTAATGGAAGCCCGCGTATCTGGCAGGCTGCCAAGTTTTGCACATTATGACACTGCAAATGGATTCTGTCAAATCCCTTTTTCGGGTTCAAATCACTCATCCGATTTTCCAAACAATTTCTTGATCAGAATTAATTGTTTTATACTTTGTCATTATTCATAACAAATTAGAGGTTTTGGTGAACTGTAATCTAAGGTGTATTAGAAGGTTGCTCTTGATATATTAATTGATGTACCGGTATTAATGTTGGCTATCTGAAAGTGAGCACATATGTATATTGTCTGTGTGTGTCCATATGTATATGTGTCCAAACGTATGTGTCTGACATGGCTGTCATTCCTTAGGATTCTTTGACTCCAAGAGGAAGAAACACTGGATGAAGGACGGAGAAACTAAAAAGAAACGTGCACCCCGATTGGCCCCCAGGATTGGGGCGTGGTTTTAAAAATCATGGCATGGTCACTGTCCCAACCTTTGGAGAAGATGAGACACACACACACACACACATCCAAGTATAAACACACACACACACATACACAATCTGTATACACAAACACACACACATAACCCCCCCCCCCCGGCCTTCCACACACACACACACACACACACACACACACACAGTGCATCAGGGCCTCTGTGCCATCTCACATTCTTATTTATTTACTCCAATTATTCTCCGTACATCCCACAGAGATGGGCAGGAATAGTCTCTCTTTTCCGCTTTTGTTCCATTAGAGACCCCATTCAGCAGTTTAAGCCTGAATATGTAGTTGCCTTCCAAGGTCTCTACTTACTCTCCCGAGGTCATGTTTTTGTTTTTCTTGATCCTGTAATGGCTTTCCATAATGAATGTAGCTTTGTCTTTAATTACCCAAAAGGAGACGTCAGTGGAGAGGGCACAGTCCTCTCCTCTGCGCAACCTTTAACCCAGTTGTGTTAATGTGTGTTTGTTTGGATGATTGTTTTTTTTTGTTGTTGTTGGTGGTGTTTTTTTTTTTTTTTTAGTGTGTTGTGATGGTGTTGGTGTCTCACATGGACAGACACAGAATTGCAAAAACACATACAAGGCCGTGGATGGTATCCAATTAAGCCTTAATCTGAAGCAATTACCTTTAGTCAAAACACAAGAACAAGACAGGGCTCCAAAGAGCTGTAATCCTCCCACTCTTCATTTCATACAGTCTTCAGTGTCACAAAAACATGTCACTCAAATCAAAACAGCCATTGATGTTCATAACAGAAATTCTATAAAAAGTAAAGAAAAATCCGCACACTCAAGTCTTTGCAAACAAGTTTTTTTTTTTCACTATATAACATAACAGAAATTCTTAAAAGAAAGTCATAAAAGTCGGACTGTTAAATCTTTTTTTGTATGAAGTGTGATAGCCACCACCTTATCAATCTCACTGTGGTCGTGGACTGGATGGGTGCTCTGGAACATAGCGAAGGTGGGTGAGGAGAACCCTGGGTGGCCATGACAGTCTGGTGGTAAGTGAGGGCTGGCATGGGGTAAGTGTCGTGATAAGCGAAAGTGACAGGCGACAGATCCTTTGAGCCCGGCCCTCAGAGAGGAGCTGGCCAATGAGGTCAAAGAGGGAGGGAGAGTCACGGGCCCTGACTAAAGCAAAGGAAAAGAGAAGACAGGAGAGGGTGAGAAAAGGTGGAACAATGTACATTATTTATGTAGGCAAGTGAGAGAACAAGTTGTCACTGTACTGTCCCCCCACCACGGTGTTAAACATTGTATCAATATTTCAAGCCTATAGAGGGAGGTAGAAATCGATTTTGGATAAATGAAAGGCCCTCTGTTTTAGCTAGCAGGCTCTGTAAAGGCTTTTGGATTACAAACATACACAGCAGTTAGTCTTGGACATGACTGTTAGGAGCCCAACTTTTTAAATCAGTCACAGAGATTAAAAATAACAATCTGCTTTATGAAAATAAATGGACGGCCATTACAATTGTGGTCATCTACTTAGTGACAATTTCACTTTGGTTAATGCTTTGTCAAATGAAACAAACAGAATAGATGCAGGCAGCCTAAGTTGGGAAAGAAGCAAGCCTCTTGACATTAAGGCTTATATTGGTTGAATTGATATGGATCCATCCAGCTGAGTGGGAACTAAAAGTTTCTAATGTGATTTGTCCTGACTTTACGTCAGCATTCATCAGGTGTGTGGTCTACAGTGGCTAGGCAAACCCGTTTTTGTGTAATACTGAAATGAAACCACTCATCAGCTGGAGGACTTTGTACGTATTTGTCCGATATTGTTGTGGTCTGTCCTGCCTGAAATGCTCATTTCAAAGAACGGCATGCATTCTCATGTCATCTCAACAGATGAAAAAGGCTTGGTATTTTGTTTTTAAAAGGGTTTTCTGTGACAGGATGAGATTGTCATTTTTGTGTTTGTTTGTTTTACAATTTGAGCAGGTCATCATATTTGTTGTGCTGTATAGTGAATGGCATATACATACATTGGTTGGATTCTTGAGGAGGTGGACATATTCTTTGGAATAAAAACTCTTTTTCTATAACTACGTAATGCTTTAAAGAAAAAAAAAAGACAGCATATTGTGTCTGTTGTCTGTAGATGCTACAGCACCTGATTGTTAATTATACACAGCTTTGTAATATATTGGCACAGAAATGGTTTGAATGTTTTTTTAGAATTAGTCAATAAATTGAACAATTTTCAATAAGATGGTCCCATTTGTGTTTTGCATTGTGTATTCCCATTCATTCTCTCATTGAACTTACTTTTTTCCGTTCTAAAAACGGGAAGAAATGAAATAAGGAAAGCAGTGAGAAAGAAAGGCGCTCTTACCCCGCACACCCTCAGATTACTCTGTCAACGGCTCAACCATGAAGGTGGCGACATTTTCCATTTATTTCGGAGCGGCCTAGTTGGGGGCTATATTGTATTATTCATATTGCGTGAAACATGCACATGACCCACCGAATCATTTGGCCCTTGTTCCCTGACACAACTCTCTGTGGGCTTAATTAAACAGCATGGGAGTGATGGCTCCACTCCATCCATTGCTTTCAATTTCACCACTTATTCATTTCCCCTACTTTCCACTGAAAGAGAGAGTGGGAACGAGAGAGAGAGAGAGAGAGAGAGAGAGAGAGAGAGAGAGAGAGAGAGAGAGTCTTGCTCTAAAAATGCCTTTGAACAAATGAGGTGCCTCAAGTCTAATGTCCACTGGAATATGACTTATTTATTTATTTATTTATTTATTTATTTATTTTTAGATCCATGGATACCTTGTTTATATCCCAGTGTACTGTGCTGTGGGAAAAACACAGTCCCAAAGAATCTGTTCAATCTCTTCGGAATTGGTTCAGGAGTCTCATGCATGCAGTTAAATGTGATAAAGTCTTCCTCCTAGCCTAGTTAAATAAACTCTTTGCCCCGGGGGGTGTGGAGGGGGCGAGTCGGAATCATTAGCAACAGCCACAGTCCTCTCGCCTAGCTCTGCTGGGGAGGCAGGCAGGCAGGCTGGCAGCCAGACAGACAGACACTAGATGGGGGTATTCAGCATGACAACAATGAGAGACAGTTGCGAGGGATGGGCAGAGACAAAGTCTGTGTGAGTGTGTGTGTGTGCGCGATACACATCTTTTAATGTGGGTGCATATCTGTTTGTGTATACAGTATAGCCTACATGCAGGTATAGAATCTTCAGTACTCTCAGCAAAAGCAATAACAACAAAACAACAACACAACAGTATAATGACTACATTGCAGCTAAAAGTGAGGTTTTTTTTTTTTACAGTAAACACAAGTCCTATTAGGCTGGGTGGAGTTCAATCCACAGGCTGTGAACATATTGGCTGTTTCACCACAGGTTCCGTGGGCAGTCTTGTTATGCCAGGCCCATTCCCCTGAACAGAGAGAGAGGCAGCCATGCTTTGTGTTCTCCTGCTGTACTCCACCAAAGCTTCGATCTGTCTCAGGTAAGCAGTAAGCAGAACACAACCTTCCCTTGTAAGCTTTCACGCTCGACCCTGAGATTTCTCGAAAGCCTGCCCATGGAAGAAAACAAGTCGTGTTTGGAGGCAAAACACTAAAGAAGCTCTCAGATGGGTGCCGAGGGCTGGGCTGTATATGCCTGCATGTAGTATCCTCGACTGGAGAAAAACATCTCGTGCAAAGCTTGGCAGCCGCTGAACCAATTTCTCAGATACAGATATACCCAACCCACACATACAGTATTTAGTCTGCTACTTCAGCACCTTGTGTAAACCAACAATGTACTGGTACAGTATGAGATGTTTTTAGTCTTCTTCCTCGGAGGCCATGTTTAATGTTTACATCTCTTCTCTGAGCTCCACTGTCTATGTTGAGGTGACACAGGTTATTTTGTTTACAGTTTGTGTGACGTTATGAATCTTATCTTACTGTTCCGACATGACATATTGACATTATTGCAGTATGTCAATATTGACAGTATTACTGTATGTCAAATCCTTCTGTTTTACATTCAAATAGTACCATATATTACCAGGTATTCAAGAGCAATATTGTGCAACTACCTGTATCTACAAATATAATGACATTTATACAGAAAGTTTCACTTTCTATGAACCCAGTATGCATAAAGCATTATAAGAATAACATCAGTTCATAATTGTTTGTAAATTGTCTTAATTGTATTTATAAGGTATGATCTTACAATCCATCCTAAGCATTATAAAGCTTCAATTTGTTAAATTAAATTTGCTGCTAATGTTAAATAAGAGTTACAGGCGCTCAATGCATACTTTCAGTAAAGGATGATAACAGATGAACATGAAAACCAGTAAGTAAATGTATGATTTTGCATTTACAATGAAATACAATACACAGCACTCGATATTACGTCAAAACAAATAGCTATTTTTAAACCACTGACAAAGGCTCAGAATATTATTACATTTCTGCGATAGTCTAGAGGGGGTCCCTATTGATAAATTGAGGTCTTGTTAAATATGTAAATAACAATTTAACTTTGAACTTATTAGCATACAAAAATAGTCATTTGTTTATTGTTATTCCAGAACATTCCTTTAATGAACTGTGCACATAATGTGAAAAGAAGATATGTCATCATTCCTTTAAGGCAACCATATGTTATAAACAGTCTAATAAAGTTAACACACAAACACACACACACAGACACACACACACACACACACACACACACACACACACACACACACACACACACACACACACACACACACACACACACACACACATACACACACACACACACACTGACAGGGAGGCCAGGAAATGACATGATTCATGAAAGGATTTAACCGAGCAATTAGTTTACTGTAGGTCCAGCTCCCACGGGACTCACATGCCTACAGCCAGATCCAATGCGAAGACACACACACACACACACACACACACACACACACACACACACACACACACACACACACACACACACACACACACACACACACACACACACACACAGCAAAGCCAGAGCTTCAGGCCAGCAAATTACCACTGATGGTTGTGGAGTAGACCAACATGTGGGCATGTGTGGGGGGGCTCAGACGGACTGGCTACTGTGGCCTCTGGTCTGGGTGCCTTTAATTGTGCCTTGTGCATATCCATCATGGCCCCCCTGTCCTCGCACGCTAATAAGTCACGGGGCTAATGAAGGCAGAAGAGGAACACAGCTAATAATGAAAATGAACACACCGAGAAAGAACTGATTAATGACCTCCACTTGATGACCTCCTGGGCTGTGTGATACACCGACTTTAATTATTGTCCCTACACCACACATTAGGCGGCAGGTGTTTCACATATGGAGTGAACTTTCAGTGTGTGTGACATGGAAGGTGTGGTGGTGTAGGTGTGATGCTGGAACAGTATAGGAAGTATATAGGTGGGTGAGTGAGTGCTGTGGGTTGTGTACTGTATGTAATGAAGAAGAGTGTGTTGACCAACAGGCCACATTGTACATATGAGAGGTTAGGGAATGGATAGCTGTTCTTTAGTGTGTTAACAGTGTTCACATGTCAGGCTTTGGATTGATGGAGTTTTAGCCTCTCCTGTTGACTGCCACTGCTTTGTGCCTCACATCATATTTGATGCTCTAGAGCTAATGTAACACTCTATACCTGAGGGAACTGGAGACCCCCCCCCCCCTCCCTCCCTCCCACACGCACCCACACGCACCCACACACACACCTACACACACACACTCTCTCACACATCATCTTCTAAATTGAACAACAATATTGTGCAGGACATTGACAGTTGTGGTCAGAGGATGGCAAACATTTGAGTGCATTTCTTGCTCATTTTCTCCAGGTCTTTCCACTGCAGACAACCATCCACCCTCAATGTCTTGTGAACAGTCAAATAATCGGGAGGCAGACCTATCTCTCTTTAAGAAGTGTAGTGATTAGTGAAGACAGCCATACCATGTCACATTTGTAATAATAGACCCCTGTGGTTACAGACATCCTTGAATGTAAAGCCAACTTGTCATGAGTTCAAGATATGTTTTGGTTCCACCTCTAGCTATAGGAGGCAAAGATTCTGCCTGACTAACATCCATTAAGAAGGTACTGCATGTTTAGATGCCCCTAGAACAAGCCTGGGCAAACTAAGGCTCGGGGGCCACATGCGGTCCGGTGAGCTATTTAATCCGGCCCATGGAGCCTTCCCAAAGTAGAATAATTTATCTTTTAGCCAAGGAGACTTAGATTATAGACCTAAATTATCAAATTTTGTTGTAGTCATGATATACAAATCCCCCCTTTTAACCCTGCATGTTAACATGTCCTCTGAAGAAAGTGAGGCTACTGGTTTGAGACTTGCCAATTTACCGGCATCAACCGGTTGATGGTTAACACCCGGCCCGTTAGTGAAAATCTAAATGCCAATGTGGCCCTTCGGCCAAAATAATTGCCCACCCCTGCCCTAGAATGTAATACTGTACCATGGCCATTGGCCTATGATGGTTGTTTTTATCCTGTGGGTTCCCATAGCCATGTTGGCTGTTGTGCGCCATCTACACATGGCTATAGCACCATATGTCAAGCTGATAGCCATATGAATGTACAGTATCAGCAGTCTGGAGGTTTGGCGAGAAGTGAGTCTCTGTCAGGATTGCATACTGTATGTTTATGATTGCCCCTGTGGAGCCCCGTGTCAACACACCTATCCTTCCAAATACACACACAAACACACACACACACACACACACACACACACACACACACACACACACACACACACACACACACACACAGTGTTGTAGTCTTATGGCAGTCCCAGTGAAGCTGGCCCTCTCAGACACTTACTCCACAGTTGTCTAGCCGGCTGGAAAAGGAAACATCTCTCTCTTCCCCACTCTCTCTCTCTCTCTCTCTCTCTCTCTCTCTTGTGCCCCTCCTCCTCTGCCCTCCCCATCGCCACTCCACCTCCTGCCAGCCCCTCTCCCCTCACCCCATTGGCCAAATTTGATGAGACACGAAAGTTCCCCATAGGCTGCGGCTGAGGAGAGTTGTTGCTGTTGCTAGGTTCCTGTTGCTAGGACCGTTGCCATCTCCGGGGCGCAGCGGGAAACATGTAATGAATTATGGATGGTTGATTTTTCTCCGAGAGGCCTAATCTGTGATGCAGATGAGCTCCCAAGCCCCCCTCCCTGGCTGGGTTCATTAGAAAAAAAAAAAAAAAAAAAAGAGCGGGGTTTCAGATCGGAGGTTGGCATTTGGCGTAGGCCTGGCTGCCGCTGCGGTGACGGCAGAATACTGATGCCGATTCTCATGCAAAAGAACCAAGGTCAGAGGTCATTATCTGTTATTTGTTCAGGAGAGGCACGGGTGGGATTTGCCCGGTGACCTCACCTAACCTGCGGGATTATTTTTTGATGAGTGACAAAACAGAAGGAGGAAGCACAAGAGGCTCTCCGCCTCACCTTTCGAGAGACACAGAACACCAAGAAATAGCCTCTTCTGGGTGAAATCATCACCCCTCTAGCTCTCTCTCTTTCTCTCTCTCTCTCTTTTTAGAGACACAGAACACCAAGAACACTCTTCTGGGTGAAATCATCACGCCTCTCTCTCTCTCTCTCTCTCTCTCTCTCTCTCTCTCTCTCTCTCTCTCTCTCTCTCTCTCTCTCTCTCTCTCTCTCTCTTTCACTCCTTGCCCCCTTTCTCTGTCTCTGACTTTCTAATTCTGTGCAATCCAAATTGATAAGATACTTAAAGCTTAAGGAGTGTAATTGGGTCCATGTATCCATATAATCCTTAAGACACATATCACTCACAGACTTTGACTTTAATGTATTGCCAGTGGCTTTTTCCCCCTGTGTATTTTTTTTTCATTCTCTTTTCAGAGTTGTCCAAAAGCTCCATCACAGGCAACACTGACTTGAGGTGATTCATCCCATTTAGTAGACACCTGGTGGGAGACATCTGAATGAAATTAATGTTTTTGTGGTATGACAAAATTGTTGGTCACAGAGTAGCCATGTTTTCTTTATCCAGACATTCGACAAGGCCTTGATTAGCCAATGAGGGTGGACCCAATGTAGAGACAGGACCCAGTGGGAGGGGCCGAGAGAGAGAGAGAGAGAGAGAGAGAGAGAGAGAGAGAGAGAGAGAGAGAGAGAGAGAGAGAGAGAGAGAGACTCACATCCCTCTGTAGAGTAAAGAGAGACACAATCCCCCTTGGGCTTTGCACAAAACAAATGTAAATTTGTCGGAAACCAGATTCAATTGTGGTGTTTATTGTTCCACATGGTGTGTTCTGCGCCTGTTATTTATTTATT
>JAODXP020000027.1:10077157-10127157 GCA_027497455.2 Sardinella longiceps
ATGGGAGTCATTGCCCCGTAGCGTTGTGTTTAAAAAGCATGTTTGTATTTCCCCCCCTTTTTTCTCCCTATAAAGAACATCAAAGGTATCAAAGGCCTTGGACAGACATGAGAGAGTGAGAATCAGCAATCTGCTTCTCTCTCTCTCTCTCTCTCTCTCTCTCTCTCTCTCTCTTTCTCTCTCTCATTACAGCCTGCTTAAAGAGACGAGAGAGAGAGAGAGAAAGATAAAGAAAGTCGGAGAGAGGGAAAGAGAGAGGGAAAGTCTTCTGTTCTTGTTGGGAGTCCTGGAAGGCTTCCCAGATCCCCCTGCATTGTGCTCCCCTGAGGGTCTCCCTTTCCTCAGAAATTCCCTGTCCTTCCCAAGGACAAGTGCATGCCTTTATCACGCCATATTGATCCTCAGGTATGTGTGTGTGTGTGTGTGTGTGTGTGTGTGTGTGTGTGTGTGTGTGTGTGTGTGTGTGTGTGTGTGTTTGTGTTTGTGTACACTCCAGCCACCTTTATTAGGCACCTGTAAGGAGATGCCGTCTCTCAGAGCAACGTTTTTTTTTTTAAAATACGCCTCCCAATCCAAAGGCGAGACGCTTTTATACATCACAGGGCATGTCGATGGCTTTTTTCGTGGGGCGGCTCCACTGCATCTCTGATTTGGTGGGAATTTTTTTGCCCCTTCTCCCCCATCATTTATTGGGCCCTGGTTTAATTTACAAAATCAATTACTTTTGTAGACTCCTTAATGGTATCTTCAGGGGGCCTTTTTATCCCCTGGAGCCCCCTCCCCCCCCTCACTAAATTATTAATGGAATTTCCCACCAATTTATAACACTTACTCAACCGATCTCTGGCCTACTAATGAAGTCAAGTTACAGGAATGCCCGAGAATTCACTGTAGACATGGCCACTGGTGGACCTTCATACCTGACCAACCAAAAAAAAAAAAAAAAAAAAAGTCTTACCTTAATCTATGGGAGTTTGCCAGCATTGATTTGTATTAGCAAAGGTTCAGGCTGTGAGAAAGTCCTTGCATAGAAGAGATTTGCGGCCTCTCCAATATCTCTATCTGTTTTTCTGTGTCCTAGATAGACTCTCTTTAGTTTTTTTGGGCAGCAAGTAGGAGAGACGTCCTTACGGGGGGGGAAGAGATTGTGTGACAGTGTTTTAAGTGCCATTAAAGAGATCTTAGGCTGAGAAGGTCCTCTCTGTGCGCAGAGAAGCAGGGGCTGAAATTGTCAGAGGGACTTAGGCATATTATCTGAGAATAATTGGGTTTTTTATGAGAGTCCCTTTTTTTCCTTCCTCTTCTTCTTCTTCTTCTTCTTCTTGGTGCCCGGACTGATGATTGAATCACCCTCTCGAGGACTCTAATCTCAACTTTTAGCCCGAAAATGCATGAGAAGCGGAGTGCTGGAATGGAGGAGGACTCTTCTGAGTCTCAGCCCCTCTTTCATTCGCTCCCATGAATTCATTTCAGCGACTGGAGCGGTGGCAGCAGTGTAGCAGCGGCAGCAGCCGCCCAGCTGCCCACATACTGAAATGGGAAAGTGGAATGGCCACTTGGCCACGGAGGTGAATTTTTAGCGACTGCTTCTGTGATTCATATAGGTGCCTCGACATCTTCATTGGCAAGCTGTGGTGGTGGCGATGGGGGATGCTTCCATCCATACTGCCACTGTTATTACTGCTGGTTTCAGAGCTTTGTCATATTCCCACTTTTTGTGAGATATTATTGATATTTTAGTTCTGCTGCTCTTACAAGCCTGTTTCAGTCAAGGGTCATTAAGTGCTGTTTCATCGCTGGCCATTAATCTGCAATGCCCATTAGGTCTTAATGAAAAAGGTTAATGCAGAAAATAAAGTGTGTAGATATCATCTCTATTTCTCCCACAGGGGTGGGTAGATATATTAATATACTGTCAATACCCATTTAGATCCCTTCAATTAAAATGTTTCTGGTGTGTCTGTGTGTGTGTGTGTGTGTGTGTGTGTGTGTGAGGGGGAGGGTTACAATTTTAAATGGAATACTGTCACCATTCAGTCTGGCCTGAGAGCTTCCCCATCATGCACTTGTCCATAACACTGATGAGGCGGATGTGTGTGTGTGTGTGTGTGTGTGTGTGTGTGTGTGTGTGTGTGTGTGTGTGATGCAAAGTCACCTACATTGGCGGTGGCCTGGCAAGGACATCTTTAATGATAGGGTGGAGATAATGAAAACAAGAACCCAAATGGTAATCCTGAACTTTGTTAATTAAAACTCAGCTCCAGTTAGACCAATCACAGTGAAAAGCAATAATTAATTGTGTTAGCTATTCTGAGCAGATATCACGGTTATATTAATTCTGGCGAATAGGAGGTGACAGGACAGCGTACACCGCCGTGCACACTAGGTACCGCAGGAAGCAATTACCATTGATAATTTTATCCCTAATAAACTTGTATCGCTCAGATGATAACCAATTAAACAAGCATAATCATAGTTTCCATACAGTTCTTCATCAGCTCATTAGCATGTGGGCTGTATATGCAAGAGGGGGCCGCATAATGAGCAGGAGGAGGTTGGTGTTCAATGTTAGCTTTAGGATTGTGTGTGTGGCCAGTGCTCTGCAAATCTCAGACAAATTATCAATTAAGGCTCTCATTAAGACTGTCAATAATACACACGCCGTGAGAGAATGGCCACATTTGGTGGTTTGTGCCTGGGAGAGAGTGGGGGGAGAGAGAGAGAGAGAGAGAGAGAGAGAGAGAGAGAGAGAGAGAGAGAGAGAGAGAGAGAGAGAGAGATTTAGCTTGTGTGGACAGATGTGTTAGGAATAATTTGGCACCAGGACATCTGTATTTGTAAGCTTAAAACACAGCTTAAGTGTACTTTATTGATCCTTACACAATTAGCGTCAAGTTTGCACTGACTGTTAAGTATTATAATACTAAGAAGAGCATACAGATTGTGGTTAGATGTCTATCTTGGAGCTCATTTCTTTCTCATTTATTTTTCAAAGACAGTTGACATGCCCTTAAACAGTTAGTAATATTATCAACACCAAATGTTCAGGCAAAATATCCCACAAGATTTCCTTCTTGAGAACAGGCAAGCTGTTCTAAAGTAGCTATTTTGTAATCATTTTGCCTTCTCATCTGTAGTAACTGGGATACATAGCAGCCCCTTGATTGGTGGAGACACAGACATAGACATAGAGCATGTGGTGGAGGAGTGGGGTGGGATGGCCGTCTGAAGCACTGGTGCAATGATGTCTGCGCTTCAGAGCTACGGCTGAGAGATAGCAGCACCAGGTCTGACCTTAAGCTTGTTAACGAAGCAACTGGGAGAACAAGCTCATGTGCAGCCTCTACTGATGCTGTGTGTTTGTTTATAGATGAGACAGCAGTGGGAATGGAGAGAGAGAGAGAGAGAGAGAGAGAGAGAGAGAGAGAGAGAGAGAGAGAGAGAGAGAGAGAGAGAGCCAGTAGGACTACAGCTAATTATTAGTCTCATAATAAATTACTCTGATGTTTTTTTGTGGATTTATTGATTAGTTGTTTCAAATGTCATTTTTTAAAAATAACTGAACATGATGAAAAATGGTGAAATGTGAAGTCCCCCCCCCAAAAAATACGTCCTCATATGACTTTCTCCACACAACAGACACACCATTTACTGCCATACAGTGTCATATCAACCAGGAAGTATTCATGAACATTACTCGATTAATCGATTTCCAATGTTGACCATTAATTGAATTACTTGACAACTAAATGCACCTCTACGGATTATTGTAGAGCATGACATTAGTTTCACCAGAGCTTTGCATGTAATCTTTACCTTATGTAGCAACATACTGGAAATGTTATATGTAACCCACTATAGTCTACTGTATAGTTTTTAAACCCAGGGGTGTAATGGATATTGTTTTAGTGGGGTTATGTGATTTTAATTGAAGCAGTTCTAGAAAGTCATATGCACCTCCAAATCTCACCTATAGCATCACTGCATGATTATGGTTGTGCTCTAGTGTTAAAGGTAGAGTCAGAGATGTCATCCTGGAGCACTTTTTGCAATATTGCCTTAAAATCCCCTTCATACCCTGATTACAACCCATTAATTAAATGCTACAACACAAACATAAAAAATGTCACTTGTGGAACGGACAGGACCGAAAAAATACCTTGCATGGTGATCAAACTCAACTGCCATTTATCCCGCTTGCCTTTGTGCTTGTTCCTGTACTCTGGGGATGAAGTCTGCAGCAAGGGGTTTGGTCTTTTGAATTGTGGATCTCCTACCCTACCTTTAAGTTGCATTTATTTATGACAACAGATAAGGCTTGCTTGTTGTGCATTATTGCTACCACTGGTAACAGTGGTTTATTATTATAATGTTATAAACGAATGCCTAATAACCAAGCAGTAATAAAACAATCTGTTCCAAAAAATGAGGGAACTCCATACCCCCATGTCCAGCACCCACTTACACCATACAGTACATCTCACATGAACAGACTCCAGCTGGACCATGATAAAAAAAAACCAAAGCATGAGACAGAAGCCAGTTTAAATAGAGCTTTATTACTAATATGATAGGCCTATCATTTACACACAAAAATATATTTTACAATTTAGAGAACATTTCAGATGGCAATACAAGATTAAGTATTTCATAATCATGGTATACACTGTAGATATCAGTCTAAGTGACACAATCACATGATTTGTGGACACTACCAATAGGCCACAATTAAACTTTTGACTGTCTGGTATTCTCAATGGGTAATTTATTTGCTATTGCTCATCACCATTCATATATCCAGATTTGTCATATTGATATTCACACTGAGGCAGTGGTTGCTATATTGATCCATTGCACAGAAACAAATAAGATTAGTAGAAACACTGATGAAGGATTCTTGATGAGATGTGTGTCATTGACCGATGCAGCGTTACGCCATGAGATTCCTACTTGCATGACCCACGTCTAGGAAGTGTCCAATAGAGGAGGGCAAGACACAGAGAGAAAGTAAGAGAGCGAGAGAAAAAGAAAGAAAGAAAGAAAGAAAGAAAGAAGGAGAGAGAGAGAGAGGACCAGGCTTTCCTGAAGACAGTCACACGTCTAGATAATTTCGCTGACGTTGGTTATAGTGTATCGTTTTTCACTCGAGTTGCAAGAGAGAGAGAGAGAGAGAGAGAGAGAGAGAGAGAGAGAGAGAGAGAGAGAGAGAGAAATAGAAAGAAAACAGGGAGGGGAATAGAACTCTTTATAGATATATTATGTTTTTTTTTCGTTGCTACTATACCACAGGAAGAATTTTGTTCTAAAAACATTTTCCGTTAGAATACAACACATGAATATGCTAACAGAGTCACTCGTTCACAAAAAGTGTTGAAGAAGAAGAAGAAGAAGAAGAAGAAGAAGAGGAGGAAGAATAGGAGGAGGAAGAGAAGAGGGATAGAACCTCTGCTATGGTGAAGAGAGAAAGGGGAAGTGAATGATGCATTTCGTTTATACAAAGAGAGATGAAAAGGAGGAGTGGAGGGAGGGAGAGAGAGAGAGGAGGGCAGGTAAGGACTTTTGCATTTACAAAGGAGAAAAAGGTAGGAGAGTGGGAGACAGGCAGGAGGAGGAGGAGGAGGAGGAGGAAGGGAGAAAGGGAGAAAGGAGAGAGAGAGATGAAGGAAAAGGGCAGGTGCATCCATCTTCAAAAGGAGTGAGAGACAGAGAAGGAGGGGAGAGTCCTCTTGAGAAAGAGTGCGGGCACTGAAAGAGATTGAGAGAGACAGAGAAAGAGAGAGAAAGAGACAGAGAGAAAGAGAGAGAGAGAGAGAGTGTGTGTGTGTGTGTGTGTGTGTGTGTGTGTGTGTGTCTGGGGTGCAGAGAGAGGACAGCTGCCAGTCTGAAGAGTGACTGTTGCCGGCCCTCACTGTGGAAGAGCTTTGAGGATAGCGTTCACCTCTTCAGCCACTGCTGTCAGAGCAAACTCAAACTGCTCCTGAATGAGGAAAGAAGGAGAGAGAGAGAGAGAGAGAGAGAGAGAGAGAGAGAGAGAGAGAGAGAGAGAGAGAGAGAGAGGGAGAAAAAAGGGAGAAAAAAACAAAAGAGTGACTTCAAATGACAATACAATCATTTGCTTTGCAGCAGAAAGCAAACAATGCACCTCCCTACTCTAATCTGTATTCTCCAGAGAGCTGAAAGTGCTTCTTGCAGGTGGAAGTCCTTCAAGTGTGTGTGTGTGTGTGTGTGTGTGTGTGTGTGTGTGTGTGTGTGTGTGTGTGAGTGTGTACATCAGTGTGTTCTTGCGTACACGTGTTCCTGGGGGAACCATTTCAGGAGGCTTTTTTTATTGCATTCATGTGCTTGTGTGTGTAGTGTGTGTGTGTGTGTTTGTGTGTGTGTGTGTGTGTGCGTGCGTGTGCATGTGCGAATGCATCGATGCTCTTTGCAATGCGTGAGATCTGCCTGTCTTTAAATAAGCACCTGGCTCAGACTAGAGTCGGACGGTGACTCACTTTATTTCCCTGCAGGGCACTGGCCCGTATCGATCTCTTGTCTGAAGACTGACCCCAAAACTAATGTTTGAAATTCCACCCCTCGGCTGGCCATAGAATAAACTGAAGGTGGTGGGTGTTTGAGAGCACAGAGGCTTAAGATGTGAGGGAGAAAAAAAAAAAAACACACACACACAAATACCCTCCAGAAGTAAGTTTATCTTGACTCTTTTTGATTCATGATACAGTTTGAAAGGTCAGAATACTGTCGTGTTTTTTTTCCCAACAACTAACAACTTCCAGCCCACAGTAAAAAAAAAAAAGGCGAAACTGCATGTTAACTGAGTTTGTCGAATAATGTAGTTCAACATTTTTATGTGCTTGCTTTCAAGGCAGCGAGACAACCGCTTACATTAAAATGCTGCTACCACCAGAGGGAGACAAACATCAAAAAGAGTTGCCGTGAAGTAATTACCAAAAATTACCTCCCCCCTCCTCTCAGTAATAGGCTGAATATTTTACCCTAGCAAAAATGTTAGCTTATCATTTAAGCACTTTAACAGTTCGCTTCAAGTATAGTCACATTAAATGTTAGATCAAAGGTAAAACTCAATGACTCAAATCACACAAACTTTCATTCTGGTATTTTTTTTCTCTTTCCAAAAGAGCTTTCTCTGTAAAAATATGACCTAGCTGTACAAATTATTACTCTTCCTTTATTTGATTGATTAGATTTCACAAAGCCAACTAGTAGGAAAGTGTTGGTCCCATATCCTAAATGTTCTCTTGTAAAAACACTAAATGTCTGCCGCTGAACGTTTGATTAGAGAGATGTGCTTTAATAAAAGCGGTGAGAGATGCGGCGGGGGCTTGGGCAGACATGAGTGCCATGGAAAAGCCTTGCAGACTAATTTTGCCCAAGGATGTGTCGTAATTGACATTTCCGCGCACACTATTTACGCAGAGCCTTAAATGACTCTGGAAGCCTCAGTGCTCATCATTGGTATGCAGTGAGATGCACACGCGGTTTGTTTAAACCCATCAAAACAAATTCTCCAGAGAGCACCCCGTCGCCTCGTAATCAGATATTTGAAATTTGTCACGCGTCTGGATAAATGAATTAGATAGGCTACTCTGAGAGAGAGAGAGAGAGAGAGAGAGAGAGAGAGAGAGAGAGAGAGAGAGTAAGGAAAGTACCATAAATTTATAAATAAATAAACAACCCCCTGTGGAGATGTGCATCTTCACAGACCTACAAACGAACTCTCTCACACAGGAAAGCCGAGCGTAAAACCACCGGGCGCTAACTAACAAGTCCACCGGTGGGTTTAGATTGGCTTTGTCACATTGCTTTTATGTCCAATGAATGCGTGATGGCCAGATGATCCATTTATCTAATGAAGCCATGGCCACAAATCCCCACTGTTCAACTGGAAAGCCTCTCAACTGACTCTAGCTCCAAGTAGAAGGATTTAAAATAAATAAATAAATAAATAAATAAACAATCACTACGGTTGTCTTTCATTTTAACTTAGAAATATATTGACTATTGTGGCGTGTGAAACTGATTTCATATCCTGAGTAATTAGCCTAGCGCTGGAGCTCTTCCTCTGCATGGGGAAGGAAGCGGCACAGAGACGTAATTACACCTGAAGCTCCTCACCGGCTTTAATGAACTTAGAGGCCGGATGGTGGGGAGACTGGGGAGACTTCAGGGGAGATCAGCTACCTGTAACATGGAGCGGACTCTACTGTACCGGGCATGTGGGAGACCTTTCCAGGGCTTTCCTCAGTATGAGCTAACCCAATTGCCCCTTTGGCGGTGCATTAGGGCTATGTGTGTGTGTGTGTGTGTGTGTGTGTGTGTGTGTGTGTGTGTGGATCCAGTGGTCCTCCCCATCCTTTCCCATAGAACCCAAATAAAACATCCAGTACAGGCAGCTTCCCCATATGCCCCATACAATATATTATTTCCACATATAGGCCTACAGTAACTAACTAAAGAAGGCCCCAGAACAATCTTCTCACCTCTCTCTGCTTATAGCTCTCAGTCTTGTCTTACTACTGCCTTCACCATTTCTTAAGTATTAAAGACAAATCCCTCTATGGTGAGATGATGCACACACCGCCTCCTCCTCCCCCCCCTCCCTCTCTCTCTCTCTCTCTCTCTCTCTTTCTCTCCCGCTCTTTCGTTCAGAGCCCCAGGCAAAGTGAAGGGCCTTACCTTTGTCTGCACCATGCCGGGCCTCTGGTCTCTCAAGTGCTCCAGGGTAGCAGCAATATCAATCTCTTTAGCACCTGCAACAGACCGCAAATTGGACTGAGTTCAAAGAAAGCCTGTAATCCTGTATGCATCTGTCAATCTCTCTCACCCTCTCTCTCTCTCTTTCATTCCTCCTCTCCCCCCCTCTCTCTCACTTTCTCTCTCTCTCTCTGGGCATCACAAGCCACTAGAAGCATGCACTGATTCAAAGTTATTGCATTCATCCCAAGCTCTGAAGGTCTGGCAAAAGAAGCTCACAGTCTGTTTGAAATGGAACGCCACACACACTCTCAGAGGTACGCTATGTTAAAGGGGGACTTGGGCACCTGGTGTTTGAAGCAGATATTGTCAGTTCTTTTACATCCAGAGAGAAGCCAGAGTGCAGTGCATTTGATTTGAGCGCCATTTTGGCGTCTACACATCAATGGGGTTTCATGGGAATACCATTCGCATGTGGGCTTTTGGGGTTTTGCCCCATTGTGTGTTGGGTGAACCGAACCCCCACCACCCCCCCACCACACACACACACACACACACACACACACACACACACACACACACACACACACACACACTCCGTCTCTCTGAGCATGTCCAGGAGTTCCGTTATTCATTCAGCCACCATGATGGTGGAGTGACAAAGAGACCAAATCACACAAAAGTGATATAAACTCCAGATTAGAAAAAAAAGGAACTCCATTCACCTTTAGCTTGAATGACTTTAACAACTGGACTATTGTTGGGCTCACTCATAAACGAGAAACTACTGGGGAGTGTGTGTGTGTGTGTGTGTGTGTGTGTGTGTGTGTGTGTGTGTGTGTGTGTGTGTGTGTGGCGCAAAAGCTCACAAGGGCTCATTCTGGATTCACTCGTTCCCAGAAAGAAAAGAGACCCCCTTCTCCTCAGAGAGAACGGATGGAGAGAGAAAGAGAGAAAGAGAGAGAGAGAGAGAGAGAGAGAGAGAGAGAGAGAGAGAGAGAGAGAGAGAGAAAGAGAGAGAGAGAGGGTGAGGGTGAGGGAGGGAGAGAAAGAGAAAGCTAGAATCCTTACAGACTTTTTTTTTCTACTCTTTTCTCTTTTTTTCTGAAAAGAAGCAGAGTGCAGCTGGGTTCCCAACTCAAAAAGTGCTCCAACACTTTCAAGTCTTAAGAAGTGTTGGATTCCTCAGTTTAGGAGGGAGAAGCCTCTCTTCCACAAGAAAAGACTTTGCGAATAAAACAGCATTCTTGAGTAATTTACAATTCATTCTGAGAAATCAGGGTTTGAAGGGGAGGGGTAGGGATGGGGGGGGGAAGTGTGTGTGTGTGTGTGTGTGGGGGGGGGGGGGGCTGAGAATGAAAAATGGCAGAAAAAGAAAAACGAAGACGAAATGAAGGGGTGGAAGAGGAGGAGGAGGAGGAGGAGGAGGAGGAAGGAGAGTGCTAGCGTGGCCGTTCCCATCAGGCTTTGCTGCTTTGATCACAGAAGTGCACACAGCGAGCAGCAACCTGGGCCTCCTTCTCAGGGCCGGACAAAGGGAGAACCAGGGGGAGAGCCGTCCGAGGGCCCCCAGCGCCGAGGCCCCTGACAGCCTGGGAAAGGGCCCTCCCAGTGGGCCCGAGCCCTGCCCTGCCTCTGGCCTTTGATCTCTCATTATGGAGGGAGGTGGCCGGCATGGTCAGGAGGCCCGAGATCCCACTGACTCCAAGCAGCACCGGGGAATGGACGGGGTCACGGCAGATGCACGGATGACCTGCTCTGCCAGGGGAAGAGGATGGGGGGAGGGGGGTGGGGTTCAGGGGTGGGAGAAAAGGACATTGTCTTCCTGGCTAGTTTCACATGAGCTGTTTAATTTGATGCAACCCTGCTGGAGGTTGGAGCTGAGGAGAGGACAGGAGAGGACAGAAAAGGACAGGAGAGCAGAGTCTGTCTGCTGCTTGTGTGTCAGGCCCCCAGATTGGGGTTGAGAACCAAAGACCACATCTGACCTCAGGTCACTGGACCCCTGGAATTACTCTGCTCATTTTGACAAATACATGTCAAAGAAAAGAAAAAGAAAAAAAATCAACCCCCTACAAGCAGTGACGAGAATGTAAAATTGTTCAGCACAATGGACAAAGCTTATCTAAAACCTGAGCCATTTTTTTACTATTATTTTTTGTTGTTGGGAATTTTTCTCATTTACTTCAGTCCTCAATCCCTTTTCCTTTTTCTTCCTCTCCTGCCTTCTCCTCCCTCCCTCCCTCTCTCCCTCCCTCCCTCCCTCTCCCTTGTTCTCCTCAGATCCTTGAGTATTCAAGCAGGACTCTCAGTCATCCTCTAATGCATTGCAAGACCTTCTGCTGAAAATTGAGGCTTTAGTGTTGCCACGGTAACGCCTCCACACACGCAGAAAGAAGTAAAAAGGAGGGGAGAGAGAGAGAGAGAGAAAAAAAAAGCCTATCGACTCCCACCTTTAGCCATCTTATTGAGGACCATGTCAATCAGGATGTATGTTCCGCTTCTCCCAGCGCCATCACTGCAAACAATGAGAGAGAGATAGAGAAAGGCAAAGAGGGAGGGAGGGAGGGAGGGAGGGAGGGGGAGGGAGAGAAGGAGAGGGAGAGAGAGTGAGGAAGAGGGTGTGTGAAAGAGTCTCATTAGTACCACTGGAAAAAAAAAGAAGAAAAAGGAAAAAAAAAACAAACAAAAAAAAAACAAATGCAGAAAACCTGTTTGGTTTTGACATAAAAAGAAGCCTTGCCTCTCAAACGCAAACAAATTGCTCATTTCTTTTCTCTCATTTCAGTGTCATTGTTTGCTGTTGCATCATTTTAGAACAGTTCTGTGGCAAACAACAACAACAACAACTACAACAACAATAAAAACAAGACAAAAAAAGCCCCAGCCTAATCCTCTGGTAGTCTGTTTACTTAGTGAATTTCACTGTTTATGCCAGCCAGCCAAGAACGACAGAGATATGTTTGAGAACTGATGTGACATGACAAACTGTAATTATTCCAATTCAAAACAATACAATTATCGGAGTGTGAGAGCGCCTTAAATAAAATGGCTATTGATCCGTGCTTTAATGAGAAAAGTCAACTGGCAGTGAGACATGGCTGAAATAAGAACTGTTTAGGGATGAACGCCTGCTGCCCAGAAATAACTTGGAGTCATATTTCAATACTTATTTCGCAGAAAGCATTCAAATTGTGCGATGTGTGTGTGTGTTTGCTTGCATGTGAAAGATTGATAGAAAGAGAAACGACACAAAGAGAAAGAGAATTGTATATGTACTGTACAGTGAAATGTAAAGGGTGTTTTCGTGTCCGTGTGTGTCCTTGTGAGTGTGTTGTGTGTATCATACAAACATCTCCAGCTGCCTATATAGTCCCTATAATACCAAAGGGTAACTAGGCACTTTTACAGGCCCCTGAGCCAGCAGCCCCAATGCCACTGTATCAGCCTTGTGTCATACAGTCTTGGACACCACTCTCTCCTCCATTGGCTGCCAGAGCTCATCATAACGAGGTGCACATATGTGTCTGCTTTTTAATTGCAGACTGCACGCGTGTTAACTGGCGCGCGGAGCTAGCATCCCGCTAATAAAGTCCCTGGCAATCAAACCTCCCAGGCTGCGACGGGCACCGAAAAGCGGATGGTTCATTAATCCTCTGTTACCTATTCCACAGCACACAATCTGGCCCGCGTGGAGCCCATGCTGCATGGATACACTAACCTGCACTGCAGCTGCGCCTGCATATTCACTGCCTGTATACTCACAACACTCACAGCACTTTCAATCTAGTGTACTAGTAATGCACTATATAAATATATACTTACTTACTTATTTCAGTTACTTATCGACTTACCTACACACCAAGTGCACTATACTGTATAGCGAATAACTACTGAGAGGTAATTCAGTGGTTAGTGTGCTATATAGTAAAAAAGCACGCAGGTTACTCAGTGTTAAGTGTATGGTGAAGTATATAGAGTGGTATTTAAGTATCAAGAACACTATATAGTGAATAGGTATGGAGTGGTAATTCAGTGCTTAAGGACTATACTGTATAGAGAATAAGCATAAAGTGGTTGTTGAGAGTTTGGAGCTCTATGTGGTGAATGACTGGATGTTCAGGACATGGGCCCTGACTACTGACTCCAAATCAGTTTCTAGTGTGTTTAGTCAGTGTCACACATCACTAGGCAAACACCAGAGACAGCCTGGGCATTCAAATGCAAGGGGCCTGCTATGCAAATCCTCCCAGATGAGGATCGGAGGGGGGGGGCGGCAGTGGGGGATATGGAGGTCTGATGAGATGGGTGACCCCCTCATCCTGACCTTCTTGACCCCTTAGGAGCAGCAAAGGTCAGGCTGTATTATTGTGATCCTAAGACGGGGCTCCCGTATTCTTTCTTCTGGAGCGAGAGAGCGCGGTGAGCAGAGGGCATCAATCACCGGGGGCGTCAGGAAGCCACCACTGCGCAGAGGAGGCAGGCAGGCAGGCAAGCAGTGAGGCAGTCAGTGAGGCAGCCTCTGTGGGTGCCATCTGCTCTCTGGTGGCTTTCAAACTCCAGGGAGAAAATCACCCACCCCGAGCCCAGCCCAACCCCCTGCCTATTGTCTGATGGTGTCAAACACACACACACACACACACACACACACACACACACACACACACACACACACACACACACACACACACACAGACACACATCACTCAGTGAGAATGGCATATGACTACTCCCTCTCCCTTTCTCTCTCTCTCTCTCTCTCTCTCTCTCTCTCTCTCTCTCTCACTCTCTCTCTCTCACCCACACCCCCACACACACACACACACACACACACACACAAACACACACACGGTGGCTCAACACATGGAGCTGAGCTCCACCAAAAGAATGGTGCTCTATAGAGAGACTGTGATGCTGGGCATGGCACATGGCTGGAGGCAGACATGTCTCTGAAGAGGCTCTAAAGTCCAAATCTATCACAGACTCCAATTCTAAATCCACATACATCACCTCAACCCTATTGCAAAGGAGGCTTATGGAGAATGTATGCATGTATGTGTGTGTGTGTGTGTGTGTGTGTGTGTGCGTGTGTGTGCTGCTGCTGAAAGATGCAGATATACTTGCCTGCAGTGGATTATGACAGGACAAGACCGACCCCGGTAGCACTTGTTAACCTTTCTGTTGTGAGAGAGAAAAAAGAGAGAAGAAAATATGCCGTAAATACAATGAATGAATGATAAGAGAGTGAAAGTGCACCCTGTTCATTAGGCTCTCCCTAGACACGCATTTGGACTTGGAAGTACCGCAAGAAAACTAAAATCCGACTTTCACAGTAACTAATGAAAAAAAGAAAAAAAAAGGGAAAAAGGAGTTGGATTGCCTCAGAAAATGACTTTTTTTCTGGTAAGGTTCATGGCCTACTCGTACAAGTATATATTTGTTGACAACCGCACAGCTTTAAATATGCTGAATGGAATTAGACTTTCAGTCTTTTTAAGTATTTAGACTGATCTTCCTCTGCTTGAATGCACACAGAAACAACATCCTATTTGCATACACTTTCAACTGTGATGGAAAACTGTGACCGTTCTTTCCCCTCCATTAAAGTGGCTTGTCAATCAAAATCATCCGGAGACAAAACGAGCGAGCGTTAAGCAATTAAAAGGAATTTGGTCCTTTTAAAAGTCCATATTGTGACATGCTGGTCGGGTGGAGCTGGCCGCTGTGGAGAGGTGGTGCAATCCACTGCACATTAACCCAGCACAATTACCAATGTTACACGCCTGTAAAAGGAACAGTCAGGGCCAGCACGTTTTAGAACACACACACACACACACACACACACACACACACACACACACAAGCAATTACACAATTATGACTGTATGGGATTTGTTTTAATCAAAGCCAATTTATTGTCCTCTTATTCCAAAGAGAGTAAAAAAAAAAAATTATGGAGAAGCAGGAAAAAAAAACATCACGTTTTCAATTTTGTCACCAGATCACCTATTGGTGTATTTAAGACACCTGTAAATCAAGACTTATGTGTAACGTTCACAGATCAAATGAAAAACTAAACAGAACCAACATGAGAGCAGCTTTCAGTAGGAGACTGGTTCAATCGCACAGCCCAGGAGGGTTGAACTGACCAAGTTGGGGGAAGAGGTTGGCCACTGACATGCAAGTATGGGGCAGGTAAGACCAGAGGAGTTAGTTGGAAGGAACAAGTAGGGCCGAAAGAAGTGAAGAATTGACAGGAAAACAACAACAACAACAACAACAACCAAAATAACAAACAAGCAAAGAAAACAAGTGAGATATAAGGAGAGAGCGAGAAGGGAAGATGGCGGGTAAAAAGCAAGGGCCTGGCTGAAGAGACACAGTCTCCAATGATCACTTTTGTGACTATGCAACTGGGCTCATATTACTAGCTGCAACATCACAAAAATGACACTGGCAACCGCTAATTAGCTGGCCAAAAAATCAAATAAACAAACTAACAAAAACAAAAACAAAAACAAATCTAAATCAGAAACTGTTTGTTTCCTAGTCTTGGTGAGGAGATTAGATGAGAAGCCAAAAACGGTGCATCAAAAAAAAAAAAAAAAAAAAAAAACAAGCCAAAAGAAATAAATGTTTCTGTATGCTGTATGTGATCCAGAAGGAAACTGCATCTGATGTGAAAAACTGAGATGCAGAGAGCTTCATTTAGAATCTCATTTTGACTTTTGCCTTTGCTGCCTTTATTGAAGTAGAACTGTCAACAAAACACAATGTTTTTTTTCTATCATTATTATTTGATGTGTATGGGTGGATGTGAGATGATCTCCTCTTGAAATCTTCAGCATGGTTGCTTAATAGCTGCAGTAAGTGAATGGGCATCTATTCAAGTCAACCAAAATCCAATATCCCATCCACCACATTTTGAGAGAGAGAGAAAGAAAGAAGCAAACAGAATTATGAAGAGGAGTTACAATCTCTCTCTTGGACTCAGTTTAATTTCCTCTTCTTTCATTTTGGAGACTGTGGAGGCAAAGAAAAGTGTTTTTTTTTCCTTCACCTCTTGAAAAAAGTGCAAAACAACAAAAAAAAAACAACAGCAAATTGTGTACCCAAGCAACCACACACCACCTTCCTGTCTGCGTGTTTGGTCAAACAGTGGAGGGGGTGGTGGAGGCTGGATCGAAACCTGGCCCTCTCCACTGAGGTATATATTCTCATTTAAAGGGATTTTCCGACTGCTTGCGGTCTGACCCGGGGGAGCCATTGCAGGCCATCAGAGCGCGCTCACACAGCGACCCGAGCAAAAACACTTCATCGGTTCCCTCCCTCTACCCCCACCACCCCCACCCACCCACCCTCTCTCTCCCTCACCTCCCACTTTTTACGGCTGGACATTTCACATTTAATTGCCTGTTTAAATTAAGGATTGCCATGCAACATGGACAGTTAATTTGCTGCCAAGAGTGTGTGTATGTGTGAGTGTGTGTCTAAATGAGAGAGACAGAGAGAGAGAGAGAAAGAGAAAGAGTGTGTGTGTGTGTGTGTCTAAATGAGAGAGACAGAGAGAGAGGGGGAGAGAGAGAGAGAGAGAGAGAGAGAGAGAGAGAGAGAGAGAGAGAGAGAGATAGAAAGAGTGTGTGTGTGTGTGTGTGTGTGTGTGTGTGTGGCCTGAAATCGACAGTGCACTGGAGGAGACACCTGCTCCTAGTCAGGCGACGTGACCAGGGGGAGGAAGGACAGGAGGAAAGGAGGGAGGAAGTTTACTGACAGAGGGCAAGTGGCAGCAGTCACAGGAGAGGAGGTGGGGTTGAGTGTGTGTGTGTGTGTGTGTGTGTGTGTGTGTGTGTGTGTGTGTGTGTGTGTGTGTGTGTGTGGAAGAGGGGGGATTCAATACACTCCAGCCCAGTCTGCTGCGCTCTGCTCTGCTCTCAAAATGGCCGCCTCACCTGCGGAAGTCCAGCAGGGTCCTGGCCGACTCGGGGACACTCAGGTCCATCCAGGACAGGAAGTGGAACTGCGAGACGGTGCGCGTCTCGTTGGTCTGCACGTTCTTCAGGTAGAAGCTACGCACCAGGAAGTCCTCACACCAGATGTGTTCCGACACCAGGTTCACCTGTTCACCACAAGTAGCAGGCAACCATGAGAGAGTTATCGCAGCATCAAATACAAAGCATCATATATAAAATATACATATATATGTATACTTCATATATATTGACATATATAAAACATCATCTGAATGTTTTACTGTCCAAATAACATCCTCTTGTCCATCTTATTTTTTACTTTACAGAAGTTTAGGTTCAAAGCATCTGGAAAATACTGTTGTTGTCCAAAGCCACTCACAGAATAGATGATTTAAAGAGTCAGATATGAGGACCTGTTGTCTACTGTCTTTCTACTCCCAATCTGCCACCTTGGTTTCCTTCACTCCTCCATAGTGTCAGTGACGTACCTCGTAGATGTGGTAGAGACTGGAGCCCTCGTCGGGCCAGTACTGTTGACACTGCTTATTGCCGCTCTCCGACAGGGGTGTGAGCATGACGACCACCACACAGCCACTCTCCCACACCATCTACACACACAACACACACACACACACACACACACACACACACACACACACACACACACACACACACACACACACACACACACAAAGATACAGACACACAAAGGAGAAGTCCATTAAAGAACGTGGCAACAAAACAGACATTGATCACTTTTGGGCACTATGAAGCTTTTCATTCATCTTAGCAGCACAGATGTATAGACTTATTGATTATATGATCACAAAATGTGCAGTAAAGTGGTTCTTTCTGAAGCAAAAAACTGATCAATACATCCATTCACTCCATAAGAAGTACATACTCTCGTAAGGTATGATGATTGCCATTATGGTTGTAGCTGGAGAGAAAGCGGAAAGCTGAGAGGGCCCGCAAACTCATCGCATGCGTCTGAAATCCCACTCATGCACAATGTGCTTCTAATTTCACCCATTAGTGTAATAGCACTCGATGCTTGGCGAGATACGCTTTCAAATGCAGCCTCTCCGACTGTGGCCAAATCATCCATTCTTGTTTGTCGGTTCCATAGCCTATCCTTCTCCAGCCCGGGGAGCTGATCCTGCTCCATCACAATCTTCCAATCAAGAACTGATTACAGCCGCCGCCGACAAGGTGAGAAGACTCTTCAGCTCATTAATTACAACAATCAGGCAATTAATGGCGAAGCGGCAAATTATAACAGAAGCCCAGAGCCCTGGCGGAGATGTCTAACATTGTCAATCAAAGTGTTTGTCACGAGCGCCCGAGTAAACAACTCCGACATTACATTCTGTCGCACTTCCTTATAAGATTGACCATCACCGATGTGTTTACACATCGTGATGGTGGTGGTGGCGGTGGTGGTGGTGGTGTGTGTGGGGGGTGTTCACTGTAGCAATTTTGCTGGCAAAATTGAACATGACATTTAGTGGCTAAATCGAACGTCTGTGTGAGAGCCATCCGTCTGCCGTGCGAGAATGCGAGAGAGAGGCTGGGTGTGATCAGAGGTGTCTGCTGTGCCTGCCCCCCCCCCCTCCCCCTCCCCCACCCCCATACCTCATAGGCTGACAGCAGCGAGCCGGAGAAGGTAGCGCTAAAGCTAGCAGCCTTCGCTCTCCGCTCCATTTCCCCTTATCACACTTTAATGTGTCCTTGGAAGATCTAAGGCCCCACTGAGACCATTAGCAAAATGAGGAAAAAACACTGACTTTTATGAGCGCCATAAAAATACAATGGTCCTGACTGTAAACTAATCACACACGCACGTGTGATATATCCCTAAGGGGACATTAGTGGAGATGTGCCAAGATGACATGCGGCAATAAAACTGCCAATCTCCACAACCAACCAAACAAAGGTATGCTATTTTAAAAAGGCGCCTACCTACAGCACATATTGAACGCGTCATAATAATTTTACCTAGCCTAATCTAATATGGTGGGAGAACGATACCTTCCACGCCACTGTATCCTTTCAACATTACAACATTTCTTTTAATCCTTTAGACGCCTTGCCAGAAAAGTCTGGTATGCTCCTGATATCTTTCTGTTTCTTATTTCCAGTGTTTAAGAAGCAGAAGTTGCGACAGAGACTCTTGGTTACAGGTTAGCACCTTCTTCTTGCATTTTCCCTTTGCTTGTGTCTCAGAGGACTGTCATGCCCCTGTCTGTTCTGGCTCTGCGTTCGCTGGGGAAGGCTTTCATGTTTCTCCTACTGGCTCAGTGGAGGATGAGTCATATACTATTACCAGGCATTCCTAAGCCTAAAGAAATGTTTGCTCTGAGAGGACTTAAGAACACCTAAATTAGCTCTAATTAAATGCGTTTTCTGGGAGAAATTAAATTTGGTGACTGTAAGTGATTGAGATTTATATACAGCATTAAGGTTTGACTAAATTGAATGTTTAGACATTCTCCGCATTTGGATTCAGAGAAACCAATTTGTGAGGAAGCGAAAGGGAAAAAAAACCCCAACTGAAAGCCCAACGCTGTCGATATAATCCGGCTAAAATGTCAATAGTGCGCTGGAGATGGATAAGGCTTACTCAGGTGCAATGAAGGAACTGTTCAAACAGGGAGACAGGCAGATGCAGAAAGACAAAGATAGGGAGAGAAGGGGTGAGAGAAAGAGAGTGAGGGAGAGAGAAAGAGCGGGAGAGTTGATTGAGGGAATGGGGGAGGACAGGAGGAGGACAGAAGAGGTGGATTAGGCAGAGATTTGGAGGTATGGAGGGGAGGGGGGGTGTTGTGGGCCCCTGCTGGGATTAAACAGAAGCCCAACCTGAAGAGTGGTCTCCTTCACCTCCCTCCATTAGCCTGGTCTGCCCAGACTCCATTTGGGCCACTTTCTCAAGCGGAGTAACGGGGGGTGGGCAGTATTTGAAATAATGAGCGCAATTAACATAACTTTCAGGGCAGGGTAACAAAAAAAGGGGAGAGAAAAAAAAAAGAATAGAAATAGGAAGAGAATGACTCATTAGAAATAATTGTGGAGGAGGTTGCGCTGAAAAGTTTAATCATTACCAGTCAGGGTTTTTTTTATACTTTTATTTTATTGAAATGCATGTTTTGATGGGGAGGATTCAATTGTGACTAATTTGTGGGTAAATAGTTAATTCAATTTAGATAATGGATATTTACTTGTTAATTGACAAAATGGCAGCGATGAAAAAAACAAGCTGATGATCAACTTTTTTGTTGTTGAAGTTGGCACACGCACAGATAGTTAATTGGGATTTAGGAAAAAAAAACCCTAAATGAATCAACACATTAAAAAGACAGGCAACCAGTTCAATCAAGGTGCACTTTGCAAACAAAGGACTGACACAATGGAGAGATCAAATCATAATTGAAGTGTTAACATGGAGACCTGTACCTCAGCATCCCAATCTAATCCATTAGCATGCAGCACAACATCATCGCTGCAGCCAATGAGTAATAGTTGTGGGCACAAGCACTACAAGTCAACACACACACAGTCAGCACACACACACACACACACACACACACACACACACACACACACACACACACACACATGCAGATGCAAATGTGCTCTCTCTCTCTCTCTCTCTCTCTCTCTCTCTCTCTCTCTCTCTCTCTCTCTCTCTCTCTCACATTAATACTTTCCCTCCCCCCTTCTTCCCAGGGCTGGCCTCTGTAACATCACTGGGACCAATCTGGTGCCCTGGCCTCTAACTATAAAGCCTGTGCTTAAGTGTGCACTGCAGCCCTCATCTGTGGCCCCTAATGCTAGACCAGATGAACAGGCTAGCTTATGGGGGCGGATTGCTCAGCTAATTAGCCTAATATATTTCCATAAGTCCTGCGCTGGGTAAAGCAGGATAACCGTAGCGCTCCAATCCTCTCTCCACGCTATCAATATCAGCCTGGGCTTTATGACGTCTGATAGCACGCGAGCCGTAATAGCCGAATGGACGCAGAGGCCAATATGTGGAAGTTGAGAATTAGTCACATTCTGTTTGAGGTGTGTGCCTCTGAGTTGTAATCGATGTGTGTAGGGGTCCGTGAAAAACAATGGGAGATTTATTTGTCCAAAGGCAGGTGTTTGTGTAAATGGAACGGATGATTTCATCGCTGTAGCATTTGATTAAAAGCGAAAGTGATATTGATCGATCAAAGTCTCATTTGCCGTCGTCGCGTGCACATAATAATGAACTATGGCGCTATGGATGATTGATTGCATAAAGATAATTACTAGGCTATTAAATGTAGGCCTATTCTGTTGGTAGATTAACAGCACTCCATCACAAACAGCACAGACAAAAGCTAATGTATGTGTACACTTTTAGCTCCCAGACAGTAGGAATCAAACTCTTTGCAATCACTTCTGGTGACTGACATAAATGCAAGAGCGTTCACAGAGTACTGCATCTTTTATTATCATCATTATTATTATTATTATTTTTGTATTTTTGTATTTTCTTACACGGTTTAGTACTTCATATGAGGGTCTATTTTCAAGGTGAGGCTGTTTCTTACCTGCCAAAAATCGGCCACAGTCGAGGGCAACGGTCCTTGGGCAGCGATGTAGGCCGGGTTACGAGGGTCATGGTCCATCTGAGAACAACAAAGAGACTGAGAGTTAGAGAAAGACAGAGAGAGATTAACGCTGAAACGCTTTTTCATTTCAATCCAGTTATAGTGAAGGACTAATCAGTGATCATTAATCCTACATCCTTTTAGGCACAACACACAATGCTCACAAAGGAGTTCTCTTTCACATGACACAGTGTGTGGTCTGGCACAAATATCCAGATTTTTTTCCTTATTCAAGATAACATGTACGATCGTTAAATAGGAGATGCTAGTAAGGCATGTTTTCCAAAGATGAAATAAAAAAAATATATAACTCTATATCTGCGATGGATTTATCTTTGACTCTAACCACCTGTCATATTAACACATCTTTCTCCATCCCTTCCCTAGGGCATTTGCTATGCCTTCATTTTCACTCCAATTAGAAACTTCTAGAAAGGGGATCCCAGACCACCACCTTAATGTCTTTTGGCACTTCAAACCAATCACAACTTCCAAGCAACACTTTTTCTGTCATACTGGGGCATTTCCTTGAAGAGAAACCTTCATGTCTCACGTGATAACATAACAGTTGTCAAATCAGCCAGTCATTCATGGCAATGACGAAACCGGGTGCAATGCATAAGCATCGATTTACATGTGTGCAATCACAGGCAAATCATTACAGATAAAATCACAGAGAAATAAAAACATAGATGAGTCCTCAGAGAAATTAGTGGACTAGTCATTAATGAGCTCAGCACCTATAATGACATACACACTCTTTTTCTTTCTTTCTTTTCATCCCTCCATCTATATTTCTCTCTCTCTCGCTCGCTCTCTGACTCGTCCCGTCTCTCTGAACATGTTTATTCTTTCATACTTTTGATTAAAGCTTATCACACTGATAAAACGAGACATTAGTAAACACAAATATTGATCAAACTCTCAGCAAGGATGTGCGTGATAGTGTGAGTGAGTGAGTGAATGTGTGTGTTTGTGTGTATATGTGTGTGTATGTAAGTGTGTCATCAGTATGCAGATCAGCAACCTGTCAGTGGCAGAGACAGCAGGCACCCTCCCTGTCTCCCTGTCTCTCTGGCTCTCCAGCAGAACAGCGCTGTTCAGCCTTAAGCCCTTCAGCCTCCATGCACAGGCAGCATAAACCCCATTATGTGGATGCTTCTGGAAGCAACACTATTGTAACGGTGGAAGAGACCGCCACTCCAGACCGTCTCTGTGTCTCCTGTCTGTCTGTCTGTCTGTCTGTCTGTCACGCAGCACAGCAGAGGATCTGGTGCAGACGTGTCCCCACCCTTCAGTGTCAGCAGCACTACTGTAACCTGTCTGCACAGCCTCAGTGTACTGGAGAGGATTCTCTGTACCTTTGCTTTTCTGCTGTCTAATGTCTATTCCGATTGCTCTATCAGTTACTAGACTCTGACTCTGCCTGATCTCGGTGTATGTGTATGTTTGTGTGAATGTGCACTTATATGTATGTAATGTATACATGCTGTTAATGTAAGAGCATGCGTATGTCTATGTCCACGTGTATGTTGGTGTTACTGTGTGTGTAACGATACAGTATGTACTATATATATAAGGGTGCATTGTAGCCTATATGAGTGTGCAAGGTAGTGAATTACTGATCTCAGGGTGCATTTCTGCTATTCAAACTTCTGTTTTTGACTGCAGACAGAGGCAGCTGTACTGTAGTTCACTCTTCACCAGTGAGGGTGGATATGGAGCTGAGAGAGTGGGTTAGTGAGTGAGTGAGTGAGTGAGTGAGTGACTGAGGGAGGGAGTGAATTCTGACTGACTGGCCCAAGTACCCCAGGCCTCCCCCTCACCCCTCTCTGACTGCTATATCTAACCTTTAGATGAAGGAGCATTTAGTGCAGAAAGTCAGTGGCACTAAAAAGTAGCTTTGTGTCCATTAAAAGCATCGAGACCAATTACAGAGACCGAGAGGAGATTTGCCCTCTCCTGTCATCTGATTGAAACATTTTAACGTGCCTGTGTGTGGGTGTGATTGAGAGAGAGAGAGAGAGAGAGAGAGAGAGAGAGAGAGAGAGAGAGAGACTATGAATGTGCTATGTGTGTGTGTGCTATGTGTGTGTGTGTGTGTGTGTATGCACAAGCTGAAACTACACACACACTCTCACTGTGCTTTGTCTACCTGCTCCCCCTGACTGAGTGCATGCTTTTAAATGGCGTTGCTGTGTATTGGATAGCGAAGCCCCACAATGCACCACTCTCTGTGTTCTAAACGCCTGGATGGGTCTGGGAACTACTGGAGAGCATCCTTCACAGCCCACGCCAGCTACACACACACACACACACACACACACACACACACACACACACACACACACACACACACACACACACACCATTCATCAAATATGTTTTAAAAAAATAGTATATATAAAAGGTAAAAGGACCTGTCGACATCACTGTATCAAGAAAATAGGGATGGTGTGAGAGAGAAGGCTTTAATCATAGCGTGCGTAGAAGGCAGGAGTTGGAAAAGGAAAAAAAAGGAATGGGGGAAAACAGATCCACTTATGAAATAAAATGGAATTTCGTCATCGCTTCAGAATTCAGCTATTTGGTTGGAGCACAAAGGCAGAGTGCTTCAAGTGTATGTGCATGTGTGTGTGTGTGTGTGTGTGTGTGTGTGTGTGTGTGTGTGTGTGTGTGTGTGTGTGTGTGTGTGTGTGCATGTATGCTGCACTGCAGTGCTCAGACCGGCCTCCATTGTCTTGTGCTGGGAGAGAGTGCAGAGCCGTGGCTGGCCTTGGTCACACACTCCTTTCTTCTGGTGCCCAGCGTGTGTGCATGTGTGCTTGTGTAATTGGTGTACACGAGTGTGTGAAGTGCCCGTGAAGTGTGAGATTTCTCCAACCATGCACTCAGGCTGGGAATATTAAAACCTCCCTGCGTGGTGTGGGATGGCGGGGGACAAACAGAGAGAGAGAGAGAGAGAGAGAGAGAGAGAGAGAGAGAGAGAGAGAGAGAGAGAGAGAGAGAAAGACACGGCAGGAGAAATCAAATCCCCGTTCGAAAGAACAACTAGCTAGAGAACAACGCACATAGCGCTCGGCGGTCATTGGAAAAAACAAAAGATGTCTGAGTGCCCCCACACTCCTCCACCCACCCTTTCGACTCGCCCCGTATAGGACCACCACCGTCTCGACTCGCCCAAGTTCGCACGGCCAGCGTCACTCCCACCCCCCTATCCATAGTTCTCACGAAAGAATGGGAACTTTAAACGAACAAAAGGCGTCGGACAAAAAAGACTAGCTCGAGAAATAAACGTGTAATTTCGCATCTGCAATTATGTTGAATGACAACCCCCATCATTATTCCATACTGTAAATGGATACAATTGTTCGGCACAACCTTAATTGTTGGAAGGGAGCAATTTGAATACGAGAGCAATTATAGCTGTGAACGATGAGGATAGGAAGCATGTACTCCGAGCCCGTCTTTTGAAGGCCTGTTTATGAGCCAGCTTATTAAAGTGTCGGCATTAGAGGTGAGACATCGGGGATCATGTCTGTAACTAAAAATCTAAAGACTTTTAAGTGGATGCGTGTCATTCGGAGAGTCAATCAAACTGTTTTTCGCAATCTAATAGGGAGATGAACTCTCAGGGGGCCATTCAGAGTTCTACAGACTTTTCTTTTTTTTTATTAAGAGGAGTAACTGCACGGTGAAAGAGGGCCGATTGCATCTAGAACGACTCTATGCTGCTGCTGGACTGAAGAGGAGTCCAAAGCAAGACCTTGCACCAGATGGCTGCAGCTCCTTGGCTGTAGGGGTGAAAGGTCAAACTGCTGCATCGCCAATCTCACTTGTTACCAAGACAACATCAAGATAGGATTCTTTTGAGAGGGGATCTTTGAGGTCGGGTAAGGGTGTGTGTGCGTGTTGGTGTATCTGTATGTGTGTGTGTGTGTGTGTGTCACAGAAGGACAGAAAGAGAAAGTGGTTTGTGCGGATAGATGTGTGTGTGTGTGTGTGTGTGTGCCTGTGAAAAAAATAGATGAAAGTGCAGAGTCCAAAAGGTCACAGTATCATCTATTCCCTCTCAGACCTCACACAATTCTTTTACATTTCAAGAAGGTGTGCGCGCACGCACACACAAACGCACAAACGCACACACACACACACACACACACACACACACACACACACACACACACACACACACAGAGAGAGCCTTATAGAGAGAGATCAAAAAATACATCTATAGAATGGACAGAGGACACAAAAGCTCTGAAATGATTCACATTTGGACCATACCCCCATAACCCCCCCCCCCCACCCCACACACACAGACACACACACAAGCTAATGAGGAAGAAGCTGTAACGTTGACACACGTAATTATCACCCCCCCCCCCCCCCATTCCAACTACCCTGCTATGCCCACCCCCAGTCCTCTCTGCTGCTGTTGTGCTGGGTGTAATTACCCCCCTCAGTACCCCCCAACCCCCCCAACCCCTTGCCTGCCTGCCTACCTCTGATTAGCAACGCGGGGGAGCTGAGCGCTAACTCCCTCTCTTCCTCTCTCGCCTCTTTTGTTTCCCCTCTCTATAGAACTACCTCCCCAACAGCAAGCACACAACACCACACCACACCACACCACACACCCTCACATCCAGTGCCTCAATCTACCTAGCCCCCACACGCCGCCTCCCACACATACACACACACACACACACACACACACACACACACACACACACACACGCACACACACACTCCCACATCCACTGCCTCAATCTACCTAACCCTCAAACGCCACCTCCCACACCCACACACACACGTTGGGAGAGTTCTGGCGGTAAAACTGCTACAGAACAATTCCTACTCCGAGCTCCCAAGTTCCACCTCAGTCCTCTGCCCTTGAGCGTGATTACCCAGAGCCTTATTGATTATTGATGACTTGGTGATTAGTTTCTCAAGGAGTGGCATGGATGGGATGGGATGGGATGGGACGAGAGAGGAGGAGAGGAGAGAAGAGGAGCGTGGCTGGAATGGATACACATACGGATGGATGGATGGATGGATGGATGGATGGACAGAGGAATGGATGAGTGGCCTTGGATTGCCTGACTCTTTAATAAGAGCTTGTTTGTGCAGCCTGCCATCAAATCCCTCTCCAGGCCACTGCTGAGGTTAGGCCAGGCCAGGCCAGATTTCAAATGCATAGCTTCCTGTTCTTTTAATGGAATCTCTCTCTCTCTCTCTCTCTCTCTCTCTCTCTCTCTCTCTCTCTCTCTCTCTCTCTCTCTCTCTCTTTATTCTTTTGGATAAATATATATTTATATATCTATATATTTTCTTCCCCAGTTTTGTTACATCCTTGGAACAGATAAAAAAAAAAACTTGAGCACCTCCAGCCCTGGAAGGAATCTGGCCTGTTCAATAGCAAGGTCTCCCCTTTGTCATTTTTTTGTTCTCTCTCTCTCTCCTGTTCTGGCTCTGTCTCTTGTAAAAAAAAAAAAAGAAAAAGAAAGAAAGAAAGAAAGAAAGAAAAAGGGAGAAAAGGGCGGCCATGAGAGTGCCTTCAGTGCGCGGCTAACATGTGCACGTCTCGCCGTGAAATCGGGTCTGGCAGCCTTCCACCCTTCTGCGCTGTTTAAAGGTAAGGCTCATCTCACAAGACGGGACACCGCCGATCCGCCCATGAACAGAAGCAGTGGAGGAACAAAGACGGTGAGATCAATGCCCCGATGAATAAAATATAACCAAAAAAAAAAAAAGAACGAAAGAGAAAGAAATCCCTTTCTTTGCAATTCCAACTCAGAATACGGCAGAGTTCATCTTCCAAGCTTAGGGTGGCACAGTTCATTTCAAATAACTTTGACAGAACATATGGGAGATTGATAATTATGGGTGAGCCACTTGGCTGGAAAAAACATCTAAAAAAAAATGCATCTGAAGACGAACAAAAAACGAAAGGAATGACAAACAGGAAAACGGCGAGGTGGGAAAAAAAGTGTGGAATGAAGAGAAGTGAGTGAGTGAGTATGGAAGGAGTAATTGGTAGTCTTCTGGACACATGCTGCTACTCACAATGGGGCTGGCGTTGATGTAATCGGAGTGGCTGTGGTTGTTCTCGGGCTTCAAGGTGACTCTGGAGTGATCGTCTGAAATGGAAACACATAATTTCAGCCCACTCTTTCGCTCTCTCTCTTTGCTTTCAGACTCCTATGTTCCACGCCCTCACAGTACATTTGGGGCGATAACACTTCGTTTAGGAGAAAGCAAGAGCTGCGTCTTCTTTTCCTAGCTCATTTTGGTGAATATCCTCCACTTGAGCTTGAAAGAAGCGTGTAGAAAGGCAACACACACACGCACACACACACACACACACACACACACACACACACACACACACACACACACACACACACACACACACACACACACCACCAACGCTCCTCCAGTCCCAGCAAGCTCCCAAGCTCTCATCTCAGCCCCCAAATCTCCCTAACCACTAGATTTCACAAGCTAGATGGCTTCAACAAAGATCTTTTATCTTTTTTTTGTAACACCCCTCCCCTCCTTTTTCCTCAGGCCTTTTTAAAGTAAAAACTAGGTGTACGACTACATCTTTATCATACCTGCTAGCACTTCTGGACTCAAAGACTGTAAGCCTACAATTTTACGGCGGGGGTATTTTTCAAGCCCCAGTCTAGCTTTCAAAGGAGGGTTTTTCTGTTTTTTTCCCTCTTTTTTTCTTTCTTTCTTTCTTTTTTTTTAACCAAGCAGGTCAACTGAGTTTGGAGAGGTCAGTGGGTTGCTGGGGATCTCAATGACTGCTCTGCTCTGCTCTGAGACCCCCAGCAGAAGCTCCAGGCTCAGCAGGTTGGATCTTTTTTTTTCTTTCTTAAAGAGATGGTTTAAAGGAAGGCAGGGAAATGGGGCCGGAGATGTGTGTGTGTGTGTGTGTGTGGATTGGGGGGGGGTGTTGAGGTAGATAGAAAAAGAGGTGAGAGAGCGGTCACTTACACACAAGGACCCCGTTTGGTCGGTTTCGCTGGGCGTTCTGTGCCTCCTGGCCCACGGCGGAGGCCCCTGGCTCAGCCTGGTAGCTGCAGAGAGCCTCCCACTCCTTCTCCAGCCGGTTCTTGTTTTTCAAGTGGTCCTCCATGTAGGACTGGAGAAAGATAGATACAGAGAGAGAGAGAGAGAGAGAGAGAGAGAGAGAGAGAGAGAGAGAGAGAGAGAGAGAGAATGAGATTAAAATGTTACAAAAAAACTCCCACTGCCAGATACTTTTTTAGGTCATAGAGCATAAAGCTGTCAGTACCACAAAATATTACACACACAGGAGACATACTAACATCTAGACAAAGAAATTATTTTGATCAATTGATTTGAGGAAACATTTCATTTCATGTATAGCAGAATGGAGAATTTTCAGTTGGCCATTCTGAACAAACCAATGAATACTGCTAGGCAGAAACAAAAATTGTGTTAGAAATAGAAACGCGCATGTGTGTATTTTTTAATTGTGTGTCTGCTTGTGTTTTTGTTCAATGCGAGCATCCTCCTGGCATGAGCAGGTGCATTGCAAGGCTCATTCACACCGGCCCCAGTGGCCTGTCTCACCGCACACGGCAGCACAGCCTCCGGCCCTCCGCACCTCAGCCTACTGATCCCCCCACTTACGCCACCCCAGACGGCAGCTGCAGACTGCTAATCCCGCACCTCTGTGCTACGCCTGAGCACGACACCACCGCTGAGAGAACGACAGACACAGAGAAAGAGTGAGAGAGAGAGAGAGAGAGAGAGAGAGAGAGAGAGAGAGGGAGAGAGAGATGAGAGAGGGACCCAGGATGGGGAAAAGGGGAAAAGGAGAAGGGATGGTGGAAGTAGACAGAGAGAAGAAGTGAGGGAGGAATGGAAAGGAAAAAAGAACATGGAAGATGGAGGAAGAGAGAGAGAGAGAGAGAGAGAGAGAGAGAGAGAGAGAGAGAGAGAGAGAGAGAGAGAGAGAGAGAGAGAGAGAGAGAGCGGGGGGTGGGGTGTGTGTGGAGGAAAGCTGGCCTGACAATCGCATGCAATTAAGACTCCTGAAAGGTCCGTCTGCATCCACACGTACTTCAGGGGTGCTTCAATCACCCCTTTCACCGCTTGCAAAAACGCTGATAAGATTGTCTGCGTCTAAGCCGTCTCCCAGAGAAGACCAAATTGAATTGAATTCACTGGAGACAAAGAAAGGAGGGAGGAGGGAGGGAGGAAGGGAGGGAGGGAGGGAGAGAGAGAGATTGAGTGAGGGAGAGAGAGGGAGGGGATGGAGGAGAGAAAGACAGGAGAGTGGGAATAGGAGAAGAAAAGGGAAGGAGGCTGTGGGATTGGCGCACACACATATGTGAATGCATGTGTGTGTAAGTGTGTGTGTGTGTGTGTGTGTGTGTGTGTGTGTGTGTGTATGTGTGTGTGTGTGTTGTGCATGCACATCGGTTCAGACTTCCTATCCTCCCCTAAGGGTTGACTAGCTCCAGTAGCTGAGCGTGCTAGGCTGTGTTAGTGGCTTAGACACAAGCATGCCTGCCCACTCTTCAACACCTGAAGTTGGGAGGGAGGGAGGGACCCTCTGTGGATGCCTTTTGAAAGCTATCCTAAAATGCCATCAAATGAAACCCTAGTCTTTACACACACACACACACACACACACACACACACACACACACACACACACACACACACACACACACACACACACACACACACACACTGTGTGCTGAGATCACAGCTGATCAGTCAGTCTGTCCAAGACTCAACAAAGCCTTCTGTCACTATAATAGTTAGGAGGCGACAGCACTCCATCAGCCTAATAGCACTATAAACCCTGGCTTTGTAAACACAATCAAATCCAGCTGAATAAGCTTTTAAAAATGCATCGAGGAACCACATAAGATGGGATGTTTACATTCTCCAGTCAGTGGGCAGTATATTCTGTCACCATTTATTCTTCTCCCTCTCTCTCTCTCTTTCTCTCTTTTTCATTTCCTAGATAAGTCACATCTTAGGAGATTATGCTTCATATGACAAGCAACTTAATAGAAGGCTATTACTGCCCATGTTGAATTCATAATTTAGTAAGGGGAAATGACTTTGATTAAAAAGCCTTGGTAGCGAAGTAATGAGATTAACCTCCTCTGGATGAAGAGAGAGAGAGAGAGAGAGAGAGAGAGAGAGAGAGAGAGAGAGAGAGAGAGAGAGAGATACATTCTTTAATTCACTGTCCCTGTTTTTGCTGGAGCCGCTGTCACTACACTAACCAATGGCCTAATCACCTGTGCTCTCATTAGCTATTTTTACTCCCAAAAGCTGGCGGCTCAGCCACTGCCCCACAACCATGACTTCATGTGGAAGACAATTTTGGAGAAAAAGACTCTTTGTGTCACATATTGTGTCATATTGCATTTTAGTTTGTGTTTTCATTCCATTTCAAGTCCTTTGCACGTTTATGGAATGGAACACGTTGAGGGCAAAATGTCTTCAAGTTTAAGACATCATCATCCTCATTTCCATCTCTTACGGAATGGTCACCAAGCCTTCTTGGTGAGATATGATTTAAGCACAGAAATATCAACAAGTCTACCGCTCGCTATCCTGTATCTCCAAGCCTAATGCATCTGATCTGACCACTGGTAGTTTTGTGTTGGATGGGGCTTGCGATTGGATGGGATGGGATTTGCTGGAATGCACACGCTTGGGGGGCAGCATGGTAATCCTGCTCTCAGCAGGGCAGGTGCCTCCTTCACAATGCTTTCACAACCCCCTCAAGATTACCTTCAGCCTGATCTGGCATCAGCTTGATCTGAGCTCTTATAACGTGAAGCAAAATTACCCTTCACTCTATTGCCTTGCTGCCTCGCATTTGGATCTCTGGGTTCTTTGATAATATCAAGGATACCCCCTTACCCCAAAACCACACACACACACACACACACACACACACACACACACACACACACACACACACACCAAAACAAAATGGTAGCCTGCTTCATTTCTCTGGGGAGGGAAGAAAGGCGAAGCAAGCCAAAGCCTGGCGGTGTACAGAGGCAAGGCTCAGGACAGACGCTTACCTGCTGTCCTTTGTTGGCGCTGGAGTAATAAGGTTTAGGGGGGGAGAAAGTGTAACAGAATTACTGCCAGCCAATCAGGGTGCCTAGATGACGGGGTGTCGGAGCAAACTCTCCCTAATCCCCTTAAACAAGCTTCAGAGAGGAGGGGAGGGGAGGGGAGGGGGATGGAGAGGGTGGGCAGGAGAAAGGAGAGGAGAAGAGAGGAGGAGAGGGGGGATTTGGAACATGGGGGAGGGGGGTGTAGCACAGAGCAGGGGGATAGAAGGGGGGGGGCGTCGGGGACTGAGGTAATGGCGGTGGATGTGGGTGTGGAGGCTCTAGAAGGAACAGCCTCAAGGAAAAGTGATTGCTATGTCCACAGAGAAATAAACACTGTGTGTGCATGGGTGAGTGTGTGTGTCTGTGCGAGTGTGTGTCTGTGTATGTGTGAGTTCATGTTCAATGTGTGTTATTGGAGGAATGAGAAGATACATTACTATGCCATTTCGCAAGCCAAAGGCAATCAAGGAGTGAGAAAATCCAGCTTTCTCTGCAATTAGCTATTGCATGTACATGTAGACAGGACAGGTTCCTATTTTTCCATAGAGGGTCATTGTTATTCATTTTCCCACCTTAATTGTCATTAAATATATATATTTCCTGTCATGTTTTTCCCCCCACTGCTCAGCTGAGGATATACATGGAAAAAAAGCTAAATAATAAATAAAAGCGTTGCTGCCCGTGGGTCTTTATTGATTTTCTGTGGAAACAAATCAGCACACAGAGTTCACAACAATGTCTGGATATCAAAGCCAACCACATCAGAGCTCGACCACATCTCTGTGGGCCACGGGAACAGGAGCGAGAGAAAAGCTTGCTTAGAAGATTGTTAAAAAAAATAAAAAATAAAAAATAAAAAATAAAAAATAACAACCCTGTTTAAAAATGCTGCACAATGTGAAAGACTCAGGAAAAACTAAACTGCTTTGCCAAAATGAGCTACTCAGAAGATTCTAGCATAAATCTGTGATAGGTCTCTGTTTTAATCTCCACTAAAACCTGCTTACACCTAATGAATTCAACAGTCTTAATAATAAAACATGCTTTAATTGCTAATGCTGGGAGCTGGGCACAGCGCTGTACATTACTGTGGCTGCTTTCACAACAATGAGCCAGAGACGCTGTCCGTGGTCCTGAAGGACTCCCGGAGCCCATGTTCACTACATGCTCAGCAACTAAAGAAACTGACAGCTGTTCCAGAACATATACAGTGTAGCAGTCTGGTTAAGGGTCGAGACTGATCTGGAAACAGTTACACACACACCCACACATGCACATACAGTACGCAACCTGCCAATCAAAGTACATGTGCACACACAGGCTCCAAATGGATGGCGTCTATTCAAGCATGCAGAGTGGAGAAAAAGGCCCAGCGGGGCTATTCATAACCCCACAGATCCATAGATCCCAACATAAAAGCTGGGCGTTTTTCGGCAGTGTTCTCTGTAGCTCGGTGGGGAAGATTAGGTGTGCTGATCAGGGGTTTAATTTTTCATACGGAGGATGTAGGAACCCGGCAAGATAGGGTGAAGATGAATGACCCGTGGCAGAGTGTGGGCCTGATAACAGGCAGTATCTGAGAACAGGAGTCAGGTGAGGTCCCAACTCCCTTGTGAGGAGAACGAGAAAAAAAAAAAAGAAAAAAAAAACGTACTGTTCTTGGATCAGAGGTTGACCGAACGTGTCAAAAGACCCTATCGCATAAAAAAGTACGAGAAAAAGAGGGAGAATGAGAAATGAAAAGAGGCCTTTTAGAGAGTTTTCACAGGGAGTTTCTGCGAAGAGAACAGACTGTGTCTGGGAAAGTATACCTTAGTGCCCTGCGGTTGTTTTACACTTAGTTACACAACCTCACAGGAGACACGGAGATCTTTGACACCTGCCTGAAGACATACGAATATTCATCACTAGGGGGGGGGGAGGTAAAAGTGAGGAGGAACCAAAAAACAAAACAACATCCTGTCCCAGAGACAAGTGAGCCACTGAATATAATCTTCCTTGGCGCAATGAGTGGGTGGGTGTGCTTGGGCTTTAGAGACAAGAGTGCCTGTTTGCGTACATGTTTGTGAGTGAGTGTGTGTGTGTGTGTGTGTGTGTGTGAGGGAGAGACAGTCGGGTGTTCTCTTAAGAGACAGATATTCATCATCTAGTTCAGCACAGCAGGAGGTTCAGAGAAAGGTGGCCCATTTCACAAGAAGTGAGTGAGAGTGAGAGTGGAAGTTGAAAAGGAAAGAGGGAGGGGAGTTGTGAGGTGTTATTCTGTTCTCCACATCATGTCCAAGGTACAGACAAATACAGTGATCCCGTCTGAACAGTAACTACACTGTGGTTGTGATCTGCAAGCATCCCAGTTAAGTACATAGGCCACATCCTCTCCTGTGTTAGACACTGCATGGGGGATGTGCAGGGGTTGCACCTGAGAAAAGAAATGCCTTTTTGCTAGCCATTAACAAACTGAGAAAGAGAGAGAGAGAGGGGGGGAGAGAAAGAGAGAGAGAGAAAGATGGAGGGAATGAGAGAAGGAAAGAGAGAAGCTGGGGAATAATATCTGCCATTAGAAACACCCCGCACTCCCTTCTCCCAGGGAGAAAGAACACCTAATAAACAAACAACACAGTGCTAAAATGCATTGAGTAAACAAAAAGTGTGTGTGTGTGTGTGTGTGTGTGTGTGTGTGTGTGTGTGTGTGTGTGTGCGCTTGTTTCTGGTGGAGAACGGCAGAAAAAAAGTGTATATAGTTTTAATAGCTTTTGTGATAGCCTTCAACAATCACAATCAGAGCCATCCATTAGCTCCAAACACAAAAGCGCTAAATGAATTAAATCAATTGCATTCTCCTGTTCCACTGTTGGACGTATGATGAATTTGCCTGCTGATAATGAATACCGCACTGCCAGGCATCTATCAGTCTCCTCTCACCGGCTTGTCTCAAATGAATAAAACAAAAGTTTGCACCAAATTAAAACAATCCATTGTGTGAAAAAGACAGGGAGATGGAGAGAGAGAGAGAGAGAGAGAGAGAGAGAGAGAGAGGGGGGGGGAAATAGAGAGGAAAGGAAAGAGAACGAGGGAGGGAGGAAGGGAGGGAGAAAAAGGGATGTGGCCCATAAGGCATTCAAACTCCATTCAGGGGGAAAACAACAACTCCACAAGCTCCGGAATGTCCGATTGACTATTAGCGATTAGCCATGATATTTTCCACCTGAGCTTCTACGGTCTCTCAGAGTCTCATGCCATATCTGACAGATAGGAGAGAGACACAGGAGGAGATACAGTGTCAGGATGAGAGAGAGAGAGAGAGAGAGAGAGAGAGAGAGAGAGAGAGAGAGAGAGAGAGAGAGAGAGAGAGAGATTGTGATGGACAGAAAGAAGCTGCAGAGGGATGGATTAAGAGATAATGAGAGAGGGAGTGAGAGAAGGAGAGAGAGAGAGAGACCAAGTAAAAGAGAAAAAAAGAGAGAGAATGCCTGGTTGAATGGAACAGACTCTATAAAAGGAGTGTGATAAAGAGAGATAGGAAGAAATAGAGAGATAAAGGGGAACAATGAAATGAAAGCAAGCCGCCAACGGATGTGTGTGTGTGTGTGTGTGTGTGTGTGTGTGTGTGTGTGTGTGTGTGTGTGTGTATGGGTGGGGGGTAGAGAGCTGATAACAGAGAGGGTGAAGAGAGGATGAGGGTGGACAGGGAGAGCTCACAGGACTATCAGACAGGTAGCAGAGGAGTGGGCTTTTGGTGGGGGCTGGCCAGGAACCCTGTCAATCAATAGACTTTTGTTCATGTCTCACGAGCTCACGATTCCTGTGACAAAGACAGGACGCGTGTGTCTGTGTGTGTCTGTGTGTGTGTGTGTGTGTGTGTGCGCGTGTGTGTGTGTGTGTGTGTGTGTGTGTGTGTGTGTGCGCGTGTGTGAGAGAGGATGAGGAGAGAAGAGAGGCTGATGAGAACGTCTATGACAAAGATGTGTGGTGTTTTTAGTATGTGTTTGATTTTCACCACTTTCACATACAGCAGATAAAGCCTTAAAATGACTACCTTGTTCTTATTCAATAAGGCAAAGGCTGATTAAGCCCTAAAATGACTACCTTGTTTTTATTCATTCAATAAGGCAAAGGCTACTGTCTGTGTGTCCATATGTGCACTTATTTAACCTGCAGACTATTCTCCATAAGGCTGTCTGAATAGCAAGGAAGTAGGTATAAAGGGTGTAGAATGGAAACAGCTGTTTTATGAGCAGGACTGTCTGTCTATGCATGAGAGTTCAGAGAGAGGTGTGTGAGAGGGATGTAGAACTAAAAGTGTTACCTTTTCACCGGAAATTTCCATTGAGGAGAACCTGACTGTTTGCTCCAGTGAATATTTATTATCAGTATTCAGTGCCCAGGTGTGCATGGGCATGACTGTACTCTGGCTGAGAGGTGTTTGGCAATATTTGTGGTGTAGTGTAGATGTGTGTGTGTGTGTGTGTGTGTGTGTGTGTGTGTGTGTGTGTGTGTGTGTGTGTGTGTGTGTGTATGCAGAAGGTATTTAGGCATGTGCTTATTCTCTAATATCATGTGTCTTGTGGAAACTTTTTTATTTTGGAAATGCAAATAATATGTGCATGTGTGTGGGCGATGTGTGCTTGTGTAAGTGTGTGTGAGAAAGTGAGTCCAAGTGTACAAGGGGCTTTTATTCACCATGGAAGTGTTCAAGTTTGATTGTGAATATGTGGTTTGTGTGGTATGGTCATATTCCCCCTGTATCATTCACATGTACAACACATGTCTGTTAAAGATGTCTATGTGTGTGTGTGTGTGTGTGTGTGTGTGTGTGTGTGTGTGTGTGTGTGTGTGTATGCATACTGGTACTTATCAGTCTCATGTGTCTGCTAAAGATGTTTGTGTGTATGTGTGTGTGTGTGTGTGTGTGTGTGTGTGTGTGCTGGTACTTACCAGTCTCATGTGTCTGCAAAAGATATGTGTGTGTGTGTGTGTGTGTGTGTGTGTGTGTGTGTGTGTGTGTGTGTGTGTACTGGTCCTTACCAGTATCATGTGGCCGGTGGAGATGTCCATGTTGGAGTGGGCAGGCTCTTCGCTCCAGGACGAGGTGCTGCTGCGGGCAGAAGGACTGGGCATAGGCCCGTCGCTGAACTGTGACGACACGCTGTTGATGCGTGAGTGGTGTGACGTGTGCGCCAGCGGCTCTGGACGCTCCCCACGCTCGGTCCGCTCCGACGTCTGAACCGCCATGCGCTGCCGACACAAGTCCTGTCCGAGAGGAAAGAAAAATGACAAAGATCAGTCACATTACATAGCCAGTCACACTATAAAACTAAAACAGAACATGATAGATCATATCATCAATCAACTACAGAAATAGTTTTTTTGAACAGCATTTGGACATTAATACAAATCTGTTTCCTCTTTAATAATAATACTAACACAAATAATAATAATAGCTTCAAATAATATAATGTCTGAGAACTGATGAAGATCAGCAATATCGTTACTAATCAGATTCACGCCTGACTGCACAACAATATTTAATCAAAACACCCCTGCAGGGACAAAGATCATGTCTATTGCAGACACACGGCTAATGCACACAATAGATCATGCTAACTGTAACATGCCATTCCAAATTAGAATAGATATTGCTGTTTGGCTAACCACGGAAGACAGTTTTAGCCATTGGTAATTTAGGAGTGTATTGATCAACGGTACTGCAGAATGCTTAGTGCACCACTGGAGCAGACCGATAGCTAATAGGGATCTATGGGCAGTTTCATAATGTTATTCCAACACTAATCTTCTGCCATCGACTACAAGTCACCTCAAAAGCGGAAGAACAAACCGAGTCGTGTCCTGATTCCAGTCGCAAAAAAAGCGGCTACTGAGACACAGGTTGCAAGTCACAGGCCAGTTAGCGAGCTATCATTCTCTAAAAAGATCAGCTCCGAGTTTTCAAAAAGAAGAAAGAAGACGACGAAGAAGAAGAAGAAGAAGAAGAAGAAGAAGAAGAAGAAGAAGAAAAAGAAGAAGACTTCTCAAGGACTAGTGCAGCAAATTAGGACAGAAGTAGGCATGCAAGGGCTACGAAACCCTGACAGCCCTTCAAAGATTCTAGCCTGCAGGCCAGGCAGTTGAAGTGGACTCGGCCCTCTGACAGGTGTGGAGTTAACGGCACCTAATGGCAGAGAAACCAGGGGGCTGGACCACAGAGAGAGAGAGAGAGAGAAACACACGCATCCACTGGACCCATTAGGTACTCAGACAGCATGTCTCCCTACCCACACCCCACTCACAGTGGAAAGCACACTGGAACATAGTCCTAGCACTGACATTCATGAGAGGGTGAGGGTAATGTAAGTGTGTGTGTGTGTGTGTGTGTGTGTGTGTGTGTATATATATATATTGCAATATGCTACTAGAGCCTGTGATTTGATGAGGAGCAGAGATGTGGGTTTATTCCTGATTCTAGGATATCACCTTTTTATTAACTGAGGTGGTGACTACCTCTGAATCTCTTTTTATGAAACACCATTATACACCGTTCCTGCTCCCCAGCGTAATGTGGTATTTGTAAGTGTGTGTGCGTGTGTGTGTGTGACAGAGAGAGTGAGTGAGTATGTGTGTGGAGGGTAGTGGAGTCACGACAGCCGGCATCGGCGAGACCGATGGACTGCGGTTGCCGTGGTGATGGCGAGCAGCCAGGGGGGGCTCGGAGCGTTTGCTGTGACAGCCTCCGGTGGGCTGGGCGGACGCGGCACCCCAACAGCACACTTATTCTGGACTCGCAGCTGGACCAATCAGCACACACGTCCATCAGGCACCGCAGGGGATGCAGGAAGTGAAGCCCCTGAGGCGGGAGTCACAGGGCCATAAGCCACCACACACACACACACAACACACATATACACCCCCACACACACATACACCTATACACATACACAGACAAACACACGCACCCAAACCCACACCCACACACACAATCAAATGCACACAAACACAGACACACACACAGACACACACACACACACACACACACACACACACACACACACTGACAGGAAGACAGAGACCACTGCTGGCCTGTGGGCAATTACAGATGAAACATTGCTCTCCAAAGGCCACTGGAGGTCTTTTAAGGGTTTAGGAGAGGGAGGGTGGGGTGGGACGGGCTTGAGGAAAAAACGTGATTAACAGAGGGGACTGCAGTAAATGAATGGGTAAAATTTGGAATACATTTTTTGAGAGCATAATTTAGATCCCCGAGGGCACTGGCTGAGGCAGCACAAGGCCACCCTTAGCTTAGCTTTTCCTTTTTTTTTTTTTTTCTTTTTGTCTGGCACATCTGATGTGCACATATTTAAAGCTCTGCTCTACCCAGAGGAGCGTCTACTGTTCAGGTTAAAGGAATAAAAACATTTTTTTATTTTTTTCTTATTTCAGTGAAAATTCTGGCGTGGTGGTTATTGTCATGTTGCACAGGAAAATAGAAGAGATCGAATATAATGAATATAGAATAGAATTTAGAACATGTATTCATTAAAGTACAATATCTGTCACATAACAATCCATAAAATTTTCCCCATTTATTCTTTCACACACTAACTATACATCAATTAAGAGAATTTCTACTGTTTGACACTATATCTCTATGGCAAATTCATTTTTACTTGAAAATCAATTTTTACTGGCATATTCTGAAAAATAAGGGTTATGAGGATCTTTTGTGTTATGAACATACCAATATTTTGCATTATGGATGATCAAAATGTGTTCTTGATCAAAATGTGATGTTCTTTTGAACAGAACATATGTGCCTTTAAAAGTCATATGTTCATTTTGGGATAAAAAAAAAAAAAAAAAAAGCCAAAAAACAAAAACAAAAAACCCCAACAACATTCCATTAAAGATGGAAAATGGTCAACAAAATGAAGGTGGAAACCATTTTCTGCCTTCTAATTTCTAAGTGTTCTCTAAAAAAGCAAACCTTACTGGGTGTGAAAAGAGCTCTGGCTTTGGCTCAGCCTTCCCAACAATGAAGATTACCTTTCCCTAAATGACTCGATTCTACTCCCATCATGCTTCACAGCACCATTACAGATTCTGAGCCCAGCCGCTGTCTGTCCTGCCTGTTATTTACTTCAAATTGAGAGTTCAAAAAAAGAAAAAAGAAAACAGAGACCAAAAAACAGAGGAAAAAGACAGAAAATGAGAGACAGAGAGAGAGAGAGAGAGAGAGAGAGAGAGAGAGAGAGAGAGAGAGAGCAGAAGGAAAGATTGAGATCGACACAGGGAGAGAGAGGCAGAGAGAGAGAGAGGCAGCTCTCATTGTTTGAAGACAGCGATCATATCTATGAAAGGCCCTTGATAGTGTCTGCTTTATCGGCGCTGGAGATTTGGCCATTATATTAGAGTGTGGATGTTGGGGAGGGGGAATCAGTATGAGCGGAGGATCGTTTGATGTGGCCTGACGTGGAGAGTGATTTCCATACGTGATTAAGAAATGAGATCCAGGCAGAAACCTGGGCCGAGACGAGCCCGAGATCTCACTGTTTCGCCAGTTCCCTCCGTGCAAAATCACTGACTCCCAGATCGCTCGGATCAAAACGAGGAGAGCAAAAAGGATGCTGTGCCACTGACAAGCAAGCGCGTGACAGGAGAGCACATTTAAATGTCTGCCAACCGCCCCTGCCTGCTTTATGTGAAGAACAACACAGCGTTCGTCATATTCCACCATCTTCATATATTTACTTTGAATAAAATACTGTATGCAAGGCCTAAAACCGTCTTGCTCATAATGCAAGATCAATTACATCATAAAGATGCTGTTGATTTACATAAGAAACTTGTATGGCCATATATTCAATAGTATAGATTGGATTGCATCATTGTATTTGAAAAAAAATGCAAATGCAAATACACACACATACACACACATCTCACACATAAACACACACACACACACACACACACACACACACACACACACACACACACACACACACAGAACAACACATACAGTACACACTCTCATTTCTCTATACCCTGGCCTTGCTGTGACTTCCTTGGCTTGAGTCAGGTTTAAAAAGCAATAAGGCGCCCATGTTGCACAACCCCTGTCCAGAAGGAAATGTAGTGCAGCGGTAAAAGCAAAGCAATAAAAGCATTTTGAAACAGTGAGGGGAGCACCATAGGCCAGACAGGTGGGGGTCGGAGAGGCACAGGGGTGGCCAGGGGTGCTGGAGGAGACGGTGCTACTCACTAATGCTGCTCATTCCTCCAGCTGACCCTACAGCCTCTAGACAACCCCCCCCCCCCCTCACACACACACACACACACACAAACACACACACACACACACCTTACCATCATAGCCCTCCAGCAAGCCAGAGGGAGGTGCGGGAGGTGGGGCAGCCCAGCGGAGAGAGCCGAGTGTGGGCAAGCTCTCCTGGCCTCCTCCCCTCACATTAATATTCGCCCGCTAATGGGGAGGATGACAGCTCGCTGTGCAGGTTGGGCAGCCATGTTTATGCACACAAAACAGCACGCACCCACACACACACACACACACACACACACACACAGTCACGCACACACACAAGCATGCAGGCGCACGCACTCACACACACACACGCGCGTGCATGCACACCGAAACAACCATGAGTGTGTACACATGCACATACACACACACACACACACACACACACACACACACACACACACACACACACACACACACACACACACACACACACGCCGAAGAAACAGACAAACAAGCTCAAACAAGTTGAGTTCCTCTATTGCATATAAAGCACTGGATTCTCACAGCCTTTTCCATTATTCTCATCCCCATCCTCCCCTGGCGTCTATGCTCGTCTACTCGGAATGCAGGAAGGCAAAGACTGCAGCTAATTGCATGTAGTCATGCCGAGCCTCCTGGCTTCTTCTGACTGCCCTGCCTGCCCAGACACCGGGGGTGGTGTGTGTGTGTTTGTGTGTGTGTGTGTGTGTGTGTTATCCCAGTCAACCAGTGGGACATGGTCAACCACTGGGCACTTTGGGCCCGGGTGCTATTTTCACAGACACGGCTTCCTGCAGTTGCCTGTTTCTCACTCGGTCTGCCCAAACACTCACTCGTGCCAACACTCACACCAGCCTGAGCTTTCAAAATCCCATTCCTCTTTCTTTTAAAACAAATCAATGTCCTATAATTGCAAACTGCAAAATGAATATGACAATGCGGCCACCGACCTCCTGTCAAAGACCCACTGCCCCCTCCACAAACACACACACACACTTACATGCACTCAATCACTCTCTTACACACACACACACACACACACACACATGCTTTCATCATATCGATACGACACAACTCTTTTCTTTCTGCATGCAATAACTGTGCCGATATTCATGGGCAGGGCGGTGGCGCAGCCGGAGACGTGATTAAATATTGAAAATGGGAAAGTGACGTGCGGATTTGCACCCCTGCGCTCTGCTCATATTGAGCCCAGCTGAGCCCAACAAAATAAAATCAATACGGCTCCACCACTTCCACCACCCCCTCCCCCCCACACACACACACACACACACCCCATCCTCCACCTTCTTCACATCCACATCCACCACCACCAGCAGCTGCAGCAGCGGCGTCGGCGTCGGGGAAAAAGGTCAGACAACAAACTCATTTCCCTGCTAAAGAGGGCCTCCTTCTCAGCTGACATTCATATTCAACACTGCTGCCACACAGGGACATCTGGCCCCTGCTGTCCGGCTGTCCGGGGGGGCAGGTGGGTGGGGGGAGGGTGGGGTTGAGGGAACAATGCAGGATATGAGTGAGTGAGTGAGTGGCGTCAGCATCCACCAATAGTTTGAGAGGATTTGGGAGGGAGGGGCTTCAATAAGTGCTTTTCAGAAGCCCACAAATTTGCGTAGCGGGAAACAGGTGACGGGTAAATGAGAAGCGCTTGTGTTACATTTGATGGGATTCACCTTGAGTGCAGTCATAAAAAACGAGAGACTCCCTTTTCAAATAAGAACAAAAACAACCCCTACAGCCCCTGTGTTCTTCTCAGTGCACGAATAAATATATAAACCAAAAAAAAAAAGAATAAATACGTCAACCATGAACAATCCCTGCGAATCCCGACCACACGAGTGCACAGCTCTCTCATAGCGTTGGTGGGAAATCTAAGTCTGGGAAACCGGTGACATTGATTGGCAGAGGGAGAGTGGCAGCTCTTACCTGATAGGCTGCCGTGGCATCGGCGCTGGTGTCAGTCCCCAGGCTGGCGAGCTTCTCCTTCAGCTTGAGGTGGGAGTGGTGGCGCAGGCAGTACAGCGCTCCCGACACCCCCAGCACCATGACGATAAACACCATGGACACCACTGTCAAAACCAGGAAGTTGCTGGACTCCACATGGCTGTGCTTGACAATGGGGATCTGGTTGAGCTTGTTCCTCTGTGCCAAAAGTAGAAGAGAGAAGAGATAGGGTAAGGATGGGTGTCTGCATCTCAAACAGTGACTCATTGGCAAAAAAAAAGAGAGACAAAAAAAAAAAATATCTTGACAGAAATCAAATCTTCATGACAATGAATGCAAATGTAGACAGATGATGCATTATGAAACTTATCTACATTTTATGACAATAAATCTATTCTAGAGCATCAGTGCATATTTTAAGGCCTGGAGATGTAATCAAAAGTCATTGGTATGAATACAATTTCATATATTCTTTATGAATACACAATCTAAACTTCTCCCTGGAAATTACACTCAACTCTATTCACTAGGAGTGCCCACGAGCATTGTTGCCATTTCACAAAGAGATGTAGAAAAGCAACAGCAATTGAGAGCAATTGAGAGATCCCAAAGACTGCTGTAAAGAACGAGGGTAAATGACTAAGTATGCAAGTGCAAGAGCGAATAAACAAACACTTGACGGAGTTTAAGACAAAGGTGCAATGTAAGTGCATTTCCCCTGTGACAATGAGCTTACGGGCCAAAGGCCTCTTCTCTCTCACCAGTAACTGAGGTTGCCAAGTAAAGCCAAATTTATGCGGGTATATTAAACCTATCCAGGATCCACTTTCCTATTCTTGTTGTCCGGTGGAGTGAGGACACACACACACATACACCACAAGCACAAAAAAACACACACACAGCACCCTTGCACAGCATGGCTGAGCCTGTGAAGTTGAGGCTCGTTCTTGTCTTGGCAGGTTTAAGCATGCCACCATCGGGCAATTAGGGTCGGTCTTCACTGTAAAAGCTTGTCGCTAATTAGCCTCCTAGCCCTGGGTTTGGGCATAACTCCATCCCTGGCTCGGACCTTTTGGTTAATGGTGCTGGGAGGGGTGGGGGTGGGGGTGGGGGTGAAGGAGGGGGCTGAGGGTAAGGGTAGGGGTGCAGATTGGGGTTTGGTGCATTGAAGGGTGTGTGTGTGGACACGGAGGGGTGGCTGGGGGGGGGAGAGAGAGAGAGAGAGAGACGGGAGGGAGGCTTCTCTGATGAGCCCAGCCCAGAAACATCCCACAGAAGTGGGGTTGTCAGGCTTGTTAACCCCCCGGGAGGTGGGGTGACAGCCAGGGCTAAGCTGGACGAGAATTGGAGAGGCATTGTTTCCACACGCCTGTGAGGCTGAATAGCCAGGGCCCTCGGAGTGAGGGTCAGACCTGAAGGCTTTTTCTCCACCCCCCCCCCCCCCCTCTCCCCCCTAAAAAAAAATCTGCTCCTGCTATTATTCTACACTATTAAAACTCCCTGAAAGGCTGGAAGGGGGAGTCTATGGGCCCAGCAAGGGACCAGCTATACATCTCACTGCTGTGGAAGCTCCACTTCAGCAAAGGAAAGAAGGCAAATTAGGAAGAAAAAAAAAACTCCACCTTCGGTGAATGACGGGATTTTTAAAAAATAAAACAAAAAAAGAAAAGATGGAATTTTATGGAGGGAAAAAAAGAAAGAGAAAAACGCATGAGAACAGGAATGCATAATGCAGAGAGCATCAAATAGTCATCAAAGCTGTTTGAGGCTCAAGGACAACCATCAAGCCTTGTGGAAAAATAAGGCTGACTATGTCTCTTTGGGTTAGAGGACCTTCCCTTTCTTAACTTTTAATTAGCATTTTACCCTCCACATGTCAAAGTATAAGGGAATATATTATTTCATATGTATAAAACTCGCACAGGCTTAGATCATTCCAATAGATTTTTGTGTTATTATTGAAAAATTACGATGAAAAATATTACTACATGTATACCTTTCCTAATGAAGAATGAAGAAAATAATATTTTAATATCGACTTTAAAAACATTATTTCCTGCAATTTTTTGGAAAAATCACCGTACATATGATGCTAAACGCTTCCTTTGGTGCTGTTCCCCCCTAACAGAAAAAAAAAAATATATATCTTTCATACAGCTTGCTTAATTGTATTTCGGTTACCATGGTGTAAGGCCCTTTTTCTCTCTTTGGCATTTCTGTGCTTTTGTATGGCAGGAACATTTTTTTTTCTCTCTCTTTCTGTGCACATCAAACGCAGAGTGAAGCAGAGGGAGCAGAGTGGAGGATGTCCTTAGTGTGGCTATAGGCTTAGGGATAACCTCCCCCTCCCTCCCTCCATCCCTCCCTCCCTCCCTGCCTGCCTGCCTCCCTCCACAAGCTTAGTGCTCTCAATCGAATTACATGAAAAGATCTCCGACATGAAAAGATGGCCATGAAAAGAAAATTGTGCTGGGCTAAATAATGTCCACAATTAATTATGACTAAATAGAATAAATGCATTGGGCTCATTAATAAGGTTTGGGGCGAAAGACACAGCCGCAGAGAAAAGAAATAAAAAGGAGTGAGCGAGAAATAAATGATAGTAAAATACCAAAGAAGAAGAAGAAGAAGAAGCAGAAGCAGAAGAAGAAGAAGAAGCAGAAGCAGAAGAAGAACAAGAAGACACACACACACACACACACACACACACACACACACACACACACACACACACACACACACATCAAACACTCCTCTTTTTATGTGAACATGACGATCCACAAACCAGGTCCAGCAGTTACAGAGGTCAGTTAATGTCTATGTAAATTATAGCCTGTTATTAAACTTCTTTATCCATATTACTAGCTGAGATAAAATGAAAGGAAAAGAAACTAAACATTTCTTTTTTTTTAACAAGGCAAATTGCATTAGAGAACAAGCAGCATTATTCATTCAAAAGGACTAAACTGATTTTATTTAGAGCAGACAGGGCTACAGTTATCTTAAGGACATTAACGGTTAGGTTAGGTAGGAAATATGAAACTAGATGAGAGCTTATTTTTTACAGTTGTGGCAGGTCAGGCTGTTCAAATGACAATCACAAATTTTTAAATTTCAGACCAAATATTTTACTCTAATATTACGATTGATGGCACAGTTTGTTTCATTTAGTCCCATCAGGACATTGGGTCATTCACAAAGCAACAAAATTATTTATTTGAAACTCACTCAGCATCTGTACAATCCCCTTTCCATTTTTGGTCTGCATATAGAGTCTTTTTTTCTTTTCTTTTTTTTTAAACACAAACAAAATGTAAACAGTACGTCTTTAGATCTGTGGTCATATACTGTATAAGCTCTGTATACACATTCTATATATTCTGTGTCCTTTTCAACTGTCTCATAAGCAGAGGAGAAAAAAACTGACAGCCAATAAGCTTGGTCTATTGGAACTGTGTGTGTGTGTGTGTGAGAGAGTGTGTGTGTGTGTGTCTGTGTGTGAGGAAGAGAGAGAGAGTCTCCATTATGCCAGGAGTTTTTTGTTCATCTGTCGGGAATAAAATTGGACTTGCAAATTTTCCAATTCACGTGAGCAAATGTAGCCCCAGACTGGCAGCATGAATGCACGCCTCATATTAAAAGCTCCAAGGCACTGTTTCAGATTAATTTACACAGAGCAAAATAAAAAAAGGCAAAATAAAAATCGCTGTGTAGAGATGTCGGTAAAAATGAAATATTTCTCAAATTAGAGCACCTTTCAAATACAACATTTTTGGCGATAAAACATAAAATAGGCCTATTATAAATGACTTAATACAACACAAATTATCTAAAAATAAAACTAGCTCTCCTCTCAGTTTGATATAGGCTAAACATTGCATTGCATCCACAGCTAACAGACAGGTTTGATGTGGGTATACGTTTCAGGATGCTTTTCTGTCTTTCAAAAAGAACATTTGATTACCGAGCTACCAAGACAAACCTATTATATCTTAGCAGTTGCCTGTTTGTTATACTGCATCACAGATAAATCATGTATTTTTAAGCCAGCACAGCTCATTTCTACAAAGCAGCTGGTTGGTTCTAGTTGACCACTTCACTTTAACTAAGGTCAGGACTCCTTCATACTGGGCATTGTCTCTAGCAGGCAATATGCAGAGAGGTATGGATGAGGAGAAGTTTTTCCCCCCTTTTCTCTCCTTCTTTCTTTCTTTCCCTTTTTTCCTTCACCCTGTGAAAGGGAACGAGGGATTAGGAATGGAGCAGGAGACAAAGGGCAGATGGATTTCGGAGGCTCTGGCTTATTCAAATGATGGAGGAAAGGTCAGGCTAAGAGGGCGAGAGGGGAGAAAGGGAGAGTGTCGGTCGCCCTTTCGCTCTCTCTCTCTCTCTCCACACACACAATGATCTCTGCCCAAAGCCCTAAGCATCACAATGCTTTCCATGGTCGGCCCACACCCACTCCATGGAAACTCTTCCAGAGGTAAAAAAAAAAAAAAACCTTTAGTAAATGAATAACCTTATGAAACAACACAAACTCATAACTTATCCATACAGCTTTGCCTATACTTGCAAAATCAAGACATTTCGTAATAATAAATAATCCATGTGGTGAGAAAGACACTAATCATTTTTGTTATCTGTATACCCTGTGATTCAGTCATACATGATAGTTTATAGAGTTTGTCTGGCTGCAGCTCATGAGCATCACAGCTGTAAAAAAAACCATTCGTTTTGAGGAATGAAATTTGCTTTTGGATAATATATTTTGAATAATATATTTTGAAATTAAGGTGACAAATCAGATATGGGCATTCATAAGACTGAAGAGTTTAAATGCGTTTTCTCTATGTAAACTATTATTTTGAGGCTTTATTGATGGTACTGACAAAATGTTATTTGTAGATTCAGTTGTATTTTACAAGTTGCATGTGAGTAGTATGACACAATATGACTGACTGGATATCAAATCCCACATTCGCCTTTGCAATCAGTTGGAAATTACTTTACAAAATTAATCTGCAAAAACGAAACACTTTCTACAAAATCTACACAAAATAAAAAATAGCAGTCCTTTGACAGGCGTCCTGTTTGTAATATATTAGCAATTCAACCGTTGAAGGTTTTGATTAAAACATGAATAAAATATCACATTTACATTTCAACATGAACCACCAGAATATAGAATTGGTATGCAAAAAACACTGGTGTCCGCGCTTTTTTTTTTTTTTTTTTGGTTCGTATTTTAATCATCTCCTTTGCCAGCATTTTTTTGAGTTTTGCTTCAAACCCCAGCACTAATACGGGTGTCTTAATAACCATTTCTCACTGCTAACCTTGCTGATCCATGGCAGCCTTCAGGGTAAAGTAACGGCAATCGATCTGTAAACTTGTATTATCCAGAGGACTGACCGGGGCATCAGTCCTCTGGATCGCGTGGAGCGAGTGCGATGAGGCGCAATATGACGCACGACAGGAGGCATCAAGTTGTACGGATTCTTCTTTACTATTCCAAATTTATATCTTATAAATATCAAGTATTATTTGCGTAGACGTAATTCTTGTTTTGCTCATGTCCATCAATAGCCTATAGGTAAGCTTCTGCTGCGGCTTTTAGTGTTCAATTCGTAGTAGTGCCGCACCGTAGTAAGATTGTACGTGATCTGCCTGCTGTAAACAGGATTAAATATTCGGATGGAGATCTTCTGCACACAAATGTTTTCTTCATACAAAATGCGTTCAAATACACACATTCACTTAAGAATGCATCCAAGTAGGCTACCTGCTCCTCAAAATGTTCCGATGAAGAGCTTTACTATTAGGCTACGTCTTTAAATGACCAAGGATGCTGACTTGAGTTAGGCTGCACCACAAATCATACAGTGAAACCGTAAAGCACACTCTCTTTTGCGTGTCTGTATGCATGTAAATAAAAGGTGAATAAATAAATAGATAGTTACCTAAATCCATTTTCAGAAACCAAAACACGTAGATCGTGGAGATAGTGGATTCCTATTCCATCCAAAGCTGTGCGTTTGGTTACGGTAACCACCCGTTAGCAGCAGTGCACCCGGCAGCAACTCGGTTTGGTCTACAGTCTCCTCTCGGTCCCGCTTCTTAAAAGTTAACAACCTCCAATCCGCCTCCCACGTAACGAAAGACCGCAGTTGCCTTGCCATACTTTCGCAGTGGAGGGAAAACGGCAAATGAGAACGAAGGAGAGACTCTAGGTGCTAAAGGGAATAAACAAAGCGGAAAGAGAGGGAGAGAGAAAAAAAAACGAATGGAATGCCCGCCAGATTTTCCAAACCTTGTAAGAAGCTGCAGTGGGCTGCTGAGTCCTTTGAGCGTTCATGTGCCAATGAATGAAAAGACAGAGAGCAGTGTGGTTTTTTTGAAATCACAAAGTAGCAGACCAGAGCCCCCTCTTTATATTCAGGCGCGCTCGAGTCCCTGTCTTCAGCACATGTCACATCCACTGGTTGCTATAGCGATACCTCCACATGTTGCCGACAGCGACGGCTCAGGGAGAGATGGTCGCTAATAAGCGTGTGGGGTAGAGGACTTGTATGAATGGACATCGGGTTTGTCACTCATTTGTTAAGCTACTTGGGGGTTTATGTGTTCGCAGTGAATTGCTTTTGCTCTCTCTCTCTCTCTCTCTCTCTCTCTCTCTCTCTCTCTCTCTCACACACACACACACACACACACACACACTTCGATTAAGGGGTTTAGGGACAGGGACTAGACTACAAAGTTTCAGATGTTTTCAAAGTTTTGATGATAATTGAAATAGTCAAAATATTAAAATCTTTAAATTGATTGAGCCACCTAATTTCAATCTCTTCATTTGGAAAAAAAAATGTAAGGGTGTTTACTGTATAAGATGAAAGTCTTCATTTTCTTGAACATTTCTATTTTAATGCTGAGGTGTCAGGATATTTCGGTAAAATACAGTAATCTAACTGTTTAGACAAAGTGTCGTGGTTTAGTGAAATCTGTTCTGCATCATAAACGGTTCTTCTCCTGTAATGTAAATGATTGCTTCTACAAGCACGCTGTGACACTGAGAAATAGACTGAGCGGATCTTTTTTGATGGAAAAAAAAAAGAAAAGAAAAATCTTTATTAACCCAACGACTGCTGATTGTGTGGAGTGGAACAGCTGCAGCGAAGGGGAAGGATTAACAGGAGAAAAGAGAGAAAAAAGAGGAGGGGGTGGGGGTCGGGGGGATCGTCAGATTCGAGTGTGTGTGGATTTGTTCCTCTGTGCATGTGTTTTAATGTGT
>JAODXP020000027.1:10132157-10147157 GCA_027497455.2 Sardinella longiceps
AAACTCAGGGGAGACATCTCCCACAAGTTAACTTTCCTTTGACTTGGTCCGCTCCTCTCTCTCTCTCTTTCTCTCTCTCTCTCTCTCTTTCTGTCTCTCTCTTTCCCCTCCCCTTTTGTTTTTGCCGGAACTCTCTGAGGGGATTAAAAGGAACATACTCTGACATTTATATTTAATGCGGGACTAGGCGCGAATAAAGTAAAACAAAAATGAAACAGCTTACAAAGGCCTGTTTAAGGATGAGGAAGAGATTACGAGAGGCAACTGGGACTGTGCCTAGACCCAAGTACAGTTTGACACATTTGAACTTGTTATTTATTTATTTATTTATTTTTTGTCTTTCTTCAAATGACAAGAGAGACGTGTGCCTTTTCAAAATGTAAATGTCCAAATTTGCATGAAATTAATGGTCAAAATAGACAGGTAAAGAAAGGAACAGGTAGAGTGGCAGACAGGTGTGAGAGAGTGGGTGAGAGAGACAGAGATACTGAGAGAGAGGGAGCCAAAACCTCTTTGAAGACGCCTTACCAGATGGTTACAATAAATTATTTATCACCAGAGTTCAAAGATGTGAATTTTGTGTGTGTGTGTGTGTGTGTGTGTGTGTGTGTGTGTGTGTGTGTGTGTGTAGGGGGGTATTATAACAGTGTAGTGTAGAAACACAGCACCCTGACAGTGCTGAGAGGACAGACTGACAATAAAACATAAAAATATAAACGAGAAAATGGTATAGGTATATCCTCTGTGTAATATTCAGGACAGAACTGTGTGTTTTACTTGCCTCCGTATCTGTAACTCTCTCTAACGCTTTCTCACTCACACACACACACACACACACACACACACACACACACACACACACACACACACACACACACACACACACACACACAGCTGGCTCCCTTTGAGCACACGTCAGCTTCAGACTCGTATTTACATGTACTGATTTCATGGCACCCACCCGTCCACCCCCAACCCCCACACCCCTTGACTCCATCCCACACACAAACATCGCACACAGTCACCCACTCACTGTCACAGCCATTACTTATTACACAGAAAATCAGAGGAAATTGTTTGCTATTGTTTTCTACTCAGCCCTATCAGGAAAGGCAGGCCATGGTGGGAGATTTCATTAGCAAGACAACAACAGATTAAAAGCTACATTAGGTGTCCTACGTGCCTAAAAGGGCCAAAATGTGACACAGGTCTACGGTAGCACACCATGGGTAAAAATAATAATGATGATAAAAAAAAAGACTTCTGCTAAAAGCTACTGTCTGTGTTATTCCTCTTCACAAATACATGTCTAAGAGAGCCATTTACTTTGATAAGACCTTGACATTATACATCAATATGTTACTACATCAAAGCTCTGTTGGCTTTTCTAAACTGGATATTATAAAAACCTGAACAAACATTAATATATTTCCGCAATTTCGCCCACCAGCCCTCTCTCCCTCGCTCTCTCGCTCCCTCCTTCTCTCCCTCCATCCCTCCCTCACTCTCTCTCTTCTTTCTCTCCTCTCTCTGCATCATTTTTTTTTTTCAAATGCCAGACGTATTTCTGGCTTGCGGTTTAAAAACTTCACAGATCTGCTGGAAGTGATTACTCAAAGTAGCACTTGAAAAGGCCCAATTAGAAGTGAGTCAATAGTGATCAGTGGATGTGTTTGCATTGTTCGAGCATGTCAGACGGAGTCAAGGCACTCTCCCGCGTTTGCAAATGAATAGACTTACATTAGCAGGGCCAGATGACAATTTCCCTCACAGACAGAGAATGAACAGTGTAATTTTAATTGTAATATTATAACAGTTTGAGATCGAATTGAAATGTGAATTTGATGGAAATACAATTTCGCAGCGAACCCCCTCTTAATAAATGACAGCGAAGAGAAAAAGAAGAGACAAAAGAGAGTGTGAAAAGGATAAGATGAGGGAGGACAAATAATCAGAGGGTGCTATTCTAAAACTTTTTTGTCTGATTTATTTCAAAGCTCTGTGACAGTGCAGAATAACACATTGAAAAGCTGTCCATTAAAAGCTACAATACAAAAAAAAACACTTTACCTACAAGATCCATAATATTGCTAGACAAATGAACACGACCGAGCCTGTTTCCACACAGACAGTCAGTGGCACTGTCTGTAGACTCCTGTATGTTTGCTTTGCCTCGCTATATAGACATGAAATTGCAATTAATTTGGGAGCAGCCAGGCTGGGAGGTGCTGTCACACATGAGTGCTGTCTGGGCGTGGGGTGCAGGAGAATCACAGGAGTAAGTGCAGGAGTAATAGTGGGGGAGAGACGTCACTCTCTGTCTGCCCTGTTCCCCGTCCCTCCCTCCATAATTCTATCCCTCTCTCTCTCTCTCTCTCTCTCTCTCTCTCTCTCTACCTCTTTTCACTGTCTATCTATATAGCTTTCTCTCAGACTATCAAGCTTTCTTTCTACCAATCATTCCTTTTCTCAGGACTGATGTATGATGGTGTGTGTGTGTGTGTGTGTGTGTGTGTGTGTGTGTGTGTGTGTGTGTGTGTGTGTGTGTGTGTGTTGTTAAATGCAGATGAAAGAAAGGAAAGATGTTCAAGGGCAGTTCACCCATCCTCTCATGCTGCTTCTAAGCTACACACACCAACTTAGACAAGGACAGTTATGGACAGGCATAGATCATTTCTGAGAAAAAAAGAGAAAAAAATACTGCTTAAACCAAAAAGGGCAAGAAAAATCCTTCAGGACCGTTACGACTATAGATTTACAAAGTGGTGTAGGTGTAAATAAATGTATAAATACAGTTCTATGCATTATGGAGATATATTTCAATTCACAAGAAAACCTAATTAGGCTTAAGTAATTCATGAACATACAGATGAGTCATAAACACCCATTGCCTGGGGGCAACATCGTTACCTAGTGCAATTCAGCTGTGACCTCAACTCAACTCTGTATTGTAAGCCTAGCTGTACCGAGGGACACAAGAAAATGAATGAGGTTAAAGTAGCGGCAGCAACTACAACGACTTCAACAACAACAACAACAATAACAACTGTGAAGACAACAACGAGTCCAGGCACAACAAGAGCACCCTTGGTGGCAGAGCAGCGACAACAAGAGCAAGAGTTGGAACAAGGCTAGCAGCTGCAGGGCAAGTGCCACCCCCTCGGTTTCTCTAAATGTTTTTCTCATTTGTCAACTGCAACTGTTGTCAGTTTTATTGTTCCGTCATTAAGCGGGAAGGGCTACGTGTGCCACAAAGGGGGGGCGGGGGTGGGGGGGGGGGGGGTTAAACACAAAACGTGTGTGTGTGGGGGGGCAGAGAGAGAGAGAGAGAGAGAGAGAGAGAGAGAGAGAGAGAGAGAGAGAGAGAGAGAGAGAAAAGAAATAACAGACACCGAGAAGGCCACATAAATTCTCATTAGCGTCTCTATTAAACGCAACCAGTGGGAGAGGACGCTTCCCCTCAGCCCTGTGGTCACCATGGCAACGGCAGCGAAACAACGCCTGACGAGTGCCCAGAATGAAAAAAAAAAAAAAAAAAAGAATGAGGGTAGAGGGGGAGGGAGAAAGTGGGGGATGAGGGAAATGGTAGGTGAGTGCATTCATTCTTTTTCCTTCTCTCTTCTCTGATGTTGTATCCCCCATTTCCCGTATTTCTCTCCCTCACTCTCTCTCATCTCTTCTTTTCCTCTTCTCTCTCCCTCACACACACTCTTTTTCTCTCCTTCTGTCTCTCTCTGCCTCGCTTTCCTCCCCTCTCTCCCCTTCCTCCCTCTCTCTCTCTCTCTCTCTTTCTCTCTCTGCCTCGCTTTCCTCCCCTCTCTCCCCTCCCTCTCTCTCTCTCTCTCTCTCCCTCTCTTTCTCTCTCTTTCTTCCTCTATCACCCATGGTGTGCGGGGTCATGAAGTGGGACTGGAGCCAGATCTGTTGACACACACACACACCCACCCACACACACATACACACATACACACACACACATACACACACACACCCTCCTCTCCTGCCTCCCTGCCCCTCCTGAGATGTTACTTGACAGGCCGATATGGTGTCCTGACTTACAGGCGATCGCTCTGATTCCACCGCTTAATTACCGCTAATCTGCCTGCGCGGCGGCCCATGCTAATGAATCCGCCGACGCTCCGCTGCAGCGTGTAGGGAACGCTGGCTAGCGGTCGGCCCGTGTCCGTGTCTGCGTCCGTGATGTGTTGTGTTGCGCCGGCGAGAGGAGGCTGGCGTTCGCTGGCTGCTATATCTGATGTCTGCTATCTGCGTCTGACACCACTGCCTGCCTGGGAGCTGTGGGCCCCTCGGGCTAAAGAGAGATAGCTCCAGCGCATGCTTAATGAACCCTGTGGTGTGTTTGTGCATGTAGGTGCTGCTGTTTGCGTTTATGTATGTGTGTGGGGGTGTTTGTGTGTCTGTGTCAGTTGTTATTCGTTTGTCTTTATATGTTTGTGCATTCCTCTGTCTCTGAGTGATTGTGTGTTTATGTACGTGTATATGTGTATTTGTATGTGTATTTGTATGTGTATGTGTGTTTGTCTCTGAGGGATTGTGTGTTTATGTACATTTATATGTGTATTTGTATATGTGTGTGTATGTGTATATGTATGAGAGAGAGAGACGAAGTACATGCATGCACTGGTATTTGTGTTTATGCGTGGGTGTTTGAGTGTTTGTGTGTCTGTCAGTTGTTATTTTTTTCTCTTTACATGCTTGTGTGTTGATGCTTGTGCTCTGAGTGATTGTGTGTGTTTATGTACGTGTATGTGTGTATTTGCACGTGTTTGTGTATGAGAAACAGAGTGAAGAATATGTCTCTCTGTGTGCTGGCTTCTATTGGTAAAAAGCATACACGGTGTTGGCGCCTACAGAGTGCAAGGGTAGGTAGGTGTATTTACTGTGTAGGTGGGAGGATGGGTGTCTGGATGGGTGAATATTCCTTCTCTCTGTGCAGAGTATCCTTTGTGTTTCGCCTTCATAAGCTCTGCCAATCAGATAGGTCAGCGGGCAGTCTTTGTAATGATTTATGCCTCTGCCCCGCTCCGATGTTGTCTCAGATACAAGCGACTTGTTACTGAGGCGAAAACAATCTATCTTGTCTGAATTTGTAACTAGATCTATCCGGTAATGCTATAAATTGCTGCATAATGTATATGCTGTATGCTATTACACATAATTGCATATGTGTCTTAAAACCTTTACAGAGAACTGTTTGATAGCATTTGAAAATGGATAAGTGGGCACAGGGTTTCAGAGCTTTTTTTTTCTTCTTCTTCTTTCTTTTTTTTGCAGTGATTCATATGCTACGCTTTAGGTTTTCAGAATACAAGAAGGTACCAGGATATTGGATGTGAATTTGTGATAGAATCTGTATCACAGTGTGTGTGTGTGTGTGTGTGTGCTTTGCGTGTGTGTGTGTATCTGTGTGTACTGTGTGTGCTATGTTTGTATGCCTGTGTGTGCTTTTCGTGTGTGTGTGTGTGTGTGTGTGTGTGTGCTCGTACGTGTGCGGCTTGTCCATGCTGTTCTGTACTATATGTTCTCTTGGCAGCCATTGTATTCACTGCCAGTCAGCTGTCCCTGAGCTGCACCATGACACTTGGCTGTCTGACAGCGTTGCCTTCCCTATACTGTGTGCTCACCTCCCATACTGCCACACTGCCTAGCCAAGGTCTCACTCTCACACACACACACACACACACACACACACACACACACACACACACACACACACAAAGCGATAGGAAGCCACAGCATTTCATTCCTTCCTCCACATTTTGCTCTGTAATGGAGCACTCAGTCACAACCACAAACACTGACTACTCTATAAGCAGAGCTGCTCTCAGTCTGTCTCGACTTGACACTGGGGCTAGATCTGAACCCAAAAATATAGCCCATGACTAACAGGATAAAAATCAAAGGATGGACTAATCATGTAAACTTGTCCAATTCCTCCTTTGTCAGATTTTATCAACCCACAACACAGACAATTTCATAATGTGTCATCATAAAACATGCAATTCTCCATAAGGCACGTTTTAAAATGAAAGTCAAGGTGTCTGGACTGGCCAAAAACACAATGGCCACTGAAGTAATGTGAAAGGACATTCTTGGGGACGCCTTCCTCTTAATGGTGTCCCTAAGCAGCAATGCATCTTGGGAATAGAGGCCAAAGTGGTGCATTGTGGGAGCAGAGGCCGAGTTGGTGCTTAAAAGGATGACTGTAGAGTGGGGTTGAAGGGTTGAACGTTTTCCAGGGGATCGTGACGAGGTTGGACGCAGAGCCTCGCCTTACAGGGTAATTGCGCTTGGTATTTCAGAGGAAAATGTCGTGTCAAAGACGCAGCGCCTCGAGGCCATCGCTTCTTGTGTACATGTCGCGCTCACGCACAGAGCTTGAGGTTACCAAGCGGTGTGCCTCTCAACCAATGAATATGTAGAAGGGTGGAGAAATGCTGAGGAGAAAGAGAAAATTAAAGATTTTTTTTTCTTTCATCATTAATACGCTAATTCTCCAACAAAATGGCGGAAAAAAGCTCTTAGGGCTAAAGTTCATTTCATTAAAAAGACACAAAATGAGTATTATTTTCTAGTGTTTTTGAAGTTTTTGAAGCTATCTTAACTTCGCCAGCAAATAACTATCCAACAATTGCCCTTAAATACTCCGGGTGAGAATTAGGCTGGTAAAGATGTGCGACTTAACACCTCACCGTCCCTCGGTCGCCCCATAATGACACGTGGAGACGAGAGTGAGCGCGGGAGAAAGGCATTAAGACTAACGCGGCAGCCCATTTTCCTATCACAGGGGCAGGAGGCATCAGCAATTATGTCCATGTTCGCAATTAAAGTCAATAAAAGTCAAGCAGACAAATGAATATATTTAATTTACTGGGTGAAGTAGTGGTTGGAGGGAGCTGACGGCACAGAGCATAAATTCATTTACTTTTTCTATTACACATCACATCTTTGAAATGCATTAATGTTGAGAGAGTGAACACACACACACACACACACACACACACACACACACACACACACACACACACACACACACACACACACACACACACACACATAATCATGGATGCCATTATTGTGCTTTCCTTTTCATTTTGTTTCCATATGCCTTACTAACATAACATGACCAGCACTGTGTACAATTAACTCCAAGACGATGCATAAAATATTGCTTATTGATTTACATTTAAAAAAGCATGTGTATATGTCTGATATGACTCTTGCAGCCATGTTTTAATTGTTTCATTGTGCACGTGGTCTCTACCTCCGCACTGTATAGTGGATGGATCAATCCTATGAATGTTGTTTCGGTTTAAAACACCTAATGGCAGTAATTAAATTCTGTGTGCGCTATCAGTTCCAAGCCAATGAGTTATTAACCTTGAAACAAAAACAAACTCACAGGGGGGAAAAGAAACAAAATAAAAACAACAGCCGTAAAACAAAGCCAGGTACGAGTTGGTGGCATGACTTTATCTGCCAATCCCACCCCACCACCACCGCACACACGCACACACACAGACTCTCTCTCTCTCTCACACACTCACTCACTCACACTCACACACACACACACACACACACACACACACACACACACACACACACACACACACACACACACACACACACACACACACACTTATAGAAATGCCTGTCGAATGCTAACCGCCCAGATGGGCTCCAATGCAGCTGGTGTGTGAGTGTGGAGTAAAATCTCGGGGCTGCAGTTTGACTCACAGCCAGGGAGAGGCTGGAGGCTGGGCTAGCCTGAGTGCTGGGTGCTGGGTGCTGGGTGCTGAATGGCGGCCGCAGTCTCTCAGCTGTTAGAGGAGAACGTGCAGAAGAAGAAACAGCAGCAGCCAAGACCAGCAGCCTTTGCTCTCCTTGACCCCACAGCGAGCGAGCTTCTCCATCTGACCCTCACTTTCACTTTTCTCTCATTCTGTTTTGTCTTTCCAGTACCCTCTCAGACATACCCCCTCTCTCTCCTTCTATCTCTCTCTCCATTCTTTTTCTCCCTTCCCCAACCTGTCCTTTCTCTCTCTCTTAATCATACTTCCCCTCTCTCTCTCTCTCTCGCCTCCTTTCCTTCAGTTTTCTCTCTCTCTCTCTCTCTCTCTCTCTCTCTCTCTCTCTCTCTCTCTCTCTCCTGGGCAGTGCGGGGAGATGCCAGATGCACTAAGTGATCAGAGAGATGACAAATGGCAGAGGCTGCCCGGCTGGCCCGCCCCGGTGCCACAGGAGCGCAGAGCGGTTGCCGTGGTGCTGCCAGTTCCTTAGCGTGCGCCATGTCACTGGAAATGGCACTGGGAGACCCCACCAGGCTGACATTTAAACCCCGGCATCTTCCCCAGCTGTGAACTCACACAGCAGCCATCCGGCTGCCCCCACCCTCCCTCTCTCCACGCCCGCCCACACACAAACATACACACACACATACACACGCACACACACACATACACACACACACACACACACACACACACACACACACGCCCATTTACACACACTCACATACCTACACAAAATCACATACACTCACTCACCAACTCACATACTTATGCGCAATCGCGCAATCACACATACAAACACACACACACACACACACACACACACACTCACACACACTCACTCAAATACTTATGCACAATCTCACACACACACACACACACACACACACACACACACACACACACACACACTCACTCACTCACTCAAAATACTTATGCACAATCACACATACAAAATCATATGCTTACAAACATGCACAAGCCCCCCCTCATCCAACCCCCCTGCACACACACACACACACACACACACACACACACACACACACACACACACACACACACACACACACACACACACAGTTATTCAAAAGCAAAACACACTTTCTCTGTCTTCCTTTTTTCCCCTGTATCTCTCTCTCACTTTCTCTCTCCACACCATTCCATCTTTCTGTTCCTTTCCTCCTGCTGTCTGCGAGTGTGCTGCCTATCCTTGGGGATGTGATACAAACCTCTGAGTGCTGAGGAAACTGATTGACAGGCCACACGGAGGCCTCCTCCAAATGGAAGGTGACCTCTCATTCTCAAGCCATTAGTTGCCCATTCAAATGTCACCGTGCATTTCAGAGGGAGCCAGCGCTTTGAAAGGGCCAAGTGATTAACACATGCTACATGCTATGCCCCGCAAAAGCCAGCCTCTCTCTGCATCATTTCAGCCTATTCAGCTGTGCGGCTCAGTCCAAAGAGAATCTCCATATCTCTGGCTCTATTTGTATTAGATGGCTTTTCAAGCTGCTCGAAAGCCATTGCTGAAGGATCTCACAACTGGCTGGTTAAACCGTAAATAACAACAATATGGAAGAAGGAAATGGAAGCATTAAGAATGGCCAGACAGACAGATGTTGAGGTGTATATTAGAGGTGTATATTAAATGTCCATACATCATGAATTCTATAAATAAATAAATAAATAATTTAAAACTGTAATAAACCAGATAATCCGTTGAGAGTCATGGCAGACAAGACTAAGGTCACAAAGGAAACAACTCTTTCAAACTTATAGGGGTAATACTCCTAAAGCCAGCTGAAAATATTAAAGCGCCTTTTTGGAACTAATCTTATGCAGAATGAGACCAAATAATCCAGCCAAGTTCAAAAGTATGAATACATACATAACAAGATAAAAAGTCTGTCAGTTTAATTTATTTAGAAAGAACGTTCAATTATTATTCAAGTGTTGGTGTCCAAATCCGTAAGGTCCACAAGGGCAAACTGTTTGCTGGGATTTCATAATCTGGGAGAACAAGCGCATCACTAACTGCACCACAGCAGCTAAGGTTTCTAAAAATTAATTAGTTACTATTTTTTTTTTTGAAAATTCACAAACATTCCTCCAGAGAAACCAAAACGGCTTCACAATATTTCTGAAATGCCAGTTCTCCACCTTCTAAGATAAGAAACCAAGAGTTGTTTTTATGAGAGGGTGAGTAAAACCATCCCCTCCCCTTCCCCAAACAAAACATTTCACACGTCTCACACAGACACACAAACACACACACACACACACACAGCACAGGCTTCTCATAAATAAATAAACGCGCCGTCCACATTTATAGAAGCTGAGCGGAAGGGAGGGGAAAGGCTCGCCTCCTGATAAAATGGGAGACAAAATACCAAGCTGTATAGAGCATCATCAAAGCGCCCGCCCACCCCCCTCAGGGGGCAAAGGTCGCGCAACGGTAAAAAGGGTTGGCCCGCCACAGATCCGCCACTCACTGCCTTTCATCAGTGGCTGGCAGCGCCGCCTGCGCCGCGGCACGTTGGGCTGGAGTGAGCCGGCTGCACGGCAGGACTGCGCCGATATGACATTTCACACAGGGCCTCTGGCATTTAAGCCCCGCTTCTAAAGATGGCCGCCACCTCGCTTCCCCTCCTTGCCACTGCCACTCCCACCCCCACCGCAAACGCAACCGCCGTTGCTATCACTTTTTTTTTTTTTTTTTTTTTTTATCATTATTATGCCGGGCCACTTTTCTTTTTGAAAAGCAGGGCATATGAGTTGAGTCTGCCCACAGGAGGATGGCTGGCTGACCCGTCAGACCGCCTCATTTCCCCCCTCCTCTCGTCTGCGTGTCGTGGCAGTGGACAGGGCGCGGTGGGCCGTGAAGGTAGTCTGTCATGCCACTGTTTTTTCCTCTCCTCCGTCTACTTCGTCTTCGTCTTCGTCTTCCTCTTCTTCTTCTTCTTCTTCTTCTTCTTCTTGTTTTTCTTTGAGGACTGTTAATGCTGGGAGTTTAGATGTGATATATTATTGATCGACTCTCTTTCCCTGGCCCAGTTAGTGCAGCTCATTTAGATTGGGCATTTACAGACACACGAACACAAACACAAACACACACCCATGCACCCACACACATACACAAACACACACACACACACACACACACACACACACACACACATACACCCTGCTGGAACATGAATAGCTAAGATGCACAGAAAGCACACAGCGAGGTTCGCTAACCTTAAAAACTCTGCACAGCTGGGCTTTTATCTAGTCCGGGAGATTGACACAGACACGGAGTGTTCCTAACACCTGTTCTCCCTTTCAGCACGGACTCTCTCTCTCTCTCTCTCTCTCTCCCTCCCTCTCTCTCTCTCTCCCACTCTCCTCGTTAGTCACGAGTCTGATCCCTGTCAGTGCTCCCTGCTAGTTTCAGCCATGGAAACAGAACTCTACGTTTACGCCACAATAATGCAAGCGAAGAGGAGACGTTGCTTTCATCTACGGATCCTTAAAAAGCACCGACATCAAAAAAGACGCACAAGGGGTTAAGCTCCACAACACCGTGTACTGCTGCTGAGTATCAGGATCAATTCATTATCTCTGATTTTATGTTCCCTTTTTATTTATTTATTTTGAATGTTACTTTACACATTATTTCAGCCCCCCCCTTCCCCCCCAAACTCTGCTCTGAGGCCCCTTTGATGTTTTGCATAAAATTACTAGTTTGTGAATGCAAGAAGAGGATTGAGAGAGGGGGAGGTAATGGGGGGGGGTGTTGCTTTTTATGAAATGTGTCGCAGCGGCGGCGCCGAAGCTCTTGGGATTCTTGGAGGGCCTGTCGGAGGCTCTCCACTCCAACGACGCCGCGGCCGTCTACGCCACCATGAAAGGATGTGGCAGATGCCGCTGACAACCTACGGTTAGCGTCTGACAATGTGCCGACCGACACACAGAGGACCGAGGCCAATTGTGTGTCTTTGGACTGTTATCAATTGACAGGATTATGTGACGGGAGGCCTGTCGTCTGTGAATAGATTTAAAAGGCTTTAATCAAACTGTTGGGTTCAAAATACAAAGTCTGTGAGGTGTTCCTTCATTTAAGATATTGACACTGTTGATGCCAGATACCTGTTGGGAGTATTACATGAAAAAAAAAAAAATCTACGCATTCCACACTACAAATGTCTATGATCAAAGAAGCCTCTCCTTGCATGTATCCGGCATAACAAGCCCTGATCATTACAGGCAATATTGTTACATATACGTATGAATTTTGTTTTATTTAAACAAACAGTCAAAAAGGATTTTTAAGAGGAGCAAAAAAAAAAACGACAGATAAAAGACAGAAAAAAATGAAACACCCAAAAGGAGAAAATAAAACAAGCACAATATCGACTCAGCTCAGAAAACGCTGGAAAACCACAACCTCTCACACAGAGCCACTTCTGTCTACAGCCGTCAGGATCAATCGTAACCTGATCAGACCAGCTGATTGGGTTATGACCGCACAGGGGCGGCGGCTAAATCTCCGTCGTTGTGATCATCTCACTGTTTAGTGGGAACACCGCAAGCTGTCTTTTGATCGAGCACACACACACACACACACACACACACACACACACACACACACACACACACACACACACACACACACACACAGTCCGCCACACCCATGCACTGGCCACAATGCCACTATTAGACTATGTGACTATTATCACACTCCATCCATTAGAGATAGAGCGACCGGCGCCTCGGAGCGACATATTTGTTGTTTTGGTGCTGATAAATAATCGTTGCCATGGCGAAGATGTGCCATTTCCTCCTTTGTAATTGGCTGATAAAGGTCTCGGAGGTCAGAGAGGAAGCGGCCTTGAGGAAATTGTGCTCTGTTCATAATAGCGAGCCTTGTTAACCGGCTTTATGGGTGCTTTACAATTGCTTATAGGTCATCTTTTAGCACAAACAACCCAAACGCCGGCAGAGTCTGGCAGTCCGCAGCCAGGTGTGAATGACCAACCTCTTCTCTTCTCGTGCCTCACCCACAGCCATGCGCTAACACCCAAAGCCCTTCTGACAATACACACCATTTTATTAGGATTCTACTACTAGAGAATGCTTATAAATCCCGGAGAACATTTATAGGGATATTTAAAATTAGGTAGCGAGCCTACGGGTAACAATCTCTGGGAATGCAGTGTCCATAATGCATTATGAGTGTGTTCATAAAATTTTACAGGACATTCACAATGGATTGTACCGCTGACATAACCTGTTGGCTAGCTGCCAACACGTACACGCAAAAAATGCAATGTGTTAGAGTAACATTTTTACCCCGTTTCAGTGCCATTTCGTTGTTATTTCTAATACCATATACTGAAGTTTATTATACCCCCCCTCTCTCTCTTTCACACACACACACACACACACACACACACACACACACACACACACACACACACACACACACACACACACACAGAGATATACAAATATTCTGGCTTGTGTTTAGTAACATAATGAGCACCTGTAATGGCTGAGCAGCTGATGATTAATGGTCTGACACACTCCGCTCTGTAGTCGGAGGTGTATACAGTACAATACTGTGTGTATTGTGTGCCTGTTTTGTTGCCTCTGCGTCTAACAGCAGAGTCTGGATTCTATATGGAACGGTGTCTCTGGAGAGGCTGATCTCCTGCTGGACTGGGTGAAGTCGACCACAGAGAGAGAACCAGAGCAGGTGGAGAAAAACAGGAGTGACAACCGCATAAGAGAGAGAGAGAGAGAGAGAGAGAGAGAGAGAGAGAGAGAGAGAGAGAGAGAGAGAGAGAGAGAGAGCAGAACATAGGGACACAAACATAAAGACTGTGTGGTAACACTGGCAAATAAACAGGAGAACATTAATTACTTTTCTTCTATGGTCTATTCAGAGGTAACACCCCCCCCCCCACCACACACACACCCCCAGTCCTATTCCCCATCAACAGCCAACACCTACAATAACACCCCCACCTACTTCACTCTCTCTCTCTCTTTCTCTTGCTCTCTCTCTCTCTCTCTCTCTCACACACACACACACACACACACACACACACACACACACACACACACACACACACACACACACACACTGCTCTACACGTCTCCTCTGTTTAAGAACCAACACGTTCACAGCTTTACCAAACGCGCCTAATGAGACAGTCGTACATGAGAGAGACCACCGCCACTCACCACCATTTACATATCGCTGGGGAAACAACCACAGCAATATCACCCCCCCCCCCCCCCCCCCTTGCCCTGCCCCCCTCCCACAGTGACGACTCACCAAAGGGAATGGGGAACTAAAATCACGCTGAGATTAAAAAAAGACAGGAAATCACAGGATGAAAATAAAAGACCTGGAGCACTAGCTACACACCTGTGTGTGTGTGTGTGTGTGTGTGTGTGTGTGTGTGTGTGTGTGTGTGTGTGTGTGTGTGTGTGTACATGACTACCTCAAGGTGTTCAACCTAAAAGAGCATCATTATGAGTGAGAGGTCTTCAGGGGACCAGAAATGAGTGAGTGTGTGTGTGTGTGTGTGTGTGTGTGTGTGTGTGTGTGTGTGTGTGTGTGTGTGTGTGTGTATACACCCAGAGGAAAACGGAGAGAAAAATGTGGTTGATTGCTGTGATGCCCACTTTTCACCTCAAATCATCTCATTTTCCTAGAAATCACAACTAATAACAATCATACATGATGATCTTACACAGAGCTTTCAACATCCTGACCAGCGCATGGTTAGCTGGAGATGAACACTGCATGCATTAGTCTATGAGCATTTGTGTGTGTGTGTGTGTGTGTGTGTGTGTGTGTGTGTGTGTGTGTGCCTGTCTGTCTGTCTGTCTGTCTGTGTGTGCGTCTGTCTGTGTGTGTGTGTGTGTGTGTGTGTGGGTGTCTGTTGCTTAAGGTGTCTTCTTGCTGGCTGTCCATGTCAGTGTAGTAAATTGGGCAGAAATGACTCCTGAATTAAGGAGTTGGAGGAAGTCATCCTGCCTGACCTTTCTGCCAGATGAGCTTGCTCAGGCTTCAGCCAGGAACTTTGATTGGGAGAACCACAAGAGCTCTCTCTCTCTCTCTCTCTCTCTCTCTCTCTCTCTCTCTCTCTCTCTCTCTCTCTCTCTCTCTCACACACACACACACACACTGTGT
>JAODXP020000027.1:10162157-10192157 GCA_027497455.2 Sardinella longiceps
AAGAGTTCTAATTGAGTTTAGAGGAATATGCATCGGTGAGATGGAAAGGAGGAGGACAAAGAGTGACTTACAGAAAAGTAGCGGAAAGTAAAAACAAAAGAGGGAGAGTGAGTGTGTGTGTGTGTGTGTGTGTGTGTGTGTGTGTGTGTGTGTGTGTGTGAGAGAGAGAGTGAAACAGAGCTCTCTTAAGGAGAAGACAGGGGTGCACAAAGACAGAGACAGTTCAAAGATACCGACAGAGCTAGAGAGCAGAAAAAGGAAGAAAAAAAAGAAAGACAGATTAAAAGGCAGAATGAGAGGGATGAATAAAGACAGTAGAAGATGGAGAGAGTTATTTTTTTTTCAAATGTTTTCTCTCTCTCCCTCTCTCTCTCTGTCTTTCTCGCTCTCCCTAACTATCTCTCTTTCTGTGGGTTGTCGTGATGAAGGCTATGTTAATGAGGCGGAGGGATGGCACTCTCCAGCATTCTTCAGATTCGGCGGGAGCCGCCGTAATGAGGATTTTAATCTATCACTGCCCATGCCACACTCTGCGCCAATTTATGCACTATTCCATATAATTAAGCACGACACTGTGGCAGAATCATCTGAGGGTGGGGGGGGGGGGGGGGGGGTGTAGGTGGAGTGTTGGGGGTCTGGTCTTCTCCCGACGGATCTCAGGGACCCCAAGAGGGTGTGTCATGCTGCTGTCTCGATGGCGATTGCCATGACGATGGCGACAGCTTAATAGCCCTGTCAGGGCGGCAGCATGCTGGGGTAAGACTGTGCAGTGGGCCAGTCCATCGAAGTGTGTGTGTGTGTGTGTGTGTGTGTGTGTGTGTGTGTGTGTGTGTGTGTGTGTGTGTGTGTGAAGGAGAATAGAAGACAAACTCAAAATCAAGTTCTTTGGTACCATACCTTTGGTGCTTGGTGTGTAGGTGAATGTGTGAGTGAGAATATGTTGTTATGTAGAGCCATGTGTGTGTAGGTATGTGTCTGGTATACTCAGAATTATTACTGTTGTGGTGTATGTGCGTGGGGAGTGGGGTGCTGCTTTTTGGAAATGGTGGAAAGTGATTCTTTGTGTTGGAACTTTTTAACAGGATTTTGTTTGAATACATACAGTACAGCCATTGCTTTGGAAAGCCTATATGATTTTTATACTGCCATACTGTACATCTAGGATTTTTGTGTGCACTTGGTTGTGTGTGCACGTGTGTGTGTGTGTGTGTGTGTGTGTGTGTGTGTGTGTGTGTGTGTGTGTGAGAGAGAGAGAGAGTGTGTGAGAAAGAGAGAAAGAAAGAGAATATGTGGGAGTGTGTCTGTACAGGTATATGGTGGAACTTTCTCTGAGGAGTAGGATATAGCCAGTCAGAGCAGCTCCAGGGCATGTGATCCTTGACCACCGACACATCCCTGGCAGCATCGCTACGGCAACCTGCTTTTCACAACAGCACTCCTGCCAAAGCACAGGAAGCTAAGATGGCTAACCATCATCAACAAGCATAGACAGGAATACTCCATCCACAGTACCAGAGCGGCCACATAGACTGTACTTTTATTAGCTTTTATGAGATTCCATACAGTATAAAACACTTAACAGCTGCAGTATGGATTCTAATCAGGTAAACATGGTAACACACATTGCACTGGGTTTAAAAGGGTACAACACTTGGGAATCACAACATTGTTTTGCCCGTATGTTGTATCTATCTTTCCCTTCTGTCTGTCTGCAACACCTTCAGTGTCTGTGGTTATTTGCTTCCCCCCTGTCAACCTCTTTCTTTCCTCAACTCTCATATCCGTTGGTCTTTCTCACTTTGCTGTGGCTTACTGGTTCAGTGTGTGTGTGTGTGTGTGTGTGTGTGTGTGTGTGTGTGTGTATGTGTGTGCGTGTATGTGCGTGTGTGTGTGGTGTGCGCGTGTAGGTTCGGGTGTGTGTGTGTGTGTGTGTATGTGTGTGTGAATGTGCATGTGTGTGTGGTGACTGTAGACCTGAGGAGTTGAGGGACAAGCAGGGCAGTAATTAGAGGGAGCTGGGGGTGAGTGCATCAACTGAAAGGTCACTCTCACTGTCAGAGTCTAATGAGGGGTCCTGAGAGAAAACACACACACACACACACACACACACACACACACACACACACACACACACACACACACACACACATTCATAGAGCTTCACATGAGACATTGAAAAAGATTCCCTTGACACATATACATGTTTAAAGAGTCACTATAAACAGACATAGCCAGGCACAGAGGGAGAGGGGGATTGGAGAGAGAGAGAGAGAGAGACAGAGAGAGAGAGAGAGAGAGAGAGAGAGAGAGAGAGAGAGAGAGAGAGAGAGAGAGAGAGACAGACGCACACACACACACACACACACACACACACACACACACACACACACACACACACACACACACACACACACACACACACTGAGGTGGGAATTGAAGAAGATTGAGGGAGAGAATTAATTGAGGAATTTGGCCAGGTTGATGATTACCATACTAAAATACCCTCAAGTGTAAATAACAGAATGACTGCTCTAACTTCACAATTGATGTGATCTCGGTCGTCCTTGATGGTATAATTCCATGCCAAATGAAAAAATGCTTAACAGTCCATTTTTCATTTTGAAGGCTAAAACAGCTAGTGTGCAAAACAACTTCTCAACTTCTTCCCACCATAAAATACTCACATAAATACATACATACAGATATACACATTTGAAGCTTACGGTATCATCTGACAGATTTCACAGACACAGATGATGGCAGATGATAGCCAACACTGTCAGACACTGGCAGTTTTTTCCCCCATAGTCTCTCCTGTCTTGCACTTTTTCAAAGATTCCAGCTCCAATTGGCATGAGGTATGGGCACTTGAAGAGTGGGGGCATACAGACCATAATAGCTGTATCATTTAGCATCCTTCAGACAGTGGCAGGTGGGGCGTATAGTCCAGCTATCACACACAGCTGTCTTTGGCTCCACTCAGTAAGTAGGGTAATTTACTGTGGTTTGGCAAAGCATTGAATTCTGAGTGTTTTTCTTCAAATTTAGTGTGGTAGCAATCACAGATTGATTGGAATGCTTTGCAGTCTCTTAAAAAGAGAATCCTTCTCTCCTTCTCTCTCTCCATCGTACATACCCCTCCTCCCCCCCTAACACACACACACACACACACACACACACACACACACACACACACACACACACACACACACACACACACACACACACCACACACACACACACACACAACCCAAACTGGGACTTCCGTACTCAAAACCAGGGTGTTACTATTCCATTTAAATCCTTTCGACAGCCTGTAATATCCAAGACAGGCCGTGAAAGCACAGACGTCATTCTGAATTTTTGAGTCATTTTTCAAGCCCTTTTAATTGGATATTGTATTGGTCCCCGTAATTTATTTTCCGATATGCACATTTTGGTATTCCAGCTGTTCAGACACTCCTTCTCTGTCACGCTGCCTCATTGCCTCAAGTCAATTTCACTCCACACACACACACACACGCCACTGGCAGTGAGACTCACAGGGAACTATGGGAGAGAGGAGAGGAGAGGAGAGGAGAGGAGAGGAGAGGAGAGGAGAGGACCTTAGAGGAGAGAAGAGGAGGGGGGGTTGGGGACTCATATATCATTTCGTTATCTTGCTAATGTGGATTCAATTGAGAGGATTCATATTTGAAAATAAAAAATAAAACTATGGTGATAAATAAAACTAACTTGACATTTTATGGAATTAACACATTCAAGGTCAGAGAGTTTGATTGACAAGACATGACAGGGAAAACAAATTCTAATCCTCATTGGCTTCTTGTTGTTTTCACACGGTATCTTCATGCATCACTACAAAACCATAACAAACATGTCACCAGTGGGAAGATGGGGACAGTGTGGTTTCGGGATGCGTTACAAAACAGCACAGGAGAACAGCAGAGAGGAGGATCGACTCTGAAGACCAAAAGACGGTTCATACAGTATCTTTATTCTTATCGTCTTGTTGCCATGTTTCTACTCAGAACAACAACAAAGAGCCTGAACGTCCTGTGTGGTGTCCACAGACAGGATGGGGCATGAGGTGGGATGGGGGGGGGAGAGGGTGCTTTGATGCGGGTGTCTGACTGCCGCTTGATTCGGCGCTTGAGCCTGAGTCAGGGGGGGATTACGCTTAAACACGACTCATCAGAAACAAGAGCCCTCTCCGTCCCACTCAGCACGGACCCCGTCCCCCCGGAAAAAAAAAGTCAAGATGCTTGAAGGAGTTTTTCATCTAGGCAGAGACATAGTGGCCATTTCAATCAGTGCTGTTGGAGCTTGAAATGACTATTTGGTTGAGATGTCCTTGGCAATCGCCCTGCCCGAAATTCACCTCCAGCAGAAGCAAAATGACTAGACTAGACCCTTCTAGTACTCCACACCCCTCCCCCTCCCCCCGCCTGATCATGAAGTTTCGCCTAATCCCAAACCATTTTATTTTTCCTATCTGAATTCAGCAAGATGCTTTTTTGTTCTTGTAGGCAAAGCAGGAGATCCTTCTTGTATGACGCTAGATTAGTTGGTCCACTTAGTCGGACTCATCTGGCCTTGGCTGAAAAAACCTATAGGTGGCATGAGTGTATTTGTGTGTGTCGCTCCCAATTCAAATGTGACGTATGACTTTCAGCCCACGTTCTCTGCTGAGACGACCGGTCACTTATCGACATACTCATTTTGAAAAAAAAGAGAAAAAAAAAACATCTGTGAGATTTGCCATGGTTCAGAAAAAAAAATGTAGAATAGACAAACAATCCGAAATAAACAACAAGAAACAACACGCCGCTCGCGAGTGAACCCTCTTCCTCTTTCTCTGATTCCTCGCTATCAAGCAGTTCTCTGGCTCTCCCACGCACCTGAGGTCACCGGCTCGCTCGATCCATCTCGGCCTGCCGCAGCCATCCGCCACCCGCCGCCTGCCTGCCGCCACCGCCTTCGCCGCAGCAAATGAAAATGTTTATTGCGGAGGTGGATTGACACTCGGCTGCCGCATGCGCCCGTAACTGTTATCAGCGCCAATCACTCCCGTATTAAAGCTGCCACTCGAGCAGTCATTTTCCCTCCTGGCTCACACCAAGCCTGTCTGTACATATCAGTCACAGAGGAGAGAGAGAGAGAGAGAGAGAGAGAGAGAGAGAGAGAGAGAGAGAGAGAGAGAGAGAGAGAGAGAGATGGCATGAGAGAAAGAAAGATATGAAGAATAAAAAAAGAGATAGAAAACAGAGTGGAGCGGAGAAAAAAAAGATGCATCTGATCTTAGAGATGGATGCTACGCCTCTCCCACCATTCATTTCTCACCCCGAATCAGGGAGAAGGAAAAATATTGCTCGGTGGCAGTGGTCTGCCATGAAAATCATCGCTCTTGAGCGGAGATGCATTAAGCAAGCGCCGCACACCAAAGTGACACGCAGCCTTCACGCTGAGCTCACAATAAATACACAGCACTCTTTATGGCCCCAATGATGGTATAGAGTGAAGGCAAATATGCCACAGCACTATTTCTTTATATATGGGAAATTTACATGCAAAAGTGTCCTCTTGTACTTAGTGATTGCATGTTGCGAGTTCATGACCTCATAACATTCCGGTTTCTGTGCAGACTTTAAGCTGCCGACTGAATTTAAATGGGACAAAATGACAACATGACTCTTCTATGCCTTCAAACTGGGAGGGAGGGAGGAAAAGAAAGGCTCAAAAGAAATGCAATCTTGAGGGAGCGTTGCGGCGAACATGTTTATCGTCTGCTGTTTTCCCGTGGAAATGATTCCCTTCTGCTTTGCCTCTTTGCTTTCTCCACACTTCCTTTCTGTGCATTTTAGAGGGGGGTGGTGAGGAAGGGGGGGGGATTCAGCATACTTCCTTTACTCTCATAGATCAGGGGATGGAATACAAGTAGAAGCCTTCCTCTCAGAGAAAGAGGAAAAGACTGAGAGAAAGGGAGAGAAAAAAAGCGAGAGATGGTGAAGGAAGAAAGTGAGGGTGAGGAGAGATTGACGAGGAAAAGAGTGAGAGAAAGCAGGGGGTGACAGGAAAAAGGAGCAGGGGGGTGGTTGATCGAGGGAATACGAAGAAGTGATGGAAAAGAGACAGAGAGAGAGAGAGAGAGAGAGAGAGAGAGAGAGAGAGAGAGAGAGAGAATGCAAGCAGCACTAGCGTTGGGACCGTGTGCACTTCCACCTGTGGGAGGCGATTACTCATGCTCCTACAGGAAAAAAAATAAATAAATAAATAAAAAATATCTGGAGCATCAGGCTGCCATTTGTCTGAGGCGTCCATTTTAATGGCAGGACGCAGACAGGGCTGCCACAGGGCCTGCCAGCACACCCACTCAGACGCAGCGTTATTATCGACACAAAATAAAACCCGACGACGCCAAAACCACGCAGCCATGTTCGCTTGATGCCCACCGTCTTGTCTTGTCTTGTCTCCTATACGCCGTCTGCGCTATTACTGACACGACTTCAGTCGCCCTCCTTTTGTGCACTTGGCATTAATGTGTGGCGTTTTTCTTTTGGGTAATCTGTGATCAAACTGACATGTGGCAGGATTAAAACGCCCCTTTCAGCAACTGATGAATTCTCTATTTAAGATTAATGCTGAGGGCTGATAGAGCTGGAGAGAGGAATGAAGATAGAGGTGAGAAAGGAAGAGAAAGAGAAAGATAGAGAGAGAAGAGGAGGAGGAGGGGAGGAGGTGGAGATAGAGTGTTTATACTGTCATACTCCGCTGGCTTCGGCTTTAATATCGGGGCCTAAATCTGACTCTTTCTACCTGTCGGTGTCTGAAAAAGCTCTAGAGCGATCTAGGTTTGGGTGTGAGTGTTTGTATGTGTGTGTGTGTGTGTGCATGTGCATTGACTCTGTACACATTAAGTGTCGGCCTCCATTTCCCGGCCGGCACCAACGCTTGTCAGGAGTGGTTTATTAGTGTGTAAACAGCCGTGGAGGAAGCTTTGAAATCTATTTCACGCATCGTCCAACCAGATTATTTATTAGGCTTTCTCTTTCCCCTCTCTCTCTCGCTCGCTCTCTGTCTCTCTTTTTTTTTTTTGGAGGACTCATGATCAATATCTGATTGGCTGGCCACCTGGGTGAGGAGAGGATACATATCGCCTGATTGGGTCCGAGCAAGACCAGCCAGAGCTGAGAGACAACAACTATCAGTCAGAGAGAGAGAGAGAGAAAGAGAGAGAGAGAGAGAGAGAGAGAGAGAGAGAGAGAGAGAGAGAGAGAGAGAGAGAGAGAGAGAGAGAGAGAGAGAGAGATCTGTTTCACTGTCACTCAGCCACAGGGAAAGAGCTCCGCGCAGATGGCCTGACCCTGTTCCACACTGTCAACTCTTGAGCGCTTTGTGTGTAATCTGTGTTATGGGAAGTGCACTGAAGCAGCCAAACAAACAAATAAATAAATAAATAAATAAGTAAAGCGGTAAAATAAATAAACAAAGGAAGTCCAGACTCTATTACTGATACAGGTGCTGGATTGGGGGGTCGGAAAGATCTGATTTGAAGCATTGCCTCAGGCTCAAGCTCTAGGTGTGGGGTAGTGTGTGTGTGTGTGTGTGTGTGTGTGTGTGTGTGTGTGTGTGTGTGTGTGTGTGTGTGTGTGAGGATCACGGGAGAGCAGACCTGCTTCAGGTCTCTCAACCATGGGTACTTCTGTTGGTGTTGAGCAGTACGGACCTCTCAAGCAGATTGGGTCGCACTCGAGTAAATGCTGAATGACATATTTATAATTAGATCTACCCGAAAAGGAGAGTGGGGAAAAGACAAAGAGAGGGAGTGTGAGAGAGAGAGAGAGAGAGAGAGAGAGAGAGAGAGAGAGAGAGAGAGAGAGAGAGAGAGAGAGAGAAGGAGGGAGAGAAAGAAAGAGTGTTTTAAAGATGAAGGCCAGTGGGAGCAAATGTGACTGGCTGGTTCTGATGGAAAGACACACTTGTACACACACACACACTTGTACACACACACACACACTTGTACACACACACACACACACACACACCACACACACACACACACACACACACACACACACACACACACACACACACACACACACACACACACACACACACACACACACACACCAATAAACACTCCCAGAGATGATTAATAGATTCTGGCTCTTCTAATATTCAGTGTACAATAGGAATTTTCAATTTGATGGGTGGTGATGCCAATTTTTCACAGTGATTTGAATAGCTGGCCCCTCTGGAGGGGTTTGTGTTTGTGTGTGTGTGTGTGTGTGTGTGTGTGTGTGTGTGTGTGTGTGTATGTTTGTGTGTGTACATGGTGTGTATTGTATACATGTTAGTTGGGCAGTAGCTATGGATGTCAGTCAGCTATTCTACTTTCATCAACCAACCCCCCCCCCTCGCATGATGGAACAACATATAGACGCCTGCCACCTGCAAAATGAATGATGCCCAGAAAACTCACTCTGATAAGGCCCATAAGGTTCCATACATCAAAATGATTAAAACAGCTGATCAAAGAACAGCATGCAGCACTGGGAGAAAAAGATTATTTTTTTCTCCTTTGTAGTTCACTATTGATTCTTTTCTTTTTTTGGAGGGGGAGGAGTATAGTGGAAAAAAAAGAAAAACAAAAATGAGAGGAAAAATATGTAGAGAATTGGCACTTGTGTGATAATCACCATTTTGGTACACTGGCATTGCTATTCCAAACTAATTTTCAGCTTTCCACTTCAATAAATGGAAAATAAAAAACATTCTATAGGAAGAGGTGTCCTTGTGGGAGCTCAAGCATGCAGAGGATATGCTTACAGCTAATTTGAGCACCGGCAGAAGTGCTAACATTCTTCTGCTCGACTTGGCAGAGTGCAATGTGTAGATCTGCTGTTTGGTGCCCGTCTTCCATCTTAGGCACATGGGATTGCATGGTGCCTATAGAGAGACATGTTCCTGTGTTTGTCCCTCAGTCCATATTCATGCAATAACCAGAAATGCCTCCAACATACAGAATGTATGTATTGTATACAGATTTGGAAATAAGAGGAATTGTACAGGAATCTATATGAAGAGTTCACATACAAAAGCCTTTAAGAGCCATTTGTAATTCATTTACAAAAATATTGCAACTATTGCAATTCCATTTGAATTGCTTTTGACTGATTTTTTTGTACTTGATAAAAAATGTTTAAACAGCAGTTGGACTGCAATTAACAAGAAATTTCTTGAATAAAACAACTTCGTCTTTTAATATTTCGGAAAATGGATTTAGAGATGCTTTGCTCTCATATAGAACTCTTCATAGATAGACAAGGTAGGCCTATACTGTAGCTCAAACCAGTGAGGATACAAACAGACATTGAATGGAGTCTGTCTGTCTGTCTGTCCACTTGTCAATCTATCCACCTCTCTGTTCTCTGACCTCCTCCGACTGTATCACACTCCTCCGGAGAATGACTAAGTGACCTTTGGGTGCATCATCTTTCTCGCTCTCGCACTCTCTCTTTCTGCAGTGAAATTCTTCTGAAATTCACTGCTGAAGGGGGGTTGGGGGTGTTGGACATCACACGCCGTCTGTGCTGCTCTGCACTAAAGCGCTGGGCTAAAAACTACCTCCCGGGAAGAGAGGGATCCAACAGACTCTCCTGTACTAACTCTACAGGCACATCACCAGCTCAGACTCAATGTCCTCCAGTAAAAAAACAAACAAAAAAAAAAACAAGCCGAGATGAAAAGGACCTCCATGCAAATCCTCATTTGAAATGTCAGTGAAATAACAAATCACAATATACTACTCCAGTTGTACAAATAATTCAAAAAGGTTCAGATAGCTTGGATAGGAGACGTTTAGAAGGTTTTGTCATAGTACAGTTTCACAAATGTACAAAACAAATACAGTTTCAAACAGTACTATAGCTGGCAACAATGGAAGTCTCTTAGGCTGCTGCTATTGCAAAGACCGTGTTAAATGTTGCAGTGGTCTGAAGCGCTCTTCCAGAACTACACCAATCCAAAAGCGCTCATCCTCTCTCTTCTGATATGAGGGAGCAGCTGTGGAATCACACAAGGGAAAGAGGGGGGTGGTGGAGGGGGGGCGGGGGGATTTCTCTGCCTTGCGCCAGCTTGCTGCATTACTCTGCCACCTTCTTTGGGTGAAATTGCACTTGAATGGCCAATGTGGAACACTGGGACGTTGCTCTCTGAACCTCACACTATTCTACACGATCTGAACACACCACACAACAGGAATGCACAGGGAATGCTGACAATTCCCATAGGTGGTTATGGTTAAGCTCTTGAAATAGGGCTTTGAAGTCACAATGAAATGAGGGCCCAATTGAGATAGCAATTACGTTCTCAAAGTGATTATTTACACTCACTCGTGTCTGCTACCTCCAGAAAAAAAAGAAAAAAAAAAACTTCTGGCAAAGTGAGTGTTTCTGCCAGCTGAGAAACCTGCAACCTGTGGCTAATCGTTTAAGGTGGGGATGAGAGGAATCCAAACATCGACATGGGATTACACTCATGATGCGGGATTGACAGAAGGATGGGCTTCAAGACTACAATTTTTCACTTCCAGTGCATGCATGTGTGTGTGTGTGTGTGTGTGTGTGTGTGTGTGTGTGTGTCATACTAGTGTCTCTCTGTGACAAATACATCACAGAGATAAAAACAGCTGGCAAATTGCCACAGTCTACAGGCAGACAGCCAGGAGATGCTTTTCTCTGAGCCACACACACACACACACACACACACACACACACACACACACACACACACACACACACAGACACACAGAGACACAGACACACACACAAACATTATGTGCAAACCAGAACGAGATGCATGCAAATTACAGAGGAGTCAGGCATATGACCATAAAAAATTCACATTACACATGCGGAACACACTTCTATACAGAGCCACCCCCTCCCACCCCCCAACCCAACCCCCCCCACCCCCCCACTGTGAACACTCTGACAGCAAAAGCCCTACCTGTCACTATAGCAGCAATTATCCTCAAACCTCACACTGCATGGCCTGCTTCCAACAGGGAGCCCAATTAGCAGGACCTGACACCACTGCTCCTGCACACCAATATAAGCACTGCAGCTGTATACTAGCTCTCCACTCAACCTGCTATATATACTAACATCACTTCTCTGTCTGCACACTTACTGTACACACTACTAGTTCTGCCGTACACCAACATCTCTGCACTTCTGCTGACTAACTAACATTAGTCTATAGTACCAGTGCTGTAGTATACTAACCTCACTACTCTTTTCTGCACACTACAGTAACACAGTAATCACTATTTGGCTGGTACTGCACACAAGCATCACTATGAGCTGGAACTAGGCTACACACTAATCTCACAACACAATAGCAGCATACTTACAGTCCTTCATTCATCATCACTACTGCAACAGTTCACCAGAGATGGTTGATCAACTATCTTTGAGTTCACTAATGTCATTTATGACGCATGTTCATGGCTGCTAAGGGCTAAAAATCACTGATGATGCAATAGCCTAGCTAATGCATATTTACTTTATATTCAGATTTCTATTAATGTTGCAGTGCGATTTTTCGCAACTCCGATGGACACAAATCACGATGCATTTTACATGTAATTGTGCAGATTACAAATATTTATTTGTCTAGCACAGCTAAGTGCAGCTGATTCCTCCTCTTTGTGAGAATAGGCTAGTCAAGTCGAGATGCCAAAAAGCTTGCTTTTCTTGTGCCAATCACAGAGACAGGGTGGTATTGAACCTTTTCCAGCCTGGCAGGTGTGGGACAGAGATGCTGCCAGTCACTCTACCTTCACTACTGATGTTTCTGCTACTATTAGCATTGCTAAATAGTACTGCCTAAACCATCATCTAATCCATTTAATTTCTCTCTCCTGCTGTTTTCATTGAATGCGGTTCTATCTATCCTCTGTGTTAACATACATTTGTTTTTTAAAAGACAAGGTGATGATGATGATGATGATGATGATGATGATTATGAACAGGAATTAAAGTGACGAGTTACTTTCCGACACATCAAACCCTGTTCTTTATGACCGTTAATCATAACCATAACCTAATCATAGATGTCTTTGCATTACGCCCAAGTCAGATCTTGTCCATTACCCATAATGGACATGATTCACTAACTTTATGCACAATATCATTTTGGCCCTAATTCAGGCATGAAATGCATTAATGTTAATGTTACTGCAGGATAATGATGGGAGGGGATCATTACAATGAATCATGCATGCAAATGTCCTGTAAGAAAATGTTCCTGTTCTTTCCTTTAGTGTATGATGGTCTGCACTGGTGTGGTCTCTCTACTTGTCGTCTGCGTATGCTAATTTCTGGAAGCCTCACTCCGGCAAGCACCACCATTAAGCCCTGGTGAGACAGCTATATGGAGCCGCGCGGGCCGCAGCAGCAGGAAGTCGGAAAACCAGGAAGTGTGCTCTGCCGCGCCGGGCCCCTGACAGCTGCAGCTCTTGCCCCTCATGAGCAGTGGGGGCTCAGCCATTTTGGCTCGACGGCAGCCCGACGGGAGGCCTAGTGCGCTCGGGATTAGCCTACCCCGCACGCGCTCACTGAGGCTCAGTTCCGGGGATCAGATATAGCAGCACGTGTCATGGTTTGCCCCGGTATAAGATTGGAGATGAAAACAGCATTTGGGGGGGGGGGGGGGTTCTGATCCAGAAATATTCATTTTAGACACATGTGGGTGAACTCAGCGACTGTGGAAGAAGGAGAAAAAGGACCCCCAGAAGAAGGTGGCGGAGGGCGGGTGAAAATTGAAGCGCTTGCCTGAAGGACTCACAGGAATTACTCGACGTGAGCCCCCTACAACCCCAGACACGGCTCTGCACTCCCAGTCAGGGACAAGTCAATGTCAAGTGGGGTTGAAATAATAATTACAGGTAGGCTAATAGAGTTATTGAGGATAGATCTGTTCAGGGGGAGAGGGAGGAGAGAGGGGGGTTGGTGGAGAATCACTCTTGGTTGTTCTTGAGAGTTTTTGTACGTGAAATTTGCATGTTGAACATTGAGTATCTACAGGGGGCCATCTCCTTTGCTGAAACTCGGCTTTCAAAAGGCCCACAGCAAGTTTATAAGAAAGAGACAGAATAGAGAGAGAGAGAGAAAGAGAAAAGGAGAGAGGGAGAGAGGAGAAGAGCGAACAAGAAAGCTGTCTCAAAGCACCGAACGCTCACACTCATCTCCTGCTTCTCCTCCCTGCAGTCACCCCCACCCCCCTCCCCACCTCCCCCTTCTCCATGTAGGTGCTGGAGGCAGTGAAAATTCGGGGGGCACCAGGGATGGGGGGTGGAGGGTGGGGGTGCTGTGTTAGCGGACGCTCCGCTTTTCCTCTACAAGCACTGGGGCCAGGGGGCACAGCGTTGCCACGGCGCCACAAGACCTTTCAACTCTCGACACAACCTCCAAACACGGGCCGGCGTCTTGCATTTATTCATGACATGGTTTCCTTCTGGCCCGTGAGGTAGTCAACAACGCTCTCTCCGAATAGCTGTCTTACACGCCGCCCGCACTTCCACACATGCCCGGGCTGTTTACTAAGGTGACGGAGGTCAGAGATGCTGGTTTTCAACAGGCATCACCTTTGCCTCTTGTTAGCTATGGACACTCAGTCTGGTTGCTAATGACAGATGGACAGAAGCATAGAGCACACGTTCATTAACACTTACTAACTATATCAGTCTGTCTGTTTGTCTAAATAATCTAGACTATAATATGAGACTATAACAGATTATTAGTGAGACTCTAGATATTAAAATTAAAGGTGGAAGTTAAAATTAAAGGATGGTGCCCTTTCTATCATCTGTGAAATTCCTACAGAATTGCCAGTTGACCACTTATGAAGGGGCACGCATGTTCTACACGAGAAAAGACATGGCGAGATGAATGTGAATTGGAGGTGAAGAAACAAAATTAAAATGCATGAAAGGTAGGGAGAAATACATAGCATTTATCCATGGTAAAGAGAGAAGGGCATTTTCAATTTCTGTGCATACAAAAATGTAATAGAAATAAAGATTGTTGGTTAAAGGGATAACAGTTCAATTGAGATGCAAAGTCAACTATAATTGTGCTGGGATAGGCAGAGAAGTGCTCCCTTAACCTAGCTAGGGGTGAGATACAGAGAGGAAGAGCGGGGAAGGGTCCTCTCCAATACTTATCATGGCAGAGGACAGGCGGCAAATGAAAGAAAGGATGATATCCATGACTGCAAACGAAAGGAGAGATGATATGCATGTTATCGGCAGCGAGTCGAGGGTGTGTGTGTATGTGTGTGAGTGTGTGTGTGTGTGTGTGTGTGTGGGGGGGGGGGGGGGCAAACTGACCTAAGAGAGGGAGAGAAAAATAGAGAGAGAGAGGAGCAGAGCAATCTGCTTGTGAACAGACAGTAGTGAACGCTACACACTTCAGTTCCTCCACTGACACCACAAACTCCTCACACACACACACACACACACACACACACACACACACACACACACACACACACACACACACACACACACACACACACACACACACTCAGACAGACACTCAGACAGACACTTCGGCAAGCATCTGCATCAGTCATCAGATGGAGGAAACTGGCAACGCAAACAGTGAGCCCAAGGTCACCTCATTACCACCCATTTGTTCCAGCTGTCATTAGAAATCACACAAGGCGTCACTCAAATGAGGAAAGGGAAGGAGACAGAGAGGGAGAGAAAGAGAGAAAGAGAGAAAGAGAGAGAGAGAGGAGAAATAGCATGAAGAAGCGAGGGAGACAGGAGGGAGGTGAGAGCTGGTGGAAATATTACACTATATCACACCAATTCCTTGTCTGATCAAATGTGAATTTTTATCTCTCCTCCTCCTCCTCCTCCTCCTCTCTCTCTCTTTCTTTCTCTTTCTCTTCAAGTCTTTCTTTCAGGAGTCCTTGCCCAGGCTTAATCCTGTGCCTGCAATGTCTAGAACAGAAGGAGTCTAAGAGTAGATTCCTGTTACAGGGAGGTATATCGCCTTGGCTCTTCATAAAGCATTGCTATATTAAATTTGGTGAAATTTTAATAATATTGTTATCATCCTAACCATAGCAATAACTTCTGAGAGAGTGAGTGAGAGTTTGAGAGAGAGTAAGTGATAAGTGAGTAAGTGAGAGAGAGAGAGGGAAAGAGAGAGAGAGAGAGAGAGAGAGAGAGAGAGAGAGAGAGAGAGAGAGAGAGAGATGTCTTTATAAGCCTATATGCATTGTCATCAGTGTAAATGTGAGCGAAGTGGGCAGCCCACTGTTTAATTTCCCTTTTGTTTCACCACGCTGATAAATGCCACAGACAATGCAGCGCACGGCCACAGCGACGCCATATCCTTATTAATAAAGAATAAAATATGCACCTTAATACAAAAGAAGTTAATTTCCCAGCTTGAAAGAGTCATTTTGAAATCTCATAGAGAGAGAGATTAAGAAAGTACGAAAAAGTATTCTTGACAATAACTCTTCAAAGAACTAAGATCGGTGAAAGTTGGAAAAACGCCAGACAACATTTAAAGACTCCAGCACACGCTGATGCGCACCACTCATCCTCCATACTTACTGTACAGTCAGTGGCCCATCAACACTGCCAACCAAACACTCGGTGTAAGATTTCTGTTCAGAGCTGCAGAACTGAGCATTTGTTATCGCTTTACTTGTGTCACTCAGTAGCGCTTCTCTGTCTTCCTCATGGTCTTCACGCAGGCTATGCACACACCTGACAGCTGATAACAGCCTGTTTCTAGTTGCCATGCTCAGGAACAATGCAGCCACCCCAACACCCTCTCTCTCTCTCTCTCACTCTCTCTCTCTCTCTCTCTCTCTCACACACACACACACATCCTCCCATCCCTCCCAAACTGCACACCTCCAGCAGGTGCATCTTCCAAAGGCCAGGCTTTGTTTGGAAACAAATTACATAGAAGATCCAAGTCTTTAGAAGGAGAAACCTTGTGAGAAAGAAAACAAAACAAAACAAAACAAAACAAAAAAAAACACTAAAGTGGTGAAAGAGCTAAATGGTGTGGAGAAGAGATGAAGACGGGGTGGTAAATGATTCATCTGTGAATAAATTGGCAGTACAGCTGCAGCTGTGATTAGAGTTCTATTGTGGATGTTTCAAAAATGGATTGTTGTCTAACAGCACAACTATTTTTAAGAGCATTCAATCATAATTAATATAGGATATTAATATTAATATACAATCATTTGGAGAGCTTAATGTAAGACCTAATAATATGTTTACAGCTACATCTATCTCCTGATACACACACACACACACACACACACACACACACACACACACACACACACACACACACACACACACACACACACACCCACCCATACCTTTCTTTGCATTTCAAATTATTATTATTATTATTATTATTATTATTATTGCTTAATGTTTTTGCTTAAACCATGGCGGCACCATCGGTAGGTGAGTGCACCAGTCCACAGCTGTGTCCTCAGCTCCAGCTAGCGCCTGCCTGTGCTCTCCCTCATCTCCACACTGCTCCAGCCCCATTAGCATTCCCAGTCACGTCCCTCCCCTCACCCCCAAATCAGCAGAGACCCCATCTTATGTGTCAGAGCTTGGCTGGGTGACAGGACAATATGGAGAAGGGGTGGAAGGCAACGCCCAGGCCTAATTTGTTAGAGGGGCTCAGCTGTGGAGCCAAGGCTTTTCCAGCACACGTGTGTGTGTGTGTATATATGTGTGTGTGTGTGTGTGTGTGTGTGTGTGTGTGTGTGTGTGTGTGTACGTGAGGGTGCATGACTGCATCCTTCTGATGAATACAACAGCCATACAGACACACGCACACACACACACACACACACACACACACACACACACACACACACACTGAGATAGAGGAGGAATGGGGGTGTTGGGGGGGGCGGATGCCTGTGCTGAGCCCAACTTCTGGCACAGATGCTGGGCTGTTGGTTGTGACATGGCCCCCTTCGCAGCATGAGGGGCTGGAGGAGGTCTGGGCCTCCTTCTGCTCTGCTTTGGCACAAGGCTGCATCTTCCCTCTCTGGCAAACACAAACACACACACACACACACACACACACACACACACACACACACACACACACACACACACACACACACACCTCATTGTCACTCCATCACAGCTTGGCACATGCACTCCTGGTTGACATACGGGCCAAGTGAACCACTTAGGACATGGGCATCATTGCCACTTGTCTCCCCGTGCAGCTTTAACAAAACTCCACGCCTGACTTCTGCTGTGTCCTCCAACATTTACTCTATTTACCAACTTATCTTCCCACATTCAAACAGGCTGGGAGCCACTGTGCCAAATACACTGTCATAATGCAATGATGTGAATATTATAAATGATCAAATGCATTTACATATTACAAGATTACATTTTTGCCTACCTGCAATGCTTGCTATTCCATGCAGGTTTACTAGGGTTATAATAATGTGTTCTTTTAAATTTCAAAATGACTTTTCGGTCCAGTCTATAAGCAATCACACAATGGACTCAATATGCCTGCGGCTTTCATTATAAATTACAGTATAAAAAAGATGAACAAACACACAGTAAAAGTGATGGTTCGGCATCATTCTAGCATGCAGCAGCCCTGAGCCTGCTGTCTTCAGAAGATAGCGAGTGAATCGAAAATTTGGAACAACATAGACCCAATGCAAAACATAGCCCCAACCGCAAATGTTAATGAGCAGCTTACGTTGAGTCAACGGCACCACTATAATTAATCGATTTCAAATGATTTTGGTGTCACTGATTAAATGTAAAGTGGTCGTTTTGCAGTCGGTCTCTGTTGTTCTAATTTTTTTGTCGTTCCTCTCTATCTTCTCGATCTAGTGCAGTCAACGGGCTTGTGCAACAGTGCTATGCTTGAAAGACAGCGAAGCATCACTTTAATAGTGTGAAAGTGTTTCGAGAATATTAGAATCTCATGCACTTTTGCACCTTTCAAGGACAAATGGGACTTTGGGTTTTTGTTGTGGGGTTTGTGTGTGTGTGTTTTTTTTACTGTCTGTTTATTTGTTTGTTTTTTTTTCGTAAATGTGTAGTCGGCGTTGAATTGTCTGCATCACCGGTCTGACCCGGTGAGCCACGGTAACGTCAGTGCGCATTGTCGAGTGAATCACCTCGTCACGGAGGCATAGAAAGCTAGCGGGATGTGGTGGGGGGTGACGACGAGACATGGCGGTGTCGGAGCGGATGGAAGGATGAGTCAGAGTGACGGAGGAGGAGGAGAACAAGCGAAAGATGATTTGGAGAGAGAGAGAGAGAGAGAGAGAGAGAGAGCAGGGAGGTCACACTGGGGAGGCTGGTCCTTGAGTCTGCACTAGAACGGGCCGAAAGGAGTAGGGAGCTGAAGAGAGAGATGGGAATGGAGAGGGGAAGGCAGAGACATCAACGGAGGGGGCGATGAAAAGAGAGAGAGAAATGGAGAGAGAGAGAGAGAGAGAGAGAGAGAGAGAGAGAGAGAGAGAGAGAGAGAGAGAGAGAGAGATGGAGTGCAGTGGTTGAGGGGAAGCCAAGTGGCACCGTGTTATAAAAACATCCAGTTGAGTTGTTGGAGGAGTGGTAGTCGGGCGATGGAGGGGGGGGGGGTGCTGCTGGATGTTAAGTTAAAGTGTTTGCTCTTCATCGAAGCTGTTAACTGCTGCATGAGACAGAACTACTTCACACATTTTCTAATCAGCACAGCAACTGTTACCCACAGTTGCTTTTTCTTATACAGAATCATCTGGAGGTGACGTGGGCTTCCAGATGATTGTGTCTGAGATGCTAAGTATCAAAGAACATTTACTCCTTCACGTTGATATGACAGAAATGTTGACATCCTTCGACTGGTAAGAAATACTGTTTTTCACTTCCTTAAAAGGAGGATAGCTAATGACATTTAAACCGTATAATTTAGCAGCATCTCCATTATCTATCCAAGTTTTTCTTCTTTTTCACTTCGCATAAACGTTACAAATGGTGACTGGCTGACTATTCTACAACAGCAGGTTTTTCAGCAAGCTGGGTTGGTTCTTCTAAATATGTCTTGTGGTATGGTGTAGTGACTCCTCTGTTTGTGTTTTTATTTCTCTCTTTTAGCGGAGGAGCATAAGAGCTGTGCCCATTTTAACCTGGGGAGACTATGAGCACAAAGAAGAAATGAGCTCCAGGTGTTTTTCCTTTGCTTTGCTTTTGGCCCTGTTACTCTCAGTACAAGAACAAAAGCGGACAGATCTGTGCTTTCCACAGTTAGAGAGGGAGAGAGAGAGAGAGAGAGAGAGAGAGAGAGAGAGAGAGAGAGAGAGAGAGAGAAAGAGAGAGGCACAGAAAGCTGGTTTAAAAAAGGCACACTATGTGTTTTCTTCTCTCTCTCTCTCTCACTCACTTTTTCCCCTCTTTTTCTCATATTTTTTCATCTTTCTTTTTTTGTTGGGTTTCTTCTTGGCTGTTTGGGAGCTGAGACTGGAGGAATGCGAGTGCTGCTGGCGGCGTTGCCCGCTCTATCTGGCTGGGGCGTGGAGAGAGGGCTGGCAGACCGGGAGAGATCAGAGGAGTACTGGCACTGCCACCCTGCAGGCCTGGGACAGTGCCAGCCAACGCGGGCACAGAGAGAGCCAGGAGGGGTGGCGGTGGGGTGGTGGGTGGGCATGGGAGGGGGGGCTGGTGGGGCATAGTGATGGGGGAGTGGGTGGTTGGGGGCAAGAAGGCCTGACAGAATTTGGCCCTGACTTCAGTTGCAGGGTTATCAAAGACTCCATGAGTAAATACAAATACAGATACACAGTAACATACACAACACACAAACACACACACACACACACACACACACACACACACACACACACACACACACACACACACACACACACACTCTCTCTCTCTCTCTCTCTCTCTCTCTCTCTCTCTCTGTCTGACATCTCACCAACACATACATCATACATTCTATCTAAGGAAAAGACCTAAAATAAGCCATTAATCACTGTTGGTAGATGAGGTAGATGATTAAAACAGAAAATGAACATCTGAAGTGTTTTGGTAAGCACACAACAGCTTGTGCCAAAAGCAAGCACAGTCCTATTAAAAATACATGCGACTGACTGCTGTAGTCTGTCCAGGAATAAGGAGATTCTCACTCTGTGTTTGGAAAGTGTTGGGCTGAGGCTGAAGAAGAACTGGAGGTGAAATCAGTTCAGCAAATGCTAAGATGTGTTTTTTACACAGTCAAAACTTGCATTTCGTAAAGAAGAATAGCTTTGTTGTATATGCCTCTTAGAATACCCCAAGGACATTTTAAACAGTAATTTTTCCTCAAATAAATTTTTCCATCAAATAACATGGACAGAATATAATGGAAACCATTTAGTGAGATTGGCCAGGTGTCTGGTTTGCTTTAACCAGTGGCACATCTACAGTACTGGCCACTGGAGCTGGACGAGAAGTCAATTTCTGATTCTGATTTCACATCAACAGAACTGGTAGAAATGGAAACTTCCAGCAAAACCTGCCATCATCAACAGCTATAGGAAAGTGAGGTCATTACCAGTGGACATGAGAGATGGAATGGGTTAAAAGAGTGAATAGAGGAATAGAGAGAGAGAGAGAGAGAGAGAGAGAGAGAGAGAGAGAGAGAGAGAGAGAGAGAGAGAGAGAGAGTACGTACGCGTACATCATGGATGAGTGGGGAGGCGAATGCACGGAGATAGAGAGAAAGAGAGAGAAAATGAGAAAGAGAGAGATAAAAAGAGAGAGAGCAGTAAGTAAGAACAGGAAACAGAGAGACAAATCAGGAGTGGCAAAGAGGAAAGTCAAAGCGAAAAGCAAGTCGAACGCTTTACTTCCTCGTCTTCACCAACATGCTCTCTCTCTCTCTCTCTCTCTCTCTCTCTCTCTCTCTCTCTCTCTCTCTCTCTCTCTGTGAGTGTGCAGTGAGCAAGTGTGTGAGTGGGTGAGGGGAAAGAGTCATTCTTTTGCTCTTAACACCTGCGGGTGCTAATGTGACACCTCCTCCAGCGAGTCGTGGGGAGCCGGGACGGGTCCCCCGTGTGTTGACAGGAGGAGAGCGAGGTGTTGTGTGAAGTAGGAGAATACCCATAAGGCATCTCTCTCCGTCACAGCCTTGCAGGTAGGGGTAATTAAAAGAGGTATTCGGAGAAAAAGTGGGTTGGATTCCGAGTCGTCGACCAGATCTACATATTATGACAGAACGACACAGCTAATCGTCGTCGCTAGCATAACGCTCTGTGTTTTTTAGCGTAGCGATGCACGTGTGAGTGTGTCTGTGGTGTCTAGTGAAATCCACAGGTTAATTATGGTTAATACCCCTTCATTGTTGCTGTTGCATTGGCTCCTGTGGGGGAGAAAGAGAGGATTTCCTCGTCTCTGTTCATCTACCCAGAGCTGAGTACAAGGGAAAGGCACGTAAATGTGAATACTACACTCAATACTACACTGATTACTAAGGCATTAATTAGGACATCTGGGGGTTTTGAATAACCCTTCCTCTTTTTTTTAAGCAATTATACGCATTTGGCAAAAACACAAAGGCACCAGCTCTTTCTGTTTCATGAGAGAGAGAGAGAGAGAGAGAGAGAGAGAGAGAGAGAGAGAGAGAGAGATCACAAAGAATACAGAAAAAAAGATGAAAATGCATAAAGAAGGAAATAAAGAAAGAAAGAACGAAAGAAAGAACGAATAAAAAGAGAAGAAAAGAAAAGAAAAGAAAGAAAGTGAGCTCGGAATCCTTCAGGCGTTCCCAGTTTGAGAGCTGCAGCTTCTCTCCCTGAAGAGGACTGAATATATGAATTCTCCTCTGCTGCCGTACCTCGACCAGTCAATCATGTGGCCATATTGAAGTTAAATTGAAAGCGCGTGTCCTCTAAAAGAGGGCTCCAGATAGGGACAGAGTTATCACCCTGGGAGCCGGGGCGCCGAGTGCAGACGCCTCCGTCATGCCGCGCCCCGGCCCCAGTGCATGCTGGGTACTGACCTGTGACAGTGTGCACATATCGATTTTAAAGAGAGTGATTCAGAGGCCAGTGAGGAGAAAGAGATATTCCTCTTATGGCTGATACATAATTCATCTTCTTCCCCTCCTCTCTTCTTGCTTCTGTCTTCTGCTCCCTTTGCTCTCCCTCCCTCGCTTTTCTCTCTCCCCTCCCTCTGTCTCCCACCCTTTTGATAGACACTCACAGAGGCACTTTCATTTTAAGTGAAGGATTAGCAGTGACCTATTTTGAATGCACCCCTGTGGAAATTTTTTTGTCTCCTTCGGAGATAGAAAAAAGTGCACATAAGAGAGAGAGAGAGAGAGAGAGAGAGAGAGAGAGAGAGAGAGAGAGAGAGAGAGAGAGAGAGAGAAGAAGAAGAAGGGGGGGGAGGGGGGGTTCGCTCTCTGTGTGACAGGATTTAGCATCCTCAAACACGAGGTCAAGATTGGAGAACATCATATTCAATTTGTAGGTTTCAAGTTTAATCTAATGTTCCAGAACATTAATCCTTAAAAACAGCAGCAGTGTATACTGTAAATGATATACAAACAGCCACATGTTAACCACATAGAGGTAAGGGCTCCACAAAAACAGCATAAGGCATAGACAGGCTTGAGTGAACAGCAGCTCTGATACAATGGACAGAGACAAACAACTGTAGGATGACTTTAACAGAGCCAAGGAGAAAGGGAAAGAGGGAGAGAGGGAGAGAAGAAGTGAGAACGTGGTGGAGAGGAGAAGAGTGAGACAGCCAAACGGAACAACAGAACGTGTGAAGAACAAGAACAAGTGAGAAATGATGGAGGATGAGTAAACAATCATCTCCTGAGGTACCCGTCTACAGTACTTCTTTTTTTTCCCTGTCCTTGCTCCCTCTCTTTTTTCACATCTCTTCATCCTTCTCTCCCTCTCTGTCTCCTCTCTGGTGCAACTGCTCTCACTCCATGCAAATGATGAGGCCCTAACTCTGCATTCTTATAGAAAACTGTCAGCTATCAGCCTGCAGCGATCATGAAGATGGCCAATACTCAGTGCGCAGACGGCCATGTTAGAGACACCACATGGACAAATGTCTGACAACAGAGAGCTTCAATTATTCTGTCGCTTTTAGAATGACAAGTTTGAGGAATCCCTGTGAAAAAAAAAAGAAAAAAAAAAAAAGAAATGGGCAGTGGGTAAATTAGCAAACCAAGTTCTTTAACAACTCTACTCTGAAATCTTCTAACACAATTAAAAGTATAATACTGCCACTTGTATTTCTCCCTGAAGCACACAGATATGGCCACTGGTTAAACCCTGAAAACACTCGAAAGATAGTAACAAAAAGTCACAATGTATGCAATTCTAATTTGTAGTCTTCAATGGAACCCCATTATAATCACGTCATAATAAATATTTCATAGAAAGCCAACATTGCTATGGATGGATAGATTTTTACAGTGCAAATGTGTATGCAAATTCAAACTGATGGTGATATAAACATTAAATTATTGTTTCATAAGACCAATCATGTGTGCTTTCAAAGCGGCAAATTCTCTCTGGATCTATGCTTTTAATTTGACTCGAACTACCAGAGGAATACTAAAGTGTTAGATAGCACTAGCCAATGCATGGAAAAATACAAACACCACTTCACACCAAAATACAGGCTGGTGAGTTGGTGAAGGATTGTCTGGACTAAAAAAAATATACGGGATACAATTGTCAAGAAAAAAAAAAGTCTCCAGACACTATCTTTGGTCTAGTCGACATTTCATTTAAATACGCCTCCACCATGATGGGTATAAAAATGAAATAAAATACAGCCTGGCTCAGTACTTGATATGACAATTGCATGGAATAGGCTATAATTTCTATGGAGGGCACAGAAGTACAACCAGTAATGGTACGAGTCGCAAACTTCAGAGTGGACAGACAGTCTAGACTAATCTCAAAGTGCTGTTATATTATGTAAGTGCAAATGCAAATTTTTATGGTCCATGTACTGGATAAAAGCAGTCGAGCAAACTTAAGACCTTAAGAAAATAACAAAGTCGCCGATCTGACAGCACTTTTCCAGATGACTTTTAAGCCATCTTATGTTCCTGTGTCAGTCTCAGTATTTTAAAAACTGTTCCTCTAAACCTTTTTTTTTTTTTACGAAGATAGAAGGCAAAAAAGAAAGAAAGAAAAAAAAGATTGTTTTGGAGAGGGGCAGTCACATTGGCGCGACTGGAGATTGGGGGGTGGAGTTTCTGACCGTGTCCATGACATGACCACTGGCTCCTGCTGGCTCTCTAATCTCACATAACAACCAGTGAGGTGCAAACACATCTTCAGGCTATTTCCCAAAGCCGCATTTACATTTCTTTCACTTCATTTTTTCCCCCCTTAAAAATGGACGTGAAAATGACATATAAGGAATATAATACTCACACACAGATTGTATCAGAGCACTAAAACAATGCTACGACAGCAAAAAATATATATAAATAAAATAAATCAAAACAAAAAAATGAAGAGTCTCCAGACCGGCATGAATTATGAAGAGGGGAGGGAAGAGGAAAGTTAGGACTGTGACGGCGTCATCCTGTGAATGAGAATCAGGCTGGCGAGTCGAAAGCAGAGCAGGCAGTACAGGCCAAACAGATGGAGTGGATGCAAACAGACCGCAATGCCACAAGAGAGAGAGAGAGAGAGAGAGAGAGAGAGAGAGAGAGAGAGAGAGAGAGAGAGAGAGAGAGAGAGAGCAAAATCGACAGATAACAACTCATGACAGCAGAGAATGTTAGCAACATGTAATATGGATGGAGCTTGATCAGATGCAGGGCTGATAGCAATGAACTGGCTGGACAAGAATGCTAATTCAATCCACCCCAACTATTAAGTAGTCAACAGGCCTCCCATAGACCAAGTGTACTTGTAAGTACACTATTACTCTATGAGCAACAAGGAATTTCATCTCAACATAGGGAACATGAAATTGTGTCTCAATTATGTCACGCTTGGCTTTTGAGAGTGCGACTACCCTATCTAAATCACCAGGAGTTTGTATAATATTTATAAAATGGATAGTCATTTATATTGATTGGTTGCACTGTATTTGATGTTTTGAATATTCTCGAGACAATATTTCATATTTTATGACTGCATACTGAATATGTAATGTTGAATTCGATACAAACCTCTTGTTTCAAACTACAAGTTTCTTGGTTACCATTCTGATTAAAATCTAGGTTATTTGCAAAGGAACAATTGTATGGACACTCTGCAGAAGAATAGGTAATTGTAGATTGAATATTTTATTTTAAATTTCATCTGTGTTGGTACAGTATATGTGGTAAGTAACTGTTGTAGAAAAGCAACAAGCCCCTTGAGACGGTTCTATACTGTGAATATACAGTAGTACCGCTGGGGGGGCCTAACGACACTCAACTTCACTTCATGCCCAATAACACCCCTCAGCTATTCACAGTACAGTACGGCCTCTCTGGGCTTATTGTCCAAATAAACGGTTTCTCTGCTCAATAGTAATGCAAGTCAATGCATTCTAGCACAAACCAACAGTCCTTCTGGCTCAAAGTACATGTCTAAAAAACGAAAGAAATCTAACAGAGAACAGCATTATAATACATTACAGTTCCTCTTTATTTTCAAATATCCAGGTTTGAAAAAATAATAATAAAATTACCAGGGTTGTTTTGCTAGGCCCTAATCCATTGCCAGTCCTTTTGGATGAGGAAGAAATATATTAATTATACTGAGAGAGGAACTACAAAAGCAATCGGGGGCTTTGAAGACAGAGAGCCCTAAATGTCATCGGCTGGCTTTGAAGTTCTGTGGCTGCCTTTGTTTTCTCCTCTCTCCTCTCTTCTCCTCTCCACACTCACCCAGACACACAGGAGCGCAGTGGACCGCCACCGCTCGCTCTCTCTCTCTCTCAGCCCGCATTGTGAGTGGGCCACGCTGTGCACAGGAGAACAAACAAGCACACACACACACAAGCACATGTGCACACACACACACACACACACACACACACACACACACACACACACACACACACACAAACACAAGCACAAACACTGGGAGGTGTACCAACAGACCTGCCGGGGCATGACCATTTGCACCAAAGGTTCCAGGTCCACTCAATATCAGCCAGCTTTTTCAGGTTCTGAATTGTTTCTGTCCACAAATTCTGTAGTGTTTCTTTGTCTTTATTTTAGGTATAAAGTTCCGAAATCTAAGATAATATAATATAGAATGTCATCATAAACACAATCCATCAATTTCAAGTGAAAAACTAAAGAATCACAACCATTACCGTCCTTCAATAACCTTCGCTAAAGTAAGCACATCCCAAAATAGGGCATTCACCAATACCTCCCTCAACCAGATGAGCTAAAACGATTTACTCTTTTTAGAGACACAAATTATAGTGAGGTGCTCTGAATTAAACTAAAAGTCACTTCACATCATGACTATAAAACATAGTGATTACATTTCTAGTGAGAGGACACTGTAATTACATATTACGGGCAAAATTTCAGCGACCGGTCTTATGGACTTGAACACTCTCAAAAATAAAAAAATAAAAGACAAAAACGGTCCAATCTCTGTGGTCTAGTGGCACATTGGCTACCGCGCTCCTTCAAAAAAACCTCCATAAGTTCCACAGCATGACTCAATGCAATTGCAATCAGGGTTCACCTTGGAGGAGGTCAATCAATGCACTCATCTACCATCCTCATCAAGCCATCTGAGGCCATCAAGGAGGCCGGGGCGATGAGAGAGAGGAAGAGGAGAGGAAGAAAAGAGCCTGAGGAGGAGGAGGACGAGGAGGAGGAGGAAGAGAGGAAAGAGGCTGATTCAGGGAAGGATGTGCAAAAGAGAGAGACAGAGAGAGAGACAGAGAGAGAGAGAGAGAGAGAGAGAGAGAGAGAGAGAAAAAAAGAGAGAAAAACAGCACAAATAAAATGCAGGGTTCAAACAAAGGGAGGGCGTTCGCATGGCGAGGCACGGCTGAGGGCAGACAGGTCTGGAACATTCTGCGGCGGCTCTCGGGACCTCCTGAGGTGGGGGATTGATTCCTCCAGCGCCTTCACTCCCTCCCCTCCCTCCTTCCCTCCGTCCCTCCAGCCCAGCACCTGAGACTCGCCCTCATGCGGCAACTCCGTCAAAAAGTTTTCACCATCGGCAACACAGAACGAACAAACATCACCAGCCGCACAACGAAAGGTCAGGCATGCAGTTTCGGGCTGGAGAAAACGACAAACACACTCACACCCATGGGGGGAGCCACTGGCCTCGTCAGGCTGGCATGTCCAACGCACTGACCATCACTTGTAGAGCAGCACAGCCCATTGCTGTTTTCAGGTGCCACTTGACCTCAACCTGTGACATTTAATGCTCTCCTAAAATGATGATGTAGGTAGAGTCTGGACTGGAGTGATCTGCACTTTCCATCAGTGGGACGTGGAGGCCATGTGGAACAGAAGGTCTAGCCTGGACAGGAGGGCCTCGTGCCTCTCTGCCCACGTTTACTCAGAGAAGTGTCTCTCTGTCTCTCTATGACTGCATCTCACTGTGTGTGTGTGTGTGTGTGTGTGTGTGTGTGTGTGTGTGTGTGTGTGTATATGTGTGTGTGTGTGTGTGTGTGTGTGTGTGTGTGTGTGTGTGTGTGTGTGTGTGTGTGTGTGTGTGTGTGTGTGTGTGTGTGTGTGTGTGTGTGTGTGTGTGTGGCAGCTTGATGGATAAATCAAGTGTAAGTGTGTGTGTGTGCATATGTTTGTGTGTGTATCTATGTTTTTATGCTTGCTTGTGTGCATGTGTGTGATTGAGCATCTTTTGTGTGTGTGTGTGTGTGTGTGTGTGTGTGTGTGTGTGTGTGTGTGTGTGTGTGTGTGTGTGTGTGTGTGTGTGTGTGTGTGTGTGTATGTGTGTGTGTGTGTGTGTGTTACAGAGAGGAAAACAGAGTTGGTAGGAATATTTTTCGTAAGCTGATGTGCGTGAGGAGTAAACAAAGCTTGCAGGTGTTTCATCATTCACCTGTGCCTAGCCAGCAGCTACCTCTCATTCAGCCCCACTCAGCCAATGGCAGAGACTCTGAGGCAGTTGGAGAATATTCTGGAATAAACTTCAGGGTGAGCAGGAAAGAAACACATCACAGCTCCCTTGACTCTTAGTGCAGTACTAATGGTCTTCTTGTGAATTAAGAGTTTGGTGCAAACTGAGACCTAACCAAACTTCCCCCCGCTCTCTCTTGTTTCCCTGCCTGTGGCCGATGCTTTTAAACTGCCAGCTTCCTTTCAATTTGCGAGAGACGATACCCAGAGCTTAAAGCGCCACAGAAAGAAAAAAAAAAACTTGAATGAATTAACTGTTCCTTCTGGAGGTTCTTTTGGGGTAACATAATGCTGCCACCATAATACAGCAACATCATCTTTCTGTGCAGTCCAAGCAAATGTCTACAATGTGTAACTTGTGTGCGAGGATAAGAGTGGTGTGCCTGCGAACGAGAGCCTTCGCCTTTGTTTGTTTACACAATTCTATCTAGAATCAAACAAGCGAATCTCGAAGCTTTCGTTAACCAATTTGACGTTGTCAGTTGGCTTCAGAACAGGCTTCCCGAGGTGTCAGTCATCCGTGTGTTCCCCTCACTCTCCCTCTCTGTCGCTCTCTCTCTTTCTCTCTCTCTCTCTCTCCAGCGCTCATTAATCTCTCGTACTCCCAGATACTTGCTTTCATCCCACCCCAACTCCCCCACCCCCCCGAAATCACATTGTATTATTCATGCCAGTTTTCCGCAAATACCTCAGAGAAGGAATTAGCAAACAAACAATGCCCACAGTCCCTAATCCCTGTCTACAGCGCAGATCCCCTAATACACAAGAGCTCGGGCCGGCTGTCAACCGACGGCTGTTACTGTCTTAAAGTTCCTCGCCGCAAATCTGTGTTGACACAGCAAATGCATTAGTAGGAACCTGGTGCCGGCACGGCCAGCAGCAGCACACTTGCCTGTAGGGGCTCACAAGGACAACCGTTTCCACGGACACCTCACAACACAACACACACACACACACACACACACACACACACACACACACACACACACACACACACACACACACACACACGCATGGTTATCTACTTTTTATGCTGCTTTCAGGGCATGTGGAACGAATCCATACCAAATGCTACTGCAGAGAAGCGGTAAATATGACTGACTGACACTGACTTTGCATGACCTCAGAGACAGCAGTCAGAGATGGGGAGACATGGTAGCTCAAATGCAGTTGATAATTATCTTAGGGAAAAATTTAAACCACATCAGAATTGCCACAGTTGACGGTAAACTAGGAACTTTTAAATATTGCCTAGTGATACTTTTGGGGTTCAATGCTTGCTCACTAAATGGTTTTAATATGACCTAAAGACCTTTTATGAGTTAGACTAAATACAAAAACACAATGAAAATGCAAACTTCCAGCAAGGCCAAATGCTGGACCTTCCAGTCGGTGCAGCTGTGAGAGCAAATTCACCAGTGCAGCTCAGATCCAAATATTCATCTATCCTGAGTGAATCATCGCATAGCCCTGTTGATTCACATTCTCAGCTGCTGACTGTTGGTATGAAAATGACAGCATTTGGTTAGTTGTAGGGTTGTACCACATGCAGTTTGTAACCGCTGGTTCCACCCAGGATTGAGTTTGGTCTATTGATCGTTTCCAGACTATACTTGTCAGGCTAAGAATTTGGTACAACGTAGAGCAAATAGCAAAACAGCAGCCCCATCAGAGCCCCCATCAGTTCACTTTAGCTGCCAGTTCCCAAATCCAGTCTGTATTATACCAAGCGCTATCATTCTCATAGCTACCGATAGCACTGGGCAGCCTGGAAGAATAGAGATATACAGTAGGCTGACTGACTCCTTCTACCTGA
>JAODXP020000027.1:10194657-10199657 GCA_027497455.2 Sardinella longiceps
TAGGGAGAGAAACAGACAGAAAGAGAGATGAAAAAAATAAAAAATAAAAAGACAGAAAATTAACTTTACAGAGCGATATGGTTGAGAGACTAAGCTCCAGAGAGTGGGAGAGTGAGAGAGAGAGAGAGAGAGAGAGAGAGAGAGAGAGAGAGAGAGAGAGAGAGAGAGAGAGATGGATGAGAGACAAAGCTCAAGAGAGTGGGAGTAAAGAGAGAAAAAGAGAGAGAGAGAGAGAGAGAGAGAGAGAGAGAGAGAGAGAGAGAGAGAGAGAGAGAGAGAGAGGCAGACAGAAATGTAAAAAAACAAGTTGAAAGGGAGTGAGGGGAGAGGGAGTGAGTGAGTGTGTGAGTGACAGCTACTGTGGGAGATGAGTCTGATAGGGAGAGCACGACGTGTGTGGGTGTGGGGGACATGAACACCAGTCAGGAGTCTCCCAGAAACTCATTTCACCACATTTTAACATAAATGCATCACTGCCCTTCCGGGCATGTAAACAGTACAAAAAAAAAAAAAAAAAGAGATTGATTACAAGAAAACAATATAAATGTAAAACATGCCAAACAATTAAATAATCAGTAAAAGCTCATCACAGAGACGATCTTTAAGAGAGAGAGAGAGCTATCCTGTCAGGCTGATTGTTAAGTGTAAGAGGATATCTGATTACCAGGTGAAGTAACTCTTAATTGCTCCATGTGAGTTTCCTTCCAGGGCGATAATTGCCTCCTATCCTCCACTGGGATGCTGATTTCCCAATGCAATCACCTCGGAAGTCAATGGAAGCCGCCGGAATGTGGGGAAAAAAATGACCTCTTATGCAGGACATTAGACACCGTAATCTAGCCATAAGACCAGTGTCACTGTGCTAAAACCCCTGCCTCCATTTTGGAAATACAACTATTTAGGCTATTAAAAAAGAAACGGATATTGGAAGTAAAGAAAACGGAATTGGAAGTAAAATTGTTTCTTTAAAAGATCACAAACAATGAAACTATACGTACTGTATACACATTACCAGTCTGATAGCCATATTGCATTTACCGGTATAAGAACAGGTGTGCTATATCCTTTCAAACTACTGCTGTGAGAGTATATTGAAGGCAAGAGCAGGATGATGAAAGCTCTTCTGGCCACTACTTCAAGCTTGCTCAATTTCACTCCATACATAGAGAGAGAGAGAGAGAGAGAGAGAGAGAGAGAGAGAGAGAGAGAGAGAGAGAGAGAGTCTGTCTGTAAGCTACTTCCACTCAATCCAATCCTCTCTGCAGCGCTAGCGCTAAGCGCTAACTATGAACAAGATGAGGGACAGGCTGCAAAAAGACAATTAAAACAGACAACAAAAATATGCACGAGGTTAAACATAGCTGAAAAAAAGGATTACAAGCGAGTGTTAAGAAGCCTTCCTTTGATTGTACATATTTTGTTTTCGCTCAGGCACACAAACGCTCAGACAGCTTTGGCTGGTTTGTGTATCCTTTCCGATCTGTGACAAAAAGTGTGTCAGGTAGATAAACCCCATTACTTTTGCTGAAGAGCCCAGGTAATTACGCTTGGCATTTTGACAAGTGTTTGCCGGAGTGAAGGTCAACTGTGTCTGCGTGGGAGATCTATGCTAATCTTCTCTGCTGGAGAAAAGACTTGCCGCCCAACGGGCCTGTAATTATAAAGTCACAGCACGGAGAGAAAAATAGGTGGAGGGTGGGGGGGGCAGTGAAAGGAGAGAGAGAGAGAGAGAAAGAGAGAGACAGAGAGAGAGAGAGAGAGAGAGAGAGAGAGAGAGAGAGAGAGAGAGAGAGAGAGAGAACCAAGAAAGCTACTGACTGAGATGTACTGGATTGGAAGGAAATGTAGAGATAGATAGAGACGGGACTTACAGTCAGTGATGGAAGGCAAATAGATTAGCGTAGCGTAGCTCTACTGCTATAGTAGCACAACAGAGATAGGCAGACTGGAAACAGGGACATGTAGCCTGTAGACTAAGCAGACAGTGAGTTGGCTCTGAATGAATGATGGGAATCTGAATAGTCTGTCTGTCTGTCTGGGATTCACCAGCCATATGCAGTCAACAAAGAGATGGACAGATGCAAGGAAAGCAAAGAAAAAGATAAGCAGCCCATCATGCAATCAACACCCCCCCCCCCCACCCCCCATCCCAATACACACACACACACACACACACACACACCATCCACCCAGCAAGTGTGTGTGTGTGAAGTGCACAAACACTCCTTCATAAGGTCAGTGTGACCTTTGACCTCCCTCCTGACCTCTGCTGATCTCTGTGTGACACCGGTGGGGTCGAGGCGTGACTACTTATTATTCTTATCTGTCTCCTTTCTCGCTCCCCCATCGCTCCCATCCACTGCATCTATCTCCCCTGTTCCCCTCTCTCTCTCCCAGTGGGAGTGACACCTGTGCCCCCCCCAAACCCTCCCACCAGGCCCCTCATGCCACTCCCCCCTCCCTTAACCCCACCCCACCCCACCTAACCCCCTTCCCCCCAACCCCCAGCGCTCATGACCTTGGAAGTGTGGATCCTCCCTTTTTTGCATGGAGCGCATGATGACCACAGCTCCGGCCGGCTGCCCCAGGCCCCTGGGAGGCACTGACCCCCACTCCCCAGCCCTGGTTCTCACGGCCTGGGGGACAGATAGTGGGTCTCGCCCCCTGAGAGCCCTGGAGCCCCCAAGAGTGAAAGGGCAGACAAAGGCAGGCGCCCCACCTCCGCCCACCGGCTTTATGAACCTGACAATCAGCGGACGACCCCTGGACACCCCCGGCCCGTCCTCCGCATACACAGGCCTGCTGTCACCAGCCTCGGACCGGCTGCGGAGGGAGAACTCAGATTGTGACCTCTTACCCCCCCCCACCCTACACACACACACACACACACACACACACACACACACACACACACACACACACACACACACACACACACACACAACCATCACACCACCTCCATCCTTTATCTCAAACAGGGGTATTTGGGAACGAATTGGTGGATGACTGATTATGGGTCTCCTTAGTGCAACACTTTCTTTTTGGAATGATTCAGTGACTGAAGCTGACCCTGCTCTTTCAAAATAAATAAATAAATAAATAAATAAAAATCCAGGAGCTAACTGGGCAAAAACATTCATCCATGCACATTTAGATTCCCTTTTATTTAAAGTAATTATGGAAAAAATGCATCTCACATGAAATACTCTCCTCGCCTATACATTTGCACAGTGGCGTGTTTATTTCATCAGCTACCTCAACGCCTTCACAGATCCCCGTTAGAACACGTCCATGTCATAAAGCAACAATCACAGATAAACATGATCAGCTGTCTGAAAAACCATATAGCCGACGGCTGCACTAACACCATCCGCTCGATTCCACACACACGAACCCCGCCCCCCCCCCCCCCCTCTGCACTCGATGAGCCTGAGTTATATTCCCACCTCCCTGACAGCGCGTGGAATTAGATGAAGCAATTTCCGCTCGTGATAGACTAAGGCCACGCCGGGAGTAAATGCAGCCACCTGATTAGAAAAATCACAAAAAACGCACATCCAATACGCCGTTACGTGCTTCACAAGCCGCCGCAAGATGGATGGCAATCACAAACACTTCTTAAGAGACATCACCAAGAGTGGGTCATGGCGGCCTGCTCTCGATAAAAGGGACAAACCCCCATATATGTCATTCTGTCTGGGTCAGAGAGTTACGGTCCAGGGTGCTGGTGGTGGTGGGTGCTAGTGGTGGGTGGGTGCGCTATGTTCTGAGAAATACATCAGTACAGACAGACCTCGTGGTGGTACACACCTGCACTTGAATGCCTCCAACTACAGTGGAGGGGATTTAGACTGAGGGAAAGGAGGGGAGGGTGAGTGAGTGTGTGTGTGTGTGTGTGTGTGTGTGTGTGTGTGTGTGTGTGTGTGTGTGTGTGTGTGTGTGGGTGTGTAGGTGGGTGTGTAGGTGGGTGGGTGATCACTTGTCTATGCTGTTTTTCCTATGAAGGATGGTCTCTCTGTGGTACTGCAACAAAGAACAAGGTGAAAAGAGATCACATCTATCAGCAGAGACTGGAAAGAAAGAAAAGATGGAGAAAAAGAGGGGGTGAAAAAGAAAGCAAGTGAGGGAGGGACTGAGAAAGAAAGAAAGAAAGAGAGAGAGAGAAAAAAAAAGAAGACAGACTTTGCAGTCATTGTAACCAAAGCTGACAGAACCAATTTGATGGCGATTTACATGTTTTGAAGGCCGCGCAGGGGAGTTCAGTTGCTCACGATACTAAAGCTCGTTTTTTTTTTTTTTTTTGTCCCTCTCTCCCCCACTTGCTGAACGAGTGAAAGAGAATGCAAAGGGAGAGAGAGAAAAAACAGGGGGAGAGGGTGACATTCATACAATACATTGAGCTGCTTAGGTCGCCACTTCATCAGGGCCGAGATGAATCATTCCCCCGGTAAATGATTGCAATGGCTGCGCTCACACTCGCACACACACACACACACCGCCATACAATGAAGCATACACACACTCACATAATAAGACAAAAACTGACACACACACGCACACCAGAAACACAACTCACATACCACCACCATCACACACACACACTTACACGCACACACACACACACACATTCCCTAGCAGTTTGATAATGCAGGAGCTCATCTTTTGTATTGTGGCCATGGCAGGATTAGTGGGCACAGGTCTTTTGTGGCGAGGTTTTCCAGTTGAACAGAGAAGAAGAGAGGCAGGAGTATCAATCCTCCAGACGCCTCACCAAGACCTCCCAGCATGCTCTCCTCTCTCTCTCTCTCTCTCTCTCTCTCTCTCTCTCTCTCTCTCTCTCTCTCTCTCTCTCTCTCTCTCCTCCCTGGGTAGCTCTGCTCTTCTCTGTCATACACTAGAGAGGACCCCAGAAGCCAATCCATTAGAATATTAAAGCTCCCATCCCACACTTGTTTCTTCTTCTATTTCTTTTTTCATTCGCTTTTTATGCCCTCCTTTTT
>JAODXP020000027.1:10204657-10212157 GCA_027497455.2 Sardinella longiceps
TGGCTCGTGGCGGCCGTGGCGGCCATTTTTCTTTCCACCATTACCGAAAACAGTACTTTCAAGCATATCTCTTGAATGGAACAAGGAAATGCAGAAATGATGATGGCTACCCCTATGTTTTCATGGTCAAGGATTTCAATGATACCAAACATGATATTGTAAATGCCTTTGGGTTGCCATGGTTACCATCTCAGCTTTCCGCCATAATGGAATTAATACATTTTTCTTCATAACTCGAGGACCAGACATGGTAATAAAGAAATGGTGATGTCTACCCATATGTTTTTATGGTCAAGGAATGCAGTGAGACAATAATAAGCAGTATATAAGGTTCAAGTAAATGGTTCAAGGTGAATTCAGTGACACTGTGGATTACAATGACATCCAAAAATATTCAGAATGAACTTTCAAGCATATACTCCTTGAGCCAGAGGGGTTGGTGGTTACTTTTTTAGACAGATTGCATCATTTTTCTCTCTATATCCCCCATCCATAAGAAAGGAAAGATCTTTTTACACTGACATTTTCAGGAGACAGGCTAGAGAACACCAAAGCTGGCAAGTCTGCCTCTGGTGCATGTACTTTCCACAGATGAGAGCAGGTTCACCCTGAGCACCTGTGATAGACATGAAAGAGACAAGGTTCCTCCAGATGTGTTGCAAGAGTATGCAGGCAGTACGTGGAGTGTGAGGGAATTGGTACAATTAATGGCCCTCACCATCACCTGACTTAACCCCTCTGGGACATTATATATTGGCACATTAGACAGTGCTAAGTTGCTCCTTAGACTTTGCTGAAGCTCAGGGTTCCCTCTACACAGATCTGTGAGGACATCCCACAATACACCATCCATTGTCTCTTTAGGAGCATGCCACAGCGCTATCAAGCATGCATGGGGACTACAGAAATTAAATATAGGTAAAATGGATTAGCCTGCTACATCATTATTATGACCGCCGCTAGCGTAGCAAGCGTAGCGGTCATATAATGATTGTCAAAGTTTTTTTTTTTTTTTTTTTTTTTCTCCCGTCATCTACTTCCTGAATTTTTGGTCAACGATTCCCGGGACACCGTAACACCGGGGCACATGAAACTTGGTGGGCATGTAGCCCCAGTAGACTTTTACGGAAAAATTTCGTTTGGTCCCCGGGGGCCACTCCATCTTTGCGCTGCGCCCCCCCGAAACCCAAAAAATGTAGTTTTTCCTAAAAAACTACCTGACCCGTGATACTGAGGATGATGAAATTTTTATGGAATGTTGGTCTCAAGAGCCCACATCAACTTAGCTCATAACCAGTCATTTGTGATTTGCCCCCCCATGGTAAAAAATTAAAATGCAATATTATATGGCTTTAATTGCCCCTATCTTTAGATCAGATGTTAGGAACTGCACCAAATTTAATGTGTATGATGAACCTGACATCCTGTGGGAATATGTCAAGTTTTGTGGAATTTCATCCATGGGGGGCTATAAAACAAATGAATTTATATGTACATTTAATGACTGTACAATTATTGGCCTGTAGATGGTGCTATTAAGCGAAAGCGTTACTGGTTTGGGGTGATAGGCCTGTCAGTTCAGTTCAATAAGCTTTATTGACATGAATGTAAAAAAAATACAATATTGCCAAAGCATTAATGTATAATAATGACAATAATAATGAGAATAACAATAGTAAGTAGTGACTAAATAAATAAAATGCAACTTAAACAAACATATGGAATAATAATAAAAAAAAGATAAAATTAAGAAAAAGCACTAGTGGATATTTTGATGATGGTCATGTGGACTCTTCCCTTAAAATGTGGCAAGACTGTAAGTAGTCTGAGGCTATTTGAGTAAAAGTATCAACTTCCCCCAGGAGGAATGGTAGTTTCAGTTTATTTTCTAAGTCAATAAATCCAGGACTGATGTTTTCTATGGCAAGCCGTTCAGGAAAAAAACCTTGAATATATTGAATGAAACTCCGAATATATTGAATGAAGTCCTGAATATATTGAATGAAACTCCGAATATATTGAATGAAACTCTGAATATATTGAATGAAAGAAAACCTTGAATATATTGAATGAAGTCCCGAATATATTGAATGAAACTCTGAATATATTGAATGAAGTCCCGAATATATTGAATGAAACTCTGAATTTATTGAATGAAACCCCGAATATATGAATGATGTTCCGAATATATTGAATGAAACCCCGAACATATTGAATGAAGTCCCGAATATACTGAATGAAACTCCGAATATATTGAATGAAACTTGCCTCATCCGAGGTCAGTGCCGGTGGCCATCTTATGTGTGTCACCAGTATGGAAATGCCCGTGACCAGTCAGTACCGCTTGGGTGGAGTGAGTAAATGAGGCAAAAATATTGAATAAATTATAGTTTTATTAATAATTCCATTGATTGCAGCTGCAAGGTAAAATATTTTAGTTAAGTCACAGTCAGTTATTTTGGCCGAGTAGTAATCCAGCCGCGTTACCACCACCAGTGAACAGCACAGGAAGCGGCCACGATCCCACTGAAGCTAGCTGCTATGCCAACCTTCAGTGGGATCGTCGCCACTTCTAGCTGCTTCAGTGGGATCGTCGTTGCTAGCTAGCTGCTACGCCAACCTTCAGTGGGATCGTCGCTGCTTCAGTGGGATCGTCGCCGCTAGCTAGCTGCTATGCCAACCTTCAGTGGGATCGTCGCCGCTTCCTGTGCTGTTCACTGGTGGTGGTAACGCGGCTGGATTAATTACTACTCGGACAAAATAACTGACTGTGACTGCGGCGGTCATATTTTGTACCGGCATGCGGTACATCTAGTTTCACTTTGAGTTTGGGGGTGTCTATATAATAAGCCCTTAATAGGCTGAAACCTTATTTCAATGAAAAATATATGGCATCCTTTTGTTCCTAAGGCATTGCCCTATCCATATCTGCAGATCAAACACAACCTTTTTCTTGTTGAGATCTGATATATTATTTTTAAGTGCTCCTTATTTTTTCAGCAGTGTATGTTCTTTAAATTTCCATTTCCCAATAATGAATTTTAGTTATTTGCAGCAGTAAATTTGACCAAGAAATATCCAACCTGATGCAAGCCCTCAATCCAAACATTCCTCACATCATGTATGCATACTGAATGCCATTTCATTACACTTTGGTCAGAATCACAATTGCCTGAATTGCATTGTGCCAGATCTATTCATTCTATACACACTCCTATAATTTGCAGCAAGTGTTCAACGTCTGCAAAACCATCTTAAGCGTGTTTTAAAGGGGAAATCCTGTCAAATTTCAACAAGAGCTCTATTGCTCAAGCTACTAGAGATTAGCAAATACTGAAGACGCAAGACATTTTAGTCCAACCATATAGGTTTCCTTGAACAGAGAGTAAGCCCTGACAGTTCACCCAATGGGGCAAGTTTTCAAAACAGTTTTCAGCATCAAATCATGCACCAAATGTCACCCCAAAAGCTATGTAACATCATCAGACACATTACAACACACCTCTGTAGTGTTTATGACTACAAATGTCTAACAAAGTGCTTAAAATTGTGTTTTTATGCAGTGTTTACAAAACCGTTTTGTAAACAAACAATATTGGGCTGCTTCCATAAGCTCACAGTTTTAACCACTTTTCCAGCCATTTGTTGCCATATACAATACAGTTCTGTGTTGTAATGTGTCTGATGATGTTGCATAACTTTGGGGTGATATTTGGAACATGTTTAAATGCTGTAAACACAGTTTTGAAAACTTGCTCCATTGAGTTAACGGTCAGGGCTTATTCTCTGTTCAAGGAAACCTATAGGTTGGACCAAAATGTCTTGCGTCTTCAGTATTGGCTAATCTCAAGTAGTTTGAGCAATAGAGCTCTTGTTGAAAATTGACAGGATTTCCCCTTTAAGTTGTGGTTTTGGTAGAAGATTGACTGAATCAATAAATGTGTTCAAAGCATTTAAGAATTTGGTTCATATAAACTGTTTAAGTATTTGCGCAACTTCCAAATTTGAGTTAGCCTGGCGATCACCAAACTAAAATCACAAGTGATATTTAGTCTGGAGACCCACCTATTGCTTTTCCCGTAGTGGAAGTGTCGTTTACGATAGAGTCAATTATTGGGCGCTACAAATGTCTATCTTAGCATCTGTACATAGCTCAGAGCCAATACCAGAGCCACCATGTGACGTAAAATGCAATCGAGGGCCGTGCTAGTCCCTTTTTGTTCTGTGATTGGATACCTAAAGCAGGCGAGAAAAACGGCCATGGTCACCATGCTGCTTTACAGAGTGAAATGAAATAAGCGCGCAAAGGAGCATGGGAACTCCCAGACTAACTTTGAATATGAAAAATGATCCTGATGAAAACCAGTCAGGTTCCCGAATCCTGCATTCTCATATTTTTAGAGAATGATGAGGATCCTGTTGTTGGTCTGTTGTCATACTGCTAATAGGCTAATGATAATGACTCTAGCCAAAACAAGCATCCAAAAAGAGAGATGAAGAGGAAGAAACTTGCAATGACCTCCATATACAAAACGATTCCTTTTTTGGGGGCCCTCTCATTGTTGCCCCTATTTGCTGATACTGATTAACAATGCCCTCTGCTACTTCACTGACCAGATCACTATCAGACAGGACCTAATGTGATACCCAATAAAAAAGTGTTCCTTTCATTCTTTCATTCATTCTTTCTTATGGATGGGGAGAATAGAGAGAAAAATGATGCAATCTTTGAAAATGTCAAAAAATGTCATCAACCATGCCAAAAGGTCATGACCTTGACCTTTTACAGTAATGACAATGTCATAATTGGGTTTACCACACCCTAAAACATAAGAATCAATGTTTCATTTGTTGTTATACCATTTTTACATATCCAGCTATCTCAGCGTTCTGCTAGATTTATACGCATAATTTCCTTTATCTAGGTTTCCATTATGTGCAATAACTCAAAACAATTACTCCTCTCAAATGGCCATCATACATCATTGAAAAGCTGATATACCAGGCTTTCATGAAAGGTATGGTAGCCATTGCCACTTTTTGGTAACCACCAACCTCTCTGGCTCAAGGAGTATATGCTTGAAAGTTCATTCTGAATATTTTCAGATGTCATTGTAATCCACAGTGTCACTGAATTCACCTTGAACCATTTACTTGAACCTTATATACTGCTTATTATTGTCTCACTGCATTCCTTGACCATAAAAACATATGGGTAGACATCACCATTTCTTTATTACCATGTCTGGTCCTCGAGTTATGAAGAAAAATGTATTAATCCCATTATGGCGGAGAGCTGAGATGGTAACCATGGCAACCCAAAGGCATTTACAATATCATGTTTGGTATCATTGAAATCCTTGACCATGAAAACATAGGGGTAGCCATCATCATTTCTGCATTTCCTTGTTCCGTTCAAGAGATATTCTGGAAAGTACTGTTTTCGGTAATGGCGGGAAGAAAAATGGCCGCCACGGCCGTCACAAGCCATTTTTGCGATGGCTCCATTTCTGAAATTGTTCAGGGTACCAAACTGTACAAGTATACCAAATTTCACGCTTTTATGAAAAAGTGAACGCTTTTTTCACATATCATCTGGACTACTCTACTCCCTGGATCAGTCATTTTCTCAGCTTCAGTTTGTCACATTTCACTTTTTAATACCATATGAACCTTCAAGTAGGTGACCATAACATTTTTATCTACAGTATCTACGTTCTGTACATCCATTCCTCCACATTGGTCAGTAACAGGAGTATTATTATATATCTAAATGGTTCTTCCAGTTCTTGTTCCTCTAGTTGTTATTCTTATGTAGTGTATTTCACATATATATATCTTATTTTATCTATTAATTTCATTTGAACACTTCACAATAATCGAATGCCAACCAGTGTTAATTTCTGAGTACAAGGAAATCTTTTAGTTTTGTTTTCCTGAGTCTCTTTCTGTTAGTATTAGCTGCCAGTTGGGCAAATTGGATCTTTGTTGGACACACATCTCTCATTCTTATTCTGACCGACAGCACTTCTGAAAGCAAACTCAAACAACAGGGCGAGGGGTTGCCTGACTCCAGACCATCCCTTTAACATTCAGCATGACCTGCTGTTTTTCCTGTGGGTATGATCAACATAGCTACAGCACAGTGGGAATATGGAGGAATAACGGTGCTTTCACACCGCAAGCGCGAGACGTCCACTTAACGTCTCTGGTATCAGTCCGAAACGGTTAAAATACATGAAAACAGATCATGCCTTGCACACAGGAGCGCAGTGTAAACTGTTGTCCATTCACAGGACACCGAAACACCAGATACAGTATTGTGAAATTCGCTGGGAAAGGCACATGGAGCCATGTGCGGTGCCGCCATATTATGTACCACCAGGAGGTCCATCTAGTTCGTACAGTACCACTAGGAAGAGCCAGGCCAGTCCCGAGTAACAGAACATGGGGTGGTGCAGGAGCTGTCACCATGGCTACTTCTAGATCCTTGCTCGCAGCTGTTATTGTTGCACATCTGACACTTAATCAATCCCACTTTGCTATTCTTAGAGCATTTATTATCCTATTTAATCATGTTATTAGTCTTCCTGGTCCTGAGTCAGGTGCAAGCCAGCACAAACAGCATGATCAACAAAAATAGTAAATAAAAGTAAAGACATTTTTTGTATATTTACAAATAAACTAAAATGCCTGTTAAGGAAAGAATAAAATACTATTGCCATTTGACTGCCACTGTAGATATACCACTGACTGCAAGTAAAATCCTACAATCATAAGGGTTGGTATGCTCCCACACACACACACACACACACACACACACACACACACTTCCCATTAGAGGGAGGAAGAGGAGCAGCCAAAAGTCGTGTCTCCCGCTGGCGTGTCCCAATGTGGGAGACGTAACCAGTGAGGGGCTGCCAGCGCTGTCCTCCCTCCTCTCTGGAGGAGCTCATTGGGAATTCACCTCGACGCCGGTGCACGGCTAAATTTACTCTCCGGAATCATCTCCCGACAGGAGCCATCATCATTTGCTCAGGCTATGGGCGTATGAAAAGTAAGAGAACCCCCATAAGGGGCTGACTCCCACCCAGGGAATCTTGTTTCCCCCGTAGCCTCTGTAAGAGGCTTTGATCTGGGCTTGCATTTCTCGGAGGACTAGGGTGGCATGGAGGTCGGCCAGGAGGGAATGGAGGGGGAGAGGGACAACGTGAAGGACAAATTGAGACGAGAAAACAAGTCCATGTCCATGGAACAGAAAAAGAGATAATAAGTGTGTGTGTGTGTGCGTGTGTGTGTGTGTGTGTGTGTGAGAGAGAGAGAGAGAGAGAGAGAGAGAGAGAGAGAGAGAGAGAGAGAGAGAGAGAGAGAGAGAGAGAGAGAGAGAGAGAGAGAGAGAGAGAGAGAGAGAGAGAGAGAGTAGGGGGACTGGAAATCTCAACACCATGGACAAAATCGCATTTGCACATCACCAGGAGTGCGTCTGAAACAATCCACATC
>JAODXP020000027.1:10222157-10232157 GCA_027497455.2 Sardinella longiceps
GCTGGCGTTAATGTGCCAACGCACGGCCGCTAATGTGCCCGCCGAGTGAATCATTATCAGCAGGATTAAACACTAAAGACTAGCGGACGGTCTGAAAGCATCCGTCTCTCTTTTTGTTTCCCAGTCCTCCCCCCTCTCTCTCTCCTTCCCTCTTTCTCTCTCTCCTTCCCTCCCTCCCTCGCATTATCTTTCCCTGCATTCTCTCTCTCTCTCTCTCTACCACTGTTGCTTGTGTTCTGTGCTAGGCTTTCAGATGCCGAATGCCTTTCTTCTCTCTGTGCGTCAAGCAACGAATTGCTTTTTTTCATATATATATGTGTGTGTGTGTGTGTGTGTGTGTGTCAATGGCAGGATAAAATGTGCCTGAACACTGTCAGTTCTCACCCACACACACCATCCCATTCAACGTGGGATGAATTACGAGTGAAAACAGGTTGGAGTTCAGAATCATTTTCGAACATTAACTGCAATGGGAGGGAACACTAGGTTGTGCCTTGAACATTCTGCTTGAGTGGTACAAGGAGAGACAACTTTTGTCTTATAATAACTTGTCTTTCTTTTTCTTTTCTTTTTCTTTTTCTTTTTTTTTTTTTTACAAAAAGTCATGAGAAGGTTTTGAGATTTTGGGGTACTAAGAGATTCTCAGTATTATAGTGTTATCTCATATTTTAGCTTTAAATGGGGAGCACATTCAGTTGACTGTGTATGATGGATGGGTGCTTTGAGATTAAACTTTAAACTTTAAACTTCCTTTGCCTTGCCTCAGGAGTCAGATTTTTAACTGCATTAAAGGTATTAGTATTCTCTCTGTTAGGGTTCATGTGTCTTTCTATGTATTCTCAGAGGTGAATGTTGAGTATACTCACTCCTCTGTAATGATGTAGCCGAAGTCTGCATCCTTCCCGGGGTTAGTGTACGTCGCCACCCCCACTGTCAGCTCCGCCTCCACCCGCAACCTCTTCCTCTGCTCCTCTGTCTCCCCCACCCGCTGGGAGCCCATGTCCTTCTTCTGCGGCTCCGACAAGAGGCCCTGCTCTGGGACCGGAGCACCCTGGATCCACTGCTCCACCTCAGTCTCCCCGAGCGGATCCAGGTTCTCCAGGGGGTCAGTTGCAGCAGGCTCCTCCACCGCCTTCTCCTTCTTCTGGGGCAGGTTGAGCTGCGTCTGGGTGGTCTTGCTGTGGACGTTCTCCACGGACACTCTGCCAGGTGCTAAAGGCTCTCGCAGGTTGGCGGGTTCTCCCAGCACAGGCACGTTAGGGGGGATGTTGGGAGAGAAGGCACCAGGGTCTGTGGTCTGATCCAAGTACTCCAAAAGTTGCTTTATAAAACCACGGTCCTGGAAGACAGATATTGACATGAAAAACATTATTACACAATGACTAATATTATATTTTGTTGATAACAGAATCATTTATTGAGACCATGAGTCACTGATTCATTTGTTTCCTTGAAAAATGTTGAGGATCAAGGCAACAACAAGACATTAAATCATGTAATTTTACTGCCAACACTATCAATTTGTAAGAAGCCATTTTAAATCAGCAGCCATAACCTTGAACTGAACAAGTGGGTTCAAATATCATGAGAGAGCAAAGTTTTACACCAAAAAGAAATAAACCATAACAAAAAGTTGTTGTTGTGGTTTGACACTCATCAGCACACTGATTCATGCTGTGATCAGTGGCTTTGTCAAAAAGCCTTAAACTGCACAACAATCCATGTCGACCCTCTGGCGAGAAACACTAAGCTTCTACACAATCCCCCGACAGCACATCAATGTTAAGAGAGTGCCACTTATTTCTAATGATTATGCATGTGTCTGTTTTGGCAATCAAAATGGTGGTGCCATAACGTCTACAGACGCTTCACAGACAGATGTTGAGGACAGCGACAACAAAAAAGGATGGAAACGATAGACAGCCAGACTAAAATTTTGAATCAGAGCCTCAATTTATTTTAAATGACAGAAAAGACCGTCTAGAATCTTCTCCTCTTAGTGTGTGAGTGTATGTGTGTGTGCGATGTGTGTGTGTGCGTGTGTGTGTGAGAGAGAGAGAGAGAGAGAGAGTGAGAGTGAGTGTGTGTGTGTGTGTGTGTGTGTGTGTGTGTGTGTGTGTGTGTGTGTGTGTGTGTGTGAGAGAGAGAGAGAGAGAGAGAGAGAGAGAGAGAGAGAGAGAGAGAGAGAGAGAGAGAGAGATTTGTCTCTTCGAGTGGGTACATCACAATGCCAGTGAATTACCTTGTCATCAGAGTTGGAGTTTGCTACTTTTGTCTGTTGTGCTGTAAACAAAAACAGAATCAGTGGGACAAATGAGTCCAGCACAGCGAGAGATCCATAACAATCCATTCACTCAAACTGCGATGCTAGGGAACCATGTAGTTTATTATATTCTTTATGAGAAATATCTTTTTTTTTCCCCGCCTCACACAAAAAGTTATAAAATTTGTTATACAGATCTAACCAAGCGGCATTCAAAAAAATAAATAAATAAAAAATTCACTCTAAAAAGCTGCCTGCAATGAGTTATTCATTAAACAACACTTTGTAAAAAAAAAAACTCATCCAGCAATTGACAGAATGCATTAAGAAATGTTCTTGGTAGAAGCATTAAGAACCACCACTATGAAAGCACGCCTGGTGAGTGTGCAATGTACCTTGAGGTCCGGTCTCCTCGACCAAAGCGTCGGACTGATCTGCACTTTGAGCTGGCTCCTTCTCAGGTTCTCTCTTCGCCTCGCTTTCGCTCTCGCCCTCGCCTTCTCTCATCATCTCCTCTTGGGCTTCTTCTTCGCCATCCGCCCCCTCATCCGCGGCGACCTCGCGACCCCTTTGGCGGCTGACCTGGGCCCCAGCTCCATCCACCACCTGCAAGGCCTCAGCAATGATGTCAGAGAGCTGGTCCAGGTCTTTCGGGGTCATGGCGTCAATGTTGACACTCTGTCTGCCCAGCTGCTTCACCACATTCTGGATGAATTTCTCTGGAGCGAGAGGAGGAGGAGGAGGAGGAGGAGGAGGAGGAGGAGGAGAGACATCAACAGGCACGCAAAGACTATTCATGTTAATGGTGAAATCCAGTCTGAATTAATCCATAGCTCTGTTTGTTCAAGTGCAATCAGTAGGAACAAGAACAAGAAAATTTGAGACCAATGTAGACCTATAGTGAACTGGCAGCTAACACTGAGTATGGCACAGAAACTCTCATTTCCAATGCCCCATTCAGCTAACATTAGCTGTCAATTTGCTATGTGATTTGATATGTTCAATTTTTTTGTTCTGTTTTCCTGATGACAGATCTCACACAACAGAGCTATGGACTCAATCACACCAGATTTCTCCTTTATGAGAAGAAATTAAAGTCTGAAATTGTGTGTAATCTTGGTATGTGTATGAGAGGAGACTGTTGAATGTGGCACATGTGATGAATTGGCACTGAGATGAGATGGCACTGCCTTACCATCCACCAAACTCAGGGGCTCTTTGGAAACAGGTGGTTTTGGAGCAGGTTTGAAGAAAAGCCTGTCGATCCTTGGCAGCGGTGGCTTTGGACCTTCTAGAACCTTCTGTGAGCTCAGCCTTCCGCCGAGCCGGTCCGCCTTGGCCTCTGCCGCCTTGAGCCTCTCGGCGGCCAGCGGCCTCAGCATGCTGAAGTAGCTCAGCTTCCCCAAGGGCCTCCCCGAGGCAACGCCACTGCCGGGTCGCCGCAACGGCCCGTCCCCAGCCAGGTACTCCTCCAGCTCCCTGAGCAGAGCCTTGGCCCGCTCCTGATCTTGCCCAGCGGGGGGAGCTGGATCTGGGGCGCCATCTCCCTCTGACACCCCCTGGCTCTGACTCTGGCTCTGGGTCTTCTTTGGCCCGTGGTAGGAGAAGAAGGTGGCGGTGGTCTTCCCTTTCCCCTGCGTGTTGGGCTGAACGTACTCGATGAGATGGTAGCGGTCTCCGCTCAGCTGTAACACAAACCCATTGGCGCTGTCATTACCTGACAGTCATGGCCATTTGAGTTCACACAATTGCCTGAGGAAACATTTAAGGGGCATTAGGAGTGCATTGGGCCTGCGGAGATGGAGAGAGGTAAAAGGGTCATCTTGGCGCGCAGGGTTTGATAGAGAGAGCCTATGACAGGCAAAGAGACTGGACCTGGATATGAATGTCTTTTCAGATACGAGCGATAGCTGCCCTTGAGAAAAGGTGAAAATGGAAATTACAAACAAGGAGCAGAAGAAGAAGAAGAAGAAGAAGAAGAAGAAGAAGAAGAAAAAGAGAGACAGTGTCACCTAGCAATCCATTTCCATACCTTTTATATGCAAAACTTTGATGGAGGGGGAGGGGGAGGTGGGGAAGAATGAATGGGGCGCACCAGTGGATAGCTAATCATTCGGAACATGTATAGATGGATCATAAAGAAAGTGTGTGTATGCGTGTGTGTGTGTGTGTGTAAGTGGAGTGGTGGTGTGCTATCCATTGACGATGAGGGCTTTCAACTGGGAGAAGTGCAATGGCAAGTGGAACGTAATATATATGGCTTAATATAAAGGACATTAAGCATCTAAGCGGGCCCTTCATACATCTCGGCGCCGCTGACAGTGCCGTCTGCCGCTGTAAAGCGCAGTGCTGCCACCCCGTTCCCCTTACAATGGAGGGCGATAATAAAAGATAATGTGATTCTCCCCGCCGCTGAATAACGAGGCTCCACTGACACTGGATCAGCAGGGTGGGCGCTTTCACGCCGCCGTCATTTGTCATCTCTCAATGCCGGGCAGTGCCAAGAAAAGGAGCTCGGTGGGACCTCTTCATTCATTAGCAGGGAAGGTGGGTGGGTGGGTTGAGGGTGTGTGTGTGTGTATGTGTGTGTAGGGGGGTGGTAGTAGGTGGTGTTGGGACGTGAACTCTTCAACTTGGGGGCCTGCCTTTATGTGGGTAATGACGCTCGGGGTGCAATCGGGCCAAGATGACAGGCCCTAGTGACACCGGAGGATGAATAAGTGGTACAGCCCTGTTATGAGGTGGGTTGGGGTAGGGGGAGGCCGTGCACACAAAGATACCTCTCGGGTGGTGGTGGATCTTTTTTCCTAGTCCCTGTATCATCAGGGGCAGTGCATTGTCTGACACACAGTAGCTTTTTTCTAAGCTGCCACAGTATGCCATGTAAAGGTCAGGGTGGCCCACAGATGACAGATCATCACTCACTATTCACACTGTCACTGGGACTGTCTCCCATCACACTGCACAGCTTTGACTGAGCACACTTTCATTAGCAGTGGTGCTCAAACTGCTGTGTACCTCTTCAATAGATACTGCTCCAGCAGGGGAAAATGGCAGTGAAAAATCTTATAATAAATAACATTGAAAATAGTTTCATAACAAGTAAATGGTAATAAATGGTAGATGAGGCTGTTTGTGGGCATATACTTCTACTGCTGTGGTAGAGTTGCGACAACAATGTGTGTGTGTGTGTGTGTGTGTGTGTGTGTGTGTGTGTGTGTGTGTGTGTGTGTGTGTGTGTACCTGTCTGAGGGAGCCCTCAGGGGCCTTGGGACTAGACGGAGGCAGGAAGCCCAGGTCTTGCAGGTGCTTCTGGAGGGACTTGCTAAGCTCCGCCTCCTCCATTTTAAGCTTCCTGTTGGCATCAGGGGGTGGAGCCTTGGCTCTGCAGGCCAGCACACATCACATGTAAAACACTGCTCAAATGGATTCACCTTATTCTGCCCCGCCCGTCCCTTTTTGTCATTTTCTCTTCCGTGATTGTAACCACTTACCTCTCATTCACATCCACGTCATTTTTATGAAGTACCACAATCACAAAACTCCTTATTGTAGCCGTGGAAACACGTTTTTTTTTTACTGCTGAAAACATATATTTTTTTATCTGGCGAAGAACTGTACTAACCTTATTGATTGATATAGTGAGCACAACACAATGTGTTGCTCTGCCAGACACTTGCTTCAAAAACAAAGTCAAACCTTTGAACTGAAAATGGTCCTACTGCAGCCTATCAGTCGATTCTATGAGAACACATTCACATAAAACACAGACGCAGGGCTAGACAATGGTTGCTATGACTATTTAGCTCTGATGGTCATGAGGCTTATGGGGTCTGTCTATGTCTTTGGCCAGAGTACAAACTGCTCAATCTGTAGTATTGCCTTATACATCTCCCAGCTCTCATGGTCATCATATCACCTCTCTCATCATCACTGTATCACCTCTCAGTGGCATCTTCAACTCTATCACCACCACTGTCATTATCTGGACAATCTCCTACCGTCATCAACACCGCCGCAATCAACGTCGGGATGGCCTCTGTGACCACTCACCTGGAAGTGCCCGGAAAGTCGGCGAAGGATGCCTCCAGGTGTCGGAGAGGGATCTTGGGCAGCTTGGCCAGCTCCTTGGTGATGACCTGTTGCGTGGTGTCATCCTGCCACGTGTAACCTGGACACGAGACAGAGGAGGATGTGTTACTGGACACAGACACAGACACAGACACAGACACACACACACACACACACACACACACACACACACACACACACACACACAGGCGACATAACAAACTCCATTCTCTATGGGCTTTCGTGAGACTGCTTATCCACTCCCAGTACAGCACAGACTTGAGTGAATTTGACACAGGTCAAGGAAAGCAACAGACACGCAAAACAAACCAGCTTTTTTACTCACAAAGATTAGCCAGCCACACAAGGCCTAAGTGGATCTCCTTGTACAATGTTTTCACAATGTGAGAAACATACGTGGGTGGCTGGGAATGATCTGTATAGCTTTGTGTATTAGTGTTTCTATCCGACTTATGCTAGAACTGTATTTCGACACTATTCGGAAAGATTAGTCTCTACACAGTCTGAGAGAAGCTGCTTAGAAAGAGGAGGATTTTGAAAGTGGAGTATTTGATGCATTCCAGTATCTCCATAATATGACAATTAATTAGCCAACATAGAGGGGGGGGCAGCTTTATATGGTAAACTGTATCCACTCATTGGATTGCTTCCATTCTTGCATTACATTCCGATTCCATTTCTCCTTCGGGAGGTTGCTGTGGCAGCGGAATGCCAATCGGAATCTGGTCAGGAATGCCACCGGTGCCCCTGGCTCACCCAAAGACGCTGGCACCCTGCTCCGGGCGAAGTGGAAAGCTGGGAAGCAGGCGGATCAGAGACAGATGGGGTGGAGACGTGCCCGGAAAGACATCCCTTTTATCAAACAAGCAAGCCGGCATCTCTGCCATATTCCACTGAGCTGGCCACTGTAAACATGGAAGTGTTTTAACCAGGGGGGTCTCCAAGAGGAGGCATTCTGGCCATTCCGGAATATTAGCATTAATGGGATATTCTAGGGATGAGAAATACTTCACATCAATTTCCATCCACCGAGAGAAGAAGGGTCACGGGGCCCGATTCGGGAGGAATTGAACGGAATGCCGTCAATCACAAGGGGGGAGCGTTCTCATGGCAACAGCCGTGGAATGCATGAGATGGACTCGACCTCATTAGCCCGCCGCGTCCCCCCACACGGCCGCGGACGCTAATGCATTTGCACGGCCGCCAGATGAGGACCTCCAACCGGTGTCAATCTCATCAGTGATGTGTCCCGTGACACCGACCTGAATGGACTTGGAGAGATTGCCAGCCTGGAACAATGCCAGCAATGATCACCATGCATTTCCATGCTATGGATGGCTTCTAAAGAATGGCAGCATTCAGAGGGCCCTGGGGGGGGGGGGGAATGGTGGAGGTGGGTAAGTAGGTGACTCCATGATGACTAGAACTGTGAGTTATGCACAAACTCATCTGGCCAATGGATAAGAACATGTGGATGGTCTCAGGTCTTTAGGGAGAGGGGGTTTGTCTCCAAGCCAAGAACGAGAGAATCACCAGAAGAGAAGGAATAGGAGGAGGAGAAGTAGCAGGAGGAGAAGGGGAAGTTAGGAGAGATGGAATAAATAAACAAACAAACAAACAAACAAACAGAGCTAGGGAGGGAGCTCGAGCCCCCATTGACATTTTACCGTACATGGTTGGGTGGCATTCGCCTAACCCCCCTGGTACTGCCTCTATTGAGGAGAGATGCTTAATAACATGCAAATATGGCTGTGGACCTGCATAAACTCACACAGTTAATAGACATACACACATACACACACACACACACATACAAACAGAAACCTCATGCATGCACAAACATATGCACACACACACACACACACACACACACACACACACACACACACACAGAGAGAGACACAGACACACACACACACACACACACACACACACACACACACACACACACACACTGAAAGGGCAGCATCTATCTCCCTAAGCAGGGGTCCAGCTTGTTAAAAGCAGGATGGTGTCTCCGGTAATGTGCCTCTGTTAATTAGTGGCTTGCCATTAATGGTGGCACCTTAAAGCTGTAAAGGGACATTTCTGCTTGCTCTGTATTCTCTCTCCCTGACTGACAGATCCAGAGGGAGAGAGAGAGAGAGAGAGAGAGAGAGAGAGAGAGAGAGAGAGAGAGAGAGAGAGAGAGAGAGAGAGAGGTAAAAGATAAAAGGGGGGAGGGAAGTGCAATGATGGAGTGTACGAGAAACAAACAGATAGATAGACAGATAGATAGATAGATAGATAGATAGATAGATAGATAGATAGATAGATAGATAGATAGATAGATAGATAGATAGATACTGTGGATAGATAGAGAGATAGAGGCAGAAAGAGAGAGAGTGCTAGACCCTTCTCAATATTCAGACCCCATTAGATCACAGTCCATGGCTGCTCTGCAGTGTTTCATGTATTTTTTTGAAATGCAGATGCAGACTGCCTTGTCTAATGGTTTTGTCCCGACCAACGCAAAAGGTGGGTGAGTGAATCATTTAACCACATAATTAAGTGCCTTTGTTGAAAATAATATATTGCAGACAGGAAAATAAAAGCTTTTCCGTATCCATATAAGCACACGTTGGCACAATGAATTTCTGTCTGTGTTGCGCAGAAAAACAGGCTGAATTAAATTTAAAAAACAAAATTAAATTCAAGGTTTTATATTGTCAGATGTCAAGCGACATCTGCAAGAACTTCAACAACAACAACAATCTGGCCACAAAGGCTCAAACTCTCCTTTCTTAGCGTAATAAAATGTCATTTTGGGCATGTGAACCTTCTATTCTGTTATGGTAGATGATTCACAGAGAATGCATCTATTTTTTCTCCACGTTCCCCAAACAGACAAGGCATTTTATTCATTTTAAACGTACACACAGATTCATATTGTCATAGCACCTCTCCTGACATGCTCTGAAGCATTATGCCTCCCACTCACTGCCCGCATTTGACCTTCAGATTGGGGAACTGGGAAAAAAAAACACACACACACGCACACACACACACACACACACACACACACACACACACACACACACACACACACACACTCCAGCAGGCATCTCGCTAGGGCTTCACTCTGACAGTGCAGCAGAGATGAGCTGGGGGCGCGCGCCACGTCAAACATCTGTTTAGCGCCAGTGTTTCTGTGTGTGTGTGTGTGTGTGTGTGTGTGTGTGTGTGTGTGTGTGTGTGTGTGTGTGTGTGTGTGTGTGTGTGTGTGTGTGTGTGAGTGTCTAAGAGGGAGAGAAAAAGAAAGCGAGAGCTCGCTTGGGCTCCAGAGAGGCCCTCGAGCTCTGACAAAGATGGCACTGCGGCATGCTGTCTGTTTTTTCCTCCTCTTCAATTGTTGTCTTTGCATTTGTGTGTGTGTGTGTGTGTGTGTTTGTGTGTTCAGTTCAGTTACAACTTGTGAGAAGCTCTAGACAACAATTTGATATTCATTTTAGTGTTTTTGTGAAGGAGGTGTGTGTGGGGAGGGTGTGTGTGTGTGTGGGGGGGGGGTGCAACATGGAGATTCATGATTGGCTTGAAGACAGCGCTCTGTTGGCGGCTGACATGCCATTTTACATAAATCTTCTTCTGGGAAGGGTGGGGGGGGGG
>JAODXP020000027.1:10237157-10257157 GCA_027497455.2 Sardinella longiceps
ACACACACACACACACACACACAGAGACACACACAGAGAGAGACACACAAACACAGACACACACACACACACACACACACACACCGTAAACATTACAGGATGTTTCACATTTATCACAGATCTTACAGCAAAAGAGACAGAGAAAGAAAGAAAGGAGGAAAGAAAGAAAGAAAGAAAGAAAGAAAGAAAGAAAGAAAGAAAGAAAGAGAGAGAAAATGAAAGACAGAGACATAACGACACCAAGGATAGGTAAAGCACGTGTCCCTGGCCTGTGATTCAAACCCTTGAGAGTGTGGGAGAGGGAGAGAAAGTGAAAAAGAGAGAGAGAGAGAGAGAGAGATAGAGAGAGAGAGTTTGAGGGACACTCTGACCAAGGCAGTAATGTCATCCACGTCTGCACCGAGACCTGAAAGCCCTTCCATCTCGTCTGCTCTCTTAGATGTTTCTCCCTCTCTCTCTCTCTCCTTCTCTATCCTTCTCTCTCTCTCTGTCTGTCTCTCCCAGTGTCGGCGTGCCTGGATGAGTGCTACCTTTCATCATGGGGCCTTTCATCTCCCCCTTCTGCTCCTCTCCTCTTCTCTCCTCTCGTCTCGTCAGGCAAGCAGGCAGGCTAGCACACAGACAGGCAGTCGGCTCGCGCCACCATACAAAAAGGGCCCCGGAGAAGGAGCCTAGACCAAGGAGTCTGGATCAAATTGAGTTGTAATTCTCCCCCAACACACACACACACACACACACACACACACACACACACACACACACACACACCCCTCTGAGTTGAGTCGGGTCAGCAGCACTCCACAGAGTGCTAAGTTCTCCCTGCCAGAGTTTGTGTTCTTCCTGTTTGCTTTTAAGGTCTCTAAAAGGCTAAAGTTTGGTTCTGAGAATTCCACTCATGCCCTCCCCTCCAAGGTTCTCCAAGGTTCTATTAGAACCAACATTTAATGTGAGACCAGCCTTTCACTTCAATTATTTATGTGTTTGTGAGGTGATATTTTCTTTGAAAAGAAGAAGAACAAAAAACTAAAGGCGCTAGTCTTAAAAGGACATGTTTTCTTCTCCCTAACAAGAGGGTGAGTCATGTTTTGAAAACAGAGATAGTGTATACATGGCATGTTGTTTTTCTAACTCTGTGGCACTGCACACCTGCAGAGCTGTTGCTCTCTCTCTCTCTCTCTCTCTCTCTCTCTCTCTCTCTCTCTCTCTCTCTGTAAATGGTTGAATAGAGAGCTTTTATAAGAGAGAGGAAGAAAGAGAGACTGTTACATGTTTGTTGTGGTGTTGTGTGTGTGTGTGTGTGTGTGTGTGTGTGTGTGTGTGTGTGTGTGTGTTGTGTGTGTGTGTGTGTGTGTGTGTGTGTGTGTGTGTGTGTGTGTGTGTGTGGGTTGGGGGGTTATTCGTAAAGAATCTAAAATGGTTCTCTGCATAGATCTATTCATCCAAACTTTGAAAAAACACCGACATGTTTCAAGGAAGTCTGAGAGCTCCCTTAAAAAAAACAAAAAAAAACAAAAAAAAAAAACAAAGTGATTTTAGATGAGAGCAGACAGGTTATTAGGTGTCACCATGCTGACCTGCACACCCACCCATCACAGCAAATACAGACAGACAGAGAGAGAGAGAAAAGAGAGAGAGAGAGAGAGAGAGAGAGAGAGAGAGAGAGAGAGAGAGAGAGAGAGAGAGAGAGAGAGAGAGAGATGAAGGGATGAGGTGGGAACTCCAAGTTTTGTTACTCATTGCAGTTGCACAAGCTTGATATGTTATTCAACGAGTCGGACAGCGAGAGATGGGAAAACGACCATCAGCATATTTCCCCTGTCAACACTCTTTAATACAGTGTCTTCCAACAGCCCACCAACCCAATGCGAGAGTAAATTCTTTGCATTAGTGCGGCCCCAGCGACTCCAAGGTCACCACTCCACTGCCCTCTGTGGTGATTTGCTCACACCGAGCCGTAGCTGAACTGATGACCAGTGGTGGTGCGAGTCCCTCCACACACACACACACACACACACACACACACACACACACACACACACACACACACACACACACACACACACACACCCCTCGTCTTGTCATTCCTCCCCTCTAGGCCCTTGGTTCCACCCCCCCTTCACACTGACCCTCTCCAACGAGCCAATTAGACAACTTGCACTTATCGAGCGGGCAGGTTGGGGAGAAGGATGGAGGTGGTGGCGGTGATGGTGTGTGTGTGTGTGTGTGTATGTATGTGTGGTTGTGTGTGGGTATGTGTGTGTGTGTCTGTGTACGCTTAACGCAATTACCCAGGCGGCGGTGCGCTCGCTCATTTGGAAAATTAGCACGGGAGAAACCTGCTGTACGAGTGCCAGTCAATTAGGTGCCGACTGTACCCGCTTGGGCACTGTACCGCAACACAGGGGCCGGGGGAGTGCTGGCTCCTCTGCGGCTTCTGGCTGAAGAAAGCCACCCCCCCACCATCCATCCACCCACCCACCCCTAATGCCCCCTCCACATTTCCACCACACTGCCATCCCTTTGGGACAGTCGGTTAGTGACATCGCAGAACTCACAGAATTTAGAAAGCGATTACAAAGAGTTTAGAAAATACTTTAGAAAGTGTTGACAAAAAGTTTGGAAAGTGATGATGAACATCCCATGAAAAGGAGAGAAGAGAGGATTTTACCCTTTCAGGGGAAGCTGTAAACATAAGTTGACATTTGAACAAATGATCTTTAAGTTCAAACTTTGAAAGGTAGGCCTACAGATTGCAAGAGTATGTCCCTCACATAAATGTGTGCAGGTACGCTTACTAACAAAAACAGGGCAAAATACAGGGGCACTGAAAGTTGTGACTTAAAACGTTGAGACACAAAAACAAGAGCATGACTAACAAAAGGACAGACAGATTAGGGTTAGAGGCCGCCGAGGTGGCCTGATATACGAGAATAATGTACAAGGGAGAAGCGTAGAACGTGTTGTTTGCTTCCGCCAAGTCCATTATTTTCCGATATTGAGACACCTCAAAGGCTGTTATCCCACTTATCACCCGCTTGCAACTCATTCGTATGGACAATGCGCAAACATGCGACTCCGTTTTAAATGAAGTGAACCTCGGTTTGGTTGGGGCGCTATTTTCGCGTGAGTAGATCAACAAGGCTGCTAGGTGTTGTTATAGCTACCTTTCCAAAGAGAATCGATATGGAACAATGATTATTTTTTTTACCAGATAAACGTTGTCACGTGTACCGTTATCTGGGGAATAACAGACACTCTTTCAGCCAGTCAGAAACATCATCTCATTTCTCCGGGTAATAAAGAGATTTAAGAGATCAGAAAATCAGAGTAGGCAGGTCAATGGAAAGAAAGGCAAACTGACAGAGTAGACATACAGTACATTCAGACAGTATGATTTTTGATGGACAGAGGGCTGACAAACTGACTGATGTGATTATGATCACACAGACAGACAGACAGACAAACAGACAGGCAGGCAGACAGACAGACAGAGAGACAGACAGAGAGACAGACAGAAAGACATACGGTTACCTCTGTGGGCCAACTTCTGGAGGATGGACCTGAGGTGGCGGAGGGCTGAGGGGGAGACATCGTACGAGAATGCCTCGGTCACCGGGAACGCCTGGCATCTCCCAAACACACCATCTGCAAGAAGACAACACACACACACACACACACACACACACACATTTTATTAAACATTTTCAACAAAATCAAGGGTGTTTTTATGAAACAAAGCCCACTTTTTTAATTAGCACCACTGGTAGAATAACTAAAAAAAAAAACAAAACAAAGGTTGGCCCTGCTTTTTGAGTGCCGTGCCCAGAAGCGCACTTTAGTCAACCTGACATTTTCATGTTTTAGCACCACCACATACAATACCCAACAACAACAAATCCTGCTTTTGTATTTTTCCTGCATTATTGTTGTGTGGGGGCTCTTTGCTCAGACCTCAGTCTCCACCATGTGAGAGAGGAACAGCTGTGTCCTTCTATGGCCTCTGGAAAAGGACTCCGAGGCTGTTTGCACCAGTGACACTTTTTCTTGTAAAACCTTGAGATGCTGTTTGGGGTGCTAATAGCTACCGGGGGTTAGCAGCTGTTTTCTCTCTTTCCTTTTATTCCTCCCCTCCTCTCCCCTCTTTCATTCTTTTTTTCTCTCTCTCTCTCTCTCTTTTTTTGACAGGGCTCAGATAAGCATTCGGCCATCAGCACACACCTCTTATCTAAGCCTGCTTATCAACCCCCATCGCCGAGGCCTCTGCTCCACTTGATAGGCCGTTGCTAGGCAACTCAAGCTGAGGCTCCTGTCTGCTTCATAATTCAGCGGCTATCTGGGGCCGGAGAAGCAGGAGGATGCTGGGAGATTGGGCCCTGGCTCCGGGAGAATATAAATGACCCCAAAGCTGTTGTTTTCTTCCCCTCTCCTCCTCCTCCTCCTCCTCCTCCTCTTCTCCCCGCGGCTATTTCAGGGGACATTGTGTTTCTGTCATTTCTCTTTCTTCCAGTTTTTACACTTGAGGAAAAATAGACACTTTTTCACCTTTTACTTACAAATGAAGAATGCGAAATTGAGACCAGAGAATCCATCTTACAGTCACGGCCTGAATACACAGCCTTTCAGCATTTTGTGACACGTGAAGGATTTGGAATCAGAATGTATTATTTGCATAGTTTTATGAAGTTTATGTCTTAATGGTTGAGCTAGATCTGACTCAACTGTCTTTCTATAACTGTGATTTTTTAAGTTCCATTCTGTTCCCACTGTTCTCTTCATTAGAGATAAGGTGGAATATTATGTTCCTACAGTAGGTTGATTTTGCTGCTTGCTCTGTCTACGTTTGTCCCCTGCATCAGTGGCTATCTACTCCAAGTTACCACGCTGGCACTAATCATGGTCTGATTCTGTGCGGTCCATGTTAACTGGGATGACCAATGACATCTTATAGTCAGGCTATTTCCTTGTCAAACTAGAGCAGCAAGCAGCTGATGGATCTTTGTGTGTAGTATGAAGTCTCTCCCTTGATGTGCTGCATCATTGTAAATAAACTCTGATTTTTCTAACTGTTTGTCTGACTTGGTCTCCAGTAAAACGTTTGGTAACCCTAAAAAATTACCATCACACATATACAATTTTTAAGTAAGATTTAGCCCAAGGTTTCTCTTTCTTAAAAGAGTAGAGGTGCTTTCTTCCCACATGCAAGGTTAAACTCTCGGTTGCCATGAATCCAATTTCCATAATGTTCCCAGTTAATGGCTCAGTCAATGGACCTGGACTAACTCTGAAGTTCAACCTCTGATTTTCCATTGGAAGCTAAGAACCAACATTCCTACAATAATTAAAGTGAATGCAGGCCATAATCACCACTGCGGATAATAATAATAATATTAATAATAATAACCTCCCACAATGAACTCAGCTGAAGTCTGGACTTGCAGCGCCTCCAGCTCTGCACTGTTGGTAATTACAGGTTAGCAACTTCGAGCCGTTTAGACCAATAAAAGCTCCACATATAGTCATATTTATGAAGCTGTGTGAAATTGCAGGGGGAAGCCATGTCGCGCAATGCGCCACCTCGTCTAGAAAACATGACAGCTTTGAAAATGTCGCCCATTTCCATACATAAATATGCACACCTCTATGAGACATACATCAGACGAGTGTGTGTGTGTGTGTGTGTGTGTGTGTGTGTGTGTGTGTGTGTGTGTGTGTGTGTGTGTAGGTTGTTTTCTGAAGAAACACTCAGAAATGACAGTCAGGTTAATTGCGTGTGATTGCGCATATGGAAAATTGAGTTATTGCTTTCACCATCATGGCTGCCGATCATTAGGAGCACGCTCAGAACACACGAAAGCATCGCTCCGCGCTCGGGCCTCCCAAGACCAGACATTAGGTTTTAATTACAGTCTCTTTCTCCTCTGTCTCCCAGAGAACATCATCTGCATGCTGATTGTGCCAGTCGTAATCATAACCATATCCGGGTGTCACAAAATCAGCATGGTTCAAATGAGCGCTTCCCCGTTTCATCTCTGCTTTACTGGCGGCTAATGTTTGCTCTTTTTTTATAGTGGTGAGACATGCTAACTAGCTGGCCTTTCTCCCCCTGCAAGACCCCAAAGTCCAACCCTGAGGAGTTGAAGTAAGTATTAAGAGAGAAACTTTTATTTGGACGAGGGGGGAAAAATGAATCGATAAAAATGTGGAACTGGGATGTAATTTTCTGGACAGCGGAGACACAGGAAGTGAGAGAGAGTGAGAGAGAGAGAGAGAGAGAGAGAGAGAGAGAGAGAGAGAGAGAGAGAGAGAGAGAGAGAGAGAGAGAGAGAGAGGCAGGCAGGAGGGTGTGACAACTTAACGGCCAGAGCTGTTGCAATTTAGCCCTGCCAACACCCAGAGATATGGAGAGTTGTGTGCTGATGGGGAGAGAGAGAGAGAGAGAGAGAGAGAGAAGGGGGAAGAGGGAGGGAGACAGAAAAAGGGGGATCATGCAGGGATACAGAGAGAGAGAGAGACAGACGGAGAGAAAATGAACAGTTAGGCAGTGACTAAGTTAAAGGACAGCTATGAAATGAAAAGGACAGAGAGAAAGAGAGGGAGAGGAAGAAAGAGAGAGAAGAGAAGAGAGAGAGGAAGCAGGAGCAGATAAGGACAATCAAAGCTAAGAGGAGAGCACAAAAGGAAAGAGGGGGGGCAGAGAGGGCAGAGAGTGTCAAGAGAATGAAAAGACAAGGGAAAGAAAATTTCAGATAAAGAGAATGAGAGGGAAAGGGTAGTGTGTGTGTGTGTGTGTGTGTGTGTGTGTGTGTGTGCGCTTGAGAGAGAGAGAGAGAGAGAGAGAGAGAGAGAGAGAGAGAGAGAGAGAGAGAGAGAGAGACACAGATGGGGACAGCCATAAAGCCATCGAGTGAATCAGTTCATCACTGACTAACCTTATAGCGTCTCTCTTTATGCTCTTGTCAGGTCATATCAGGAGCCTTTCAAACATCTCATGCTCCTCCGTCACACCTTTCACATAAATCTTGTGCACACGACCCCTTTGTAGCACAGCGCTGTGCCGCAACCCCCCCACCCCATCCCCACCCCCCCCCTTTACATAAGCGTCGCCGTGGTGACATAACCACCGGCAGGACGGTCGTCTCCCAGTCTGTTTCCATGACAACCTCCGCAACCGCTAACAATCGTTTATCCTGCAGCCGCTGCCAGAAATAAGAACATTTTAATTACAGTGATTATGCTCAAATATAGATCCATGTTGTGCTTTTCAGTACAGTCCACACACATGCACACACACACACACACACACACACATCTGCATAGTAGACTTGCAGAAGGGAAATGCTGAAAGGTAGACAGTGAAAGGATGCAAGGGGGGAGAAAAATGTATTCAGGAGGAGATTTTTTTTTTTTTTTTTTTTTTTACTGCTGTTCATGCTGGGCTTCTCTGCTATCCCATCTCCCAAAGTCAGCAGTGTGGGGTAATGGGAAACAGCCGTGACAGAATTCAATAGGATGAAACAGCAACAGGGATCAACACAGTGTAATTACAATGTGACCTTCTGATGTATAGGCTGGGGGGCATTGGCTACAGCCTGCCTCTCCCATCTCCCCACATACTACTGAATCTTGTTAAAAACACTGGAATCGTTTTACAAGACAGCCATTGTAAAAGACTATGCAGTCCCGGATACAACATTCTGCACTCAGATTTAGGACTCCAAGCTTCTGCTGGTAAAACGGATAGAAGCCTTATTGGTTTTATTAACATCAATGTGTTCATTTGAACTAAATTCATAAAAGCACAAATAGTACTAATTGTGAGCATTTTTGACATGTACACGACCTTTCAGCACAACCTAAACCACTGGCAATATATCTCAACAGCATTACAAACCCACAATGGCAGCACCCACTCTGATATCTCCATATTACACAAATGTGCCATCACTGAGATTCAAAATCATTATTCCCCTCTTGTCTTAAATGTGCCTTACTTCCCATAAAATGATCTTTCCATCTTTCCTATTCACATCCCTGTCAATCTCCTTTAACGAGTTTCATTGAAACTGCAGCTGCTTTTTAATGCAGCAAGATATTTCTCAGCAAGACGCCTGGAAAAGAGCAGAGAACACACACACACACACACACACACACACAAATGTGCACGTGACTGGGAAAACAAAACACAGCCTAAACAAAACACACTAAACACAGACACAGACACTCTCTCTCTCTCTCTCTCTCTCTCACACACACACACACACACACACACACACACACACACACACACACACACACACACACACACACACACACACACACACGTGTGTTCTGCAGTGGTTTCATGGCATGGTGTTATCTGCATTGAGCTGCAGTGAGACCCTCTCTCCACAAGATGGAGACTGGATTAGGCAGAAAAAAAGAGCTGGCCCTGGGGAAACAGCAGGTAGCCTACTGTTGACAGTTTCATCATGGATTCATGGCTTTCTCCCGCTTCCTCTAGATGCTCTGACCTCTGCTTGCCTCCTTGTTAAAGAACAATCGACAGAGCTAAATATATCTCTAGCATTGATCCCACTGATCTGATTCCTGAGGGATGTCAATCAAAAAGCTCAAAGACAGTCTTTTAACCACGTTGACAGAAATCTGCTTTTAAGACATAAATCAGGTCAAGTCCTAATATGGTGACCACATTTCTTAAAAGGCAAGAAAAATTGTTAAAGATGCCATGGTTGTTGACATACAGCATGGCAGTGTTGAGGTCGCAAAGGCTTAAAAAAGAGCTTTATTTTTTTTCTCTACAACGCATAAGGGCAGAAAAGGCCACTCAAGTGTTGAAAGTGAGCTCATTAATTACCATGAATCTGACTAAGGATTAAGAAAAGCTGATCAAGTCTGTCGGAAACAAAGCCTGGTATCGACAAATGGATCTGTGCTTGCACAACATAAGTTGTGGTGGAAAAGGAAGTCATATATCCAGAAATATCCGCGCCTTTCCTCACCTCGCCTCCCTCGGAGCCCAGAAGCCATCTGTGGAGGTGTGAGCCGCACCGTCGGTTTATTTTTAAACGCCTGGCTTCTAAATGTCTGCATTTCCCCTCCTGTGGATCCAGTGTGACACCAATAAGGGTTTTTCTGAATCCTTTAGTCTAATTTTTCATCTTATATCTCACAGTCTAATACGCCTCTGGTGAAGACTGAGTAACGCTGAGCCATTTGCAATAATGTGGAGTGTACGTTGTGTTCAGTTTTTGTAGACGTTGTTGTTTTTACCGTTTTTTTTTTTTTTTTTTGAGGGGATAACAGGTGTGCTTGGGCAAGCTGTGCTAAGTTTTGACAGAGCCACAGGAGAACCCACGGAGAGGATTCACACGGTTTGATCAATGGAAAACAGACGGCCTGTCTGTGATTTTGAAGAATTTATTTATTTATTTTCAGTCCTAACAGCGTTTCCCAACCTGGCTATGCTTTAGAGGATACCATTGTTCTCTCCGGCGTCTTTTTCACACTTTATCTCTTTCAATTTTTTTCTTTCCTTTTTTTTTTTTTTTTTTTTTTTTGAGGAGCACATGAGAGGAACTGTCTGTGGTGCGGCAGGCAGGCAGGCAGGGAGGGGTTTTGGCGGGCCAGACGGAATCAGCAGGTTTGCCGCGCCCCCCTTGTGTGCTCTGGGCCTCTCCTGTCTAAGCCTCCTCAGATCTGGGAGGTAAACATGGTCTCCCCATTTAGTGCTTGAGCCTGGCTTGCGAATGGCAGAGGAAGAGGGTGTGTGTGTGTGTGTGTGTGTGTGTGTGTGTGTGAGAGAGAGATTGTGTGTGTGTGTGAGAGAGAGAGAGAGAGAGTGTGTGTGTGTGTGTGTGTGTGTGTGTGTGTGTGTGTGTGAGAGAGAGAGTGTGTGTGTGTGTGTGTGTGTGTGTGTGTGTGTGTTGGGGGGAGTGGGGTGGTGCTCTGGTGTTTTTCTTCCTTCTTTTTTGTCTGTTTTTTTTGTCTATTTCAAAGGAAAATATTTACAAGCGCAAGCTGTGAGATCTTCGTCATCAGCGCAGGAGAAGATGTTTTTGAGGAGACACATGCACAACGGTGCTTAAAGGTGTGTGTATGGGGGGGCGGGGTGGCAAGTAAAGGAAGAGAAATCTTCTAATCCCCATTCTCTGACACAATACAAGACATCATGTCGTTCCCACCGGTATGTCTCATTGGCTACACCCTGGGCGTTAATACCAGCAGATAAGCCCATGCCTCGGAGAGCACAACAACAGAGCCACAGCCGCAGAGAGAACGAACGAACAAACGAACGAACACGAGGCGGCACAGCTCTCCGACTGTCGCAGGAACATGGCTGCACCACCAGAGCTGTCTCCCTGACGCCCGCTCATACCGTAAATCTCTTCCCTCGCCGCGGTTAACCTCCAGCAGGGGGGAGACCAAAAGACTATTAAGGCTTGTGGGAAGTAACCAATGCATTCACTGTCTTTTTCTTTCCCAGCTGCATGGAACAAAAACATAGGCAATTAAGGAAATCAATTGACCAAGTAGGATACAATATTATGAACTAATTGTGTTCCAACTGTTTTCTTTTGTTAGCTTGCTTTTGTGTGAGTCGATGAGCACAAAGTGAAATCAGCTAGCCTGCATACTGAACTCTAACCGTGAGCACTTTTTTGCTTGTTGAGATGACTCACTTGATTGACTCCTACATGCAAGTTTTCCAGTGCATACAGACTTTGATCAGTGGGGAGAGAGTGAAAATGGAAACAGTACACAAACTCATTTCCTTTAACGCCTAAAGAACTGATCAATGATTTAATGACACGGCTTCACCATAAATATAAAAGCAAAACATCCTCCGCCTACATTAATATTTTTATCATATCATATTTGTATCTATTTTTTTATTATTATTTGGAATAGTTTTTCTTCTTTCATTTGCTGTTCCTACATCTTAAAGCCAGAGATCTAACAACTGTGGAGGTCAGAGAGTGGTCACAAAAGCCAACTAAATTATAACCCTGATAGCATCATATGAATAGGCAGAGATGAAAGCTCTGTTTTCCATCCAGCCTCTATTTGTGGAGAGGATAATGGATATTAGACTGCAATGAGGAGTTCAAAAAAATCACATACAAAAGTAGACTCAGAGAGAGAGAGAGAGAGAGAGAGAGAGAGAGAGAGAGAGAGAGAGAGAGAGAGGCAGAAAAACAGACAAAGAGAACACAGGCCCATTACAGAATAATGACTTCTTAAATAGCCTAAGCCAGCGGTCAAAAGAAGTTGAAGCAGGCAAATCACTATCCTATAACACTTTATAACCTGCACTCAGTTACCTCAGAGGCCTCAGCCTTGTGGACACAGAAGGACTCCACACTTGGTCATGCTCAGTGAATAGACTGTATGAAATGGCAGCGAACGTAACAGAAGCCTGCATCTGGCATGAGTTTGGGGGGGTGAGAGGTGACACCAACAAGTACCAATATGAGGGGAAAAAAACCAAAGAGGTCAGTTTAGTGATTTAGTGCAAACTTTTAGCCACCCACATAGGCATCGAGGAGAAAGAGGTCACATCGATGGAGTGAAAATAAGACAGCAGCATATTATCCTCTCGAGGACAGCAGAAAACAGAAACATGAGTCAGCCGAATACTATGCACAAACGTCAATTCATCCCACACATTAACAAGCCAAGACAGTCACAAGCGCCCTCCGTTGTCAGGAAGTGTGCCGACATCATCATGATGCAGGAGCGGTCCTGTTTCCTCCTGAGAGGAGCGAGGCTTCCTGCCGTTCCCATGGGAACCCTTCTGTCGGCAGCTCCCTGATTGCCATTAGCAGGGAAGCGGAGACGGAGGGAAAATGTCAAGCGACAAAACAAGCCTATCGTTTTGCCGGGCGCCGTGTATCCTAAGACATCTCTCACAGTATCTCCAGAGCAAATGACAGGAAAGGTCAGGCAGTCCTGATGATACGATGGAGTCTGCATACAAACCCCCCAAGCCCTGCCACGTTTGGGAAAGATGCTCAATATGAGATTTCGCACCAAGGTTCTTTAATCTTTTATTGAGTCGCAGACTTTAAAAGCAAACACACATGCAATAACATGTATGACGGGGGGGATTTCCAAAAAGAATTTCCTGCTTTCTATTTTGTATTATCTGAAGGTGCTTATACCTATGTATTTACATAGTTATAACATGTGTTCTTACAAGTCTGAGGCAAACAATGATTCTACATCCTATCTTTTTCCAAATCTTCTGCTAGGATCATGCTCACTATATGGCAGATTGATTGAATTCATGAAAACATCTGTATATGTTCTTGTCAGATTTTACAAACAGAAGTCAATATTTAATAGTGGCATCAGTCACAATCAGTACTGCTACTGTCTACAACTGGCTACAAAGCTCACCAGCTCTGTCAGCTCCATGTTCCATTTGTCAACAAAACATTTATAATCAGCACATGGGCCATTTTGAAACCTGCAACTCTCTCTCACACTGCTCATTTAGAAAGGCCAGAGGATAATTGAATAGTGGCTGCTTATGCCTGGAAATGCAAGTTGTTGGGTGCTGAATGGCACACTGGCAGTCAATAAGGGATACTGGCATGTGGGCAGGCCATTTCGGCTGCCAGAGGGCGGAGGCTGGCGAGGGTTATATTAGTTTGGTTATTATTACACTCCGCAGGGGGGGCTGCGCTTGCACAAGATTAAAACGTCTGCAAATAAAGCAGGAAGTTCAGCAATGATGAGCCCACAGGACATAGTTCTCTCAAGGACTATTAATGAACACGCAGAAAACGTGTTACCGTTTCCCTGTGTTATTAGCCGAAGCCATAATATTGCCACGCTTGCAGATTTGGTCCACACCCAGTTTAATAACGGTGGGAGAGGAGCAAGATGAGGTGAGTCTGGGCGCTGGCTACGGCTTTGTATGAGGGGTGTAATGCTGATTTCATGAACCTAATTGTCTTGACTAGAGCATCATGGGAGAATATGGCTGTTTCCTCTCTTTCATCCCGAGGAAACGAGTAAGGTGGAAAGAGATGAAATTGTATGGAGAGGTAACCATGGGAACAGAGAGTGGCAAAAAAAGAGATACAGGTCAGTGAAAGGATTCTTTTGTATACTAAGGACATTGGGCTGGTATAGCTGATGACAATTTGCCAGGAATGTTGAGGAAAAATAGCAGATTCGAATGTATTTTTTTTTTTGTGGTATTCGTATTTTCATTGATGTCAATATGTAGCACTGCATTTTCAGACTAAGATAAGAGGTTTGTAATAAGAACCTACAGAACACTCCATCAGAAACATGTGGTGGGAGAGCACACACACACACACACACACACACACACACACACACACACACACACACACACACACACACACACACACACACACACACACACTCCTTCATTCACTATGTAAAGCATGCCCCCTGGCAGGCATAAACAATTCTTGATAGCCTTATTAAGTTCTAAATAGTCATCACTCTACTGTGACAGCCCTGTGGACAAATCTGTCAATAGCCTGGCATGATACGCAGCTCGGACAGAGTAGCTTTCTCCCCAAAGAGCGTTATATGAAAAACCATTATGGTCTCTGACTGAGGGCAAAGACAACCCTAATATCATCTGATGCAGCCTCATCTGATGCACTCTGTGATTTCTGCCCTTGCAGCTTTGATTTACTCAGCTTATTGGGTTCACTAGGCCCAGGCTGGGGACTGGCTAACCCAAAGGCTGATCCCAGGGCTATCAGAACCAGCCCATCAGCACCCACGCAACCCATCAGCAGGACCCCATTTCATCAGCCGAGCCCCCAGTAGCCTATCGCGCCCTTGCATCTCCAAAGCTATTTCTCTGACCTGGGTAATCTCTATGGATGAGTCGAATTCCCATTCAACTCCTACACAATCTTCGAACTTAATCCAACCGCCGACTTTATATTACCCAAACAGCCGCCAACCCCATTTGAGGTCTTGGTGATCTGGATCGTATCCAGATCCTGAAGCTATAGTGTTCCTTCAACGTCCTCACAACACAAACACATTTTAATCTGCAGATCTTAATTTCAAGTCTAATATTGTGATAAAACCTGTCTGTTTTCATGAACAGACGGGTTTTTATCACAATATTAGAGTGATTGAATTATACATCCTCAAGTGATTGAATTTTAAATCTGTAGTCTTGATAGAAAGCATGTGGCCCCCTTAGAATGTTCTGTCTTCTGCATTAAATGGTCTCTAGATGTGACCTGAGGTGCCAAAAAAGTAAACATTCTAAAGGATTGATACAGCCTACTTTACAATAATACGGAAAGTACTTCAAAAAAGACAAGGAAAAACAACTTAGAAACAACATATGCAATCTGGTGTACATGTAATCATGGCAAATTTTACTTCACACAATTTGCAATCCGGAAAGCTATCAGAACACAGCTGTGTTCAATCTCATAAACAGGATCATTTTAGCTGACATTTGCAACCGTTTTCTGACTTTTCTATGAATTGCTACCACATGATGTGAGTGCATCTGTCTCAGTGGACATGCAGGGGATGAAGATGGAAAAATTACACAAAATTGTTGTAATTATTAGTTCAAAGGGAACATATTCCCGAAACACACCTCACAACTTCAATCTGGATGTTATTATGTAATTGTGCATTCATTTCAGTATCAAAAGATGGAAATAATAAATCTGCTCTTCTATGACATTCAGATTATGTAAAAGATGGATTTCATATTACTCTAACCATCTAGGCACTGGATAGATTGCTGTTTATCACAAGTTCATTACAAAGAAATATTACTGGTGATGGACAAAGTAAGCCTTCAAAGAAAATTTTAGTCATAGTCATAATACTAACTAAAAAACAGGCTTATTTATACAGCACTGTGACAAATTAAAGCCTTTCCTCATCCACAAAAAGAGGATATGGCACTTACAGATATTCATCCGCTTCAAAGTACATTTAATGACCAACACTGGCACAATTATGGTCTAAAGTTCGTCTGAAGTTATGTATTTCTGACTTTCTATGAGTCTTTTTGATCAAAAGCAATTAAATTGTTGTGTAGATTGTTTTTCTCACAACTTTATTATGTTGTGACAGTGGCTTATGACTTATCTCTGTAAAAGGGATGGCTTAATTAAATAGAGATAATTTCAGAGCCATAGGGCCTCTGGATGAGTCTTTTTCTTTATGAAATATAGAGTATTATGCAGTATGTCACAGGATGGTCAAGGTCAGGGAGAGGGTGAGAGTTGGTGATGTCATAAAGGCATTGTGACAGGTTACCGTGGAGACAAGGTTCTTTTCCTAACCTGCAACAGTTTCCCTTCATTTCATATCTGGACTATGATGAAGGAAGACAGAAACTTTGTTTTGGGCCTACTCTCCTATGCGGTTATGTGTTGTGGCTCGGCCGACACACTGCTGGCCACACACAGATACAGTAAGAAGAGGACGCCAAAAAGGGAAAAGTTCCTTGATGACTTGGATGACGTCATCTCTGTCACTGACACAAATAAGACTAAAACAAGCTCTGATTCAGGGGTTCATGGCCCTCCTGTCAGCGAGCCGATCACCTCTGAGGCCTCTCTGCCCGCACTGAGTCGGCAGTTCAGTCGGACTGCTGACGCTTGGCTGCACCAGCCCCTGGAGGAAACCAAATTTGAGCCGTGGATCTCTTTTGAGGACATGAACGCCTACCCAGCTAACTCGACTTGGCCTTATTTCCCATGGCAGATACAGCCACCCAGGGATGCCCCGGAAGGCTCCTCTATATGGTGTGATGTGGACACAGACAGGGTAAGGCCCATGTTATGTAGCCTTTCACAATGATTTTCTTTTTTCATTTTTAAAAAGCTGAGGATGGATGTGTGTCACATGTTGTTTCCTTTTCCCTGTGACCTTTTCCAGCTCAAAATAGAGATTCAGCTGCCCGGCACAGAGAAAAAAAGTGTGTGAGGCAAACTTTACCCGGAGGAAGGCGATGACAAATCTACCCAAATGAATTCTTTTATTTTTTATGGAATTATCTTTTATACTTCATATCGTACCATGAATGTATTTTTCTTCTATTCCATCTCTAATAAAATATATATAAACAGCCAAGCACTGCCTCCTTTTTAAACAAAATACAGTATGCACTTTGGTTAAAAGGCAGCACTTAAATCATAGAACAACTGAGCTAAATTAGTACAGCCACAAGTAGACAAATGTGGAATTGCCTGCACTCCCAACTATTTTCTGTTCCTGTTGCAATTTGCTTTGCTTGACGTAAACATTTCCAAAAAGATGGGTAAAAATGCTAATGATTGTGGTGGTGAAATGTATAGCGATCTAGGCAGGAATTATTTTGGGGGCGATATGAGGGTATATTATGGCACATGTGAGGAGGTTGTAGCAGGCAGCATGGCATTGCTGAACTCACTAACACAGCATCACCACTCCTTGTGTTAACAATGAGTTCCTTACCATGTCTTACAAACATCCAGTTTAATCCATACAACAACAGTTTAATTTGAATAGCACTGTCATAGTGTGCAAGATTAACGTTGCATTTTGAGCAAATGTAGATATTTAACTGTTATTTTCTTTGAATCATATTCCGTATCCCCAGTTAGTCATAATTCTAAACAAGTAGCTTATGGAATGTACTTGTTAGTTATTATTTATGTCCATTGCTAAAACATTGATCAGAAGAACTCAGTTGCTTTTGATTGTATAGGCCTATATGTGGAAGTCCAGCAGAAATAAAGTTAGGGCCATGGAACGTTGGTGCAAGTAAGACTTCATTATGGAGCTTTGGTGAGCATTCTACCATTCTAATTCAGAACTGGGAAAGATTCAAAGCAAAAACAATTGTTTACAAGTATCCATGGAGATAGTCCTGCAGTTATCATTTTCCAATCTCAATCTCACAACAAAAGATTGCTCACAACCTCCTAAGCAAAGATTCTTTGCTCCTAAATGACCATGAACAAGGAAGGTATCAACTTTGGTTTGCTTTGGTATTACTATGGATTGATGTGCTCAGGGCAACTCTTGCCCATGCCACCTCACATATACCAACAAAGAAATGTAAACCAAGTGCCTCCTGGGCTGATCAAAAATAGAAACTACCGAGCGGGAAAGAGGGAAGAACCAGAAGCAGACAGAGGTGATTCTCTCTCTAGTGTATTTGACCGTCACAGTCCTAATGATCTGGACAGTGATTGGTTATCTGGAGAAAAAATAGAGCCATGGATCTCCTTCGATGACATGATGAGCTACTCAGCAATCACCTCATGGCCTTACTTCCCCTGGCAAATCAAGCGCCCAGAAGACGATACTCCTAAACCCTCCAAGATGTGGAGCGACCTCGAAAGGGTGAGGCTGTTGCAATAATGTAAAACAACACTCGTTTTGGACACATGCATTTATGTTTAGTGCTATCTAGCAATGCATGGAGAGTGGAAGGAGGAAAATGCTGTTGCTAAGACAGATGAGGGTGGCCTAAATAAAGAACAGATTTGTCTCTGACCCAGTGCAAGTTCTCTGGGGACAGATTTCACTGTGTAGCCTATAGAGTTGGATTTCAAGGGAGGTCAATCGCTGTTAAAGATCCAAGTCAGACACAAAACATATAGTCTAACCCTTCTGAAATGAAAATGTAGGCGTACAGCGATGTACAGCTGGCCTATTTAGTGTAATCAAGGGAGGTTTGCTAAATGGCCATTACACTAGATTTCTTGAAACATTTGTATGTCATAGGCCTACAGAGGTTTAAGTTTCTTGACAAATTAGCTTTGAAACAGGGAATTCCACCTGTAGGCTTCAGTTATGGATCCCACTGTGGATCATTTCGCAGGACTTACAATATTAGCAGCATGTGGAACTTTCTTTAACAATGGCCTACTGCCATAATACTGCTGGGTTTGAACTTTGTTGATATTAATGAGCTCCCACTAGTTGTGTTCATTTTATAGAGCTACCGTGCTAGTGTTTGATGGCTACAGAGCTTTGCTATTAGGTCTAAGTTCTATATTCAGAGACGCCTGCCTCAGCCATTTTTCCCCACATAAGCTTTCAAATGTGTCTGAACACTGTCAATGGTGCTGAACTGTGCAATTATTTCCCAATTAAGCCTAGAGATTACAGTCTAAGGTCTCTAATCATTAATAAGGTCACCGTGGGTGTGCGTGGGCTGCTATATTCTGTGCATATAATTATTCGTGCTCTACCTTATAGCTATATAATTTAAGAGATGAGGATGGGGGAAATGGAGGCAGGCTTGGACTTGGGGAAAAAAATCTTGCACATTCTTGCTCTCCTGCTTATTATATAGAGGTGCTTCTGTAATGCATGTCTTTGATGTGGAATGGATCTATGAGATAGGTATAGTAAAATAGGCCTACCAGTGCAACAAAGTGAGGTGGCAGGTACAGTATTGTGTGGATTATCCTTTTCAAGGGTATTCATAGAAGAAGAGAGCGTCCTTGCAACAAAACTTGGTGAATACAACATTCCAGAACTTCTGAAATTCTCCATAGCATCTAACTTTCAAGGTCTATGTAACAGGTTACCGGTACAGTGCAATTCTGACTTGAATGCATTTTCACATTAATAAATTCAAAAAATCCTGAAGGCTTGCTGTAATTTCATTTTACTAATGGCAGCCAAACATGCACAAGCCAATAATCTCCAAAAAGGATGTTCTTAATGTCAGTGCACAGGGGTGACTGTCCATGTTGTTTAATGTTCCCAGCACATCCAGCAGCGAAGAGCCCGCCTGCAGTGCAGCCGAACCCAGGGCAGACAGAGGACAGCCAGCATGGAACACACCACGACCCCATCACATCCCCTCAGCTCCTGTCACCTACACACACCTAACAACTATTTATTTTTCCAATAAACATCTACATACAGTACACACATGATGTGGTTTGTCTTGTGCAGGCCAATGCAGAACATTTTAAATGTAAAACAGAGAACTAATCGGGCTGAGACGACCGCTAACACAGAAGCTAACACAAAGCTGTAAAAATCCATTTTCTTGGAGGCATTTTTCCCAGTGTTGTGACTGTTGTGTGGCGTCCCTTCCCCCAGGGATGTTAATAATGGTGGGGCATGGGAGAGATAAGAGGAGGGTGATATTCTCAGGCTTTATGAATATAGTGCCTCACTGCTTTCAGCCACCTAATTGTTTGATTAGAAGGAAATGGCTTTCCTTTTATTCACTGAGACATTCAGACTAGGAGACACAGATAGACGTGGTTTCGTTGGGGTGTAACTATGGAAGCAGCGCCACGGATGACGCACACGCCAACACAAAGGTTGTTGAATTCTTTCCCGTTTGCTTGTTTGAAAGTGAGGTGAAAATAGATTGATTTTCCATATTAAAAATGAATGAACAATGTATTTACCCTACCCCCCTCCCCCACCCCCCAAAAAAATCTGCATCCATGCAATTTATTACACTGAAATTTCAAACTTCGGGAATTCTTCAGTGTAGGTTGACAGCTTCCAAGCAGGCAAAACTAAACTAAACTAAACTAAACAAAACAAAACTAGACAAAACAAAACTAGACAAAACAAAAGCCAACTCTGCCACCTGTTCCCAGGGTCGTCTCTGCTACTTCATTCATCTGGAGTGTTTGCCTCATTATCCTTTTATGTGCCTCTGAACAACGCGCTACAAGCTAATGTCTGAAAGCGCCGCCAGCAAAAGACAAAGCACAAAGCGGAGGGGCTCAGAAAGACTTATTAAGAAAAGAACAAAGGGATGGATAGAGTAGAGGTGGGGAGGGAAAACGTCTGAGACAGAGACAGAGCGAGGGAGAGAGAAAGAAAGAGGGGGAAAAGATAAGAGTCCCCAGACTGCGGTCTCCATATTTCCCTTCTCTGCTATCAGCGGAGCGGGTGGGACGGGGGTCCTCTGGAGCCCTCCATTTCTCACTCATGACTGCACAGCTTTAATTGAGCTCAATTGTTTGCGCTACTTGTTATCTGCCTCCATTTTC
>JAODXP020000027.1:10262157-10314657 GCA_027497455.2 Sardinella longiceps
TGTCACAAAGTGCCCAACCCTGTCAGATACTGTATATAGGCCTAGTAAGGAAAGATAGTGTGTCAAAGACACTCCAACACGCTTACAGTAGCTCCCTGATTAAAGCCAATGTTTTTCAACAGCTTCCCGGATAATGACTTTTTGACCCAATTAAGTCTGGGGCCAAGTGACAGTTTAAGTCTCAGTAAGATAAATAAAGGCCAATAACAAGATGATCCTTCTGTTTGGCACTAAGAGCTTCTAGAAATGCCTGTTGCAATGATCAAAGAGCAAACCTACAGTTAAGAGAACTTAGAGGATGGAGTGGGAGAAAGACAGAAAGAGAGAGAGAGAGAGAGAGAGAGAGAGAGAGAGGGAGAGAGAGAGAGAGAAAGAGAGAGAGAGATAACTACAGAGGTGAACAAAAGCCCAAACATCTTGTGTGTGTGTGTGTAACTTTCCCCCAATGGGTCCGACATCTCCTAACAAGGAGAGACCTCTTGACGAAGCGTATAGTCTCTGAAATGGAGCCCCACCAAAACTCTCTAAAGCCCCACCACCACCATCTCAAGCCCTCTTGCCCTTCTCTCAGTCCCACTCCCCTCCCCACCCATCTCATCAGCCCTCCACGACCCCTCCATCCCCTCTCCTCTCCTGCTTCAGCCTGCTCTCCTGTGCCACTGCGCCAATCAGCCCCCAAGGCTCCAGCCTCCACTCGGTCCTGGCGCCTGATCAGCCCCAGCTGCGCCATTCATTCATTCCCCTCAGTCTGAGAGCTCGTCGCTCGGCCATATTAATTAGCCGCACTTTGCAATCAAGCTCCTCACTCCGCCGAATAAAATACTAAATAAAGAGATGCTGGAGCTCTCCTTAAAGCAGCCAATGGGGATATTCACAATCTATTCTACACACATCTCTCTATATATTTTTTTCGTCTCCCCAAATGATTAAAACAAATGTTTAATTAAAAGGTATTTGGAGAGAGAAGGGGTGGAGAGTGGGGGGGTTAGTCAATGTTTTTTCTTTTTTTAATCACCTGAGGGGTGCTAGTTTGGATGTATCAGAGAAGTGTCTGGGGCACAGAAAGTGCTTGGCCATATCTTAATTAAATATCAACGTCACAGTCACACGCTTATACGGTTCACGTTTATGTTTGTGTGTATGTATATGTGTGTGTGTGTGTGTGTGTGTGTGTGTGTGAGTGTGTGCACATTAGACCAGATAGACATGCCCTGTGGCACAGCAGATATCCGCCTCACCTCCGATACCACCATGGTGAATGAGGAGATTGAAGGCACTGAGTGTGAAGCACACATTGACTGTGATTACTCTACTATCTGTGTGGGGATTACTCACTTGCTCTGTCCCACCTTTAACTACTGCTTAAAGTCTCTATGCATCAGTGCACAAAGCTCAGAGACAAAAAAAGAAAGAAAGAAAGAAAGAAAGAAAGGGGGGGAGAAAAAAGTGTCGTTTCTGAGTGAATCTATTCTAATGAGCTCAGAGTTCTCTCTGTCAGTCAGCCATCTTAATGAGAACAGGATGTGCTTGCCAAGTGCTGAGTGGTTGCCTTGTATGAGTGAGACCCCTAGTTTTACCCATCATCCAACCCACTCCCTACACACCAAACACTCCCAACTACAGTATGTTTACTGCTCTTGTGGCAGACTTGTACACCCTCCTCTAATGACTGCATCTATATTTATTGCGTGGTGCTGAATCCACAGTGGGGGCTTTGATGGGGAGGGGAGTCGACGGGGCTTGATTCTTCATTAAGCGAAATGTGTCAGCATTCCGAGCATGTCACGAATCCCTTCCCCCCGGAGTTGCTGTGGTAAGCAACCCACCCCCCTTAACCACACACACACACACACACACACACACACACACACACACACACACACACACACACCTATGTACCCTGTTCCCAGCACAATCGATGCGGGTCTACTTCACATGTACCCCTGAGTCACGGTCGTGATTCTTTTAGTTGGTCAATGGCACTATAGCCCCTAGACTCCCGGCGGAGACACACTGTACCCTAGCCTATTTCTCATTGCTCTTCGGGATGTAATCAAAGGACCTTCACTTCCAGCTAATGACCAGCTAACCCTGCTGGGCCTTGACTGTAATTTATCCCTGTCCTGTGCAATATTAATTCACCTCAGATTGGGTTGGAGCACAGGTGGGCTGTATGTGGCACCCTCAGGTTAAAAATAAACCACCGCCGAGCGACCTGAATTGCTGATTGGTTGGCCCTCAATGCTGCGTTTGAGTGGAGAACAATCTACTGAAATACAAAAGGGGAGGATTTGATTATCTGACTAATTTGGGTGGCAGGCAGCAAAGACATAAATGCTAGGTGCATCGCCATGTACATTGAACCAGCTTTTTACAACAATGCCTACTGTGATTCAGTATTCACAACAGAGCCCTGAGCCCCGATGAAAAAGAAAAAAGGCTTCTCTTATCCGGTAACAGGACAGAAGGAAGAGCGAGGGCTGCAGAGGAAGAACAGTGCTGTCTTCAGAATGTAAATCTGTGTGAGATTCAAACAGAGTCGGTGGGCGAGGCAGGTTCTATATATAGACGCAAGTGACTTACATAAGCCAGGATGTGCCCTATGAGAATCCCCATCATGAGCCCTTTCAAACTCCTCATGGGAGACCTGTGCACAAAAAAACCCTCCAGCATGAGCTGACCAGGGCATTGCCTCAGCCTGGGCCCACTGGACCGAGACCATACTGTAAGCTCATCAGACCGATGCAAACCAGCTCTGTGCTCAGATCACTTTCAGCTATTGTTCAAAGAGCCTTGTTACAAACGAAGGGAGGGGGAAAATATGAGTTAATGGGGCAATGTTATTCAAATGATCCAGTTTTAATCATACAGTATTTATTTCATCCAGTTTGTTCTGGTACAAAAGGTCATGAATCATACAAACAATCTTTTAATCTCAATGCTGCAGTTGTACACAAGTTCAATGTGGTACAGTTCACTGCAGGACAGCCTGACAGGTTCCCAATAGCAGGCATGGGGAGGTTTGTAAGGTTTGTAAATCAAATTCCCCTCCACCCTCTCTCCGTACAAGAGGTGTCCACTCACATTGTCCTAGATATACCACTCCTGCCCTGAGCACTACGATTACTACTGCTGTCTGGCAGAGGAGTCTGGCCCAGACTGGTCCACACACACACACACACACACACACACACACACACACACACACACACACAAACTCGGGCAAACAACTCAGGCCCCCTGCTCGTCTATTCTGCCTCCCAGCCACCTGCTGCCTCCAGCCGGTCCGAGCTCAGGCTGAGAGGACAGTCCCCGGCTCAGTCACCTTCAGACAGGCAGCAGGCGGGGGGATCAGGAGGCAGGCCTGGGTGGGTGAGATCTCCTCGGAGCAGGGGAGGACAGAAGGGATGAGAGAGAAGGGAGGGAAGAAGGGATAGAGGGAAGAGAACAGAGGGGTAAAGGAGGAATGGGATAAAAATAACTGTGACATGGTAAGGAACCAACATGTCAACAAGGAGAAATGATTTACACACACAGACAAAAGAAAGGGGAGGGGTGTAGGGGGGGGGGGGTCACCTGAGGACCTTGTCCATTTGTCCACTAGAGGGGGAAAAGACTATCAAAATGAAAGTGTTTGCCGTACATACAGTATGGAGGGCAGCTAGTGTTTTGGAGAGTTCACCTGTGCACCATCTACCTTTCTTGCTCATCTCATCCTCTGCACTGCAGGTGTGTGTTTGTGACTGGCAAGGCATTGTCTATAGGTCTTCTATAGGTCTACACAACCTGCAACAGTAACATGGCAGTAGCAGTACAGTAGCTGCAACTTCTGCCACCATGCTATGGGAACACAGCCCCCTCTGTCTGCCCACATGGTCTATGTCCAAAGTTCTCCATCAGTGAGTCTTTGTTAAAAAAAAAAATCATTACTGTTGTTTAACAAGGACACTCTTAAGTAGCTCCAGGTTGGCGCACTGCCAATGGGCCATTTGTGAACGCGGCTCAGGCCAAAAGTGCGGGCAGAGGATGAAAGCCTGTCTAAGGTGAGAGCAAAATAGAAGGAGAGGGAGAGAGAGAGAGAGAGAGAGAGAGAGAGAGAGAGAGAGAGAGAGAGACAAAAAGAAGTGGAGATTGAGAGAGAAATGTGTGCGGTGCATGATACACACCAAACGGAGAGAAAGGCTCCAAAAAAGAGATAACGAGAGGCAAAGGCAGAGCAGGATGGAGCATGAAAGCGGGAACATGACATTGTAAAAGGCTGGGAACTGGCGTCAGCGTCAGCAGTAGCAGCAGCAGCAACGCGCCTCCACCTGAGACTAATTGAGCTCAACCCAACAGCAGCAATGGCGCATTCGCAACTTTAGGCTTTGCCGCTCATTAAAGACGACACCTAGCATCAGGTCAAATAGGAACATTGAGTCAGATAGAGAAAGTTTCTCTTTTTTTTCTTTCTTCCTTTCACAGACAGTCGGCAAGGGCAAGGACGAAAGGAGAGTACAAGCTTGTTTAAAAAGTTTATGTCACATTCAGGAAACTCTGGCTCATGAATTCCGTGTGCCAAACTGCAAAACTGAAAAAAGAGTCTGCAATCTAGCGCGTCTTCTTTGCTTGAGTCTTTCCCATTCAATAATAAATGGCCTATTCTGCATGCTACGGGGGCTCACACAGTTACCAGTAAAGCACACAGAGGGCCAAAACAAACAGCCTTTTTAAATAAGCAATGGCGAGGTCGCTCTGCCTTGGCCAGGAGAAAAAGTGGATGGCCTCTGCTGTAATCAACCTGATGTGTAATTAGCTCACAGCTGACTGAAGGCCCAGTGTGTGTGTGTGTGTGTGTGTGTGTGTGTGTGTGTGTGTGTGTGTGTGTGTGTGTGTTTGTTTGCTTGTGTTTTTTCCCCCCAACCAATTAAAGTGAGTGTGTGTATCCAAACAACAACAAGGGAGTTGAGTGTTGGAATTTTTTAGGCTGTCTTCCCAAGATTAGATTGAGGACCCACCTCCTAAGTCACAGGCTATGGAGGTCTAGGTAGATTTAATTAAGCCTCCGAAAGACTGTCAGCCCACTAAATAAGGTGCTAAATGAAGGGAAGTCTTAAGATGAGGAAACTTCTAGATAAATACCAAAGCACTCAAGCAGAACATATTGCCTGTTCTCTTTGGGATGTGTGTTATGCATAACCTGATTTCTTACAGAACACACACACAAAGTAATCTTCTTAGGTGCATTTAAAATTTTAATTAGGATGCAATCTCTAAAGAGGCCAACACCCCAACAACTCATCGTTAGTCGGAGAGGTAGGGTGAAAGCAGACCCTGAATGCCTAACAAAGATTTCCATCAGCAGCAGTATGTAATGATGAATGTATGAAAACTGTTGGCCAATCAGCTAGGACATACTGTAATTCAGGCCAGCCACCATTCATAGTGCACCATTTTCCTGTGTTACAAAAAGTATTTCAACATTAGTATATTAGAATTTGTAAAACAACAAAGCAAATGAACAAAATGTTGCTGGTGGTGTCTTACCCCAAACCCCACGACCACAACTCTAACCACAGACCGGGTGTCCAGCACATTGCTCAGTCGATATCGCCATCGATCTGTGTCTCCACAAGTCAGGCTTTAGGGGGATCCATTTAATAGCACGTTACTCTGTTGCTGCTGGCTTCCCTCCTGTCCCTATAAGGTGATATCCTGAGCATTGAGAATTCTGATGTCAAGTTTACTGCCGATGTTGGTTCAATAGTGTGTGTAAGATCAACTAGTGTTTATTGAACGCACTGTATACAGTGAGCCAACCACTTCATTATTGTGGCTGAGCTTCCTGAGATCCAAGGGAAAGACTCTAATGTGTCAAGGCAATTATATCTCAAAGTCTATTCATAGGAAGAGCTACTAACAGTGCAGGCTGTGCCACATTCTGAGTCAAAGCTGCAGCACTGAAGTCTTCACTACCTAAGTTGGTGGTATTTGCTGCAGCAACTCTTAATTGGTTCACACATATATTGGGAGCTTACTGTAAGTTTTGGATATGGCCTTGGGTTAAAATCTCTGAGTTAGTGTAAGAATCATTCATTATTTAAATGAAATCTTTTAAACATCCAAAAATGGCCTAGAAACAAGAAGCAAGAGAGTCAGGAATACCCATGTTAGTGTAAAGTCAAAAATGACTAAACACACGTTGACCAGATTTCCTATAATGTTAGCGTGCAAACAAAGCCATTATTCTCTAAACTCTGCTCCAAGATTTAGCTTCCCAGCTCACATTGAAATCTTGAAATCTAACACACACACACACACACAAAATCATACTCACTCCGACAGGCCCGAGCTCTGGCCAGACAAGGTCACTGTTGGTTACAACAGCATAGGCTTTTCATTGGCTGACAGCAAGCCTTTCGACCAATCAACATGAACCAATAACCATGTTTGTGTAAAGTCAAAAATGACTAAACACACGTTGACCAGATATCCTATAATGTTAGTGTGCAAACAAAGCCATTATTCTCTAAACTCTGCTCCAAGATTTAGCTTCCCAGCTCACACTGAAATCTTAAAATCTAAAAAAAAAAAATAAAAAAAAATCATACTCACCAAGCTCTTGCCAGACAAGGTCACTGTTGGTTACAACAGCATAGGCTTTTCATTGGCTGACAGCAAGCCTTTCGACCAATCGACATGAATTAAAGATGTGAACGCAGCTGTACACCGTGCGGGGCAGGGCATAACACTAAAACCTTCAACTGACCTTCTGAGTGATTCAAAGCATTTGATCTTAGCCTTTTTTCACATGCTGAGTTCAATTTTCAGACAACAATTCTATGATGATGATATGAGGAAGAAAACAGAGTGAGAAAAAACAACAACAACAACAACAACAACAACACAACATTAAAAAGGGAATAAGCCTTCTCAGCAGGGCTGCTAATTAAGATCACCAGGGATACCTCTGAGGAAGAGACTGATAATAGAAGTAGAGTTGTGTTTTTACGTGGGTGGATATCAGAATGTAGAACACTGATTTATCTCCTAGTTCAAGGAAAGGGTTTTTTGTTCTTGATGTCATTTCACTTATAATTTTTGTTCTCTAAGGGGGAGAAATGATTAGCATAAAATGAAAAATGGAGAGCACTGACAGAGGCAGTGTGAGAGAAGAGGAGGGTGGCTCGAGAGCGAAACCGAAAAGGACCGGCAATATGAAAAAGGACTCCATCAGTGGAACATTCTCCACTGAGTTTAATCTGGGTTTTAGCATGTAAAGATGAATTTTTGTTCTGTGCCATTAAGCTAAGCTAGAGCAGCTGCATACCTGTTAGCCATTAGCGATCTAATTAAAACACACTGAGCTCAGGAGCATGCTCTTGCCCACAGGGCTGTCATTCTCCCATTCAGCCATGCCTCATGTCTGGACATTGCTCTAATGAAGCCGTGTGAAGCCCATAGAGACGAGCCATCGGTCCCCAGGCTAGGACTCAACCAAACTGAGTTCAGCGTGGCACAAAACATAATTTTGATTGAAATCTGAAATGCAGGCACACCCACACACATATTTGTGCACGCATGCACGCACACAAACACACAAACACACACACACACACACTCTCTTGCTGGCACAGACTGCAGCGTGTTGTTACACAGTGTTCTGGAAGTTTGTGCCAGCATTGCTTGCCAAGGAAACACACAGACACACGCACAAACACACAAACACACACACACACACACACACATACACATACACAGTAACACACACACACACAGTAACACACACCCACATCTGCTCTGGCAGTGCTGGGGCATTGCTGGGGAGGCTTTGTGAGTGGCGGCGGCTTCACCTGCTCGTGACGTGTTGCCAAAGCCCAGCGGTGAGCTGAGAGGCGTTTGGACGCTCACAGCAGGCAGCTTGTGCCTTCACTGGCTAGAGGACAGAGAGACATCAATGCCACGCTGGCAACAACATAGACGCAGACATACACACACACATGCACACACAGAACTCAAACACAAAAAGCACTCTTACTCACAACACATCCATAGGAATAGCTATAACTGTTTTACGCCAGGCTATACATAAGTGACGTGACCAATACTGTGTGTTCAAACCAATACACATAAAAATTAGGAATATACGTATGCAAAGTTGCAAACACAGTCAGAAAGCTACATACTGAATAAACTGTGTTTATTTTTCTTCCCTGTATCTCTCGTTCACACAGCTTTCTCTCTCTCTCTCTCTCTCTCTCTCTCTCACTCACACACACACACACACACACACACACACACACACACACACACACACACAATATTATTTTCCTCTTCCTCAGAGCTATCATTGCACTATCAAAGACCCTGAGCTGCAGGCCAACGTGGTGTAATCTCAACACTCTCGGCCACCAAAGCAAGGCCTCCTCTCACGTCTCAGACCCAATAAACCTTCATTACACTCACGCCGAAGTAGCCTGCTCGGAGGGCACTGTCACACACTCAGTCCCAGACTCCCTTTATGACTTGAGTTGATATGAGGGGAACAGCAACAGCGCCAAACATCACCAGGCTCTCCTCACACAAATCTGTCAAGGCAGCGTCAGCACTGCCATCAATATGACTTATGTATTATGACTAGCGACATTTGTTCTGAAGGCGCCCGAAAGGTGATGGGTTTTGCGTGTGTGTGTGTGTGTGTGTGTGTGTGTGTGTGTGTGTGTATGATTTCCATCTGCAAGTGTGTGAGTGTGATTGTGTGTGGTTGGGGGATGGAGGTGGTCACGAAGTGCAAAAATGATGATCTTTGCATCTGTGTTTTCATGTAGTCAGCGTACGTGAGGCACAGAGGTTCATTAATATGTTTCTCGTTAACGGGAATCGATGGGCTTTCATTGCAGCTAAGAGCAGATGCGCGGACAAACAAACAGCTTGTTGGATCGATGCCAAGAGATATTGAACTTTACAGCTGCTCACAATATGAAAGTATGGAAATTAACCTTTGCAAATTATAAAATGTACTTTGAAAAAGTGGTTCACATTTGTGCTTATGCAAACAATATTTACATTAATGCCAAAAAACTTATTTTTCTCCATATTTGAAGTTTACATTAGAACAAAGCACCTTATTATTTTTAATAGCTATTCAGGATTCAGGAAGTTCTGAGTACTCTTCCTATACCATAGCCTATTAGTAATGCTGCACAAATAGCTATATTACAGCTTTTTTTAAATATGCATTTTAAAGTAGATATAGTTAATTTACTGGTCTACAGCATCTGCAAAGCTGAGTGAACATTTTCAAAAATGGGCCATATAGGCATTATGTCAGAAATGTGGACTATCGGCAGTAAGATCTGACAGGCATGTGCAGTCCTTGACCAGGATCTTCATGACAATGACATAATATCTCTCAGCTAGCCTATATTGTATGTCATGCTCTTCCCTGCTCAATGTCTGCAGGGAATAACAGTAGCAAGGCCAACTGCTCTTTAAATTAGTCTATTGAGACCAGGCTTGCCCTAGCAATACCGTCTGATAGCTTCAGCTGTATGAGAGAGAGAGAGAGAGAGAGAGAGAGAGAGAGAGAGAGAGAGAGGTGCACACAAACACACAGGGCCCATGCTACAGTGGTACACAACACAGAGACAGAATATTCTAGAAGCCAAAGCGTTTGTTAAGACAGCGAGCTGATGCTGTTGTGCATCTGAGCCAAACAACAAGCAGAGATGCGGCACAGTTGTGATCCGCCGAGGTGTCTACAGCCAGAACAGATGGGTGCCAGGTGACAACTTTCACAAAGCTTAACTCCCTTCATGCATGACTGCTCTGGAAGGATATACCAGGAATTATGCAACCAGCACTAAAAAAAACAGCAACTACAGAATGCTTCTTTTTACCTGCAGACCTACTCAAAGTCAAAAAGCAGAATGACATTTCTACTGACTGTGATGGGTATATTTCAAATAAAGTCTTCCAGCATCCTTTCTAAAAAAAAAACAAAAAAAACAAAAAAAAAAACCTTTATTTTCTACACAAGTAGTTGAACAGAACCACAGCAGCCAAAAGTGAGTCTCTCACCACTGAACGAGAATCCACAGAGAGGTCCCTGGTATTTGCCCTAGAATAAGGTCATAATATCATTTAAAGCTATAAACCAAGGATATCCTCAGATAAGCGTGTGGATAAGGCAAAAAAAAAAAAAGCCCTGAAGGAATGCAATGAAATGTCATCCAAATGTACTGATACAGCAGAGAGTATAGAGGAATAATATGAAAGGAAAATGTCTCTACTAGTCCAAATCTACTAGTTCAAATCATTTTTAGCAACTTGTGTGTTGTGTGTAGAAGTGTTTCAGGCGATGATTTATGATCTGTTTGGCCCCAAGACTCCTCATCTAGATGAGGTTGCATGTGAAGCATCAGATAAGAGCCACTTCTGTAGGCAGCCAATATAGGTGCTTACTGATAACTTCCCACTCGTTTATATTCTGGGCGATCGAGAGACTAATGAGGTGCGTACAGTCCATTTTCTGTGAAAGAGCTACAATACTGTATGAGAGCCACGCTTATAGATGCAGCCAGAAATGCTTCTTCTCCGACAACTTCCCACTCAACACCTCCTCTGTCGCCGCGACACATTCTGACAGTCAGTGGCGTTCTCGCCGCCTTTTCCTCTCCAGCAATATGATTCACACTCTGATTTCTCACGTTACCATAACATCCGTTTTCAGCGCGCGGAGCGAGGCACCCCGAGCATCAGAGCAAGGCCTTGGCCACGGCTGGTGGAGACAGGGTGCCAGCTCTAAATCACATCAGACCTGTCTGAATGCATTACCCTCTGTCTGATACACAAGTCCATTAAACAGAGAGAGAGAGAGAGAGAGAGAGAGAGAGAGAGAGAGAGAGAGAGAGAGGAGCGGCCAGATAAAGAAAGAAAGTTAGAAAAGAAAGGGGAAGAGGGGTGAGAAAGGGATGGACAGATGCAGAAAGACACAAAGAGAGAATGGAAGAAGAGATGGTGGAAGGATGGGGTTGAGGGAGGGGGGTGGTTTCAGAGATGAAGACGGACCTCAGTGACATGGCAGAAGCCATTTTCTTCCACCCTTTGTCTCGGCCCACTGAGGTGGCCTCTCCAACAATGGCCGAGCAGGCGAGAGGAGCGAAAGGGAAGGGCGAGGAGATGAAGCTTCATCCCTAAGGGGTGTCACTGTACCATTCATCAACTCATTCAAATGATTCGTTGCAATATTCATGGAGATGGCGGCCCATCTGCGCCACAGTCCAGCGACCCGGCGCTGGGCTCATCTATTACTTCCACCGATCGCGTCTCGCACCGTCTCTCCATCTATCAATTTGTTCATCTATGTGCCACCTCGTATTGATCTGTCTATCCAACCGTAAATCTTCTCTCTTTTGTCACAGTTATGGTGCCATGTCTGCTGCTGTGTTTCAGATCAAACAGAAATTAGAATACACAGAGTGAGAGAAGAGAAAGAGACAGAAAGAAAGAGATAGATAGAGACAGAGAAAGAAAGAATGAAAGAAAGAAAGAGCACACACAGACTTCATTTGAGAGTCATGCCTTTATACCTCTCTGTTGGATAATTATAGCTCAGGTGTGTCAGGCTTCTCTTCCTATTCAGCACAGCATCTCCAGTCCCCACAGAAAAATGCAATTGGCACAGCTAAACAAACACACTCCCATAAATACACATCCAAACACACACAAATACACACAAACACACAGACACAAAGGAATCCTTACAGTTGCATCTGGGAACGCCTCATATTCAGCATCTTCTCCAGTCGAACTCTAGGCTTCATAATGACGCAAAGCACAAGGGGACTAATTAAAAACAATAACTCTCCCTCGCTCTGGCACACAGAGACAGGACCATCCTTAAACTCCTCGAAAGAGCGCAGGAGATAGAAGACAGAAGGGGGTTGGAGGAGGGGAAAAAAAGGCAACAGAAGGAGTTTAATAATGAAAATAAATGAGTCGCTGATCAGCTCTCTGTAGACATGAATGTGACTCACTCAGGCTGTCTGTAAACTTGAGGATGTCTGGCATTTCATTATGGACTTAAGCAAACTTGGCTGCAGGCGAGCCAGACGGACGGATGCCTGGACAGATAAGGAAGATATACTGTCAAGAGAGAGGCAAGCGGTTGTTGTGGTGTTCAAGAAGGGAGAGGAGCGCATAGATGGCAGATGTGAGGCAAAAGAGGTAGCCTGAGAATGCCATCAAGGCAGAAGAATATAGAAAAGAGGAGAGAAGAGAGAAAATAAAGGAAAGAAAACAAAAACATTGAGGCTGACCAAAAACTTGCAGATGGCTCTACTTGCTGTACCTCCCACCGTGATGACTGGTACAGTGAGAGTCACACTTCTGGAATCAATCCATCCATCCATCCATCCATTCATCCATCCATCTTCTCCCTTCTATCATTTCAATCAGTTAGGCCAGTTCATATAAGAAACCACACATCTCCACTGTGGCAAGCAATGTAGAAACAGAACACCGGATAACTTCTTACCATTAACTTTTTTATTTACGGTCCATAACAAATGATTAATGTTTTGATGTACAGCTACATCTTCCTCAGAGTTCTAGTTCATCCTGTAATATTCTTCTAAAAATCCAGTTTGGAAAGTATCAGGCCAGCTAATCTGTTAACCACTACGTACAGGCCTATACTACGCTTCATGCTATGTGTGTGATGCTAAGATAACTACAGTGAGGCCTCTTAGGGACACGCTCAATAAAAATCTTATTGTCTACTGTAGGCCTACTATGATGACAAAATGTACCTTCAGCTGCATGGAGCAGGAAGAGATGTGGGGATTGTGTGTTCCATTTCTTGCTACTCTCTAGATAAAAGATAGCTGGAATTTGAGAAAGATTGTGACATGCTAAGGTGATGTTTGGACAAGGCTAAACGAAAATCTGTTTTCATTATAGGCTCTAGCCGCTAGGTGGATGTCACTGTATAGGCTACAAACGGGTAATAATGTGATGATATTGGCTAATATGGTGTGTTCACCAAGTTTCTTCAAAAACATCTACTGATTTCTTCACAGCTGCTCAGTCACATGTACTAGGTTATTGCACATTCAAAGAGACATTATTAGATTAATTCATTAATAAAGTGCAAGTAATCTCCAAAGAGAGTAATTATTTGCAATTAAATGTCCTGTGCTTGTCGTGCAATTAGGTTATGTGTATGGAACATTTGGAGCAATGTTCTAGGGCACATCAAAAAAACTGACACAGACACAGACACACTAGGCCCTAGTATCTCTGACAGACTGTTGTGCCTCAATGCAAAGACTACTTTTAAAGAATAACGGATTTCAGATACAGTGTTAGATAGGCCTATGTAGAAGATTGTTTCCTGGTTGAGCGGGACGATAAGAAAGGCTGTTATGTTTTCCAGATAGGATATGCAGAGACGGTCACGGGCTATTTGCTCCCCACCGATCAGAAGACGACGCCTGCCAAGACAGTTTAACAATCTGTAACGGGATTATGTAATCACCCGTCATGGTACACTGGCAGTGTTAACCAATATCAGGTTTGTTTTGGTTTCTGGGCGATTCAAACAAATACAACCCAATCCGTTAATAAATAAAGAAGCTGTGTTGTAAGTAGCCTACACAACTACACACTTTTTATCTGGTGCAGCGGATCTAGCATGGGTCATCGTTAAATCGAATATTTCCCACGCCTGGAAAAAAAAAGAGTCGTTTCATATTTTGGAGTGTGTGTGCGCATCACGTGTTGTTACACATTCAGTTAAATTGCAAGCTATCACAGACGCGCACACACCAGTGTACTTTACTTTTACTCAACAAACTCTAGGCTATTAGGATAGTAGACATTGGCACCTTCCACAACATCTTGTAAACATGCTTGTTTCGCTAACCCTTGAAAACTGCATACAACGTGAATATTTCCATATCAAATCACTGGACTTACCGAATTTCCTATCCGCAGCGATGGCAGCAAACGCATGGAAAGCTAAAAGAACGGCAAGGATGAAACACAGCGAATCCATTCTGCTTATTGATCCGCGACACACCTTCCCTAACACGGCATGCTGAGTCGAAGGTTTATTTATTAAGTCGACATGCAACCTAGTCAAACTGGCACCTGGAAGGCACGAAACTTAAGATAAAAATCAAAGAGTGATCGAGGTGGCCGAGGAGAGGGATGCTGTTATCTCAACACAACTCGCATCCGCGAGAAGCTTCAGCACCGAGAACAGCAACCTTCAGGCGCTGCCCCTCCTTGACTGCTGACGTCACGCGTACACATTCGAACACGCAGAAACAGAATCACAAGGCCATGCTGTTACCTTTTGAGAGCTTTAGTAGTGCATAGAGGTAGACCACACATCAACAATGACAACAGCAGCTGCAATAATTACAACGGTCAACCAATAAAACAGACTAATTAACTGCTTCATAAAACGATTGAAAATCATTTAAGTAGCTTATCAGTTAAAAAAAAAAAAAAAAGAGAGAAAGAAAGAAAGAAAAAATATATTATTCAAAGTCAACATTGTGAAAACTTCAGATTCTGATGTGCAAAACCAACATTAAATCCCCCAAACCAACATAAAATCAGTTTTCAGAGAATGGGTGTCCTCATTTGAACTGCACCATTTTCACTGTGCCTGCCTCTCTACACTACAGAACACTGGGGGTGCGTTATGATGACTGCAGGGCAGATTTGATTTTAACAACCGTATTACCATACAAACCACATTTCAATTCCACCACAAGAGTTGCACGGAATAGATTTGGGTTTGAAATTGCATAAAAAGATGGCCACCAGGCATTTCAACCTTCATCGCAGTCAGGTCCTTTTGATGAGGTGGAGGGACTTTAATTTGACCTACTGGTCTTCAGCATTTACCACTAACAGACATGGCTGGCCAGCAGAAGTCATGATAGTCCAGAACAGAAGAAACACTTTCAAAGGACATTTGAACAGCAGTAGTCCTGGTAACATTCTTGCTCTGAAATGTTACCTTGAGTTTTTTTTTTCTATCAAATTAGTGCTGAAGTCAAAATTATCTATAATTACTTTGGTGTCCATTCAATGTTGTTTGCAAGGCGATTTCCCATTGGCAGCTTTTGGCAAAGAAATGCCCGATCCCTCCAAATTGTTGGTAAATAAATCAGTCGCTCCCTGACAGTGGCCTGACGCTCCCAACCCAATCCACTCCGTTTGTAAGTAGCCTAAGTCAGTACCCACTCTCACTGGCCACCCACCTTTCATCGAGGTTACACAGCCTTTGGTGCATGAATCTTCATGGAGACTGCTAATAAACCGCAGAAATCCATAGAAATCATTCAGAAAGAGCTAAAGTTATTTCCCCCTCTTAGCATTCAAACTCAAACCTAAATATTACTCCTTCCAATGATTCTGAGGTGGGTTTTAAAATTGAGTAGGTATGAAGGCTGTAGGACAAATAGCTTTGGTATCTTTATAATGAGTACCATACAAAAAAGGCCATACATTATGTACACTAAACAGATACGGTGAATCCTTTCAGATGAGTCACAAGAGAGGGAATTTACTGTATTGCTTACTGTGGGCAGACTTCCCACACACACACACACACCAGTAGACCATGACACATTGTGCATTCAGCACCTGTGCCACAGCCCTAGTGCTCCTTGTTGGGCTCCCTAGCAGAGAGGATGGCATTCATATTCCTGGGCTGCCACTGGCGTGACAGTGGGCACCAAAGCAGCCTGCTCACCAGCTGTGTGGGGCGGGTGAAGGCCAGCTAAATGAGTGCATTTCTTCATCCGCTTGTCTGCCACACCACCACCACCCCCACCACCTCCCATTTTCCTCATCAGCTCACAGGCCGATGCAGAGCCACTGTGACGCTGACTGGAATTTCATTCAAGGCATTTCGAAGGCAAACTGACAAGTGGTTTCACAGAAACGGGCAAGAAATGTAATGACCTGGTTAAGAGGAAGCCAGACGGTATGGATGCAGCAGAAATCAAGGCAGTGGCTGGTGTGGCCTTGTGCATAATGTATGACGCACATGAGGAAACTTTACTTTGTGCTTGCCACCTCCAACGTGTTCCAAGTTAACTCTTTTTCCAGCTTTCAGTGAAAAAATTAAATATGAAAAAATATGTGCGCTGTTTGACAAAACAGACGTGCAAGTAGATTAAATAGACTACTGACGTCAAAGACAAAGCCAGACAGCAAGGACAACTCACTAAATTGTCCATCATTTTCTGTTGCTAAGGCAGGTAGTGATGTGCACTAACAACGACACCATTTTTAAGTGCTGTTGATTGCGAGGGAGACTACCATCCATTCTGTGGTCTAATCACCACTTAACAAATACCAAAACAGTCAATGCCAGACTGGTGTATTTGATCTGTGCTTTGAGACCAACTCAAATTGAAACTGAAGGGAAAAAAAAAACCTCCTGGAACAAAACAAAAAGCAAAGAATGCTTCGTCTTCAAACAAGGCACTCAAGCACTCTAAATTACTCTTGCGTACGGATGTCGTCATAAGTTCTGTGCCTTAAGGAAGAGGTAATCAAAAGAAAGTAGTGCACAATTTCCATATTAAATTGTTTGTTTTTTTTAATGACAAAACACAGGTAAAAATAGTTTGTAAAGACAAAAGCAGGACGTGTTACAGGTATACATTTATAAGTTTTCTTTTTTAAAACATGACTGGAGAAAAATAGGTTTTTGACACACGTGTGCTGGAGGACAGCATAAATAGGTGTACTCACGCCATACTGTATAACATACGAGAAAAATAAAGAGACAGGTTTCATGCAGCCTGGTAGACATCTCTTCCTTCAAGGCATTAGAATATCATTCACTGTTTTGATTGAGGAGCCGTATAACACCCTGCAAAAGAGACAAGAAATATTGGGTTGGGAAGTCGTGTGTGTGTGTGTGTGTGTGTGTGTGTGTGTGTGTGTGGTTTTATGCCCAGGTTAGAAAAGAATCAAAATACTAGCTGCACACTTAGTCTAATACCATAATGTTCATGTGTGCACTGATGAGTACATTGCGATAATGATTTCCCAGTCACACCTAATTAAGCAGCAGCAAACGTTGTTCCCGAGTAATTCTGTCCACATTACAAAAGGGAAATGATATGAAATGACACCACATGAGCACTGCTAGCATAGCTATTAGTCTCCAGGCTCTGCAAGTAATAAACCTGCAAGGCCAGAGATGGGAGTGATCCCGTAAAACGTGACAAAAAAAAACAAAACAAAATCAGTCCCTCTCCCACTGCCCTTGTCTGCATGACTCATGAATAATGTTGCTACTCTTTAAAATTCCCCCATAACTGACAAAAAAACTACAATCGAGGTGAAGGTCTCCTCTGAAACAAACCAGAACTACACAACAGAGCACTTTTCAACAAGAAGCAAGTCTTAAGTGGGTTGTATGAGTGCATGTGAGAGTGGATTTCTTACTTTTGGATTTCCTCTTCACTTTCGCCCGCTCCTCCACAGTGCCTCTCCATTTGCCTCTGGACAGACACGGCAATGCTCTTCAGGTTGCCCTTAAACTGCCCCGCTGCAGAGGGAGGGAGGGAGTGAGAGAGCGAGAGTGAGAGAGAAAGAAAGATAGAGTGAGGTGGTGGTGGAGAATCCTTGTTTTAAAGCAGCCACTACTACCATCCCCCCATGAAATATTCAAACTGATCTGGCAAGGTAAGGTCAGACAAGAGGTTTTTGGTCGAGCGTTTCATTCATTTATTTACTTATTCATTCATTCTCTTGCTCATTTGTAACTGACCACAAGTCCACGGGGGAGCACTCACTTGGTTTGACGACAGCCAGAAGGTGCGTGACGGCAGCCAGTCCTGCCAGGCTGTCAATCCCGTCAGTGTCTAGAGACTGCTGAGTCATGGCGAACAGTGACCTGAGGCGGGGAGAGGCGTTACAGAGGAAGACAGGGTCAGGGAGGGACCCATTAGGAGCACAGCAGACAGGAGGAAGAAATGGCATGAAAAAAAAAAGAAAAAAAAAAAAGACAGTTAGACAGAGAAAGAGAGAACGGAGGGAGGGGGGGAACACAACAGGTGATGATAGAAATGATAGAAATACAAATGAGAAGAGGTGCCAGACCATGATAACATTACAGGTGACAGGATGAAGAAAAACAAAAACAAAGGGAGAGAAAAAAGACTGAGCAAGGGAGGAGAGGGCAGAGAGAGAGAGAGAGAGAGAGAGAGAGAGAGAGAGAGAGAGAGAGAGAGAGAGAGAGAGAGAGAGAGAGAGAGAGAGAGAGAGAGAGACATGGCAGTTTTACCTTGTTACAGCTGCAGGGCATTTGAGGAGCGTCCCAAGAAGGTGGCTGGAGAGAGGGGGCAGGTCCTCAGTGGACTCTGGGGTGGACAGCTGCTCTACGTGGGACACCTGAGGACAGGAAGAGGGGAGAGACGCAGGTGAATCCATGCACCCGACAGCTGGACGGGGCCGTGAAAGCAGACGGCATTTACGGAGGTTTAACACCCAATAAACAGCTTAACCTGTGATTAAATGGCAGGGTGTCGTGGATTAACTAGACCAAATAAATGAACTACAAATGGGATGAGTGAGAGAGAGAGAGAGAGAGAGAGAGAGAGAGAGAGAGAGAGAGAGAGAGAGAGAGAGAGAGAGAGCTCTACTGCAGGTGGCAGTAAAAAAAAACATACAAGGCCAGGTTGAGGTGGACTTCATAAATATTGATGAAAGGGATTTCACTGCCTGACTTGTTATCTGTGCAATGCTAATGTAATTGTGAGTGTGTGTGTGTGTGTGTGTGCGCGCGTGTGTGTGTGTGATAGACACCTTGTGCAGGGCATGGCTGATTTCGACGATGATGGCAGCGAAGAGCGAAGAGAAAACCCCGTCATGCCCCTCGGGGCGCACTGATGCCAGCTCCTGTGCCACGCTCAGGAAGTCCATTAGAGCGCTCCGGGAGGACTGGCACACCTGCAAAAGCCCCAACACGCAACCAGCACATCAGATACAAGCCTCAGTGCATCCACCTGCCATTAGACTGGCCCCATTGACTTCAACATTTAGGCACTAGACAACATTAGGACTTTAGACACTCCAGTCTAATGATGGAGAAAGAATAAGCCTAAAGGAAAAAATCCTGAGTAATGTGCATGTTTAGGAAACGTCTTGGTAAAAATCCTAACAAAAGAGCTTGGTGTTGTGCGGTCTTGGTCTTGTTATATTTGCTATTAGCTTGCCAGCAGCCTGCATATCCTATGTCAGTCAAAAAATGAAGTCTGTTTATTCCACGATGTGTATTCCTTGTAGGGTCATGGATATTTCCTCTTCCCATTGGTGTCGAATAACGAATACAGATGGTGGAATGGGTTTCCATGGGAACTCATGGTGGCTCACCTGTGTTCCCTCGTCCCGATCTTTACGCAGCTTCAGTGCCACCACCTCCAGGATCTTATGGAAGATGTTTGTTAGCACACCGACGAGTATTTGCACCTGCTCCTCCTGGCCAGGTGCACCCTGGGACATGCAGTCTTTGGCCAAACTGGACAGCACAGAAAGAATGACAGGAATACACAGGTACCCCCTCTCTGTAAACAAAGAAAAAACAAAGAAAAAAGACCTTAAGTTGAACAGTCAGAATGGCAAAACACATAAATAGAACTTACTTTTACAGGGACTGACTGACATACAAATATTCACTAGTGTGTGTCACTCTCCCTACATTTATTAAACTCACTCCATCATTCAGCACATAATGAAAACTCAGTTTTACAGGTTTGCCGAAACATCAATTCAGTGTGTGTCTGGGATTTCAGACAAAAGGCAGAACAATTACTGAATTTCAAAGGCTTTTGAAAATGGTCTACTACAAACAATTTGGCTAAAACAATTCAATGCATCCCCCGCACTACCTTTCTTGCGGAAAAGGTGACTCATTTCAATAATTATCTTGTTTTCATGTGTGTGTGTGGAATGTATAAACAGAGAACCAGTGACAAAGACACTCACACTACCTAAATAGCACCTGCAATGTGTTTGTTGCCACTTAAAGAACAACAACAAAAATCTATTGTCTCCGTGGAATAACATAGCCATTAAAAAAAAATAATAAAAAATAAAAAAAATCACATAGAAAGGTAGCAGTCAAAGCTCACACCAAATTTCAGTTAGTGCAGATAATGATACTGTGGTAGCATTGGTAGCATTGCATTACCACATTTGGATTTTATATTAACTGAAATTTGAATTATGTGTGTAATGAATGTCTTGCTGCTTCATGGCCCTTGTGATCAGTGAGGTAAGTCAATCAACAAAACGGTCTTACAAATGCCACTTAGGCCACACCAATTTGATAAAGTTGGTTCTCGGAATCACCTCTTGAAAAAAATGCAAAATAAAATAAAAATAAAATTGAATTCAAACTCCCACGAACATAAAAAACACAGTGGCTGATGGCTATAATCAGACGGTTGATCCATCCAGTATCTTTGCTATAATACTGAAGACTGCATGTTGCGTTCATGTGACGTCAAAAACCAATGAAATCGCCCCTTTCACTTCAGCGAGCGACATGAAGAAACATGCTAGTGGAGGGGAATCCTGCTAGGCCAGTGTTCGCTCTCCATTGCCACTGCTAATTTACCTTCAGAGCATTTTTATTTATTTTTTTTTTATTTCGCTCAGAGAACCAACTAATTAAATTGTTGTGGCCTTACTCCTTCAGCCTAGACCATCAACCAAACATTTCAGTTGTGTGGGGGATTAATTCTCTCATTTCAGTGTTATTATAAAAATAGTAAATATGCAACAGATGTGTGTGTGTGTGTGTGTGTGTGTGCGTGTGTGTACAACTCCATAGGTGAGTGTTTACCTGACAACAGTACAACAGAACACAGGTCCAGGACTTGACCTTTGAACTCCAAGTCCCCTAGTCCAACTATAATGATGTCCCTCGACACGGTCAGGCAGCTCTGTCCAGAAATTCAAACAGGAGGTTCATTCATATTGAGGAGTCATGAATGTTGTTTGGCCACTAGTTTGTTAGAACTCAACATCAAGGACACAGAGAGGCCAGTTAGTCTGAATTCAATTTGAACAAAAAAAAAAAGCCCTATTTGTAGGTAACACACTGAAAAAGCCTTAAGTTACCCAACGAAAGGAAAGAAAGAAGAAAATGGTGTATAGTTGGGGATAACCCAAAGACAAGCTGTATATGGAGAGAAAATGAGGAGAATAAGCGAGAGAGAGATAGAGACAGAGACAAAAGAGCGGAGAGAGACACAGCCTAAACAAAATAATACATCATGTGGCATTTTGCTGTATAATTGAGCTCAGTGCTAGCAGAGAGGGGGGTGATTTGTCAGCGGCGCAGCGTGAAGCTGTGTCTAAGACTCACGTCCGCCCCCCACCACTCCCACCCCACAGCAGTGAGGGCACTGCGCCTGGCAGGGAGATGAATGGCAGCTCAGGTTTGAACACCCACTATGGTTTCCCACCACCAGCAGCCACGGGCACCGGGAGCCGCTGCGTCCAAAGGTAAGCTAGCTCATTTGTCCAAATGAATGTCACTCTGCAACCATAAGGGAGTCAACGCTCTGTGTGTGTGTGTGTGTGTGTGTGTGTGTGTGTGTGTGTGTGTGTGTGTGTAAGGTGAACTATGCGCAGGAATCTTCTTTAATGAGCAAACGACAACGACAGTTTGTGTTAATCCCTCCGTGGTCAGAGTCCCTCTCCAGCTCAACACTGGACGGCCCCAATATAAAAGGCTTTCAAATGTCAACAAACATGGCCTTTTATATTGGGCAATAACACACAAGTACCTTTGTGTCTGAGAGAGAGAGAAATGGAGCACACACACACACACACACAGAGACAAACAACTGTCTGCCATTATTACCTCCACCACCCTCTGGGCCAACTTGACCTGCTGCATTGAGATAACGTCCTCTGCGGGGGCCACCAGGAAGGGCAGGATTCTCTCCGTCACCCAGGCAGCCGTCAGCTCCATGTCCTGCAGGAAGTCTCGGCTCTCTGAGGACTGAGTGCAGACACAGACCACCCACAGAGAGAGAGAGAGAGAGAGAGAGAGGGAGAGGGAGAGGGAGAGAGAGAGAAGATTGTAAGATTGGCATGCCACAGAGGCACAAAGACATGCTCCTGCAGCGGGCCTAAGCACCTGTCATTCCACCCCTACACATCTAGGCTCTGAGAGACAGAGAGAGATGGATGGAGAGAAGGAGAGAGAGAGAGAGCGAGAGAGAGCGCGAGAGAGAGATGGTAGCAGGACTCACCTTGCTCTGGAGGTGGACTAAGAGTCGGCTGTGCAAGCTGAATGCCTTCATGGCCGTCTCTGTGGTCTTTGCACGAGCTGGAGGCTCGAATGCACTCACACATGCATACAGCTCTGACTGCAAACACGCACACACACACACACACACACACACACACACACACACACACATTAATCTTCAGGACAGGACAGAGTAGAATATTACCAAAGTGGAAGCTAATGCACAATTATGACTAGCATCAATCTTGGCCAACTGCACTGAATAGCACTCGGCTAAGCAGGCCCCTGGCTACTGAGACAAAAGCTCTGTTAAGCGCATCTGCACCTTATAGGAATCCAGAGCCTTGACTAGTGGCTTGAGATTGCGCAGGGCCACATTGACCACGGCATCCCGGGAGGAGGGATTGGTGAGCAGGTAGTCCAAGAAATCCAGCCCCAGGTCTGGCTTGGCCTCCATGGTCTCTTGAATGCGTACGCGGCGTGCGGTGTCATCGTGAACCTGTGGGGCACAGCAGTAGAGTGATGTAGCATGTTAAAGAAACAACAGATAACAACATGAAGAAAGTGCTACTATACAACATTGTCTAGCCCACATATGGGCAAAATGCAGCTCGGGGGCCAGATTCGGCCCCCACTGTGCTTCAATGCGGCCCCCTGAAATTAAAAAAAAAAATTCATCAAGATGAGTGAAGACAAGTTGTCTCTGAGAGTTGAGTATTTAACGAAGAATGGGCACCAAAATATTTTGCTACAAATGTGTCTCAAAGGTGATCCGTTTGAAATGCCAGGGAAGTATCGGTCTTCAAAGAACACAATATTAGCAAACGCTTCAGTTCAAAACATTGCTAATTATGCCCTTAATTTTTTTCCACACTGCCAGGCAAAATATCTTCACAAAGCAGCCTACCAGGAGTCATCAACAAAAGTGAGCTGTTTGCTGTCTCACAAAATTGTCAAACACAGCAAACCATTTTCAGATTTATGAAAGACTGTATTGTAGAGGCAGCTGTTATTATACTATAGTCTACAATAATTGCGTCAAATTAATTTGTACCATTTAACCGTGTAATGTTTAATTGCAGTCATCTAATGTGTGGCCCTCCACTTACTTTGCCCAAGTCAATGTGGCCCTCAGACTAAAACTGTTGCCCACCCTTGGTCTAGCCTCTCTAGCATAAAAAGCAGGGCACAAATATAGACAGAAGTACATTACACAGATGAGGATCTATGTAATTTCATCAAGCTACATGTTTGTAAACCATTAGCTAAATCCATAAGGCATCCACTATCACTTTAAAGGTGCAATATGAGTTCCTGCATGTTTTCAGAGTGATTTCACTTTTATCTTAAATCATACACATCTCCCCTTGATTTGTTAGCTGTCTGCTCCCTAAATACAAAATAAATGTCAATGTCAACAAACAAACAAAACAAAATAAATAATAACAATAACATAGCAGTGTTATAACAAACAAACAAAATATAACAATCCAGTGTTGAGCTAATCACTCACAAGATGGTTGGGAGTCACAAAAATACTCTCATCCTTCCCCCAACCGTCTTTGGCTGGAACCTAGTGTGTTATATTTTTGGTGCACAACCTGTTCCCATGTGTTTGTTTGACATTTACAGCCCCTGTGTTGTCTCCCTAGACCAGAATTTTTTACAGTGTATTCAGGAGGCAGACAGCTAGCAGATCAGATCAAGGGGAAATGCCTATGATCATGCTGAAACCATGCAGGAACTCATATAGAACCTTTAAGGGAAAACATGCAAACATAGATGAAAGCCTCACGCCTGCAATTGGAATGGGCAACGAATAAGCTAATGGTAGGGATTCTTTTCACCCACACACACACACACACACACACACACACACACACACAGAGTAAACATACAGAGGTTTTGTCCAGGGCCTCTGTCAGCCAGTCGGTGATGAGCTCCAGGACATGCGAGGCCTGTCCCCAGCTGCACAGGCAGTCCAGGATCTGACTGTACTGGGACACAGACGCCCCCGACTCCAGCTTCCGCAGTCGTGGGAGCACCCCACAGCTGCAGGTAGGGGGGAGAGAAGAAAGGTGAGGGTGTGTGCTTGGATTTCTTTTAAAGAGGTATCATTTTTCACACACAAAGAGCTTATCTTGAGACACAGCAACCAGCAACAGAGAGAGAGACAGAGAGAGAGAGAGAGAGAGAGAGAGAGAGAGAGAAAGAGAGAGAGAGAGTGGAGGGAAAGGGAGAGAGAGCACAGTGGAGAGAAAGAAAAAGTGAGCATAGGAGAGAGAGAGAGAGAGAGAGAGAGAGAGAGAGAGAGAGAGAGAGAGAGAGAGAGAGAGAGGAAGGAGAGAGGGAGAGATTGAGGGAGGGAAGGAGAAAGAGAAAGATTGAGGGAGGGAAGGAGAGATTGAACAAGGGATGGAGAGAGATAGAGAGATTGAGGGAGGGATGGGGGAGAGAGAGGGAGAGAGGGGGGGAAGGGGGCGTTCAGTGGAGAGAAGGTCAGAGAGACACACACAGGTGTTATGAGACACTGACCTGAACGAGGGCACAGAGGCAGCAGGGAGCAGGGAGGCCATGCAGAGCAGCGCTATAGTGCAGGCATGGTCATCCTGTAAACAAGGACAGACAACACACACACACACACACACACACACACACGGTATGCAGACAAACAATCCTGTTAGACAACAAATTGCTACATCGATTCTTTTCATTCTCCCATTTGTTCAATTTCAAAGGCGTCTGATGGCCCAAAACTGAAGGTGGAGCAGGATATTCATCCTCACGCCCGGGCCTGCATGAGTAATTGCCACCGGCTACTCCATCTCAACGATTTGCTTTCCTCGTGGACACAACACTTCTGAGGGATACAGATGAACTAATGACTGCTGTGATTATGGAAACTTATTATAGTATAGCATAACTGAGGGGAGATGACTTTGCACCGAGCCAGTTCAATGCAATGCAATCGACTATTAAAGATCATTACATTTATCACCATCATTGATGACAACATTTAAAAATGTGCTTTCAGAGAGAGAAAAATCCTTGTGCATGTTTATGCAGATTGAATAGTAATGCGGTGTGTGACTCGTCTCCGAGGGCGTACCTGGAAGAAGCGCAGGTACTCAGGCAGCACCGAGGCGAACTTGGCCACCAGGTAGTTCATGACGTCCTTGTTGCGCTGCAGAGACTTCTGGATGCTACGCCACAGGATCACCACGATCTCAAGCAGCCGGGCCATGGTGTCCATGTCGTTGGCTGACAGAACATCCTCAATCTCCTGACCGGTAAAAACACACATGCGCACGCGCACACACACACACAGTGACAATCAAGCAAAAACACTACACACACGATGCATGTTGCTGCTTGCTACACTTGCTTAGAAAAAAAATAAGTCTCTCAGCATCTTTCCAAGTAAAAACAAAACACTAATACAACGCAACACTCAAAACCACTGCAACATCAATTTCATCATGAAACATCAACATCAAGAAAGTAATACTGAAACAAGACAAGGGAGTGATAAAATATTTATTGAAGACCATTAAAACTCCTGACACCTACATAATAGAGATTTCTGTGCCATAAAGCTACGTCTGGATGCTTCTACAGTGAAAAGGCAGCCATTTCAAGGAATGAGCAGGAATGGAGGAAAAAGCTCATGCATAATGTACTGTTCAGATGTAATGAACTCGCTCTGTCTCTCTCCTCACTATGCCCAATAAAAAATGAAGATGAGAGCCATCTCTGCATTAAGCAAATACATTATGCTCAATTTAAAGGGGCATCTTACTCTCAATCTCATTCCGACAAAAGAGGCCTTACACAGTAGGGGTCATTTTAATGCATCACTTTTAAAGGCAAATCACTGTGTCTCTTCTGAATGGGAAATGTTGGGGGAGTAGGATGATGATGAAACAGAGTTCAAAGCATGTTGTCACTTACAGAGACGTTTTCCTTGTTGGAAGAAGCCGTGTCATCGGGGTCTTGATTTGAGGCCTTCTGGATGCACGAGTTCAGACATTTACGGATGACGAGCATCAGTTTCCCTGGAGACAAAAAAAAAAAAAAGAAATATATATATATATATATATATATATATATATATATATACCGTAATTTCCCGACTATTAACCGCGGCTTATACATTGATTTTGCAAAATTTCTTCCACAATGAGGTTAAAACAGGGGGGCAGTTAACATGGTGTTGATATTTTTAACTTGCAAAAAACACTGTCCTGCGGCTTATACACAATGCGGCTTATATGCGGGAAATTACTGTATATATATGGGCAATTCCAGCGTTATGGACGTGACATTTTTCGTGCATTATTGATGAACAAAAGGCCAGATAACCTCCGCAAACCTAGCAGTATTTCACAATTTTTTGTCATATTCTTCTGCAAACTCCATGGCTGAATACAGGCAAACAGAAAAAATTAATATCATGATTTGCATCATAAGAATATGAGCCTTTCAATTTGCGTTATGGACGTGACGTAAAACGGACAAACTTTTGAGAGAGCGTAGTTTTTGCTGTGAAGTGTGTGAAATTTCTAGAGAAATGTAAATATTACTACATTCATACCAAACAGGACACCTCAGTAAAGACAGAGAAAGACTTAATTTCAAATGTAAATGTAAAAAAAGTTGGTTTTCATTGGGAGACATGGCGTTATGGATGTGACGTTATGGACGTGACGTCTGGAAAAACCCTCCAAAACAATACAAAACAATTGTGAACGGTGGATTTTAACCTGTAACAAGAGAAATAGTAATATAACAATAAAAAATAACTGATAGCATTGCAGCTTTGTGTGTGTTATCACCCACTTATGCCTTTACACCTCTAGCTGAGACATTACTTGAAATTATCAATAGCTCACTCCTAGCGGGACATGTACCAACTACTTTCAAGACATCAGTCATTAAACCATTGATTAAAAAACCAAACCTTGACCCTGATGTTCTGGCTAATTACAGACCTATATCCAACCTTCCTTTTATATCCAAAATTCTAGAAAAAATTGTGTTCAAACAAATTTGTCGCTTCCTAGACGAAAACAAAATCCAGGAAGTCTTCCAATCAGGATTTAGAGCTAATCACAGCACTGAAACGGCCTTAGTTAAAGTCTTCAACGACCTCCTTCTTTCCATGGACAATGGTAATATATCCATATTAATTTTACTTGATCTTAGTGCAGCTTTTGACACCATTGACCACAATATCCTACTACACAGACTCGAACATACGATAGGCATTAGAAATTCAGCATTAGCTTGGTTCAAATCCTACCTCACTGATCGATACCAATTTGTACATGCCCACAACGTCTCATCTTGTCATGCTAAAGTTAAATATGGCGTTCCGCAAGGCTCAGTACTGGGCCCCCTACTATTCTCTCTCTATATGCTACCTCTGGGTGAAATCATTAGGAAACATGGCATTGCATTTCACTCATACGCAGATGATACACAGCTTTATCTCTCTATGAAGCCTAGCGACTGCACTGCAACAACCAAACTCAATGCCTGTCTTGAAGATATTAAAGTTTGGATGTCAAAAAATTTCTTATGCTTGAACTCAGATAAAACTGAAGTTATGATGATTGCCTCTAAACAACTGAAGGACACCTCGCTTCACCATCATAGCTCACTTAGCAGTCCTACACTCTCATTTAGCTCACAAGTGAAAAATCTGGGGGTAATTATTGATCAAGACCTGTCCTTGAATAGCCATGTAAAGCACATTTCTAAAACATCATTTTTTCACCTTAGAAACATTGCTAAGGTTAGGAAGTTCCTGTCCTTTGAGGATGCTGAAAAACTTATACATGCATTTGTTACCTCCAGACTCGACTACTGCAATGCTCTGTTCTCAGGGTGCAGTAACACCTGCATTAAAAGTCTACAGCTAATCCAAAATGCAGCAGCTAGAACACTCACTAGAACTAAGAAATATGAACATATTTCTCCCATTCTAGCATCTCTACACTGGCTTCCTGTCAAAAGTCGAATTGACTTCAAAATCCTTCTCATGACGTATAAGGCACTTAATGGCTTAGCTCCTGCGTATATTACAGATTTACTTGTTCCATACCATCCAGCAAGACCTCTGAGATCTCAAAATGCTGGCCTCCTTGAAAAAGTGACCATATCTAAAACTACAATTGGAGGAAGAGCTTTTGCCTATCGAGCACCTCTTCTATGGAATTCTATTCCTCCCTACATTCGCGCAGCGGACACTCTCAATACCTTTAAGTCTAGACTTAAAACCTTCCTTTTTGACATTTCCTATAATTAGGAGTGGGCCATGGCATATCACCACTCCTCTTGGGCTTTCCTGGGAGGGCTACCTCTGCTGGTTTTCCAAGGCGGCCACTGACCACCCCCTTCTGGGTTGGTGAGATGCCATGTACCATACCTTAGTTATGCTGCGATAGCCTAGTGCTGCCACCTTCTGCACACTTGCCATCCTGTACAACCCTCTTTCTCCTCTCTCTCTCTCTCTCTCTCATCACTCTAGCTAGATTATATGACACATATCATGAAGTGATATCCTCCTAGATTGGCCTAACCCTCTTGTTTCTGCTTCTTTTGTCTCTCTTGCCTCCTCTGCCCCGACGCACTGGCTGAGTGATGAACCTCCCTGCCACCAACCCTACCCCACTACGGATGCTGCCCCGACGCACTGGCTGAGTGATGAACCTCCCTGCCACCAACCCTACCCCACTACGGATGCTGATCAACCCCCCCCCCCCCCGGAGCCACACACCAGGACCATCCTCCCCTTTTCTCTGAGGCCCTGATGGAACTGGCCTGATGGCCCCCTGATGACCACTACTTAGATGGCGACCAACACCCAATGAACTCTGATCCCACTCCAATTACTGACTAATCCCACACTCCAACTACTGACTCCATCCCTTGGCCCTGACTGTCACACAAACTATGTGTATATCATCTCTGACTACATTCAGTACTCATACTGTTTTGTGTTAACCATGGTCAATCTATGCATCAGACTTTACGGATACTTTATTAGGCCCCAGGCAGGTAGGCTGAGTCCATGAGGCGTGGATCTGCCCAAGGTTTCTTCCTACATAACAAATTATTTACAAAGCGAGGGAGTTTTTCCTTGCCCCTGATTCTCATGGATGCTTCCCGTACTGTCTGTAAAGCGCCGTGAGACAATGTACTGTTTAAAAAAAATGAACAAGATCCTTGCCATGACTGCGCTCTACCCAACCATTCAAATAAATTCACAAAACCATTTTACTCATTCACTGATGCATTACTATATAATATCGTTAAGGAGAATGCATGAAGAGATGTACGCCCTCATTTAAAAGGGAAAAAAGGAATTAAAAATACTTGGCATTCATTCATTGGACAATTAGAGAAACTTAATTTTGGAGGAGCGAAGATTCACGGATACCAATCCTGGCATAAAACAATTCCCAACACACTACACAGACAGAATAGTCACACACACGTGCGGACTCACCTAAGTTGTTGGGAGCCGTGTACAGGTGAGCATACAGGTAGAACTTGCGGGCCGCTTTGGGGTTCATCTGGATGAGGGTGACGCAGCGCTCGCACCAGACCCGCTCTGATTGGTTGACTGGGAAGAAGGAGCTGAAGAGGAGGTTGACGATGCGTTTGGAGACAGAAGGGGAGTCTCGCTCCAGACGAGCCAGCAGGTGCTCCATAGAACACACCTTCCAGAACTGTAGGACACACACTCAGATTACATACAGGTAAAAGGAAAACACACACGCACATCCTAGCAGATGTTCCATAAAGTACATCTTCCAGAAATGCAGTACAGAGACAGACACACAACACACACTCACAATAAGCTGACAAAGAGGTAAACACACACACACACACACACACACACACACGCACACAACACGCATACACGTTTATCAAACTCATTTTTAAAGCATTGGGAAAACGAAGACAGAAAACTGGCATAATCACTCTAGTCTAGCACTAAGAAGTCTGAGAACGAAATGGACAAACATTTTAGGGAAAGCAGTTTGGTCTGATCAAGCATGCTAGACAGGTGTAGACTGTGTCCTACATACCTTTGTGGCTCGGACAGCTTTGATCTTGATGAGCATGTCCACAAAGGCCACACGCACTTTCTCTGAGGTGTCATGGAGGCTGGTCCGCAGCAGTGGGAGCAGGTTCTCCAGCACAGAGTGGGTCAGATTATTGTCCAGGATGATTGACATGCACTACCAGTCCAACAACACACACACACAAATGAGACAGACAATCATTTGATGATCACTGATGGTGTGTGTGCTTTGTGGATATTAGTGAATGTAATCTTTGGGTGTAGGTACTAAATTGTAGTAGCCTAGAAATCTAGATGTACCCTAGCGGTGGCAAATTAATTTGCTCAGCCTGTACTGTATGTGTAGTAGCAAGCCATGGGGAATTTTATTGGATGACGCCGTTGGCGACATCTAATCACAACGCTCTATGCGTTTAGGGCGGGCTTCGCCGATCTTGTTCGTTCCTGCGATTGGCCATAGGCTATCCTGTTGCGTCCAGAAGTAGTTTGAGAGATAGCAGCGTTATTCAGCCCACGATTGAGTTCGGTTGAGTTCGGTCTAGCACGATTGAGTTCGGTCTATCTCTCGATGACCGATGGATTCGCGAGTTTACTTTTTTCTCTACTTCTTTAATTCTCTCTCTCTCTTTTTTTATAAGTTTTGCGACCCATTTTCCTTGTTCAGTATGTAATGACAAATGCCTATTATGTTAGTGGGTCAGAGGTGCATCAAACTAAGAGACTGGTGCACGCATGTAGGTTTACTCATGTCTGCAGGTGATTCATTAATTGAGTTCAAACTGCAATAAACTGTCAGTATGAGCGGCTCCACCATAAATCACACAAGAAGCACTTTGGGCTTTTTTTCTCTCTCCATTTTTGGCCTTCAGATGTCGGCCTTTGAAAAATGTTGATGAATCACAAAAGTAAATCTCCACAGGGTTTGGAAGCAGAAGCACCAAACGGGCATCCATCCTGCCTTACAAACAGAAACACACACCGCTGTAGCGCTTTTATGATGATGAATGTTCAGCAACTGCACTGAGTGTGTGTGTGTGTGTGTGTGTGTGTGTGTGTGTGTGCGTACACGTGTGGGTATGATTTGGAATCATGAGTGGATTTTATCTGACTGGATGAGCAAAAGCATGCCTGAAGACAGGGGGAAGAGAAGAGCGAGAGAGGGACTTTGTGGGGGGTTAGAGAGAGAAGAGAGAGAGAAGCTTGGAGCAAGTGCTACATTACACTGGTGTTCACATTGCACATGTCTGTTGATGGACAACCAAGTGTGTGTTTGATGTAGGGGTAATGTGATCTAATATGGCTTTTCGATGCAAGCAACGGAGCTGACTGGATGGATGGACCCACAATGCATTTTGAAAACACCCCATGCACAGATGGGTACAGTGTGTTAAGACTAATGTGTACAGTGTGTTAAGACTAGACTTCTATTGTGTTAAGACTAATGTGTACAGCCCTGGTCCTCAAATGGCGGCCCGTGGGCCAGATCTGGCCCGCAGCAACCAAATGAGTGGCCCGCAGCACCATCTGACTTATCAGTTTTCTCCATAAACATGCTTACAGACCTCATAAGCAGTAGGCCTACAGGCAATCATACAAAGTTTATTGAGGTGCATTAAAGAAAGCAGAAGACTAAAAGATGCTCCAACTAGCATCCTTTCAACGCGTGGCTTTGAATGTTTGCGGGGTTGGCCCTTGGCTTGGTATGCTTGATAAAATTCGGCCCTCGAGGAAAAATATTTGGGGACCACTGGTGTACAGTGTGTTAAGACTAGACTACTACTGTGTTAAGACTAATGTGTAAGTGTGTTAAGACTAGACTACTAGTGTGTTAAGACTAATGTGTAAGGGTACCATGAAGACGGCGCATCGGACGTCAGGGGAGCTTGCGTCATAAGCCAGTTCCTGGATCAGCTTCTTCAGCAGGTCCCCGATGATGTCAGAGGGGATAAACTCCCAACACTTGGAGAGTACCGTGCAGGTGCCCAACACCGCCGTGGAGCGCACCAGCGGCTGCTGATCATCCAGCAGTGACTAAAACACACACACACACACACACAGACACACACACAGCTCATTTTAAAGCCAGATGTTAATAAATGAATGGCCAAATCTGTGTAATTCAGTGTAAAGCAATTGGCTAACTGTAGAATACAGAGCAATACAAGTGCTTTGGGTAACACACCATCAGGGACTCAAACCCATACGGTTTTCTTTTAAACACAGATGTGAATAAATGAGGAGTTAAATCAGTACAAAAAAAAAAGAGTAATTGCCCTAAAAACCACACAGAACAGATGTGTTCACTCAAAGCACTCCTTAAAGCAGGGGTGGTATCACAGACACACACACACACACACACACACACACACACACACACACACACACACACACACAAACACAAACACAAAACACCTGCCTCCCTTTTAACAACTAATCCTCAGCCTAGACTGGGACAGTCTAAAGCGAACACAACAGCTGTCTATGCAACAGCATCTATGCAAATCTACAGCTCCAGACATCTAGGCTTGGGCAGAGGAGAGAAACGGTGAGGCCAGGGGAGGTGTCTTGGCGAGACTCACAAACAGAGTGTCCAGCTGCTTCTGCAGCCACTCGTCGGTGGTGGCCACGTCCATGCCTGGGTCCTTCAGGGGGAACGCTTCGGTGAAGAGCAGCGTGGCGTTGGCGCGGACCTCGCCGTTAGCCGCCTGCACACAGGACACAAAAGAGTCATGAAAAGGGTGGCCGGGAGCGTAACTGCAAATGGTATCTGATGTGGGAGCCAGTCCCATAGGAGTCAACAGGGACATTAGCTTTGATGCTAATTTTAGCTTTGACTGGATGCTGAATCCAGGGTTTCCCCCGGCGCTTTATCATTAAAGGAGCTACCTTGACAACAAACACCTCCCACCCACATTGTTCAAAAATTACAGAAAGGTTTAGTGCCTACTCACTTATTTTGCATTTCCACTGGGAGTTGTACAAAAAAAAAGTAAAATATTAAAAACAAAAAACTGCCCCATCTTAACCAAGTAAGAAACAACATGGTTTGAACACAGCCCAAGAGATAAACTAGAGTTCCCCAATCCCTTCACTCCACCATTATCCTCTTTTATACTCACTATACATGCCTCCCTATTCCACCTATTTTACGCTACATTCTTTATTAAGTATTATTTTCAGAGCTGTGACCAAACCCCAATAAGTGCAATCTTAGAGCTTGTGAATAGAGCATCCCAGGCGAGAGGAGCAGGAGAAGTTATTGGGGTTTGCGTTCTACCTTAAGGGCTCTCCAGAGAATGGGCCGATATAACCTGTACAGCATCTCATCCAGGCCTTGCCGGAACTTCTGCTTGTGGAAATAGCTCAGTATCTGCAGGGGGAGAAAAATGATAGCTTGTCAAGTCCGGTTATTGCTTATCCAATGAAAACACATCGCAACTTCTTTGGGCCGTAGTTGACTACACTTCAGTGAATATGGCGCTATTGATCGAGAGGAACCAGTAATAAGGCATATAATTTGCAACTGAGGAAAACTTCCAGCCAAATCAACATCATCATTTGCTATGGCTGGGACTGTCCCTCTGCCAACACTGCAATCTTCTCTGTCTAGCAATTCTACTCCATTTATTACTGCCAATAAATTTCATAGCCCTCAAATTAATTGAGGGCGGATGTGTAATATGTAATATATTAGACAAGAGGAGTCCTTTCCCCTTTCAGGAGCATTACTCGTCTTACCTGCCGGACTCTGGGGAGGACAGGTGAGCTGCGGTGCAGCATGATGGCGTGCTGCATGAAGTCCTGAATGCAAGAGGACTCGATCTCCTCCAGGAAGGTTCCGGAGGCTTTCTTCCAGGCACGGAAGTAGATCTCTGCCAAGTGCTCCATCTCGGCCCTGCACAGCCATGTCAATAAAGCATAATGAATAGCCCCTTTACAGGCCCATGCTGTAATTTCGCAGTTATTAACCAAGGTTAATGCATCCATTTTGTTCAATTCCTTCATCTTTGGGGTTAATACACAGGGGCAGACCCATACATGGGGAATGCATTTCTTTCCTTCGTTCAAATTCATCACCATTACAAGTAATGCTTCATAAAACTGCAGTTAATACATAGGTACAGTTAATACATGGGGTGCGGTCAGTTTAGCTTTTTAATCTGCATAAAAACACTGACCTGCGGTTTAAACACGATGTGTATATTCGGGAAATTACTGTAATTATACAGCAAGTGCATTGCAGCTATGAAAACAACTGTCAAGGAGTCACATGCAAGCTGCTTCGGGCTCATCTGCCTTCTGCCATTATCGCCCGGCAGGGCAGCTTGTCTGTGAAAGGCTGGTGCCCTGGTGCGGCCTAGAGACACTGACCCGCTCATTCAGGTCGGTTTCAAACTGCGGCGGGTTGGCGACAGGAGCCCAGCCAGAGGGCCACTTAAATGGATGATTCAAGCCTGGCTGAGCCAGAGCCACAATTAAAAGGAGCCGCGGGTCACTGCGGAGTAAACACAGGCAGGAGCTGCAGGCCCTCAGGAGGGAGAGAGGGAGAGAGGGAGAGAGAGAGAGAGAGATAGAGATAGAGAGAGATATAGAGAGAGAAAAACAGAAGGGTGGTGGATGAGTGGATGTTTGAACTCACTTGCGGAGAAACTGGAGCTGATTTTTAACAGTTTTGTGAATCATGCGGATGAAGGCCACGTCCCAGCTGAAGAGGAACACAAGGAAACGCTTCCCCTGTGGACGCCAGACAAACAGAAATAATCAAATAAACCCACACCTTAAAGAGAAGACAACAGCCAAAAGACAAAAGTGGACTCTCTCACACCAAACACTCTGAAGTTACAAGTAATCAGAGTGTATCCCCATTTCTTACCTCGTCCCTCCTGATGTGGTTGGCATTGAGGAAGCACTGCAGGAGCTGGTTGGCGAGTTTCAGGCCCAGCTCGGAGTCCAAGGACACACTCAGCAACGCCTCGTGGAACCCCCAAAGTCTCCTCATGTCAGGCACCTGAGGAACCACAGCACACACACACGCACACACACACACAGACACGCACACACACACACAGACACGCACACACACACAGACACGCACACACACACAGACACGCACACACGGTCCACAGGGAGAGAAATGCAAAGATATCAGTTAGCTTTGTTCAGTTGTCTAAGATAAAATTCTTGTTATTGCTATCAATTGTGAAAAAATATGTACACTAGTACACAAAATTTGAACAAATAACAACATTTCTGTCTGTAATAGCACAAAGAGCAGTGACAAATGGCAGACAACACAATGAGATACTGAAGTTAAAGGGTTTCAGATGTGGCTGTGGAATATTGCATTAGAAAAAGACAAAAGCGGAGTGTGCTTGGGCTTGTATTCTTGGGCTCAATGGGTTCCCTGCTTGGCAATAGGCAGGGTAGCCCTTCAAACAGCTTGCATTATACCAAAAGCTCCATAAACAATCATTAAATACCATTAGTCTCAAGAGAGAGTTTTCAAGAGCGGAGGGGGAAAGTGCATGGAGAGTGGCACAATAGCCATATGAATCACGCTCACAGTCTTCTCATACAAAGTGAAATCCATTCCCATTACTTGCATGGAGACTTAAAAGTGCTCCCTACCACAACTTCATTACAGAGCACGGAGCAAGCACGCCTCCTAGTGTCGCTGGCTAGCAGAGAGACAACAGAAAGCAAAGCGACTGTATGTGTGTATGTGTGTGTGTGTGTGTGTGTGTGTGTGTGTGTGTGTGTGTGTGTGTGTGTTTTTGAGCATCGAGAGGAATTAATTGCGTGCTAACAGCCGAGGCAGCCTTTTCGCCGGGCCGTCACCTCAGCGGACACCCCTGAGAGGGAGCGGGAGATAATTGACAGAGAGGCGCGAGCGGAGGTGATTAACAAAGCTAACGAGCGTGCAGAGACCGTCGGCAGTAGGGCACTGTGACCCACACAGCTCGCCATGACCCTTTTGAAGGCTTTTCAAAATCAGGCTGCCACTTTTTGTTCTTTGGTCTGACGGACTTTCATATTTCCTTTTTTATCTAAAAGTTGAAGAACTTATTATGTGCATTTCTGATCTGTAAATGTCAAAGGTCATTTTTCTCTTTATTTAAGTCACTGAACTTAGATGACCATGTAAATGGGGGCTGTTACGACAAGATTTTTAAGATCTATATATGCCTTAGCTGTCATTGAGTTAAGACATTAAGGTTAAGACTGACTACAACTTACACACCCCTGCACTTAGAGATCACATGAAGAGTGTTATGGTCACAAATGTTATGCAGTTAAAGGAATAGTTCACCTCTTTATGAAAATTGGGTATTCTACCCCTTACCTGGAGTTACATATGTGGGTAAGAGCGTTTTGGTCTCAGTGCATTCGTTGTCCTAGTCTGGCAACCCCCTTAGCATAGGCGATGGAACGTAAAGTTGCCAAAGAGTTGCTATCTGGCAACATTACATTCCAGTGTCCATGCTAAGCTAAAGCTAAAAAATGGGGAAAATTGGGGATGCCATACTAGGAAAACGCAAGCACTGAGACCAAAATGCTTTTACCCACATATGTAACTCCAGGTAAGGGGGTGAATAACCAATTTTCATAAGGAGGTGAACTATTCCTTTAAGTTCAATTGGAACCAATTATGCTGAACATCCTTTAGATTTTAAATTAACAATCATCTGCAGTTAAATTAGCCTACATGAAGAAACATTAACAAACCACTGTTTGAATGCAGGTCTAAAAGTACCTGTTTCCCGAGACACCTCTGGAGGACAGTCAGACCGAGTTCCTCTTTTCCATGCAGGCCTTTGGTCCACCAGCACTCAAACAGGGCCTGAACCCTCTGCTGCAGCGTGGTCTCTGATTGGGGCAGGAAACCAAGGAGATCTGGGGAGACCAATCACAGAAAAGAGAAATCAGTCAAGAAATGAAGTCAGACATTATGACACACAGGCTGCGTCCGAAACAGGAAAAATGCTGCCTTTGAAGGAAGCATTTGGTGGCAGCGAGGCATCAAGGCATGTCCGAAACGAATAAATGCATAAAATCCTGCCTTCGAAGGTACCTTCGTTTTGTCCAATTTTGAAGGAAGCATCAATGCTTCCTTCATGCTGCCTTCGGCCCCCAACATTCTATAGAATCTACCTACCGATCTCTTGGCAACGGCGCACAGACAATTTAATAAACAAAAAGACGCGTTTTAAATTGCTAACTTGCTAGGGCGTCCAAAACAAAGCTTTTAGCAGCTGCCTTGATGCCTTCTACGGCAGGTAACTTTGTAGACAGTGAAGACAGCGAGGCAGCAAGCCACTACCTTCCCGTTTCGGACATAGCCACAATCTGACTGAAGGGAGGGGGGGAAACTGAGACGAGCATTATCTCAATCTCATGCTGGGTCAAACTGACACAAATAAAATACTGAAATACATATTTACTGAAATATTTTGCAATGTGTTAGTCAACAGAACACAAAAATTAACAAAAAATGAGTTAAAAGGGTAAAGCAGATTATACCATCATAACCAGTGTAAATAAATAGACCTCTTTATACTTTTTTGTACAATGGACACTTTTGTGAACGGTCTATAAAAGGTACCTTACGCAAGTTTTAATCTATTTTTAAACTACAGGAGTCTCCGCTACAGTTGCCACATTTTCCTGCTTAGAACCAAAAACTCATACATGTGGATCTGTTCACAAACCAGAGAACAATAATAATTTCCAGAGAACTATGTTAGCTGGCAAGGTAGTAAACATGCGAAAAGGCACATTTATGTGCCGCTTTCTGCTTTCTCTTGTTGATTTTTTTTCTGTGGAGTGCCAACATTGATTTTGAGTAGGTGGGCTTTCACCAAGAGATAGCCAGGATAGCCTTCATTCACCCTGCCTTCCCTGCTAGGAGTTATTTATCTATCGCAGTGGCTGTGAGGCTGATAAATTAAATTAAACTTAATGTACAGTACCTTTGATAAAGCAATGCCAGCAATGCCATGTCATCCAGGTCAAACAGAGCAACCCCTACTAATGTCCAGAAAACAAACACTCCTAACAGCTGGAATTTAAGTTTTAAATGTAATGTTTTGTCCATTTCTAGGTGTGTCACTGACTTTCTTGGTGTGTCATTGTCACTGACAGACAGAGCAAAACAGTTATTTTTTGAGAAAAATGTGCCTTATTACTCCATTTACCATTCAGCATATTTGCACAGTTCAGCAGAGATGTGTATGTGTCTCCATCCTCGATGGTCTCCACAGAGGCTATGGCCACTTCAGTCACACCCTGAATGACCTGCATGGTCTGCTTCTGCAAGTAATCCAGAACAAGGAATAGCAAATGCATGCATTGAGACCAAAAACATTTAGCTAACGTTACCCACTCTAGGTAAGACTGAATAGCCCAATTTCACAAAAAAGGTGGCATATTCCTTATTGGACTACGAATGGTTCCATTTCCACTTCAATTAAACAATGTTTCTTACCAACTCTGAGGGCGTTTCCACTTCCATGTCCTGCTCGTTCTCCTCCTCTTCAGTCCCATTCCAGCGCTCTGTGGGACATGCCACCAAGGTGTCCTGCAAAAGCTTAGCCAGATTTGTCCACAGAGTATGTCGCTGTGCCTTTTGCAGCTCCTGCAACAACTCTGGAAGGTCGAAAGGGTCCGACGCATCTTTCTGCTCATACAAAGCAGACATAGTTGTATTGATGCCACTCAATGTCATAACGTTATTATTAGCAACTGATAATGACTTGAGTTCGATTAACTTAAAACAAGGCCTATCAAAAAATATCTTACAATATATTTTAAATGTGTGGTGTTATGCAGCGTAGGTTACTTACATGAAGTTTGATGAATGAGAAGAAATCCTCAATCTTATTAAGAGAGACGGAGTTTATAAAAGCCTCCCTTTTCGACATTGCTAACGATATGTAGCGAAATTATCCAGCTGCTCCTAGAAATGGAAGACATCGCCATAGAAAATGCTCAAACCCAAATTGCCATTAGTGCTTTATATAGCTGCAATTTGAACGAGATTTGTGTTCTTTCAATCAATAACAACGTTATAGTATTTTGTTGTTGATGTTTAGCTAACGCTAACGTTAACAGCTGATGTAACTTCATTTGAAATGCTCCAAAGAGAATTAAATATTCCGGCTGGGCTTTACTTTCTTACGAGAAAAAAAGCATGAAATATGTAATGTATATACGTGTTCGTCTTGTTGTTGTCCACCTTTCAATTTGAAGAATCACGCGATTGTTTTGAAACTTACCGAGGTTGTCAAACTGTTTTGCTTCATTCCCCGCGCCAAATTGAAAACTTGGTGACGTAAGGCGCTATATTTCCTCTCTTGCTTAACCTGGAGAAAATATGAATATTCTGCCACCTATTGGACTGGAGATTTTTAACTTGTAGTTAATGTAACTCTTTGCCCACTAGATGGCGATAAAGCACCTACTATGTTGAGAAATTGATTTGAGCATAGCAGGATATGCTACAGCATTTCAACACAAAACTAGAGATTCACTGCCCTTTTTCACTCAGTATCTGTTTCTTCATTCATCATTGAGCCCCAGATATTAAACAAGTTATAATTTACATCTCATTTAGTAGCTCAACTGATTTTCTTTAGCGCTACTGATTTTAGATAAACCCATATAGGCTGTCATACCTTGTGACTTGTCTGCTGACTACAGCTAACAGTTCTGGCGCTCTGCCCAGTTTACTTAACCCATCAGAGAAATGCTTTGCATACCAAATGGGCAATGTGGTGCAGGCAGCTGTGCATTTTCTCCCTGCTCAGTACAGCACAATGATATGATTGATGAAAATAAATAAGATGAGACATCACTCTAAGTTAAGAATTTGAAACAGTTTTTTTTTATTCCTTAGATAGGCCTATGCAATACAGCATTTACAAAGTCCTTAATGCTACAGAGACTTGAGTGTGTATTTCCAAATAACATGAAGGTTCTGTCTCTGATAAGGCACAGAGAGAGAGACAATTATGTATACAATGAGAAGGCAATCAAGCAATATTACTGCAATTATGCAAGAGTCAGCAATCTCAATGTTGTCTGTTAATCTGATTAAACAATATACCGGCCATGCTGAATGTGCTTAAAATGGCTAGAAAGTTATTTATATTTCCCCACAAATGGGAGATTCATATTTACCATCAGATTTATTCATTTACAGACTTTAATCTCTGTACAATGCCGCAAAAAAAAAAGAATGAGAAAGAAACATAAGTCACACATTAAAAAAAAATCTTTACAGCACTCAACATTCTGTGCTGTACAATGTCAAACATTGGCATACAAGTACTTTTAAAATAAAGTACTTTTTTTATAATTAAATTACAAACATTTTTTTCAAAAAAGACAAACAATAAAACAGCAGACAACTTAGTATAACTTAGCATTCTCAGTGGCATTCTGGGCTAGACTGCCCTCTCACAAAAAAAGCGTTTTGAAAACCAGAGGAAACATCCTACATTACTGCATTACACAACAAACCAGTTGATGGTGCAGGGCTGCAGGCACACACAGTCTCACCCCATCCATGTGCATGCTCCAAAAACAAACTGTTTGCAACAGAAAAACATTACAGTTTTACTTCATCTTAGATTGTCTTTTAAACACGTTGCCTTAATCCCCGAAATTAATCTTAGAACTGAATACATGTTCGTATAAATAAACAAGGTCTAAACTTTAATCAAATTAGTGCATAATTTTTACAGAAAGCCGTACAAACCCCTGCAACTCTCCAAAAGGAGAAGAGAACTGGCGCTGCGTGTAGAGACATACAAAACATGGCAGACTTACAAAACAAGGCAGTAAACATTTTTGCTTTTTCTGATGTGGCGCTCAACACATGTTGACGCAATTAGATGAAAAACATATCTTGATATGTTAACACTGACTTTGCTTTCGAAATAAACATTTCAAATCAACAGAACATACAGAAACAAAGAAACAATGGGTCCGTAGTGTTGAATGTTACTGATGAGAGGCCAGTTCAATGGATGAAAGACCTGATAAGGGAGAGCCAGATCAATGGGGTCCCCGTGGACTTAGGAATCAGACTGTCTTCAAGCCATCAGTAGTTAGGTCATACCTGGAAGAAGAGGAGACATATGAGGCAAGATGGAGGGCGTGTGTGTGTGTGTGTGTGTGTGTGTGTGTGAGTGTGTGTGTGTGTGTGTGTGTGTGTGTGTGTGTGTGTGTGTGTGTGTGTGTGAGAGAGAGAGAGAGAGAGAGAGAGAGAGAGAGAGAGAGAGAGAGAGAGAGTGAGTGAAAGAGTGTGTGTGAGGAGGGTGTGTTCAAAGGGTTGGGAAAGGTTGAGCACTAGTATCAATCATCTTAATGAGATCAGAACTGATCACACAAGCACACTGCACTTCCTGATGAGAACAGACTAAATTAACATGATATCTTGATAAGATGTTGAATTAATGAACAGATAAAAGATATGGAGGGCAATGAGTAAGAGATAGGGAGCAGCTGTGTGTGTGTGTGTGTGTGTGTGTGTGTGTGTGTGTGTGTGTGTGTGCAGAATAGTTAGCAGCCCCAAAGAATTCAATGCCTATTTACTGGCATTATACTATAAAAAAAGCTTACAATTATTGCTAAGAATGTAAATACTAAGGAGGAAAAAGTTGTAGCGTACAGACAGCATACCATTGCGTCCACCCCTTGGAAATCTCATCGCTAGTCAAGTCCACAAGCACCTGGGTAGACAGTAAAAAGATGAGCAGTCAAACACTGTGCAACTGAACACTCAGGGCAGGCAGAGTGCAAGAATAAATGCATTGAATGAATGTATGAATGAATGAAAGAAATTGTACTTTTCCCAGGAGGCCTTTGTTTTTGGACAGAAGTCCTCCTCCATTCTTCACTGCTACATCCAGAGTCCTCCTGTGTAGTTCAACCATGGAAACGCTGAACTCAAACCTAAGGACACACACACACACACACACACACACACACACACACACACACACACACACACACACACGAGAGAGAGAGCGAGAGAGAGAGAGAGAGAGAGAGAGAGAGAGAGAGAGAGAGAGAGAGAGAGAGAGAGAGAGAGAGAGAGAGTCAGAGAGAGACAGAGACAGACAGACAGACAGACAGACAGACAGGTACACGCATGCACGCACACACACACACACACACACACACACACACACACACACAGAGAGAGAGAGAGAGAGAGAGAGAGAGAGAGAGAGAGAGAGAGAGAGAATTATAGAAAAAATAACCACTCCAGCGGTAATTATTTGGCACCCTCTGTGTGTAAATTCCCATCATCACGGCATCCTTAATCATACACACTGCAGGGGGATCTCAACACTAGCAAAACAAGATTTACCTGCGCCTGGAATGGCCACTTTCATTTTGACCATAAAATCATGCCTGATGCCATTACGAGCGTAAAATTAAACTGCCTGCTTACGATTGATCGTAGATGGGGTTGAGAGTTTTCCTCAGCGTGTTGGTCTTCCTCCTGCCTGTCCGACTCTTGTCTGGTAACAGATAGAGCCTAATGAAGGGGTCTGAGCCATCCTTGGTGAAGGCTATGAGGTTCCTGTGGGCCAACAGAAGGTCAAAAATGAGATACCAGTCAGGTTGTACCACACTTATATGCCAAACACACACTCTGACAAAGAACGCATTGATTTTAGGCCAGACACATTTTTTTTCAAAACCAGTCTAACCAAACGTCAGATGTGGCATTTAATAAAATGATCGTAAAACACAAACACTGCCATAACCGCAAAGCACTGCACTGAGCACAAAAGCCAGCAATTGTGAAATGTGCTATTGTGCTATTTGGCTATTAGTTCAAAACAACTGTCAGTCTTTTGTAAGTTAGACTTTCAAACCAACTTTGACCACTAAGGCTGGTACTGTATGCAGCGTTGGGTGAAACTGATGACTCTGATGTTGATGTTCAGCTGATGGCTCTATTGCTGAAGCAGCTTTCCAGATAACCTTTAATGAGTGTAACTGAATAAAGTCAGTGACACCTGGTGAGGTCCCGTCCCTCAGATCTATTACCGCCTGCATCTGTCACGGACTGAAATCTCTCATCTGTCATTTGGAACAAACGCCCCCACACACAGGGACCTTCCCGGAAGACGGCGGGCTTTCCCTAGTAGATTCATTCCAGGATTTACGACGACAAGTAAAGTGTAAATCTTACGAGATTAGACGGTGAAGATGAATGTGTTTGAAGACTTTGCATGTGAATCAGTGGATGTGGGAGGGAGAGGAGGAATTTGAGAGTGCAGAGTGATGGCTGGTGTATTTATTGTTTATGTGTATGTGTACACTCGCATGTGCTGCTTGTGAGTTTGTGAATGTCTGTGTGGAGCATGTGTATACTGTATGTGTATGTGTTTGTGAATGTGTGTGTGTGTGTGTGTGTGTGTGTGTGTGTGTGTGTGTGTGTGTGTGTGTGTGTGTGTGTGTGCTTACTGACCGGCAAGCATGCACCACCACGATAAGTTTGTTCCTCTGAGAACTGTGTCTCACTGTGAGCTGTACTTCACCAAGAGGATACTGACTGGCAGCTGAACCACTGTGGATAGACAAAGTGATATTATACAGCATATATCGCAACACACACACACACACACACACACACACACACACACACACACACACACACACACACAGACCTGCACACATGCACACTTTCTGCTAATATGTAATATACAGTACCCACACTTCAACAGGCTAATCCACACTCACTAACCTCACTAATAAGAATGCTGTAAGTCCAGTTTAAAAGAAAAAAAAACATGAAACTTATTTCAAATGACTTAAGTAACTGTAACTACTGTAGTCTCTGTCCAGTGTTAGTTAACATCACACTTAATAGGTAACATAAACACATACACGCACGCATGCACACACACACACACACTGAAACTCACTTCTGTAGCTGCCTCAGTCTGTTCTGCAGGTCCTGCGTGGCACAGGGCAGGGAGGTGTCGGAGGCCAGGCTGGTCATGGACTCTCGGTGGGCCTGCTGCTTGTGGACGCTGCTGATGGCCAGACTGGAGCTACTGCGCCGCACCACGTCTCCCTGACCTCTGCTCCGCACTGGGCTGCCCCCGTGGCTCTGCTGAGCCAGGGACCCAGCCAGGGCTGTGGTGGAGACGGAGGAGGAGGGCTGGGGGCGGGAGGCAGGCTGGGAGGAGGGCTCACAGGGGGGCGGTTTGGGGGAAGGGGTGGCGGGGCTGCAAACGCTGTCACTCGTGCGTCTTACTTGCACTGAGGAGGGTTGGCCGTACGTGCCCTGCTTTTCCAGACAGAGCACCTGGGGGAGACAGATACAGACACTTATACACACTGGATTTCTAATACAGTGTAATTTTATATACTGTATTAATTGATACTTCACCCATACACAAATGAATATGTATATATTTGGAAATGGCCAACTAAAAACATTAAGGATAACATATTGTCTAACGGTCATTATAGGAAAATATTTCACAGCAGGACAAAGAGGACCCCAAAGCGAATATCTCTCATTTTGAAATATATACGGAATTATTTGCAATTTTTTTAGCTTATCTATTTGCAGAAGTAGGAAACACACATACAGTACACATGCACACTGACTAACTGACAACACAAAAATTCTGTTTTTTGTTTTTGTTTTGTTTTGTTAGGCACAAAATAAACTAACTGCTAGAAGGAAATAAAAAGACACCTTCAAGAATAAATCTCCCTTATGCACACACACACACACACACACACACACACACACACACACACACACACACACACACACACACACACACACACACACACACACACACACAGAGAGAGACATACCCTCAGTGCCATCTTGAGCTTGAGGGTGCTGCTGGGCCCCGAGTTCTTGAGGGGGAATTGCTGAGTCAGCGTCATGTCTTCCTCCCCCAGTAGCCCCATCAGAGGCACCGTCAGCGTGCCCAGTTTGCACTTGTGCTTATCATCCCTTACCTGGAGACAAGGAAATAGGCCCTTCTCTAGTCACTCTTCAAGCATCCGTCATCCCACTTACACTTTAAAAGCAGGCCTGTGGAATACCAAGTCCCTGCGCACAGGAACAATATGCCAGAGAGTTCTCCACTCCAAAGAGTTCCCCACCATAACTTAAGGCCCAAAGGACATAAGTTTGACATTACTATGTATTTACAGCTAGCTATAACACTGGCTCCATCTAGTCACAGACTAAAAAAAAAAGTACATTTACTTTAATAGAATAAAACAAAAGTCAAATCTACACATCATCCCCTGAAACATCATCCCCTGGTATATGTAAACGATGACATGTGGATAGTAGAAGGAGAGAGTACAGCACCTCGACTCCAAGTTCCTGTGTGTAGGGGTTGTGGACGAGGAAGGAGAACGCCTCCTCCCATAAAGGCTCAGTAGTCTTGTACCGAACCTGCACACAGCGTTAAGAGACGGTGTTCAGTCCTCCTCATACAAACAGTACAGTACTGCATCTTAGTCATCTGTAAACAAACACGCTCTAGATGCCAACAAACAACATCCAGGTGGACGCAGCGCCACGGGGGGTTGCCTGCTGGCAGACTGATATACGGTACCTTGCTCTGGTATGTTTTGGATCCGACTGTGAACAGCACGTAAGGACTGGGGTCACTACTCGACTTCTTTCCAGACTGGTGCACACACATAATGAAGAAGCATACAGTGAGTCACTGCTGAGTCATCAACACAAACAGTCATTTTAAAAAAACTAGGCTGCACACATGCATACACACATAAAATACAATAGAAACAGTCCTGACAAGTAAATGTACTGTATAGTAACCATACTAGGAACTACCTGTACTCTTTACATATTTAATAATTAATCATGATTCATTATTATTTAAAGTACAATAACTATGGTTCATTATGGTTCATTATTATGTAAAGTACAATATCTTTTTTTAACAAACACATTGTATTAATAAATACAGTACTATGTTTACATGCCTATTGTAATATATAATAAATATATAAATATAACTGCCTAGTATGATAATAAATCTATAAATCAAATTCTTCTACTGTGAAATTTTGCCTTCTTTTTTCATCAACCACACAACTCAAAATGCATTCAGTCAGTGCAGTCCACTTCACAACACATATCAGAATACATAAACAAGCATGCAGAGCCTGGAAACAAACAATACACACAGTATGCACATGCATGCACACACGCACACACACACACACACACACACACACACACACACACACACACACACACACAAACACACGCATAACATTACACAATATAATGCAACAAGATGCAAGAAATGAAGCAGGCCACAGTTGTAATGCTGGTATGTCATGAGAAGCTAGCAGATGTAGACATACAGTACACTTGCAATCTCACCCATTGAGACAGATGTGTAAATTGCACTGACATATAGAAATATGAGAGTGCAGGTGGTAGTCACCTCTACCATGAAGTGAAGCCACCATGTGAACATGATGAATAGCCTACATGATGTATACCAAGCAGTACACACTTCAGGACATATACTTTAAATCATACAGCTCCACTAATGTACTGTACACCAATAGGCACAAGTATGGTAAGAAAAAGACTCAACAAAAACCCTGACACCTCATGCACTTCCTGTTGCCATGGAGAAAAACTGACACAAAAAGTTGCGTGTGGTGACATAAAGCACATTTAAGTACCGACAACAATGAAAGTGAAATAGTTATAATGTGCCCTGGTAAGCTGATTACAAATACGATGAGTTTGTTTACATGAACTTTTCTACTCTGATGTCAAGCTGACTGACAAAAAGTGTGATCAAACTGCTGCTATATACCGTAAATGGCATTCTCTAGTTACGTTAACCTAATAAGATCATAGTGAAAGTAATGGAACAGCAGACACTATCATTACAAAGAAATAGAAACGTCAAAGTTTCCTCTAAGCATGAAAGTTCCTAAACTCAGATAGCTTAGGAACTTTAGAAATCAGTCATTAATCAGAAACAGTTCATCATACTATAATACAAGCCCCTTATTCAGAAAAAGGCCAATAGTCTCATTACTGCTGTCCATGTATCAGTAAGTAAATACAGTAAATACACACTAGCAAACTAATCCTTGCATGCCAAATCTGAGAAGGGGTTTTGACAATATTTCAGCATTCTAACTTCTATCACTTTCAATTGTTTTCAGTACAATGACATGAACAGAATGCCACAGATCTGACAGAAGGATATAAAACTCAAGAGCACTAACACATAACTGCTTTGCTGACGGACAGAAAGATTTACACAAAACAACGTGACGAGTTGGCGGCTGACAGCTCAGTGGAGGACATGAAGGAGATCAATGACGACACACAATGACACACTGTGCTTCTCTCTCTCTCTCTCTCTCTCTCTCTCTCTCTCTCTCTCTCTCTCTCTCTCTCTCTCTCTCTCTCTCTCACTGTACCTTCAGTGCTTTATAGGCCTGCTTGGAGCCATCGTGGTTAAACTCTAGAGGGTATCTCTAGGCGACAGCCGAGGGGGGGATGGGAGAAAACCAGGACAAGAGTTAATATGGAAGGGCATGCGGCAGAGAATGAAGTTAGTTCAGATGGTGAGGCCCATGGCATAGGCAGGATCTTGTTCTCTCTCACAGCAATGAGAGAAACAATCTGCCTCTCTGCGAAACAGGATGCCGCTGTAACTCTGTCTACACAACATTTTGAAAACATCAAAACAGCAAAAGTTGGGTATTCATGTCTTGATTGATTCTACTGGCAATCCCAAACCTTGAGTTGACACTAGAAACACCGAATGTGATTTTGGACAGAGGACAAAATATAGGGCACCCTTTCCTGACACTAATTGACACTGGCTTGGGGTTGAGTTACACAACAAAAGGCTCGGTGTTTGTAAACAACCACATGTGTCATACTCATATAAAGGCCACAAGGGCATTATTTGGGCCAACTGATTATAAAGGCCAGTTACCTCAGAGGGGGTGGATGGAAACAGAGATTATCAGGAGATGGACATTTGGGACAAGGATCTGCAGGACGTGAGCAAGGCCTAGCCCTGGCCTTAAAAGCTTCTCCGATGGCTCTCCTTTCTCTGGTGAGGAGAGAGGCCATGAGGGGTCAACAGAGACTAACACCTCTGTTTTTAGTCAGCAGCCAAATGTTGTGCGCGTGTCGCTGCATGCTGACATCCCGTGCTGTCCCGGCTTAGGAGCCACATTAGGCATGTTATGATGATGTAATAGGTATTGTATGACACGGTTTTAAGGCTGGCCGGTGATTAAAGAATAACAAATACAAAAGTCTGTTAATGACTGGCACAATGCAGCAAGGCAGTCTGCATGCTTTATTCGCATGGGGAGTTTGGGGGGAGGGCGTTGACCTTGGTTCAGGGTGTAGGGTTGGTGTTTTTTTTCCCCCAGAGGGACTGTCAGACACAACACCCTGTCACACGGTTAACAGCAGCGAGTCACTAGAGTCAGTAATACTATTTCTGGGCGTAGCAGAGGAGTGTGTGTGTGTGTGTGTGTGGGGGGGGGGGGGTGCAGTGGGTTGGAAGCTCGGAGGCAGTGGAGGACTCACAAATAATGATCTAGTGGGGGAGGAGGAGGAGTTTGCACAAATGATGATGCCCGAGGCTCTCCGCTCATTCAAGTTGCCGCAACCCAAGCTGCCCGCAAACACACTCTTCAGTGCGCAGCCAGACCCACCAGACCAGGCCAGCAGAGCGCCGGAGAAAATGGACAAATAAACACTGATCTGACACTGATCACATATTCCAATGAGTGTCTTTGATCAGCTGGGAACAGACATACTGGTTTCCCCAGTCTTTTACGATTAGAATGCAAGACCTACAGACTCGATGTGGGGAGATAGATAGGAAGTCCTTTATAAGAACAAATTAAGCAAATGACATCTCAGCATTTTATTGTCATAATTGGCATCGTAGCGACCATAGAAGGGTTCAGTTAAGATAATATGTTTGATTCAGCCTTACTCAGTTGTCAACAACAGAAAAAATCATAACGACTATTGCCACGACTACAGTACTGTTGATTACCTCGGACTACCCATGACTAGGTCTGGCGTTCCATCGTATCAATATCGGGGTTAATAATCAGCAGGTCTGTTCCCAGCTTAATGTACCAAATGCACCAGTTTTAGACATGTCTGTCTTGGGCTAAACATGGGGCCGTCATCTCTACAGAGGCCAGGAAAAGAAGGTGGTGGGCATGTTGAGAGTGTTCATGTCGAGAGGGGACAAAATAAACATTCTCAGGTTAAAGTGTGATGTCAGGAAAAACAGTGTGAAAACAAGACTGAAATAGCTTGACAGTGAGGTCACTGTAGTGCTGCGAGAAGTTCAGCTAAATACAGGAACCGAGCACATGTGCCATTGGTTCTGATGTGCTGATGATAGAACTTCAGCGCCGCTGTCACAGGGCCCAGCCATGAGTCAGTCACGAGTGCTTGACTTAAAGACATGGAGTCAGACGTGATCAACCAATCGAATAGAGTTTCACATTTCATTTTAATACAAAAACAAAAACAAAAACAAAAGCTGTCCTCTTAATAGTAAGAAATGAATAACATTATTTTCTGTTCATCAAATACAGGTGAATCTCCTACAAAATGACAAAACGCTAATGTGACACATTTAGCCAATGAGTCTTTCTTACCGGCAGGTTCCTGGCGGTATCCAGGTAGACGACGAGCAGAGCGGAGGAGAGGCCATCATTAGCCTGACTCTTATCAGCCCTGATGCTGCGCAGGACCTACCAGAGGAGAGATAGACTCAGTGGACTGCACAGAAAGACTGAACCAGCACAGAAACACACCAGCACCTGTCACCATCACCATATGACCCTCAGTTTAACATCAGCTACATGTATTCTATGCAATTCATGTATATTGTATAATAGGGTAAGAAGAGTTCAAGAATGCATAAAAGTTTAAAAGAGTTGACTGGATGTTTTATAACATCTGGCATGCACTGGTACTGTTTACAAAAGGACCTAACTGAGACTTTACAGTTTAAATACAGTGTAGATTGCATAATAACATAGTCTTTATTTTCAAATAAACATAACAGTACATATTTCATTGTTTATTTACCTGATCTAGTTTCTCTGCTGTTGGGAGAAGGGAGAGCCACTCCAGTCTCAGATGGAGTTTTCCCGTTGAAACTTCCTCAAGGTCAAACCACTGCATTAAGTCCACAAGACGTATGTCAGATTACATATTTATGATCGCTCCTACCGTCACTGATGAAACTTTAATTTCTGAGATGATGCTGACTAGCAAAATAGTCATATGTGCTGGCTGTTAAAATTTTCATGCTGTAATGTTTGTTTGTGTTAAGACTCCACAGGGCTTTCCTTTCCTCTTGTCTTACTAGCTGGTGTGTATTGTTCTCATACTGCATCACAACCACCGCCCACCACTAGCGTCTGTGTTTATTGTAGTTAGTTAACACTGCAGAAAGGCTGTCAGCAAATAAGCCGGCGAATGAAAATTCATTACCTCATCCACCTGCTGTTCTTTCCGTAACTCGCTCATGTCAATCATTAGGCTGAAAAAAACAACAGCGACAACAACAAAAAGATTCATGCAGTTAACAGCAGTCGCATATGCTAAACAGCATCCTGGCATCCGTCAGCATTTGGCACGTGTGGCAGCGGTGTCCTAATGCAGGCAAATGCAGTACGGATCACATCCTTTGGACGACTCGCCGAGGCGGCATTGAGTCTGACAGCTCTAAAAAGCATGGCCCCCCCACCTGCATCTCTGCATGAGGCACCGCGGCTGATTGATCAAGCCGCCCCGAGTCGGAGCCAGAAAGTCCTTGCACAAGCACTGGGCATAAATTTTGTGCCGGGCCTCGCCCACTGGCTACGTGCCAGACGCAGGGCCAGAATCCAGCGGCTGATGAGGTCTTGTCATGCGGCTCCGGCATTATGCTTACGGGGCGCATCAAAGGAGTTCTTATTTTCTCTCTCTCTCTCTCTTTCTCTCGCTCTCACTGTAGATAAACAACCCTGTCACCTGTTTAATCAACCTGGGGATTGGACAGGTGAGGCAGCGGGACTCTCTTGAGTCGTGGGTTTTAAGTAAAGACTGCTACAAATCAACACCGCTGGCCTTTCACTCATATCTCACAGCCAGCTGTCCTTTTACCAGAGATTTGTGAGGACTGTCTGATGTGACATTAAGCACACTAGCCAAGTGTTTTATTATGGGCTCCCTGAGACACTGTCTGGGTAACAATGTGCTGAATTCTCCACTGATAACCGCAGTAAAGCAGGCATGATGACTCAGGAATGAAGATTGCTTGGCTAAACACAAGGCAAAGCAGGGACAGGCAGAATACGGTACCTTCCTAGGAAGTCATCCTTATCAGGGTCTTCATCGAACAGCTCAATCTCCAGGTGCTGGCCTGAGTGTTCATACACCAGGGCCTTGGGGAAAACAAACATAACAAAAAGACATTGTGGGCATTGGCAATGTTGAAACGAGCGTGGCATGTCTGTCGGTTTGTCAGTCTGTAATGCCTGCGTGCCAGTGGGTGCCCTCTCACCTCATAAACTTCATTCCACTTTGGCTGCAGGCACTGCTTGATAGTCTTGCTCTGAAAGAGCTGGGTGCCAATCTGAACCACTCCGTATGGGTCCGACTTGCCCTTGATCAGGCCTCCCAGGTACTTATCCTTCCCCTCCAGGTCCTGTGCTTCCAGGAAGTGGATTCGGAGCACACCCTGCCAACAAACAATCGAGGGCTATCATATTTTACCCTCAGTGCATCACATTTATTGCATTAAGCCTGGCCAGAAATTGGCTGCTGACAGGTTTATATTATATTTTGGAACCTCTGGGATGATTTCATTCTCACAGCATTAGCTGTGAATAGCTAATGCTATTCCAATGACATCTCAAGAGGTGACTGGTATTGTTCAACCATAACTGACACAGATAGAATACTAAATTATGCATACGCATACGCCCATTCACACCTTGTTGGGAGAAGTGACCGCAAGACCACAAGATGGCAGCACTGCCGTTTACAAGAACAGCAGTCTGGAGA
>JAODXP020000027.1:10324657-10395240 GCA_027497455.2 Sardinella longiceps
TCTCATTGCTGCCCACCGAAGCAATAACAGGCCCCTCGAGGACGAGTGGAGCGCAGCGTAACGGTCACCAGGGGCGAGGCAGGTGAGCGTAAATCATGACTCGAGTGCCGGCGACCCCCCCCCCAGTTAACAGGTGAGTCATCCTCCGTGTAATTACAGACAGCTCACCCGCGGGCCTGTAGGACAGCGCACCTCACGTGCTCCATCTGTGTTAGACAGTGTGTGTGTGTGAGTGTGTGTGTGAGGGGGGTTGATTTACAGCGGTCCAGGACGTGTGCTGCACCATAAAGGCAGTATTGCTTTCACTGGCCCCTGCAACTCCACCCTGATGCTCCCCCCAGCCTGGAAATAACCAGGGGGAGGCCAGCGGACTGCTCTGTGTGCTGCTATTTAAAGTACGTAGCATCTGTACTCCACCACCACCCCACATCCCAACCGCCCCCCCCCCCCCACCACACACACACACACACACATACCCCGCCCCCCCATGGAAACTCCCATACCACTGTTTAAATCGGTCACATTATTTGGCCGCTGACAGGAGCGGAAGTGCGTTGAAGAGGGACTCAGAGTAGGAGCAGCAGGGGAGGAAGGAGCGAACGCAACTCAATAGAAAGTAGGCTAATGGTGTACAAGTAGCTTCGCTGTATCTCTGTAGCCTCCAGGTGGGGGTATTATTAGGCTGAGGGAGGGAGGGGAGAGAGAGAGAGAGAGAGAGAGAGAGAGAGAGAGAGAGAGAGAGAGAGAGAGAGAGAGAGAGAGGATCTTAGGGAAAAGTCAAGCGCTAAGAGCTTTCACAGTAATGACAAAGGAAAGATAATATCTACAGTCAATCTAGATTTGCATCTATGCTCTAATTGACTCGGAAGCTTTGTCTTCTTTGTGCTGTGAATCACAAAACATGTTGCTTAGGGTACAAATAAAATGAGAGAGGAGGTGTGTGTGTGTGTGTGTGTGTGTGTGTGTGTGTGTGTGTGTGTGTGTGTGTGTGTGTGTGTGTGTGGAAAGACTATGCTTTTCATCAAAGTGCACTCTGACTGTACTGACAACAGTACGTTTATGGAAGGAAAATCACTGATCGGTAATCCAAACTCTCTTTCTTCTATTGCCTTCCCCTCATTTCAGACAAACGTCTCCCTCCACTCTCTGCCTCTCTGCCAGGCTCAGCTTGGTACTCATGTAGCCCACCAGTGGTCAGACAATATAAAGACCCATTATATTATAAATTTATTTGATTTATATGATTATAAAAATATGATTAGGCGACTCTACAGTGAATCATTCTCCACTCGAGTAGGCTACATTAAACAAAGTAGCATACAAGAATATTGTTTTATTGCTGGCGACTCAATTGCACGATGAAAAGCAGTATTTATTCAGTAGTTCATCAACTGTTTCTACCCACTCATGCTCTAGCAATAACACCCCAGCTCTTCTTCTACTTTACTGGGCTACTTCTCAAACAGCAGCCTACTTCCACTGCTCTTCGATACCTACATTTTTCTACTTCGTTTGGCCAGTTTGTAGATCAAAAGAACTGTTGTGGCTTCTCAATATTCAATTTCCCACTGTAATATCAAACATGTTTGATATCTACAATACACAACCGGGCACTCTTGGTACTCTTAAATTTCTACCTGTCATAAGTGGGGGGTTCAAGCCGAGAATGGTGCCAAGAATTGTATAGTTTGAACCTTGCATTAGTGTTTCTTCATGCACTCTGAACAGGGTAAACCAGGTCCCTGTACATTTCCAGGAACTGAGAACGAAGGAATGGAATGCTTGGTCATTGCTGAGACTTGGTGAACTGGTTACTTAATCTGATAACCTCGAGAAGGCTGTCACATATAACCATTAACGTTCTCAAATATTTGATATATAAATATATAAAAAATATTTATTTCAAACGTTTTTCACTGTTATTACATTTGTACTTTTTTCAGGGGAGTCTGTTTGACAGCATGGAATTCTGCTGTCCCAGGACAGACAGTCAGATGAGGACAGACTGAGGGAGAGAGAGAGAGGCTGAGGCAGAGAGCCAGGAAGGCAGGAAAGCAAGCAGCACTCACCGGCTTCTTGATGAAGAACAGAGACAGTGCTCCCACCAGAGGCATGTCCCCAAGCAGAGGCTCCAGGACCACTCTCAGCACGCCGTGGAGCTGCAGGCACAATCAAATCACAAAACTAATTCATTCAAATCATTCACAGGGAAATGCTAACAATGTGTGCATAGCATTATAAGTATTTGTGTGCTACCTAAATGATACGTGTGTATGTGTGTGTGTGTGTGTGTGTGTGTGTGTGTGTGTGTGTGTGTGTGTGTGTGTGTGTGTGTGTGTATGCGCGCACGTGTGCATGCATGTGTGCATATATATTACATACATACTACCAGGAAATGTATCACACACACACATAAACACACACACACACACACACACACACACACACACACACACACACACACACACACACACACACACACAGAGTGATACCATTTAGGAAGCAATCAGTATCAGCACTCTACCCTCAGCAGGCCCTTGACCCCCTAATCCCTGGTCTTTCCAATCACCCATCGCTGAGAGATACGGCAGGAAGGGCCGGAACATTCCGAAGGGGACAGCCCCACGAGGTGACAGAGGTGATGCTGCCATTAATACACACACAGCTTAACGTACAGCAGCCATACCAGCCTCAAGCCAGTCTTCAGGAAACCGTGTCTATTTGTGTGTGTGTGTGTGTGTGTGTGTGTGTGTGTGTGTGTGTGTGTGTGTGTGTGTGTGTGTGTGTGTGTGGAGTGGTCAAGGGGGGGAGGGGGAGTCTTAAAGTTAAAAAAGATGAAGAGCATAGAGAGGGAAAGCGCCTAGAGAGAGAGATAGACACAATTCGACAGAGCAGAAGAAGAGAGCGAGGGGAATAACAGGAGGGAGAAAAAGAGGAAACTTGGTTAAATAAGCAGTTATGTTATGTCTCTGGGTCATGAGTGAATGTGCTTTGTCTAGGGGTTCAGGGAGCAAGACTGATTGCTTTTTTCTTGCAGCTAGGTTCCGCGCAGACCGGGGCTTAAATAGCTGAAGTCTCCACTCATGAATCATTTCAGCCTCCGGAAAGATCTATACAGTTTTCCCTCAATCTAACACTGTAACCATCTCTTGTTTGTGCTGTTATAAGCAATATTAACTCACAAATTATACATTGATCTATAGATTCCTAAAGCAGTGGACCAGCCTTTTAAGAAGCTCAATGAAAAGAAATAGTTATCTCACACTAGACTCTTGCCGATAAAATCAAAACTTTTCACTGTTTTTTTAAGGACAAAAATATGTAACCAATGTCCTCTCTCTCACTTTGTCCTTCAATTTCACACACAAAAAAGGAAGTGAGTGAGGAAAATATGTGTGTGATAACACGACTATTAGAACAAAGCAAACCCAAAGTACAGAGCCAACTCTGCCAGAGCAGACAGGCTCCCACTCCTTGACATCTGTGCACACAAACGCTTCATTAAATCTGAAGACAGACTTTTTTTTTCCTACCTTCTGGTCAGACTAGCCCCAGAAGGCAATGCAGCAATTTCCATTCAAATAATTCTACAAGCCAAACAATCCTGAACCGAACATTAGGTGAAAAAGCAAGGAAGACAAGAAAGGTGAAGGACAATAACAAATGAGTTTGTGTGTGTATATATGGTGTATTCATGTGTGTGTGTGTGTGTGTGTGTGTGTGTGTGTGTGTGTGTGTGTGTGTGTGTGTGTGTGAGTATGAGAGAGAGAGAGAGAGAGAGAGAGAGAGAGAGAGAGAGAGAGAGTCTCAATATTAATCATCAGCCCACTGCAACTTCTGGTTGCAGCTTGGGTTAGCCCTGTACGAGTCTCTGGAGCAAATGCTCTGGCTGTCATTGATAACAAAGCAGCAGAAAGGCTTTCTCTCTCTCGCCTCTTGTGTTATTCATTAGGTGGATATGTAAGGCATACTAATCCTCTATGTAATCTTTCTGCACTCCCTCAGCAACAGACAACACAAGGCCTACGTGTTTGACCAAGAACACTCCAATGTATGATGCTTGACAACTGTCCGCGTGGTGTAACACGATACAAACATGCGTAGATACACACACACATACATACACACACATATACACATGTGTATGTTGTCCAATCTTTTTCAGCATTGCGGACAGCGCAGGCACAAGGGCATTAGTGTATTCGGTTACACACACCAGGCCAAAAATACACCCTTCTTAAAAATAGGTCCTGTTCAAAAGGCCTGTGCTGGAGTCTTTCCTGGAAACAGACATGTATATGACACAATGGAGAGTTGAGAGACAGACTGTTTCCAACACACCTCGTAACACCCACCAACAAGCGCTCATAAACACAAAACAAATTAAGACAGGCAGGGACATGTCAGTAAAGCGGCTACTTGACAATCAAGACCCACAGATCTACACTGATGAAAATAGTCTATTAAACTCCTAATACCACAGAAAGCTATCGAATTTTGTCATTTTTTCAGTGTATGTATTTTTTAAGTATAAGAGAGAGAGAGAGAGAGAGAGAGAGAGAGAGAGAGAGAGAGAGAGAGAGAGAGCAGACAGACACCTTATTGTGGCGGCAACCAATAGAGTGCTGTTTCCGTGGAAACCCGATGACCATGGCCATGAGCTCAGAATATCAAATGGAATGCTATGATCACCTGTATGCTCTTGATTCCAGCTTTGCAGTAATATCTCTTGATGTCCACGTCTATTTCAGTGCTCCCAACAAAACTGTGTGAGAAATATAAACACACACACGCATGCACGCACGCACGCACACACGCACACACACACACACACACACACACACAATACACATCAAATACACTACACATATGTAGAAATGTACATATGAAAAAAAATCCGCAAGAAATTATATAGGTGAGTTCATATGTAGGTAAGCCTCTCTGACCTTATCTGGAGATCCATGATGATTTGACGCTTGTCCACATTCTCAGTGTAAACCTTAACCCCATTGACCCTCAGAGGCTGTGAAACCACACACACACACACACACACATACACACACACATGAACAAGCACACATAAACAGGAGAATTCTTGCGATTCGCTCCGGTGCCATGGAAACCATCTCAGTGCATTCAATAACATTCCTGTCTCTTCCACTGCCCACTTGAGGCTTCCGAAAGGCTATATAGTATTAACCCGAAATCTTTTCTTTCAAGAAATGTCATTTTTAACACACTACAAATACAGTCAGCATCAATACCCACTAGTTTTACTGGCTAAGCATCAACAACAATAATATCATTTGCAATAATTACCGGTAATCAATCAAATAGGCCTACCTGCGATATGTTATTTTAAAATTGTGGATATAGATCTTTTCAGAGATAGAGAAGAGAAGATAGAGACAAAAACAATGTCTAGTAATATCAGAGACAAACTGCTCAGACCTTTGGGAATCATCAACCCCACAACGGATTAAGAGGATAAATTACTGTAATATACAGATTCCAGGGGGGAATTTGTTACCCAATTATGGCCAAATGAGGGTAGAGATGAAATCCAGTTCTATGCAGTATGTAAAGCTCACTAACAAGAAATGGTTCTTTAGTATGCATTACATGGAACTGTGAATGGGGCAATTATCTGTAGAACTAATTAGCTCAGCAGCGTAATACCCACCCAAGTGGCTCAGGAGTTCAATGTGTGATCAAGTATAAAATCAAGATAGACATGGAGAGGAAACGTATCCATTCCACAGGCATTAAACAACCATTAAACAAAAGTGTTTTCAGAGTTTATTCTAAAGTCTACTTTTAGAATCAAGGCAGTCGACTATTATTTATGCTTTATTCAAAGCAGCGCATACTCGCAATGGAGGGTTTTGGAAATCTTGGGAATCTTTGGAAATCTGCTCCAAGTGCCTAATCATGTCTACCTCAAGACTTGATCAAGTTCAAGACACCGTGATGCCTCTGCTCACCTTGTCACCCAGGTCGATCTTGGTGAAGTTGAAAGTACTGAGGTGCGCGTTGGCACCCTTCACGGCCGGCTCTATGGTCTCGCGGAACAGCTTCTCCACAAACTGGCTGATATACGGCCACATTTGTTTCACAGTCTGCAAGGAGCGAGAGGGACATAGATCACTAAGGACAGCCTGGCTGACACATGATGGGTTATCACAGACTGAGAGGGAAATTGAAGGGAAATGATTCCTTAGGGTGGCTCTGGAGATAGAAATGTCCAATTAACATCCATTTGTTTATTTTTATTTATTTTGTCTGAAAATATGCATTGCCAATGTCAAGTCTGAACAGATGCTAAGATAAGGAGGGAGTCACAAACAACAAAGTATGAAAAAAAAAACAGGGAAGAAGAGGAGCATGAAGTAAATCTTTATTTACAAAAAAAGGAGAGATTTAAGACCATAAGATGCTAAATCCCTGTGGTGCACAGTTGGCAAGATTTGAAGAAACTAAACAACAACTAGAGCCAAAATCTTTTTTTTTTTAATATATTAATGCTATTTTTGTTTCATGTGAGCGCTCCATTTCAGTTAAAGCCTTTCAGACTCCATAGAAAATGCATTAAAGAGGCTTCTCTGATTAAAAATTTAACACTCCTGCCATTTCATGAGCCATGGCTGGTGAGAGATACATGGAAACACATCAATATCTTCCTAAACACATTAGCCTTCCTTGAGGGTGTGACTTAGAGTAAACGTAAATGAAACCTATTTGTGATATGTGGTGCTGTGATAAAAAGTAAAGTAATGTTATGTCGTCTAATTGGATGGATACTGAGGGAGAAATGGAGCAGGGAAGGAGGGGGGATCAGCAGTGCTGCAGTGTGCCACATCCCTACCCACTGCAGCCTCCTGCTTCGTACACACAACACAGAGGTGTGCGTGTGTGTGTGTGTGTGTGTGTGTGTGTGTGTGTGTGTGTGTGTGTGTGTGTGTGTGTGTGTGTGTAAGGGGGGGTAATGAGAAAGGGAGGGGGTAGATAAGAAAGGGAAATGGAAGAAGCAAGCAGCAGAAAGACAGAGAGAGGTAGAAGAGTATGGAATAAAGTGAAGAGGAGAGAGGCGAAGAAGAGAAGAAAGGGAAAAAGGTGGGGAGGATAGTGCAGAAAAGACAGGATGAAGAGGATAAGAGTGAGAGAGATGGGGGGAGGGGAGTCATTGAATGAAATATGAGGATAGAGACACACACCTTGAAAAGGAGCGGAATGATTCAGAGATACCAGGACGACAGTCAATAATGTAAATAGTGTCACAAGAGAACGACAATAAATATATCAATCTAAAGTGACAGGTTTGATAGATAGACTGACTTTAAAGGCCAACCAATATATGCTGTAAGAAACAAGTAAGAAACAAGCAAAAACCAAAAGCAAGCTCAAACTCTCTTACCTTGTTCAACCACTCCACTCTTTCCACATCTGGAAAATGGACCTAGAGGAATATATGCAGAGAAGTCAGTAAGATAGATGATAGTGAGGGGAAGAATAATTAGTAGAGACCAAACAGTATCATAAATCATAACCCAAATATCTTGTCACAAAGGAGAATACCGTTGGACATTCCACACATAAAAAGCATGCATGCAGGTCGAACCATTTGAATAATGAAACATTCACATTCTCTTTTGTCTATGTTTAGTTATTAAAGGGAGATGCAATTATTGTGCCATCAAAAAGCACTTAAGACTTGGGTGCATATGGATAAGATGTGTGCTGCTGCTTTTATGCTGCGACAAAGACTATCATTTTTCCTCTGAATACTTTATACTTTATCATATGTGTACTTGTAGATCATCAAAATTGCACAACAGCACTGTGTTGTGGCCACCCCTACCGCACATATTTGAGTCAAAGCTGTCAGATGTAGGGGAAATAATGAATGGCACCAAGGCAGACAATGCGGGTGTGCATTTTTTAGTCTCCCGGTACAAATGCTATGGATAAAGTACAATGACTTCTTTCCAACAATATAATGTATGCCTCCAAGTGTTCAGTGTTTACAACTGCCAGTGTGCCTGTTTGAGAGTGCCTGCGTGTGTATATGAGTGGGCGCATTAGCACTAGCTGAGTAGGCCCCGGCAGCAAGCTCAATAGACAGAGAAAACGCTGATTCTGCGATGCAGTGACAGCAGCACACCCTCAGGAGTCCAAGGAAAAGAAAAAAAATAGAAGAGAGAAAGAAAGAGAGAAAGAAAAAGAAAGAAAGAAAGAAAGAAAGAAAGAGTAGACTTTAACGCCACATTTCCATCCCTGAGTTGAGCGTAGGGATTTACTGCCAGAGAACTGTGTTTTGTTCCTCTTGAGACAGACCATAACCTTGAACCAGCATTGCTGTCTAGATGAAGGAAAATCAGGAGCGGGGGATTATGTTGGGTTACTGTCAGAGTGGTTAGTCCCTGTGAGGCAACTTTGTCTTCTCAGTATTTCTGTGACAAGAGTTCCAAGTCTGCCACGAAAGCAGGGACATGTAAGTTTGTACCTAGTGGTTTCTAGGAACCATCCACACCCAGGTGTACTTTCAGTCATATCCTGTTATATCCAGCCCTAGGGCTTGGGCAGGTGCATAGTGTGGTTTTTGTAACCCCAAATGCTAATATCTCTCCACACGTTGCTCTTAAGTCACTATGGTTATTCTCTGATGTGCTATCAATATGGGGTATGTCGGCAACTTGACAACCTCTGTCTTTTTCAGTAGTTTGAGCAATACTGAGGATACCAGTTGTTCGCTTTTTTTTAAAGGCTACAAGATGAAAATGAAAATGTCTTTTAAGCTTGCATTTGCAGACTGAGGGGATTTGGCCAGCATTAGGCTCTAATATCAAAACCCAACTGCACTGACATAATATGTCATTCAGCTTTTACAAGGCAGCATAACAACACATTTGCTCAGCCTCTTCACCAGATGAGACAGCAGAGGCTATTTTTATGCCTCGTCTTGAGACGCTCCTCTGCCTTCTTCGCTGGCCCTCACATGCAGCGAGCCGGCGAGCAGTAGCGGTGGGTCTTTTCTGCTCCGCTCTGCCAGGGTTCCACAGAAGCCCTTATGACTCACGCTAGATTTATTTCCAAAGCCAAACGCACTGGCTGGGAGTTATCCTTAGCCAGCGTCTCAGATGCAACATGACAGCGCAGCAGATCCCAGCCCAATGCAACTGCCATGGCAATCACTGCTGGCAGAGTCAGACAGTTTAACAGTCTCATATAACCAGGGAGGGGCTTTCCTGGGGAGTAACTGACTTCAGTAGGCAGGATTGATGACATAGGTAAGGAGGGTAGGCTATATCTTAAAAATCTAGACTGTCCAGACCTCCCACACTCCCTGTGTATCTGTTTGTCTGTCTGTCTCTAATTCATCCAATATCATGAGAAAGTGCTTCTACTGTAGCTGCATGACGTGAGAGTAAAGGTCAAGGGACTTCATGATAGAGTGGAGCGAAGGTTGAGCACAGCAGTGGTGCATATGAGGTCAGATGGGGTTTAGAGATCATGCATACTGAATGCAGATGGGATTGAGAGATGCCTTGGGATTAACAACAATGTTAATATTTCTTTCAGTATTTATTTATTTATTTATTTATATGCTCTCTGTTATTTTAGTCCAAGACAGCAGCTGATGCACAGAGCAAAAAATAATACGGCACATCTGAGGACATAATATTGCACGTTGCAAATTGACTATTTCACCACAGCTTGATGAACACACATCAGCAGCAGCACAGCTGAGAGCTTAGTGCAGATGAGAAAAATTATGAAAATTTCAAAGCTGCACCGCTCTCTGTGCCCCTAAAGTGTTTTCCCTTCAAAATCTCACCTCAGCTGGACTCCCCTCACTCCTCTGCCATTTGCCTGCCAGTTGGCAGAAAAAAAAGCACTCCAGAGAGTGCACGCTGTGTTCTCTCTCACACAGCAAATGTAATTGCTTGGATCTCTCTAGGGTCAAATACTCATTACACAGTCAATAGAGAAATTGCTTTGGGTCAGTGAATTGGATATGTTTTACTAGAATCTGACTTGACTACAGACAACTACTACCCACGCAAACTGACCAGCTCATATGGTGAGCCATATGCATGCATGCTGCACCTAAACAGGGTCCAAAATGTGACAAACTTAATGGACACTTATAGGGATGGTGATTTAACTCATATCCCTTGTTTTTTTAATTGGATTTCTAAAACAGCAGCTCACAGTAACAGATGGGGGGCACAGAAAACAAAACTGAAACAAACTTTCACGTTTAGGCTAATAGCCTAATAGCTGTTGTTTTGCTACTTGTTCTACAATGCGCCAAATTCTCTCATTCTCACACCTACCGACATCACTCAGAAACCTCAAGCAACAGGAGCCTGCTTTGATTGACTCCAGACTATTGCTTTAAATAACCCTAAGCAATCACAGAGAATTAATTGCACTGGAGCATCCTATCACTACTTCAATCTTAACCACAAAGAACCCAGTAATGGGTTATTAGGCATAGTGTAAGACAGTGCTGGTCTACTGAATACTATCGATTCACTCTACTCAGAATTTCACAAGAGCTCAGTAAATGGAATGATGGTCTTAACAGGCTGAAATGTAGGACAAAGCAAACAAGCACCACTTACCAGATTTTTTGTAACAGATTTTTTGCTTTTGAAAATCATTTAGACAAGATTATTAGGAGTTAGGAGTGTGCGAATGTCTTGCGCTTCAGACCATATCTACGTGTGTTTACTGTATGTGAGGAGTCAGCACTGATGTTGTGTAAAGGCTGTCTGTGGGCACATCCATCCGGTTCTCTGATTAACTGCTCTCCTCACGCCTGCCAGCTCTCTAATAGAAAGGTCTGTAATGTCATTTACAGGCAAAACCCAATTAAACAATCTCAGAAGAGAACTGCAGCTTGAGTTCATCACCTTCTAGAGTGGAAGCTTCTGACTGTTTTCCACTGGACTAATGAGGATGACAGAACATGATGTTCTCAGTGGTTAATGAAGGATCCTAATTAGCTATACAAGGGACTAGGAGGAAATATGGATGGCGTTGTTCACAACGGCACTACTAAGCACTGTGCAGAAAACACTAGAAGAAACCCAGGACTAGCCAAAACATTAGTTAGGTCTACATTAACTCTAGCTAATGTTGCTCAACAGGTTCCTATCTTGTGCCTGTTTCTTCAACTCCCAAAGAGACACTGTCTGCCCAGCCTTTCTCTCTCTCTCTCTTTCTGTTTCAGAGGCACAATCTGCTCTGACATGAATGAAAATCCCCCGGAAATCCCACGCAAGATGCAAACTGACAGCAGACTGAGTCCATTTGGTCTTGCCATCACCCTCATCTCCAAACACCTACATGTACCACGACAAAGACCACATTTTTTCCACAGTCTTGAAGCGCAGCACAACATTAGGCTATATGCATGGCCCTACATCTCAAATAGTATAGAGTGACAACTGGAGAGCAGAACATGTTCTTGTAACAGCACGTGTCTGTGCTCATCTCTCCCATTGAAAACAACAACAAATCTGACACACCCCTGTTGCCATGTTATCAGGGAGAAGCTGTTGTTGTCATGGCAAAATCTCTATCATTGGAGGTGATTTTGTAGCATGGCAGTGTAGAAGACCAACAAATGCTTTTATAACCTGATGGATTTGGTTTTCACATTTAGGCTAGCATTAATGTGACTTGGCATTTGGAATTCTTTTAGATACACCTTGGCTTTACACCGTGCAAAAGACTGGGCAGCTTCCCATACAACATTTGGCTGATATCCCTAGAGGAAAGGTCATCACTGTTTTTAAAGCAAGCTTACCGTTGTGTCACTTCTGATGACAGCTGCCTTAAACATCAGTTGAGGACCCCCAAACAGTTTCCTCTAATGACTTTGGCCACAACACTAATTTCCAACACCACAAGCTACCCATACTAGATGAAAACAGCAAGTTCATTTAACTTGAAAGGTTAGAGACAATAAGAAGAATCTTAGTATTTATTGTGAGCTAAGCTGATGTGATGTGATGCAAATTTAATCAGGCCTAAGGTATCGGTTATCACATGACAATAGACACCTAGCCTATACATCTTCCTAGCCTGGATATTTAGAGGCACATGCCATGGCTACAACATCCTACGATAACCCTGAGTTCATCTCAGAACTGAATTAAACATGTTTGTTATAGCCCTGACATTGACATTGTCAGCCTGCTATGATCAATCTCTCACCCATGATGGCAGCTCTGATGAGACCAGGCTGTGCTTGAAACTTCTCTCCTCTTGGTCAAAGAAAGCCAACGCTCTACTTAGTCTCGAGTCTTTACTTCCCGTGTTTCTTCTCCAGAAGAAAAATATGGCCAGTCCAATTAGGAGCCAACTGAAACTAAACTCAAAATATCCAAGAACATATATGGGGAAAATTAACATAAAAGTTTTGGCGAACTGTCTCCATGTGCGAACCAAGTCATTTGTAGCAGATGCAGGCTCGTTGCTGTAGTCCGGTGGTGGTGGAGCGGGGACTGGCTTTGAGCGTGCGGGGCTGTCCGGTGTGCACTGTCCGCTCTCTTTTGGCCCTGCGGAACCTGCTGGGTGTGAATGAGCTCCTTGAACTGCCGTCATGTTCTCTTCTGTCATGTCAAGCAGAGGTGCGCGTCCTCCCGTCTTTGGTACCGTGAATCCAGTTAGACTAAAATCCCAGCAAGTTTGACAGTGATTCAAAGAGGATGCTCGAACTGTCACTGATAGTTAAGCCCAATACGACATGGACACAACGTTACACTTCGCCTTGCCATGCTATTGTCAACAAATCACATTTATAAAAGAACCACGCTCTGATTGATCCTCATCTCCAAATCCCGAAAGTTGGTGTCCCCATATTTGGTCGTAGGCTATAATGCAATCTCAGGTTAAGTCTCTGGCGCCCCGTTCCATTTTGAGACGGACATCGGCTATTTAGTCTCCCCCTACTTTAATACAATGCATATTTTTTTCTATTAGCCACTGTCGTTGTAGACTTCTTCATATATCTTTCGCTGTCACCTACTATTCCGCTCTTCTCAAAACCTCTAACGTTACCAGTCCATCGCGTCACCTTCAATCTTGCCCTGGCTGCGCGAGACCCTTTTTAACTACCATACACTCGCGCTGATTTGGGACACGCGCTTGCACGTTCCAGTGTCCAGGGTAGATTCATTCGTCCACATGCACAGTCAGTTAAAATAGGACCAATCACACAGGCTAAGATCAGCGCAAAATCGCCACCCAGTGGCCGAAGGTTGAAGTAAAAAGTCACAACCCTTGTAACCAAGTGTCTCTGTTGCATGTTTTTTGATACAATTACCAGAGAAGGTTGAAGCGGTTAAAAATCTTTACAGTAAACATAGAAATTATATAATTTCTATTTACAGTAAACAGTAATACAACAATATTAGCCAAATAGTTTGTGATATCTTGGACAGTAGGCTTTATAAATAGAAATGCAGTTTGCCACAACTGCATTTTTTTTATTATTATTATTATTTATTTATTTTTTTTTTTGCAAAAGAGGGGGAAATATTGGTAATGCTGATGAACAAACCGTCGATATAGTATCGACACATCAACATCTGCTTTATCTCTTTTTTATCGCCCACACAGGTACCACTTCAAACCGTTAGGAGGCACTAATGAGCCTTTCAGGTTCACAGCCTGCCTAAAATCCGTAAGAAGAAGGACATACTATTTTGTGTCCTGTTGCCATGATAACGACGCAGTCTGTAAAGGTGTCATGGCGGTGAATTGTAAAAACATACATCTGTTGCTGCATAATAGTTAGATTGGAAGGCTTGGATTTTTAATCGTGTGGTCCACTTTTACTCAGTATGTTTCATGAGAAGGTAAATATCGTTTCGACTTAGACTTCTGAGTTGGAGCCATGCTTGTTCACACACTAACATTAGCATTTCATTTAACCATTAACGTTGTAACCTAGCCAAAACATCACATTGCTATTAATGATACTCTATTCGCTTTTCACTTACCGTAACCTTCATGCTCTCATTGCTATTTTACAGTCATTTGTTAGCAACTAAGCTGATTACCTACTCTGCTGATTAGTGTTAACTAGAGGCTAGTTATGCTGTCAAGCTGTCATGCAACTTGCCATCATCTTCTCTGCTAACTGAGTGTTGTCTTTACAGTAATGTTTTCATCAGATGTTATGGGCTAGTTGTAGCCTACTTGTTATACTTGTCTGTAAAGACAACTTCTTAAATATCTCGCCTTGTAGCAACGATCTATCTTTCGTTCTGGTAAGAGTAACGTTAACGAAATGTTGTTACTTTAATGTGTGATATTAACTGCTGTTACTGCTCAAATAATTCAGTGTTGAGTATTGATTTGATTTCCAAAGAAAATCACAAAAGAAGACACTTGGAGAGCAGACGAACTAAAGAAACACATGCGGGTAAGGTGATGAGCTATGCAGTAGATAAGATTCTGACATACAGAATAGACTGTTATGTGATTGATTTTACAGTAAAACCTGACATGCTATTAATATTAGGGATATGAGGAAGACGGCATCAGGAGAGGGGAGAAAATGCGACGTGGTGAGGATGAGAGGAGGCACAGGAGTGGTGCATCTTTGGACCGTCGGCATCGCGACCATGAACGAGATGAGAGAAGAGACAGAGAGAAACTTAAGGAGAGAGAACAAAAGGAACGGATGAAACACAGAGAACTGGAGAGGGACAGGGATCTGGACAGAAGAAGAGACGACACCAGAGAGAGGGGCGAGGAGAGAAATGAACGGGACAGAGAGAGGCGCAAGGACCGAGAGAAAGACAGGGGCGTAGACATTGACAGGTACCGAGATGGAGACAGAGGAAGCAAAGACAGGAGATATGACCGAGCAGAGAAGGAGAATCGAGAAAAAGAAAGAGAGCGAGAGAGGTACAAGGAAGTTATGTCAGAGAGGGAAAAAGAGAAAGAGAGGGAAAGAAGAAGAGCAGAGAGAGAAAAGGAACGAAGGAGTGAAAAAGACAGAAGGAAAGATGACGACAGAGACATGGTAAGGGATGTTGCTAGAGTGAGATTACAAGATGGAGAGATGGACAGAGAACGAGAGAGGAGAGAGAAACACAGGTCTAGAGACTACATGAAAGAGAGTGAGCGCCACAGAGAAGGAAAGGACAAAAACAGAGATGGAGAAAGAAGAGAACGACACAGTGACCGAGAACACTCTGGACACAAAGAAGGCCGAGGTGAGTTGATATGAAAATTAGATATTTGATATTATTTGAAAATATTTTTCAAGGGTTTTGAAAAGTGGAAGCCAACACTCTGTTTTCAGAACGAAGAGAGAAAGAGGAGGAAGAGAGGAGAAGACGACACAGAGACCTGCGTGTAAGGGTGACTTTTTACAATTTACAATACTTGTGGTTTACTTTCTACATTTCTGAATTTCCTGCTACTTATCAACAAACATTTAGTAAATTTCCCCCAGGTGCTAGACTTCACTTTGAGTGTACAGTATACTTATGGGATTCTGGTATATGATTGGCTGACCAGGGTGGAGGTGAGATGCGAGATTCGGAACGAGAGCGACGCCACCGGGAGCACAAGGGTTCTGAAGGTCATATCCATGGTGAAAATCGAGAGAAGGAAAGAGAAAGAGAGGAGCGAGATCGTCGTCGGGAGACGAGACATAGGGAGGAATCAGAACGGATGAAGAGGGACAAAAGCAAAAGCAATGAGGGTCAAAAGGAACGGGACCACAGAGATAAACAGGTGAAAACCAGTGTTGTGTTTCAGAACAAAAGAACAGTAAAATAGGCTATCATTTAATTTAATCAAATGTATTTTTAATATGTGTGAGACTGGAATGAAGTGTTTAGTTTTTCACTTAGTATTCCTCTGTGTATCATGTTGTAATAGGATCATATGGTGGTGACGTCCCAGTCATCATGGAGATCTAGTCAGGGGGACTTAAGTGACCCTGAAACTCCTGTAAGAATGATATTCATGATGGCATTTATTCTTCTATTACAGTAATTTCCCGCATATAAGCTGCAGGACAGCGTTTTATGCAAGCTAAAAAAAACAAAACCATATTAACACCATATTAACTGCCCTCCTGTTTTAACCTCATAGCAGAAGAAATTTTGCAAAATCTATGTATAAACCGCGGCTAATAGTCGGGAAATTACGGTAGCTAGTAGCTTTCTGTCTGGTCTGCCTCTCTCTATGGGGAAAGTGATGCCTTCATCACCAGATGTTCTTTACTGGTCTGCTGCGTTGAAATATTGCTTGGCATTCACTCTTTGCATTATACCTTTTTCCAGAAGCTTCAGAATTCTCCTCCTCTCTGAAATGCTTGTGCATGCTACGTGATATCTTTGCCATTTACTGACTGAGTACCCAAATGAATTTGTCTATATTACTTTGTCGACATTAGGCTGAAAATGAAGAAGCAGAAACACCAGCTGATGAGGAGTATGAGGAGGTAGATTATGAGGAGGATTTTGAGGTAAAAATGAAGGTTGATGAATATCAGGCCTGTAATTTTATAACTGTACTCTCCATCCTCTTATCTTTTTAGTTAATTTTGTAAATTCCATCTTCACATTTTTTTTAAATGCTTATTTTGCATGCTTTAAATGGATTATTTAACATCAAGAAAATGGTGAGTGATTTATGTTACATCACACACACGCTCTCACAGACACATACTACCGTGAAGGCTATGTCCAGATATGCTATGACAAGTATTACTTTGCTTCTAGTACTAAAACAAACTTGCTGTTCTACAGGATTATGAGGAGGATTTTGAGGATGCTGACGAAGATGATTCAGGTGAGGAAAAGGAAGATGCCAAAGAAGAGCTAAGCCCACAGAAGAGAGAGGAGATCAGGGCTATCCAGCGGGCCATGGATGAAGAGAACGAGAGAGTGGGCTCCTCCCCGTCTCGGACCAGGACAGAGGAGAGCTTGACTCCCAGGACAGGTAGGCCCAACCTAACCCTCCTGTCTCTTTCATGAATAGAGCATAACAAACACTTTTGAAATGCATCAAATATAACCAGTCTGATCTTTTAGCAATCTTGAAGGTTTTAATGAGATCTCAGTAAAATGCAAAAACATGCAAGCGTGCTAAGAAAACTTGATTTAAATGAAAGAATTTTTTTCTTAGGAAAAATGCTTATCAATCCCTCAATCAATTTAACCATAGATACCAAAACTCAGCCAAGCCGAGGTCGACAGCACAGAGGAGTTATAGACTTTGTGTCAGCAAAGCGTCGGGAGGTCAATAAGAAGGTGTCTAACAGGCAAAAGTAGGTATCCCGACAAAAATGAAGCACCCATTCCTTCATTCCTCTCTGTGTATGTATGTACTGTATTTGCAAATGTGTAGACTCTTGCTTAGTTTGCATTGCATTGCATTTCAAAAGTTGGGAACTACTTTACTTTCAAATACCATCAACAGCTTCTGTTTAAGAATTGGAATAATGTGTACATCACGGTCATTGTAATGGTCATATCTGGCTGAGAGCTATGAGTGATTTAAGTTTTGGCCTCTGTCTGCAACGACAGGAAGCGGAGCGCTGAGCTGCTTCGGCTGATTGATCTCGACTTCTCCATCACCTTCTCCATCCTCGACTTGCCCCCTGTCAACGAGTACGACATGTACATCAAGAGCTTTGGGACCACAAACACCAGACAGGTGTGTGAGATGAGATGGCATCAGTTCTGTTAGCCAGTCCAACAGCCAGTCTGTAGTAGTTGTAGTGTAGTTTACCAATAGTTTCATCATAGCTGTTTATCAACCATAATGCATTGATGATGATGATGATGATGGTGGTGTTGTTTCAGGCCTATGTCCAATGTAATGAAGACAACACAGACAGAGAGGTCCAGACCGAGGAAACGGACACAAGTGAAAAATGGACACAGCATCCAGCTGAAACCAGCATATCATGTGGAGGTACAGTGCTTGGCTGCACCGGAATGTTCTCTGCTCCCACCTGTAAAAAGGCTTGATGATTATGACCTTTGCTCTTTTTCTCTATCTGCTCTCTTTTGTTGTTGTTGCTGCCGCAGGACCTGACCAGTCCCAGGATGCCGTGGGCGAGGCCATCCTCAGGACAAATTTCGACTCGCGGCGCCTGGTGTCCTTCCTGCGTTCGGCAGCACAGGTGCACAGGAAAGCCTCTTTGGCAGCATTAAAGCGCTCTCCTCCACAAGTCTATTTTAATCAGAGCCCCAGCTCAATTGAAATGCTATCAGTCATCCCCATTTGTTTTGACTGGAGCCAAGTTGTTGGAAGTATTTATAATGCAGTGTCATTAACTGTGGAGTTAGAGGTGGATATCCAGGGAAAGATGAAAAGATGTCTTCTAATCTTGAAAGAGAGTGAGAGAGAGTGAGAGAGAGAGAGAGAGAGAGAGAGAGAGAGAGAGAGAGAGAGAGAGAGAGAGAGGCAGGTGGGGGAAGGGGGGTCTAACAGCAGTTCAGATCTGAACCATGTGATTTGTTCTCAACTCAACTCATCCATCATCACCTATCCTGATGATCATGCAGCAGCCTGTGTGTCTGTTGGCTAACTGAGAGGCTGTGTGTCATCCCTGTCAGGTGATGAGTGTTCTTCTGGAGGAGGACCGAGCTGAGAGACACGCTCTGGCCCGACTCAAGTCCCAGTCTGACTCCCTCTCCTTCAGCGACGGCTGCCTGCAGCTTAACACCAGGCTGCCCTTCCTGCACGGTACGCCCTGGCACCTCGTGATTCGGTGCAAATTTAAAAGTGTTGTTAAAAGTGTTGCCATGTGGCTTTGTATAATGATGGCACTGTTGGCACACATTAGGTCTACCTTTGGCACATTTGCTGTTCCAAATGGGTGCACTCAGATGATTAAATTAAACAATGTGTCTCTTCTGTGTGTGTGTGTATGTGTATGTGTGTGTGTATGTGTATGTGTGTGTGTGTGTGTGTGTGTGTGTGTGTGTGTGTGTGTGTGTGTGTGTGTGTGTGTGTGTGCGTGTGTGTGAATGCTTGCATAAGCACACCTTTTCGTATTCATCCCAGGTGACAGTGACTTGCGTCACAAGCCTCATTTATCAGCGGCAGATCAAACGAAAGGAGATTGCCCTCTGTCTGCATGCCCCATCTCAAGCATATGTGTATGTGTGTGTATGTGAGTGTGTTTGTCTTTCTGCACATTCAGGTGATGAATCAAGAGCTTAAGAGCTTTCAGACAGGACAGTAGCAACTAGCTGTGGAGTAATAAGTCTCCTCTGTTGACAAAAGCAGACCAGTGGAAACTTTGGTCAGAAAATGGCACTGGCCTGTCAGGGACTGCGGTTTGTCACTATCTGGACTACTTGTTCATAGATGGAACATTCTGACCAGTCTTTGAACCTTTCGTTTGTCTGTGTATGTGTGTGTGTGTGTGTGTGTGTGTGTGTGTGTGTGTGTGTGTGCGCGTGCGCGCAGGCCGGCAGATCAGCCACCTCCATTTCTCTGACGCCCAGCGCCAGACCCTTCTCTCCGTCCATGCCCCGTCCACCGTGCCCAGTGGCGTGCGTCTGGACTCCCAGAGCATCATCTGCGTGTGGAACATCTGGGAGCCGTCCAGACCTCAAAACATTCTGGTCTACGAGTCTGAGGTACTTCTTACACAGTGGCCAAACGCTAAGACAAGTGTTTTTGTTTTTTTGTAGCCTGGTCTTAACCAGGTTTACACTTTGCTTTATACGAAGGTCTGGGATACCGGCTATTGAGAAACGATTGCTTGCTGGAGGTGTTTCAATTCCAAAAGATTATATCAGCCCTTGACTGATAGCCTATGTATTCTCACGTTGCATTCTCGAAGTTTGCTTAATAGCCAGGATAGGATGCATCCTGAGCGAACAAGGCCAATGGCCAGAATCCCAGATGGAGTACTGAAAGGAGAATCGAGCAGAATTGCGTAAAAAGGCAATGGACAGACTAGTTTTTTTTATACAATGAAAAGTTTTCTGTTTTTCGGTTTTCTAGTTGATCTTTCCCAAAATTGCTCCTCCTTTGCGCAGGTGTGCTGCTGCTGCTTCAGTCCAGGCAAGGCCACGCTGGTGTTTGCTGGCACCTCTGTGGGCTCAGTGGTGTTGTGGGACCTGAGGGAGCCGTCCAGCAGCCACTACAGCCTGACCATAGGAGAGAGCGACTGGACGCTGCGATACCCTACCTTCTCCACCGGTCAGTCCCAAGGACAGAACTGTCTGTTGGCAGATGCTTGATTGATTGAAATTCAGTGTACAGACACTGTAAAAAATAGTACAGAGTGCCTTGGATATTTGGGTATTGAGAAAGGATTGCTTGCTAGTATTTAAATGGAGCACTGAAACGGAGCACTGAAGGGATATGAGAATCGACAGAAATACTTTGAAAGGCATGGCCAGGCTAAAATAATATATGTGCACTTTGCATGTTATGGTGAATTGAAAAGCCTGCACACCTAAAAAAACCTTTTATGTTGTCTTTATTTTCCCATGGCAGGATAACGTTTCGACAGTTAAGTCTTAGCCGTAGAGAATCTGATGAAGACTTAACTGTCGAAACGTTATCCTGTCATGGGAAAATAAAGACAACATAAAAGGATTTTAAGTGTGCAGGCTTTTCAATTCACAGTCAGTCAGCCTTGCCTTGCACCTAGTTGGGATGTGCGCAATCTTCAACCGTACCTACACTTTGCATATTATGTCAAAGGGATAGCACAAAAAAGTCCAAGGACATATTTCCATTGTTCTCCCTGTGTGTGATATGAACATTATTGGCTTTGTGTGTCTATCTATTCCATAATGATTGAAAAGAATTGCAGTATGAAGCTTAAAGGAAGGTGTCCATATAAGTTAGTGATATTCAGAGCCATGTTGAGTAGCTCTGTAGTGGTCACTGGTCAGTTCTATTTCTGACCTCAAGGCGTTTTAAGGGATGACCTTTGACACTGTTCTTCCACCCTTAGATGCTGTGCTCTCGGGGTCTGGCCACCTGTCCACTGTGCGGTCAGTGGAACCCGTCACTGTTCCGGTGTCTGAGGGACTCAGACAAGAGCTCCCCCTACTGGCAAACCAGGAAGGTGACAAGACATGTCTCTCTCTCTAACCATAGTAAAACTGTATAGCTGCAAAAAGGCTGCCAATATACTGGGTTGCCCAAATGATACAGTATAATGGATACATAATGAAAGCATGTCATTTCATTGTGAAATCTTCACATCTTTTGTTCCAGAATCATTAGGATTGGCATTCCAGTTAGCTTCATTGGATGATAAAGGGGTGCTTAATCTCTGGGTAAGGTGAAATTTAATTCACTAAGTAATTCTACTCATACAGGTAAAATTAAAAGCACATATTTTTGGGGGGGATAATCTGTAACCTGTAACTGAACCTGCAGGTTGTTGTGGAGCTTCCCAAATACAGTGATGCTGGATCACAGACTGATCTTGGTGAGCCATTATGCAGTTTGATAATTTAGGCAAATTATTTGTGTGCTATGGTATCTTCAAGTGCACGCTCCTCGCTGCATTGGTTCACCCTGTCTGAATCTCCATTAGGGCTGCGTCCAGGTGGGAAGGTGAAATTGCTCCACAGCTCCACTCTGCAGACGTGTGACTCAAGGTAAGCTATAACATTGTCTTTGCACAACTGTGGATTCATTTATACTAAGTCTTTGTATGTGCATTTGTGAGAATAAAACCTTATACACACATCCCACATGCACAAATAACCACTATTCACCTGTCTGCTGCAGGTCCTCTCCTCACGATTTCTCTCAGCCTGGACCACTGCAGTCCCTGCTACTAAAATTCCTCCCATCTGACTCCAGCCACTATTTCATTGCCACAAACATGGTCAGTGCCAACAGTCTTTATTTCTGTTAGCCCTCCTAACGATATAATGAAATAATATTCAAGGGCACAAGTGTCCTGTTTATTTGTTGTGAAGTGAGAAGTGGGATGCAGGATGTTCCTCTGTGTCTCACTAACAGGGTGTAGTAAACCATGGGACCAGGCATGGCCTCAAGGCCCCTCCTAAGTTTTACAGCCCCCAGGTGACTGGCCTGCGGCCTGTGCAGGTCAGCTCTCTGGACTTCTGCCCCAGTGGACAGCCCCACTTCCTTGTGAGTTATCACCTTTGGCAGGGGTTTTGAAGGGGATACCTTTTTATATTTCAGCATGTAAACTTTTTGAACTTTAACTTATTTTTACATGTTAAGGTAATGTTGCGGAGGGACTGAGGGAGGAATAAGAATTGTATTGTATTGTGGGATATTGTGTCTTGTATAACTGAATTGAATGAAACTGAACTTGTGGTTGCATGCATTAGAATGTATTCAAAATATGTGCATACTGTATACAGTACAGTATGTGTGCTTTTTGCTGGTGTGGCTAAATGTGAATGCATGTGCTTTAGGTGGGCTGTGCGGATGGGAGTGTACGGCTCCACTCAGTCCAGAGTGAGCAGCCCCTGCTGGAGTGGAGTGGGAGCACATCTGGGGAGGAAGTGCTCTCTGTCCAATGGGCTCTGACCCGGCCGGCTGTGTTCTGTGTGCTGGACGCTGCGTCCTGTCTGCATCTCTGGGACCTGGTGGAAGATGAACAGCGGCCTGTTCTCACAGAGAGGATTCACGTAGACAGGTCAGTGCAGAGACCCTATGGAATTGATCCAACAAGTGTTTGTATGGAAATGCACATGTAGTCGTACCTAATACAGGGCTAAGATGGCAGAGAGCTTGTATTTTTCACTTTTTTGATAAGTGTCTGAAGGTGGCTGAAAATTGCCATTCTCTCATAGTGAAATGAAACTGAAAGTAAGTTGTTATGCCCCATTCATTTAGTATTAGTCGCAAGTTCACTGCTTGGTCTATGTTGTATCAAATTTTCTTTTTCTTTTTCCTACCTACAGTACTTGATGAGTTTGAACAACAGGGCTATGTATTGATTTACACTGAATTTGTCCTTTAAACCCTCTCACTGATGACCATAAAGCCCTCACCCCTCAGAGACTTAACTTGCATCATAGACCACTCTTAAAATAAGGGTTCAGTACTTAAAGTGGTGCTTTGGAGTGAATTCCTGTTGAACTAGACTGCTAAAGGCACTAGTTAGTGAGTGGAACAAAATAATTTGGAACAGCACAGACCGAACGCCAAAGCAAACAAAGCTTTTTACACTGAATCAATGGAAACTGATTATTCCAAACCGAAAGTAAGATCTGAGATACCGTTGACTCAATGTAAAGTGCTTCTTGTTCTCGTTCGTTGGTCTATGCTGTTCCAAATTATTTTGTTCCACTCGCTAACTAGTGCATTTAGCTTGCTCGTTCAACAGGGCTCTGCTTGAATTCACTCCGGAGCTATCCTTTAAGGAGGACATTGCCATTTAGTCAATCATTAAGACATTGTGGAATTACTTCACTGGTAAAGAAGGTGGATGTGTTTTGCAATATATAAATCTTTATCTGATTTGGACTTGTTGCCTCCTTCTCTTCACTCAGGGTGACCACCATGGCCATGTTTGGAGACCCTGTCAAGCAAAACACGTACTCTGGCATCGCCCTAGCAAAGCATTCTGGGAAGATCGAGATTCATTATTTCAAGAAGCGGTTCACTGTGCCTATATCTGCAGACAGCGAGAAGCTGGACAGCCTCATGCATGATGCTTTATAAACCGAGTGCCTAAGCTCACCAGCTTAGCCTTCAGAGTGACATGATCTTTATTCTTAATACAGTTTGGTACAAGAAGGTTGGAGATTGCACTAGTTCTCCACTTATTTTTGTAAGCGGATAGATCTATGTAGAACCATATCATGGTTTATTTATGTAGTACAGAATTGTATTTATTGCTTTTAAAATCACTTTTGTGATGACACTCATGAAGTGCCACAGTGGCATATACTTTTGCACTTGCCATATGAATTTATTCAGAGTCATCAGGGCTCAATGTTATAATTAGTATTTGATTGGACATACATACATAGTGTATAAATAAATAAAGTCAATAAGTTTTGGAAAATAAGTTTGATTCACCTCAGGGAAGAACTCATTCTATTAATTTTTTCTTCTTCTTTATTTGATTTTTTTATACCTCTTGTGCTTAAGCTGTTTATTGATGCCCCACAACATTTCCAAATGTCTTTGTAATAAAGATTGGCCGTATCATTCGCTCCATGAATTGGTGTGCCATTTTCTTTCAGTGACTGTTCTTGTTGCATCTGCATTTTCATTTTTGCTTTTTAATCTAAAAAAGGAAGGGGGAAATTATTTGAGAGTGCCCCGATTGCCTTTTCCGAGCGACAAGTATCCTAGCAACGAATTCTAAGCGCACCAGCGGGCACGGACTAATAAAAGTTATCAGCATTGGGGCGGTTGTCAAAGACACCGACGGAATTTCACAATGGCAAGGAAAGCTTTGCGGAGAAACCAGTCGTCCAACCCTACGTCGGCGTTTTATGTCATGGTTACGGCCTGTAAAAGTAGCCCGCACAGCGACCATTGCTGAGATGAGGCTCCGGGAAAAAGCCAACGTTGGATAAACTACGATTAATAAGAGTTTGGGATTTTGGTTGTTACCGCTTTGTCTAACATGTTCAGAACCTGTTAATGCAGGTGTGTGCATTTGTCGTTTGCCTTTGAGTCTGCTATTGTCTTTCGGGGAACCTTGACAGTAGTTCACATTAGAATAGACTACAGAATGTCCACCGAAGATGACGATGACCTTCATGCCAGTGAAACGGCCGGCTCTAGGCCGGCGGACAGCGAGAGCAACCAAGCATCTGTTTCCTCGGATTCCCAGCAGAAGAAGAACAGTGGGGTGAGGTATAAAAGATCTGTATGAGGATGCAAATTGCAAAATATGTTTGTTTGTCTTTGGCTTCAGGATATATACCTAGGCTATATAAATAACATAAATAAATAATACCTTTATTACTGCATCATGGTTAATGGTAAATCAGAGCATTTTTTTTAACTGCTTAAATAAAAATGATTGCCTTTCCCCTCGACTCATCTGTTCAGCCCTCTTCTGAAAATTACAGATTCGTAGTGCTGATATGCAGCATATAGTCATCACACATGGCTTGCAGCATCTTCGCCATGTTCCCTGTGAGAAACCTCCATGTCACATGACCTGTGGTGAAGGAGTGGATGGCTTCATCAGTCTCCATGGTGATCGTAAAATCTCATCTTTTAGCGCTTGCTTCTACCACATTGATGGCCGTACCCACAAGACATCATCCACCAGCCACACTATTCCTTATCTGGGTCTGACATCCACCCAGACCCCTGACAGAGTTGTGGGGTGGGGCCCTGGAGCCATTCTGCACCTGCTTGATGGGCAGCTGAGGCCCCTGGCTCAGGCTATGGTGCCCCTTGATGTCAGGATGTGTATGACCACAGACAATCCCATCGAAGTGGTGACGGCCGGGGAAGGGAACGTTTGTCTGTGGTGCTTCAGGCACATGGTTAGTCAAGTGCAGGTGGTGAAGGGCTTGGAGAAGCAGGTGATTAGCCAACTAGCCCTGGCTCCTAGAGACTCCAAATATGGCCACAGGGCTTTTGCAGTCTATGGGAGTTCAGTGACTGTGGTCGATCTCAAAGAGGGGGTGACCCTGGAAAGGAAGAACCTACACCTTAGGTGCGTGGTATTTATGTGCAACTTAGAGTAAGAATAATCAAATATGAGCCAGCAGCTCGTATTTCATGACCCAGTGGTATACAGATAGTCTCATAGTCCGAACATTCCTCCTTCATTCCAGGGATATAACTGCAATAGCATACAGCTCCCAGATGGACTATTTGGTCACCACATCCAAAGATGTAACAATCCGGGTTTGGGGCCCAGACTGGGAATTGAAAGTGGCATTTGTGGGTCACACGGGTGAGAGATGGCATTGAATAATTCATCACTTCTTAATACATTTAATGGACCCCAGCTGAAATAGCAGATAGTTGACTTGTCTTTGTTCCATATGTCCATAGGGTTAGTGACATCTCTGCTGTGCTGTCCTCATACTGGTCTTCTTCTGTCTTGCTCTCTGGATGGGACTCTGCGCTGTTGGTCCCTGGAAGAGGGGGATCAGGTGCAGAAGGTCAGCATGGAGGGCATCCACCCACCTCTGGCTTTAGGCGGGCCGGCCCCAGGGGGTGCCTTCTTTACCTTCTCCAAAGGTGCCGTGGACTTCTGGAAAATCAACAACCTCTATCAGCCCCACTGTAAGCTCAGTGGACACCTCCGTGGGCCTGTCCGTCAAATGATAGTCACGCCCTATCCGCCACCGTATCCACCCCGTATGCTCTGTGTCCATGGTGACCGTGACGTGACCCTCATCTCGGCGACAACTGGAGCTGTCCTCACAAGCTTAACCGTGGACTGTAAGGTGCTCTGTGCAGACTACAGTCTCTCAAAGGAAACCGTTGTGATCCTCACTGATGATGGGGTTATGCTAACAGCTAGTACGCTAACCAATCCCATCACTGTGCTGGACAAGTGGGTTGGGCAGCGCCATGAGGCACAGCCATGGGAGGATGGGGAGGGAGACGGGCAGAGCTCGGGTCCAGGCCCAGCCTCCTATATGGTGCTCTACAACAGTCTGGCCGACAGGAAGAAAGCCCTGCAGGATTGGAGAAACCTACAGGAGCAGAGAGGCAAGAGAGTCAAAAAACAGAAATATGTGAACGACCCCAAGAACAGGTGTGTGTGTGTGTGTGTGTGGCATATGTTTCATCCATCTCTCTTTTTCGTATTTTGAACTTTAGATATGCATGCATATCTCTCACCACACGTGTCTATGTCTGTTTTGACCAAAGTGTGCCTAACTCATTGCTTAGGTTTCTGGTGATGCTGGGCCATTGCGGAGGCTATGTGACTGTACTGAAGCTGAATACACAGAGAGTCCAATACAGAACAGCAGCTCACAAAGGCCAAGATATCACTGTAATGCAAGCTCATCCAGAGACCAATTACCTTCTCACAGCAGGTAGACGGTAGACACATGGAACTCGTCCTGTCAGTTAATGAAGTCAGATAGGAAATTTGATGGGTGTAATCAGTCACACATCTTCCTCTGACTTTTTTGGGGAGGGTAGACCTGATAATGGACTTTGGCTGCTGCTGCAGATGATGACAGTAATGATGGTGATGATATCCCGACCGAAATGGAAATGACGGTGTAATGAAAGTGATATGTACTGAAATCTCCCCTCTCTGCTAGGTGAGGACAAGTCGGTGCTGGTGTGGAGAGTGTTCCCCTATGCTGAGGAGTGTCTGAGTCTGCACCTGAGTGTGTTCTGTGGGCAGCCTCCCCTTCATCTGGCCCTGCTGGGGCCTTTACTGGCGCTGGCCTTCCAGGAGCCCGAGAGCGCCACCTACAGCGTGGTTTACTACCACATGGACAACAAGAGACGCCTGGACCACCCGCCCAAACAGGACCACCTGGGCAGCATCACTGGTATGGATGCACACACACACACACACACACACACACACATACACTTTGCATGAAGATAAGATAAGATAGAACATATTACTCTTCATCCCGTTGGCAATTGGATACCTCAACAGGCACAGGCAAGATGCAAGAGGTAGCAAGTAAATGTGCAGGGAGCCACAGTGCAGATGTAGTCATTGTCAGTGGCAGTGCACAATACTATAACAAATTCATTAAGCTATAATAAAGACAGAATGAATTGGTTACACAGTATAATAATGAGTAGACAATAAGTACAGTACAATACACAACACAAAAAGGTCCCATAAAGATAAAGATTGACCTTGACTTATGTGATTTGTATTGTATGTCCAGGCCTCTCTGTTAATCGGCAGCTTCGAGTGTTTGCCACCTGCAGTGAAGATGGGACTGTGCGCATTTGGGATGAAGAGAATCGCTTGATAAGGTAACACACAGGTATTGGTGGTGATGTGTACAATTATGCATGTTTGAGTCTGTTTATACAGTAGTATGTGTGAACCCAGATATATCTTCAGGTGCTCATTTGTGTCTTAAGGACATTGGAACTATTTGCTGAGCTAGAATGCTTAGCCTTCAGCAACCAGAAGGAAGACCTGCTAGTGGGTATCAGAGGAGACCTATACTGTATCGACTTCTCTAAGATACTGCCCCAAGACCTTCCCCTTCAGGTACAAGAAAAGAGAGACAAAGAAAGAGGGTGGGGGTAGCTGTATCTTTCATCCAAGACGTTTGAGCATTTTCAGATTTGTTTTCTGTTTTTTTTTTCTTTCCTTTGCAAATAAATAGCCACTGTGCTTTGAGAAATATGAAGTAGGTCCTGATCTACCAATCCCCTCTAGGTCAGACACAATCAAACGGAGGTAGGTATCTTTTATAGGTATGCCTTTTACAGCCAGTCTTTTGCAGATCTGTATGTACATGTATCTTCATTCCTACATAATGAAACGTACATCTAACATAGCCCACACCTCTTTATATTCACTAGATCTGAACACCTCACTCAGAAAGACCAGGGTGTGACAATAGATCCAGTGAGTTGTACCATATATTGTATATGTGCATGTGTACATACGTGTGTGATTACACAACCCTGAATTCCCTGTATCATTGAAGTGATCCCTCTTCTCCTCACAGGAAGTGGCTGCTGTGCAGGCTCGGAACAGAGATTTGGAGGCCCTCCAGCAGGAGGAGCTGGAGATCAAGCGCAAGACAAAGAAGCACCCTCGAGCAGTCCGAAAGCGCATCAGGAAGGAGGCCTTTGAGTCCTACATGAAACTCATCTACAAAGAGCCTGTCAAGATTGATGTAATGTTTTTTTTTCCGGTTTGTAATTGTGAATGGTGTTGAAAAGAGAGTTACGAAAGTGAAAGTTACAGAGTAATAAAGTTCAGTGCAGTTTTCTGTAGACTTTGATTTTGGTTTATCTGTCCACAGATACCAGAAGTGGATCCGTTTGATCTAAACTTTACAATGTTTCCCCCTGTACCTCGTGAGGAACGTCCATTAACTCCAACAGACTTGAGTGAGGGTTTCTTTGCAAACCAAGCCAAACATTCAGCAAGCATGAAGGCCAAAGAAGACCAAGACACACACAAAGTGAGCTTGAAATGTGTAGGCCCATACACATATGACCTTTGTGACTAATACACTCAATACAGGCTTGTGTAGTGCAAAGCAGTCAGGTCTGTTACTGGGCAGAAAACTATTATGAATCTATTATTTTTCAGTTTATGTTTATGTTTTTTTGTTTTTGTTTGTCGTTGGCCAGATGTCCGCACATGCACCATACACAAATATGGGCTTCATTCCCAACTCTGTGTTGGTAGACCAGCTGTGGCCTAGGGCCATGGGTGAAGACATTCTACCCCTCACCCCAGAGGAGGGGAAACAATGGAAGCTCCCGGAATGGGACTCCTGTTCCGAGACAAAGTTTTTGGAATATGAGGAATCTGAGGAGGGAGAGGAATCTGAGGAAGAGGACCGGATAATGTTCCTGCACTCCCCCGAACCAGAGATCAAAGTCAGCCCTCTGAAACCAGAAACACCTCCTTCAGAAGTTGTAGAAGAGGAGTCCCCTAAAGTTGCTGAAAAACCAAGGGTGTGTGTGTATGCTAGAATGTATGTCTTCATGAGCGCTTGGTCTGTAGAGATGTGATCCCCTTTGAATATCCACTTTCTGTGTGTGTGTGTGTGTGTGTGTGTGTGTGTGTGTGTGTGTGTGTGTGTGTGTGTGTGTGTGTGTGTGTGTGTGTGTGTGTGTGTGTGTGTGTGTTTGCACATAATTGTTGCTTTCCCTTATTTCCCAGAAGGGAGGCAGAAGCAGGCTATATTGATTTCACCACAATAAAGTGTCTGAGGTTTTATGTAGCTGGAAGTATTATCTTAGGAGAAAGTGGACCTCAAAGACACATAACCTTCATAACTTTTATTATACTCACAATCAGTCCTTGGCTCTCCCCTTGATTCATCTTTCCGTTATCTCTGCTTTAGACTCGGAAGACCCTGCCTCCAGTAAAAGATATAAAACCTCGGCCACGGAAAACTCCTACTCCCAAACCACCCACTCCCCCACGCCAGCGTACTCCATCGCCAACTCTTCCTGAATTTCTCACGCAGTTCATCGGAGAAGCCTGGTTCACATACATCTTTCCAGACATCAAGGTGCGTCAGTGTGGTAGACTCTTGAATTCTCCCTTCATTTGGCTAACCCCTTCTTTGCTTTCTCAACATGTCATATTTTGTAATTTTGAGTTTACCGGTAGCTTAGTTTGACTATTTCTGCATTGCTATGTCCTGATGATTTTGTTAAGCAAATTTGCTTCTTAATAATTTGTCATATTTTGTAGAGTATCCCTACATCGCTTCGTCCTGATGATTTTGTTAAGCGACTGTTTGAATACATGAAGACGGCTGATGCCTCAGTGAAGATGCTCATCATGACTGCACTGCTCACTCTGTCCCAGCAGAGGGTGCTGGTGGATTCTAGTCTTGTCTTTAAAGGCTTGGTGGCCTGTCTAAGCCACAGCATCACACCTAACATGGTAAAAGAAATGATCAGGGGCTAAACTAATGTCAAATGCCACTTATTAGACAGTAAAGGGATTACTGATTTTAGAAAGGTGGTTATTATGCTGTATTCATTGTTGAGATGCCAACTTTAGACATCTTAAATGTCATTATTCATTAATCAGATTGCGGATTTATAATAAGATAAATCTCTACACCTGCGTTCATGTATATTCAGCTGTTTGTTGGCATTATGAGAATGGCCTTGTGTGTGTTTTAGTCAGAAGCAGAGCATCGCTTTGCCCATGAGCTGCTGAATATGCTGGTGTGCCTTTGTGCTAATGACAGCGCTTTCATGGTGGAGCTTCTTGTCATTATGGCCCATAAACAGTTGGACTTTGCGTGAGTTCTTCATATGACTGTCACACATTCACTCATTTAAGCATGTTACATAACACCTTAAAGTGTATAGTATTTGTATAGACATGTAAGGAGTAATAATTACACACATAGGGTGGTATTCTCCCAAGTGCTTAAGTACAAAAAAGTGGCTCCATGCTCCAAGCTCCATGCATTTCAGCCTGCACTAAGCACTTTTTTGGCCTTATGCACCTAGAAGAATACTGCACATAATGAATTGTGATTTTTGCTAGAGTAGAGTTTTTTTTCCGCCTAATTCCGTCATCCTGTGTTAGATTTCTGTGAGTGGATGAATGTTAAGGGGGAGCCTCAGCACTTTTCAACCTAGAAGCAAAGTCTTCTTCACAACAGGCCTCAATATTTCCTACAAGCGTTTCAAAAATAGCTTGTATTTGTCTTTTCTAATGCACTCTTCCCTTGTTCAGGAAGACTGTTATGTCACTTCTGCACAAGATGGGCCTAAAGGAAGACGAAACCAAATTGACCGAGGAGCTCAATGGCTGGCAAAATTCTATCCAGGGCCAGTCTGACCTTTGGCAAGGTCTGAGAAAAAAAGCTGGAGATTGGCTGAACCTCTGGACTGTCAAGTATAAGGTAGGGAAGGAAAGAAGTAATTTACCGTAATTTCTTGACTATTAGCCGCGGCTTATACATTGATTTTGCAAAATTTCTTCCGCTATGAGGTTAAAACAGGGGGGGCAGTTAATATGGTGTTAATATGTTTTTTTTTGTTGTTGTTTTTTAACTTGCATAAAACACTGTCCTGTGGCTTATACACAATGTGGCTTATATGTGGGAAATTACTGTATTTATAATAATTTAATTATTTACTATTTACTTTCCTAATTGACTCCAGAGCAATCCTATCCGTCAGACCTTTTAAATTCCCCCTCCACCTAGACTCCTTCCGAAACCACTAGTAGTCTCTACCCCATGTTGTTACTATGTCAGTCGAGGAGACAGGTATGTACAGTATGCAGATATTTATGATTACAACCAGGGTCAGGAAAACTTAGATGCGCACTTGAATTACTCAGCAAATTGTTGTCCTGTGCAGCAAAAACTAATGGTGTCACGGATACCACACATTTGACCGTCCCCACATTAACAGACTAGCTAGTGTTTCATTGGCTTAAGTTAAGCTGGCAAAGTCGTGAACTAACGACTGTATTGGAGCCGGACTTGACGTGACCTGGTTCTGTGTCTCTTTCCGTAAGGAGCATAACAGAGCTGTGCCTCTGCTGAGTACTGGAATGAAGAGCTGTGTGCCACCAGTGGACGTGCTCAACTACTTCTGCTCGCTGCCAGAGGTCGCAGAGTCTGTGTCTTTACACGAGCCTGACATGAAGAATGACGCTGTGCGGATACCTCACTTGCTCCCGAGGTGAAAACGCTCGTTACTTCTCCCCCTTTCTGCACTGCACATACTGGACACAACACATGTGTCCACAGCATAGGCTACACACTAACTTCCTGATGATGTATACATGTTTGTGTGTAGGTCCAAGCCAATATACCGACTTGGAGAGACATATAGCATGTCCAGGACACGTGAGCCACGAGGTGAGACCCCATCACTACTACCACCACCACACACACACCTTCCCCCAGCCTTTTCAAATGGTTCCCATTTGCCCTTCTCGTTCATTAAGTTGAAATGTGAGCCACGCCGCTGACATTCACAGCACATAATCCACACATGGAAACACAAGAGCATTGACTGGTGGACGAGCGAGGCCTAGCCTCCGACCCTAGCCTGGCCCGTTCTAACTCCCTCCCTCTTGTGTGTGTGTGTGTGTGTGTGTGTGTGTGTGTGATGCAGGCATCGTCCTCCCCCCGCTGACCTACCGACCCCTACTGCTGGGCTTCACGCGCTTCCTGAGGCTGCCACTGGCTCAGGTCCTGCTGGACCCTTTCCCCTTCGCACCGGACCCCCACTGCCTCAAGCCCTCGCCCCGCCATCGCCGCTTCTTCATGCTGGAGCAGTCGTACATCAGCTACTACAGATAACCCCCATCGCCCAGTGCCAGACATTCACTGGAGCTGGCTTTACGTGGTCTCGAAATGGGAACAGTGGTGATGTCGGTTTCCCTTGTCAACCAGACTGTTGTTAAGCAGGAAGGATAGACTCAAGCAGACAATGAACAATCACAATCCTTAGTCTAACTGATATCTATTCATCATGACTTATATCAAGCCTTTATAACTCATTTATTAAAACATGTTAAAAGACCACAATAACAACTCAATCATTTGAATCAATATGAACAATTAAGAGTATAAATCTTTTTTTTATTATTATTATCGGTGTACACAGAAACACAATGGTGACTGCTGGTTGGATATTTGGTAGGGCAAAGTAATGCCCCAGCTACAGGGTTTGGCTTTAGTGTTAGGGGTTACGGGCTTGCTTAGGAGTTCGCTTGTAACAGAGTTCTGCTCAAGCTGGTGTCCGTTACTGTGCCTTAACACATCCTCAAAGGTCGTGTCTATACAAATAACTCTCACATAGCACGGATATGTTAAAAAGGACTTCAAAGGAAATACACAAATAACATGTTAGATGTACTGTATATGGGGCTCACTGTGTGGCCAGTTTTACTGACAGGTCTTTGATCTCAGTTGCACAACAGTGATCCAACACACAAACACGAATGAAGCAAAACACTCTTTACACACAGGTGTCATGTTGTTGTAACTACATCAGACTTCAAATATCACTTTTGGCCATTCAAAGAGCTTTCCTGGAATGGCACATCAGTGCAATGCACCAAGTCTCCTTTGGAAATATTGCTGGTAGCTGCTCTGGTGGCACGTGACCACTCCCCCTCGCCCCCCGGGCCCTAAATAAGAGAGGTGACTACAGACACACACACAGTGGGTCACCTGATCGGGAGAGGAGCCAATGGGAGGAAAGTTCTATTCATCTGATTCTTGACATGCCTGGTTTAACCATGACGGATAGGATACTTGGTTTCAGCTACAGTGTAGAAGCGGCGCGATGACAAAAAATATGAGCTAAAACAATGCAGATGGCTGAAAATAACACGTGTGATACGCAGAGTCTAATTCTGGTTAAGCTACTTTACTGCTCGTTTGGTTCTTTCAGCACCTGGTTGGCATTGCTCAAGCAGCGGTTCACTGCAAGTGCCAAACTGAAGCACGTGCCAGGCCTTGTGTTTATCAAATGTGCCAGCTTGTCAGCCAGCTTGCTTCTGTGCTACCCATAGTAATGCCCAGTAAAGTACTGCCTGTCTGGCTGTGATTGAAGCCAGCAATATAGTTAATACAACAACCACATCGTTTTTGTGCAGATGTATTTCTATAAAAGGAAACTTACATTCATATCTTTCTCTGAGTATAATCCTTAAAATGATCTGTACAGATTGTCAGGCACTTCATATGAGCTGTATCTGTAAGATTACTGCACCTTGAAAAGTGCTAAAACAAAAGTCAAAGCTGAAAGCACTCATGAAAAAAAATCATCTTTCAATGTGCACAAACCTCATTTGTGAAAGATAATGTTTTAAATACATCAAACAAAGTATTTGATAGCTTTGAATGATATGTAGCCAAAACTAAGTCGTGCCTTTTCAGGCAAGTTTTGCTCATGTCCCGCAAGTCAGACAGAATTGAACTTTACTGCTTGAAGGTGCGTTTCTAGACAGCGTTGCTGCTAACAGCATTAGCAATCTCTTCAGTTCCACCATTGAGAGAAGCCGTATCACTAAGACAATGATGGAAGTTAGCTTTGTAGAAACGGCACACAGAGCATGTCTCTAGGAAACATGCCAGAAGTTCCTGGTGACATACTCCTCACTTAGATCACCATGTAAGACTGTCTCAATCAAGGTTCAGCCTTGATCAGAGCCCATGATCTCAACCCTAATCGACCTCCACCAGATCTTTGGTGAAGTTCAACAGGTCAGAGGTCAGGAAGAGGTCACCAGATCGTCCACTCTGCCTCAGGAGCTCCTCCAGTTGAAACTGGACGGCTTCCCGGATCCCTCCTTCCTCCACCAGAGGCCAGTCTAGTAGTTGAGCGCTGGAGGGCATGGGGGGCAGCCCTTCCTCGTACTCTTCCAGAGGGTTTGGGTACAGGAGCAGTCGGAGGGAGGGTATGCTCGCTGCGGTCCGCACCAGTGACAACAGTCCCGCTAGCGAGAGGGGGTTCAGCGCCAGCCTCAGGCTCTGCAGGGCCCGGCAGCAGGACAGTGAGGAAAGCAGCGAGCCCAATAGAGCGTCTGAGAGGCCACAGCCACACAGTGAGAGCTGAGAAAGGGAGAGGGAGGCCTGGGAGAGAAGGCGGCGAAGGGAGGGCAGGGATGACTCGTCCAGACGGTTCTCACTCAGGTCCAAGCGCTGGAGGGACGACGCGTGAGGACTGCAGGACAGGTAGGCCAAGTCGGCTGGTGTCAGGCTCAAGTAAGGGAGTTCGAGCACCTCAAGAGGTTGGGAGAGAGAACTGCAGATTGAGAAAAGAAAAGAAACAAAACAAAAAAAAAACAATTAGCATCAAGAATCAATCAACTTTTACAAAATACAAGAATGACCCATATAATTTTCCAAGTATCTAATTCCAATATAGTTCATCTAGCTCTTTGTAAAAATTTAATTTAGGGCTTGTAGTAGTGCTTACTTTTTTATCTTTCTCTGATACCTGACACCATAGGTAGAAAGATCTGGGTTCAGAGAGTACAAATCCTTTCATGTATGGTTGTAGTCAACACAGCTGATTCCACTAATTAGCTTACTGTACCTCCCTGTCTGAACAGTTGTCCTAATTAGAATCAGCTGGTGTAAGTGAATGGTTAAAACAGATTAAAACCTTGTGATTAAGTCCTGTGCAAGGCATACCTTAGCAGCAGGCGCAGATGTCCAGGTAGCCGCAAGGCTGTGAGGCTGAGGTGCTGGAGTCCCTTAAGCCCCTCAAGGCCCTGTGACATATCCTTGAGTGCCCCCTCCTGACCTGGCAGAGTCCTGTGCAAGTCCAAGTTACAATAGTGAAGCTTCAGGGAGCGCAGGTGAGAGAAAGGGGCCAGCAGAGGCAGGAGCAAGGCCAGGCCAGTCACGCCGAGGCTGGAGTAACGGATGTCCAGCCCCCGGAGGCCCTTCTCAGGCAGCAGGGAGAGCAGGGCGGCGATCGAGGGGGCCGGCAACTCCTCCACACGGAGGTACCGGCAGTGGAGCCGCAAGGGCCCCTCGGAGGTGAGAGCGCTGCGCATGCGCTCCCATGACCGAGCATTGACAAACAGGTCAGCGCAGATGTGCAGTAGTACAGGGTCAGGGTCAGGGTCAAGATCGCTGCTCTCTTTGTTTGTGTCCACCGACCTGTTCCTCCTCTGCATCTCCATCCGTCTCCTAACCCCTATCACCACCTCTCCCTCTCGTTCTTGAAGTCCATCCACTTTTAGCCCTTTGCCCACCTCCTCCTCCTCTTTTCTCTTCTCCACCTCTCTGCCTCGGCCACTTGATCCACGGTCTCTCTTTATGACGCTGTCCCTGTTTCTCTCCGTCTCCAGGCCTCTCTTCCTCTCCCGTTCCATATCTTTCCTAGCAGCTTTCTGGGCGATGACTGTGGCCTGCAGCACCGTAGAGCAGAGGGCAACCGTGAGTGACCAGCCACCCATGGAGTCTTCCACACATTCATCTTCACACTGCAACCCACACATATCCAGCAACTGCAGGGCACACCTATAGTTAGGGAATAGGGACAGTAAGGAAGAGGTCACAAAGATTTACTCCAATTGCATGTTTCACATCAAGATATATTCATAAAAATTATATGCACATTATCTAGCTGGCGAGGTTATCCATAAAACGATGTGACAAGTCCACTGTGATTTATAGGATACATCAATGCATCGTTTAATGAACATGCTTACCACATTCATGGTCATACTCTGTAATCTATATGGTGCCATAGTAAAGATAACGTTACCATGTGGCAGGATCTACAGGATTACCCTGACCTCCACGTGTAATAAAATACTCTGCTAAATAGCTTCAAGGGATTTACAACCATACAAAACACCTGCACCACCCATCAAAACTGTTCACTGCTGTCAGTCAAACGATGCCCAAGTCTCATACCTTTTGTCAGACAATCCTCTCACGACAGCGAGCAACAGCGCCTGGACACAGAGTCGGTTAGGAGGACTTTGTCCTGGTCGCCTCTTCTTTCCTACGGCCAGAGCTCGTTCAGGCCATCGTTTTACTAATTCTCCGATGGCTAGCGGACGACAGTGTGTGAACGCTGCTTCAAGAAGCGGTCGGTACAATTCCCTGGGCACACTACCCAGCCAACACGGCGACGAACTGTGGTCACTAACCACTTCCTTAGCACACAGGTCCACCAATGAGAGTACCATCGTTAAAAACAGGCTGTCAGGAATGATAAAAAAGATCATTTATAATAAGTGACACTGAAATACAGAAAATACCGACTACCACATGTGACAAACGTGAATCTTACCTTAGCAAAACAGCTCGATTCCGACTCGATGGTGTTAGCTGGCTAGCAAACTGTCATCCTTGTTTATATGTTACCCATCCCTCAGATTTAACGATCTAACGCACTATCATACAGCAGCCAGAATCAGAAGCTGATAGTAATCTGAAACGCTGTGGTTACCCAATAAAACTAAAATAAGTAACGTTATTTTATGTTGAAACGAATGCAGGCGCTGGTAGCTAGCGTCTAATAAAAGCTCGGAAATTAGCAGACGCTATGGCTCCGATATCGAGTCATTGAGGCAGAGTGCCTCTGCCATTTAAAAGTCGCGTTATACAGGCGAGCTAAATACTCTCCCAAATCTCGTCAACTAACAAACAAAGTGTCTGTTCCACATAACGTTAGTATTTCCGCACTGGGGATCAGTAACGTTAACGTTACCATCCATGGTGTCTTCTCTGAACTTTTCGACGATGATGCTTAATGATGACGCCAATAAACTGCGTCCTATTGTTTATTTATCACGCTCGCGGGAAAGAGGACAGCAGCTGATCCGATGGCAGACTTTTTAGAGCAGACGAAGAGCAAAAGCACACTATCCTACGCGTTTACATACAGATGTCACATTAACGCATCCGCTTAATTTGCTATTCGAAATCCAGAAATATATGTCTGCTTTGTAATTATATTAGAAAAAAACAGCCCTATAAAATCCAGCACTCATTTAACGCATTCAGAACGCATTTAACGCAACTGTAAACAGCTCATGGAAAATGTGGCTTATCTATACCTTTGCAAGACTACCAGTGTGTGGAACACATCGAACTTCATTCATCAACTTCTGTCGACACCCCTTAAGCATCTGCTCATCTGTTCTCCCTCGAACGATGTAAACAGACAGAGGGCTATTCCTACCCCAGTCAGCATGACAGCTATTTGATACCAAACAGCAGGCATCTATCAATTAAGAGCTACAGTTACAATCATCTATAACTGTAGAGGGGGCGGGGGGTAGCCAGAAAACTGTAATGGATCATGCCTGCTGTGTGTCTGTATTGACAATATAGAGCAACCTTTTAGTTTTTTTTTTTTAAGGTTTTAACTTTTGATTAAGCCATGTAAAATAAGGACTGCATAACAGGCCTGTTCCTACAGAATTCGCACTGTGTCTACCTTTTCACTCCATTAACACCCTATAAATTAACCCCAATGTCACATAATTGATTTCTGTATATGAGTGTGTATGTGCGCAAAAAAAGTGTGTATACATGTATGTATGCCAATGTAGGCCCTCGATCTTCCTGGATAAATAGGCCTGAGGCGGAGGGAGGCTATCTAGGCCTATATTGTATACATTTTTTGCAGAAAATTACTCTTTTGAAAGCGGTTTTCGCCTAATTTAGTCTGCGTATCATACGGAAAACTCTGAAGTAGTTTACACGGTCTGCACTTCAGGTGAATGGTCTGTTTTGAGGATGCGGAAGTTGTGTTTAACACGAGCGCCGCCTGCTGTGATATTACACAGTCGTCAAATCAGCCCGCATGTGTCTTATGTTTGCTGGGGGTCAAGGCAGATAGACGGTGAGTTTCTTTCTAACATAAACTTACTTTTAAACGATATACAGAGGTATTTATAACATGCAGTGATTATGCCGGTGATATGATTCGCCTGATCCGTATTTCGAAACTTTGTTTGGTGACTATGCCTATGTTTTAGACGCACTAACTTTGACTTTACAGCGTTACCGACGTTAATGCTTTTCAGTGAACTTCTGCAAGTTTTTATATCATAAAAGATTGTTTCTTATTTATAACGTCGCTAACGCTAACGTCACTTTTTGAAGTAGACTGCTGGTGTTAAGAGTGGTCTTGTGGACGGTTCTCTCTGTGCTGTCCACCTGTGGTAGGCTACAGTGGCGGTTAAAATGTAATAGCCTAACTTACAACATAGTTTACATAGCCACATGTGTATGATTGTTTTCGATTCGTAAAATGTAAAGTTTGAATTGTGGATGTCATGACAGGCTATGAACGCAACTAAAGTTACTTAGAGCTTGTTTTTCGCTTTCTGTTATATTAACATTTCACTGGTGAAGTCTTGACCTTGGCCTTATCTACCCTGACAGCTGTGTTGTCCTGCTGATTATTGAGTTGCAGGCAAACTACAAGCTACCCTATAGGCTTGGCAATGAATGTGTTAGTTCATTCATGCCCTCATATGGCTTGATCTTACACTTACCAGCCGGTACTAAAAAGTTTCCCTCCTCTTTGTATTTCCACAGATGACAGATAAAGGACTTCTTTTATTGTGGTTATTGTTGGCCCTGCATTTAAAGACAGGAGAGTGCTTTAGCAATGGGAAAGTGACCCAAGCCTGTGGAGACATGAAGCCTGATCATGGCTCCCATTCCAGTCCCGATACTCCACCATATAACATGACTTTGGACAAGTATCAATACAGTGCTGGAGATCAAATCAAAGGTGTGTGAATTTTTTTGTGTGATGGCATGTGATTCCTTTCTTGGTGTGACAAATGTATTCCTAGATAAGTGGAATGTAGGAAGTTCCAGTGCGGGAGCTAGGAGTAGGTGCTTGCAGCAGGTATTGAGACAGCCCTAGACTCTATATTCAAGTTGCACTATTTTAATTAGACAGATCCTTTCACTTTACATACCTTTATGCAAACAGAATGAGAAGCACACACACACACACACACACACACACACACACACACACACACACAAAGAGAGAGATACTACACATAAGCAATATTTATCTGTTTAATAACAAGATTGTAAATGCAAACAGGTCAAAATTTAAGATAACTGGTTCTCTTAATTACAAGTTAATTACTGCAGTAGTGTTGCTTGATGACTGCCAGTCATATTCAAACAGGAAACCCAAGGCAACAGTCTGCTGACCTATATGTTTTATTCCACTTTACAACCAATATTACAGTTACCTTATCTGTAGCCGTGCCAGGAGGCAACTATTTCAAAGGCTTCCTCATTGAAGCACGTCCTCAGCAGAACCCTAACGGCGGGGCAGTGGGTTCATTCAACCTGGTCAACCCAAGCATCTCACAACTGCTAACATGTGGTCACATAAAGGTGAGATTCTCTTCCGTCACTCTTGGGTGTAAGGGGTTAAAGGTATTATCCGGAGTGATACTACAAGTAACCTGGCTGTTTTATAGTGCTAAGCGAGGAGACTTAGTTTATGACAATCTTTGAGACATCATTTTCATTTTTTTTTTTCTTTAAAGGGGTCAGCAGTGAGTCACACAAGTGACTCCAAAAAGACACAAGTCCAAGCCATCTGGATAGCCCCGGATAATCCTCCAAGCAGCATCCAGTTTAAGTGAGTCTTCAGGCCCAGTGCTCCATTGACTTGTGTGGTAACATGGCAGGGTGACATGTATTTAGTGACCCGTTTACCCCATCTCACAGGTACACAGTGGTCCACAAGTACAAGACCTACTGGGTGCAGATAGCAGGGCCTGTAGCCACTCTGAAAGGTGCCACTCCCAGTCCTCCCCATTCCAGCACAACGACAGAGAGCACCACTGCTACTACCACCACATCACCAGCTGTAATTCCAAAACCAGTGAGTACATTAGATAACATGAGCTCTATCATTGTGTATTTTGACTAGTAGCAAATTCAAGTGCAATTAAGCCTATCATGCACGTATTACATACATACATACATACATACATACATACATTACACACGCACACACACACACACACACACACACACACACACACAGGAGATCTAGTTCAGTTCATTCAGTTGGTCTAGCAATTTACTAACAAGAATAATAGGGCTTTAACACTGTGGCCTTCAGCCGAGCTCTCAGGGACAAATGCACCTTGTATGGGTTGTCATTGTTATACACACCATATTGTTAATATAATGTTGTTGTTATTGTATGAACACATAGAAAAGAACGTTTTAGCCCATAACCCATAATAATTCCACAAGGGCATCTTGTAATAAGATATGAATAGGGGTGAATAATACTTGAAATGTGACGGGACCACTGCTGTGAGTCACAGTGCCATGATTCTTACTCACACAAACCGCTAGATTAGCAGAAGTGGGTCCATTATTTTCAGTCGACGAGTTAAAAAAAATGCGAGGGATGGAAAAGACTCCATGCAGTCTAGTGACGTTCTTTGCTAACTACCAGTGTCATGCAGGGGACTGTATACTGTATAAGCTACTTCTTAAGCTCCTGTTTAGTATGATTACAGTGAAAGAGCTGCACAATGACATGCATAAGAGCCGGTCTGATAAAGCTCCTCTCTTCCTCATCAGTTTAGTGCCGAGGAGTGTGGGAGCAAGAAGTCCTGCCTGCGGGACCCTGTGAATTGTGATCCCAAGACAGAGGCGCAGTGCTTCTTCTTGTCCTTCCGGACCGAGGGACAGAGTGTGCAGTTTGAGCTGAGTGGCCCGGCAGAGGGCTACGTCTCCTTTGCTCTCTCACTGGACAAATGGATGGTGGGTATGGCAGACTACAGCTTTCACAATACATGCAGCTTGGTTCTGACAGAGAAGCTGTGAGCTTTATTGACACTGGCTGATGATCAGTTGACACTGGTTTCATTTCCTAACATGGAGTGTTGCTTTGGATAAAACAAACTAAAAATACCACCAAATTTTAACTTTGAAGTAGTCAGTAGTTACACATGACTTGCCACATGGATTTAGTTGATCGACAGGTCTTTGTTGTTTAGTAGGTTTACCCACTGCACCAGTTCTGCAGGTTCTTTGTAAGATGGTCATTCTGCCCGGTGGCTTATTCACAAGGCAACCATACTGCACTTCCATTAATGCCATTCTTCACTATGATGAAATTCTTTGTGTTTTTCTGTCAGGGAAATGATGATGTTTACTTGTGTGTAAGAGATGACGACCAAGTGGATATCAATGCTGCCTATGTGGCTGGGCGAACTCATCCAGAACTGGCCACAGAGGTACTGTACAGGGTTACACAACACACAAGGGTCCACAGTTAGTGAGTTGGGATGGGCTGTATATTATTGTAATGATTGCAAGTAACTATACAGATGGCTATAGACAAATAAAGATTAAAAATCTGAAACAGGAAGAGAAAAGTTGCTATGTTTTGTATTTTGCTAGAAATGAAGCAATTACCGGTAGTAAAGCTGATGAATCATTGTAAGACTAGACTTGATAAGTAACCTTTACTGGTAGTTTTGCTTTCCATGAATTTATGAGATTCACTCAGCATACAGTACAGCCAACATACCTAAGCTCTGCCTTGCAAAGTCTCTCCTTTGCTGACATGTGCAAAGCTGTTTTAAGGAGCCGCTGACATGAAATACTATGCCTATGAACCTTTGTCCTGTCAGTCTGACCCTAGCCCACCCCTGCTCTCATTTTCAGAATGCACTGAGAGACACAGCATGGGCTGTTACCAACGGCGTCATCCAATGCAGTTTCCGTCGGGACATCGACCTCGACCAGCTCAACCAGAACCACCGTTTCAACCTGAACCAAAGCTACTTCCTGTTTATGGCTCACGGGAAAGCGGAAAACGGTGAGGCGATGAGGATCTGAGTGCCTACTGATATAGAAATCATCGGAATAGGTCGCGGCCTTGGCACCCTTGGGAGAGCCATCAGCACCCTATTTGACAGGAGCAGAGAGTAATTCACAGTGCCAGACTCAAGGCTGCTCACTCCTGTGTTAGGTGTAAATGAATCCCTTTGGCCAAGCAGTCGCTGAGCAACACAGCTGCTGTTATGAACTGTTTTGCACCTTGCTTGTGTGATCCCCACTGTCATTACTGCTGGATGAGATTACACCATCAGCTTTTATTTTTATTTTATTTTTATTTTGGTCTGTGTTGACACCAGCTGTAAGAATCAGTTTGGGGAATTTGGTATTCCGTGGTCATATAATTACCATTGACTACCATTAACAATCTGTTTTAAAGACTAGAGCTTTTAAAGTGTACAGAATCGTAAGTGTGTTTGTCTGGAGGGGGTAGTCATAGTCCATGTTAAAAATAGACATATTTGCCTCAGCACCTTTCTAACCACTTACAAATCATACCTGCTGGGACAATGAGCACAGTTGACCAGACGTCACTGATTTAGATTGCACAAATTACTCCTCAAGGTCTGATTCATCGGCACGGCCGCCAGCCGTTAATCTCCAGCCGCCAGGTAGTCATCACCGGCCCGCCACAGGACCTTAGCGGCTCTCGCTCGCCCCTGCTCATGAAATTTCACGGTAAGGCCGCATGCCATGAAGTTTTTACTTGAGTGTTCTCATCACACACTTTGCAAGGTGTCACGCAATTACACATATCACTGATTGTAGCAAGGTCTGATGAATACACACACTTTTTAGGATGATTGACTTTTTTTTTTTTTGTATTTGGCCTATAGGTGTTTTTATGCTGATTGCATGGATGACTACAGTCAGCACAGGTGTCATCATGGCTCGCTACTTCAAAAATGATTGGCTCGAAACCCCCTTGTTGGGGCAAAGAGTATGGTTTCAGGTAAGGGTAATTATTTTTGTCAATTCTATTTTCTAGTCACAACTGTTTAATAGGCCTAAACACATCTGATTATGTGATGTCACAAATCATGTTCGCCAACAGTAACATATATGATCCACACACCAGTTTTTGTTCCTTTTTGAAATTTATTTGTGCAATGTTTCGAGCTACTACTTTTTTCAGACACTTCTTCAGCTTTCTGTTGTATGTCCCACAGATGCATCGCACCCTTATGGTGCTGACAGTGATGTTGACCTGCGTCGGTTTTGCTCTGCCGTTCATCTACAGAGGAGGCTGGAGCAAAGTAAGAGACACAGACACCTACCTCTGCCCTTGTTTATCTGGTCACTTGGCCCAAACATGTGTGGTCACATGATCTTTCCAATGCACATGGTTGAGCTGTACAAGGGGTCATTGTGGCCAAAAAGAACCATAATCAATCATGTTAACATGCAAACACATAACCTACACACATGCACGTGAGCTAACAGACAAACATTTACTAGTGCACACTGCTGTAAATACTCACTTTCTGCGCGGACAGGCAGCCAGACACACACACACACACACACACACACGTCTACACATGTACTTATACACACCTACACATGCACACAAACACACAATCTTTCAACACCTCTCCCAAAAGTGTTGGTGTGACTGTTTTGCGCCAACTGTGTGTCATATCCTCTCTCAGTGCCTCCGCCACACAGCTGCCATATGACGGACTGTCCCTCCGCATTCTCCAAATGTGTCATGCTGTCACATGCAGACTGCTCGTGTGTGGCTGGAGTAGTCCCCTCCACACCAACACACACTCACTCACTGGCCATAACAAAGGAGCAAGGGGTTAAGACTGACAGTAGCAAGAATGATAGTATGTCTGAATCACACTGGCTCCCCCAGCTCCTCACAATGGGATCATTATTAAATCTGTGGAGCTAATTGTTGTCTTTGGGCTCCATGTCAGACACAGACCACATCGCAGCGTTTAGTATCGGTGTCAAGTACATTGTGGAATTGGCGGCTGCTGATTGCTGCCTTTGGTGCCGTGTGTTGGTGAGGCATTCGTGACTCATGTGGGACATCTGTAATGTTTTTAGCTGCCAATAGCCAAATGCTGGCCATTCCTTCTCTGGTGCTGTTCCATATTACCACCACCAGGGGACAGTCTCTACTTTGGCAGTAACCAATTGGGTGACAGTCTGTCCTCTGGGAACCTGTGTGATGGTCAAAGCTTTGTATTAGTCAAGCTGTTGGTCTGACTAGTTTATTTTCCACTCCAGAAGAAGAAAGTGGTGTAATTCTATCCATGTATTATGCCCTCTTTAAATTACAAAAGTTATGCTGCACATGACCACACATGCACAAGACATTCATTCTGCACTTCTGCCAAGTATAATATAGTTAAAGTTGGGCATCATTGCTGAAAAAATGTTAAAGCAAAATGCCATTTCTGTAAATCATTTCTACTTCTGCTCTTCCTGAAAGAGCAGATCCATCATGTCTAACTCTCTGTCAGGTTTTTTTTTTTTTTTTTTGCATTTGTCGTTTCATTTTGTTAGGACAGTGGGAAGCGTATAGATTTGAAACTATATATAGCCACCTGCAATGGAAAACAGTAATGGAGGATAATAGATGATAACCCCTGCAGCAGCTCCTGACCTGACTGCTGACTCTGTTATTTTGTGGTGTCTCACAGCGAGCCGGTACACACCCTTACCTGGGCTGCGTTGTCATTGCCCTGGCCGTCATCCAGCCAATCGTGGCTCTTTTCAGACCCTCTCCAGATTCCTCCAAGTAAGTACAGCCATCTTACAGGTCATCTTAGGTCAGAGACATTAGAAATATACTTATTGATGTACCATAGTAATGGAGCTCTGCTAGTAGACTCTGAAATGTGACTCATGTAATTGAGGATTAGGTATTAGCTAAGATGGTGAGTCATCCTATCAATGTCCGTGTCTTTATCTTATTCTTGCTTCTCACAGACGACCCATCTTTAATTGGATGCATTGGAGTGCCGGCACCGTCGCGCAGATAATTGCAGGTACAGGGGAACGTTTCCGCTCAGGTGGTGATGAGTGATGAGAATGTAAGCACAGTTGGTGGGCCCTAGGTGACAGACCTGTTCTCTTTGTGTGTGTGTAGTCGCTGCCATATTCCTAGGGATTCACCAGCAGGCCCTTCTTCTGCCGGCACCATGGTCCACGGGCCTCCTGGCTGGGTTTGTGGTCTGGGGGGTTGTGGCAGAAATGGTTTTTGAGCTCCACAGTAGAGGCTGTCTTCTATCAGGTGAGTATTGCTGACACAATCAGGTGACTTAAACACACTGCCATCAATCTAATGTCAAGTCTGGACACCTAAGGAGTTATTTTTAACACTGTAATTAGTGTAATTTAATGCTGTGTGAGTGTCAATCTTTTTTTCTGAATTTATACATTTAAGTCATGTATTTCTTTTAAAGGTCATTTAAAAGGGATATGTTTTCTTTATGAACTCTAGTTTGACAAAGAGCATTTCCTTGAATAATAATAATAATTACAATATTAATAATAATAAGAAGAATAACACAACCATTCTGTCCTTTCTCTTTATGGAAGAAGTTAACTTAGTAGCAGAAATACAATTTTGTATGTCCTTTTAATGATTAATGCTATTGTGCCCTGGGGGGAGGAAAATCAATTGCTCCGTCTGATTGTATAAAACGGTAGAAGTCTGTCTTGTTGCAGATACATTGTTAGTGCTTGGTATGCCTCAGTGAATACTGATAAGGGGGAAATGGCAGTGCAAGATGCTCTTAAGTACATTTGCCGTTAGCTGAGGGTAATGCATGCAAGGGTCCTTTGCTGAACCCATCTAAAATGCATGTTTTTCCACCTCTTTCAAATTGCATTCTTTGCTACAGCATTGAATCGTCCCCCTCCATTTCCCTGCAGGTGCTTATTTGGTACTTGTTTAGCTATTGGAAAAAATGTGCATTTTACATGTTTAAGTAAGCCAGATATTTGAATTACCATGGCAATCACCGAGTTGTTCTCTGCCGCAGGAAGCCGAGATGAAGACAAAATGCACATCTTGCCCAACTCTTCTGAGACAAATGTAAGCAAGGGGAATGGAGGTGATAATTATATGTTTGGAAAATGTGTCACACTGTGAAGCTGTCAAAAAGTTAATGCAAAAATTCTCATGCTTGTTACAGGATTTCCGGTTCAGAAAGATACTTTTGGGTGTTTTCCTCATTGGAAACCTGGCATTCCTCTTCACTTTTATAATCTTGATTAGTAATCTGTGACCCAGGGGACCGACTTTACAGATTACAGCATATTTTGCACTCAGGAAAGTAGTTTGATTATTTTATCAACCAACAAATTGTTGAATAGTTTACATTTAAAGCATTCTGATTGAGAAATCTCTATATTTTATACATTCCAGTTTTTAAAGTTTTTGTGTTGCACATTACAAATGACTTGAAATTTTTGTATGGTAAGTATCACATGTGTGCTACGTCAGGAGATTTCACAAGAGATAATCCATTAATTTAATTAAAATTAATTTAGTGTAGTTCACTCATGAAGCCTTTGGAAAGTGGCCTGGTTAGGTTAATTTCACTGTGTTCTGACAATGAAGTCACCTTTATCAACTCATATAATTTAAATGGTCGATAGAAGTAAACCTTACAAATCAATTTGTGATTTTTAAACTTTTTTTTTTTTTTTTTTTACATACATTATACTCTGACTAAGATATTAATCAGAACGCTCAGAAGAGTGTCCTAATGCTTTGAATCAAAAAGTCTTTCATGCTCACAAAAATTTCTTAATGGACATCTCATGTGTTTAGTGAAATGCAAAGGGAAGCACATGGACCTGTTGTTAGGTCTAGCACATTGTATCAGTAACTGTTCTGACATTTTGCATATAATGATATTGCCCAATAACTGCGTGAAACAAGTGAAACACTGTGTGTGCTGTTTACGCACAAGATATGGCCAATGATAACTGAATTTATGACATGTTCTGCCTGTAATTGTATGTTTAGTGTTAGCAATCTAAGCCAAAGAAACTTAACAGCTGAAGTGGATCTCTAGTGTGCTGTTTTGAAATGTATACCCAGGTACAATCAGTACTATTTGCACTGTCGTGTCATACTTATGTAATTGCAATGTACAACGTACTTGATTATAGTAAAAATAGTTCATGTTTAATATAATCATGTGTGCATGTATGCCTGGAAGTAGACCTCTAGATTGAAACATGTCAGAGTTCCCCCTTTTAATGTGATGATATGCCATGAGAGATGAAAAATATTATACTATTTAGCTTGTCTTCATCAATACAGTAGTATAGGCTACTAGGTGACAGTACTGAGTATGTTCATACTTTCACACATGATTGTCGTCTAGTCAATTAATCATTAATATTCATATCAGTTTACTTTACTTTACTTTACTTTATTTTTCAGGACATTGCACATTGATGAACATGTATACATGTAAATGTGCCAGATTATAGCACAATGGCTAATTTCCATCTGGTGTCCAAAGTAGGCAGGTTAGATGTTAGCAAGCAGAGAAATTAAAAGCAGAAGCATACACTTTTATACAAGAAACACTGTTAGTAAAAGAAAGAAAGAAAAAGTACACATACACTGTTAGTAAAAGAAAGAAAGAAAGAAAAAGTACACATACAAAGACAAAAACACATGTTAATACAAGAGGAATGAGATCCTAAAATAAGGAAATGTATTAGTGGTGTGTGTATTTACATGCGGGTGTTAACTAGTGTTAACTAGAGATGCATACATGTTTGTTGAGCTCTAAGCCACATTTTAATCTGGCTCTTAAATGTGGCTAAAGAGGGACATTCTCTTATGTGCGTTGGTATTGAGTTCCATAATGCACTGCCTTTAATAGATAGTGCATTCTGGCTGAAAGAGGTTTTCCTAAAAGGTACCTCAACATCTTTGTTTACCACTGCTCGAGTGACCCGTGTCTGACGATATTTAACAAATTCCTGTAAACACGGTGGCGCCAGGCCATGCAAAATTTTATAAAATAGGCAGCTGTAGGAGAATTTACAGAAATTGTCAAAACTCAATAGATTGTATTTATCTAAGATGTTACAGTGGTGGTATGAAAGGGGCTTTTTGTCTAGTATCTTGAGTGCTTTTTTAAACAAAATCTCCACTGGTTTGAGTGTAGTCGACCCCACCATGGTCCAGCTTGTAATGCAATAACTTAAGTGTGAAAAAATCATAGCATGCAAATACATTAGAGCAGCAGTATCAGACATAGCACCTCTAATGTGCTTAAAATTATAAAGATGGAATTTGATTTTTTTAGTCATCATTTTTATATGTTTTTTAAAAGAAAGGTTTGAGTCCAAAATGACGCCAAGATATTTAAAATCTGTGACAGCTTCTAACCTTTCACTGCCCAAGGTGACTCCAGGCAGAGACACCATAGGGGAAGGCTGCTTAGATAAATACAAGCAGACTGTTTTTTTTGTATTCAGTATAAGACATGACCTGTGAAGCCATGTTTGTATGTGTGTGAGAGCTGTCGAGAGTACACGTGCCGCCTCCCCAGGATCTTTAGCCTTAGTGAAGATGACTGTATCATCTGCATACAGTTGGACATCAACATGTGGACAGTGTTCAGGCAAATCATTTATGTATAAAGAAAATAAAATGGGCCCCAGTATGGACCCTTGAGGGACCCCTACTGGACAACTCAAGAAAGTGGACCTAGAGCCATCCACAACAGTACATTGTTGTCTGTGTGACAGGTATGATCGGAACCAAACTATAGATTGAAAAGAAAAATTAAAATGAGTGAGTTTTGATAACAATACTTTATGATTTACAGTGTCAAATGCCCTTTTTAGGTCCAGAAAAACAGCACCAACACAACCATTTCTATCTAAGTGGCATTTGTTCTGTTCCATAAACATGGCCAATGCAGTCTCAGTAGAATGGTGTGGGCGAAACCCAAACTGCATTGGGTGTAGAGGGGTTTGACTTTTACTGAGGAAATCAATTATTTGTTTGGAGACCCATTTTTCAACAATTTTTGAGATGACAGGTAAAATACTTATTGGTCTATAGTTATTCATATCATTTTTATCACCAGCTTTAAAAACAGGAGTGACAGTTGCCAATTTCCATGCCTTAGGGACAGTGGATTTTTTTATGGACAAGTTAATGAGGTGCATGAGTGGAGGTGCAAGGGCCTCTTTATGTAATTTTAGGAAGTAGGCATCAAGCCCATAAACATCCTTAGCTTTAGAATTATTCAGACCGGTTATAATCTTAATAATGTCTTGTTCTGTAATTTGTTGAATATAGAATTTATTTTCATCCTCAGTGTGATCAGTCAACTGCTCAAAGCCCTCAGAGGATGTAAATTGTTTCACCAGGTCTTCTATAGATTTTATAAAGAACGAATTAAGTTCTTGACAAAGGACTGCAGGATCACAAACTAATCTATTATCAATTGTTAGTTGCAGGCCTTTGGTTTCTTGTTTGGGACATTTCCCTGTTAGTTTATTTATAGTCTGCCATATTTTTTTACCATCTCCCCTGGCGTTGTCAATGATCTGAATAAAAAAATTTGCCTTGGCTTTACGTAGTTCAGATGTTACTTTGTTTCTGGCTCTTGTAAAGTTAAGTCTGTCTGTGTTAAGTCCAGACTTCACAGATTTTTTGAGTAGCTGATCCCTTTGTTTTATTAGTTTCAAGCATTCAGGGTTAAGCCAAGGAAGAGAGTTAGAATTCCTCCCTCCAGGACGCCCCCTCCTGGAGAAAGGAAGCATAACCTCCTTTAGTTTTGATAGAAATAAATCACAGCTTGTATTTGCGTCATCACCAGCCAAAAAGACACTCCAGTCAATATCTTTCAATGCTTTGTCCACATTTTCATGTTGGTTATTAGGAATAATCATATTATTAGTAGGTCTATGTTTGTTCTGAGAATGGAATCTGTCCGAGTGTTTGAGTTTCCTGGAAAAGAAAATTGTGTTGTGGTCTGAAAGACCTGTTAATAGGTTATGAGTTTTTGTGATTCTTTCCGGTTTATTGGTGAAAAGTAAATCAATTGTGGACTGCGTACGGTACGTGATTCTAGTGGGCTGCTTTATTAGCTGAGTGAGGTTAAAATAATCAGTTATGAGTTTAAGTCCTAATGATCCACTTAAGTTTCTCTGACATTTTGAGTGCTCCAGTTTCTTTGGACATTCATCATGACCTGTAATCACTGGTATTTACAAGGACAGTAGTATTCATCGCGGTATTCATTGCAAGTATTGTATTCATTGTAAGAAAAAGTGTGGGTAGTTTAAGAACACACTTAAAGTGATTTGTAAGAAATTGGAAGGCGTAAGGCCAACCAAGCTTTACATAGTAATCAATCCTTGCTAGCTATAAGCAAGATGTATAAAATTGGACTGTATGCACTACGACTGTTAAAGGACCGAAAAAGGAAAATACAGCCCCAGAAAGATTTTTTTTTTTTTTTTTTTTTTTGCTTGTACATATTTATTGTTGCACTATTTGATTTTGGAACACTGGCATTGAAAATACAAACATTGTTTTAAATATTGAAGGCAATTCATTTTTTTGCAACAAGTGATTGGCTCACACAAATTCAAAGATTAGCAAGCAGGACAGATAATGTTGTAAGCATTATGGCTTCACATATAAGCATACAAACATATATGTATATATTTTAGACAATAAATTAAAAATTATGATCATTAGACTTACCATTAGCTGCTCTTAATAATCTTTTAAATGTGTAGGTTTTACAGTTTTTCATCTAAATTTCCACTCAGATGGGTGTTTAGAGAATTATAAACTTACAGCTGCATCAGTGGAATCATAAATTTTGAAATTTGATGCTTGAAATACCCTCAGGTCCAAGTCAGTGCTTTGTTTAAAACATGAGTACGCTACTCTCAATGGGAGTTTCATGTACAAATAAGATTCCAAATTATGTTGATAATAATACTGCATTGGCTTCATATCTTTGTGCTTGGAAAATTACAAATCTGGTCTCTGATGAAAATACAGTAGGAAAATACAGTACATATAGCTCTTCTCTCTCTCTACTAAGACAGTACAATAAAAATAAGCATTTTGCTTTTTTTAAATTTGAAAATAGTGTATCAGCAGTTGTCGACTAAAACATTACATTCAGATAACATTCAGGCATCTTGGCGTACATACACAATATTTTTTTTCTTCTTAGCCTCTGCTAGACACAAACAGAGAGTTGAAAAAATCACACAAGCAGCTGACAGCAGCCAGTGTTATGTCACATAAAAACAAATGTGATTAATTTTCTCATGTAGCACTGCAAAAAGTCTGTTATGTAAGACAGAGCAGGGGGGTTGTCAGTCGATATCCATTCTGTTGATCAGGCGATCCACTTTACTTGTTAACAAACTCTCCGGCTTCCCAGCGAAGAGCCATGGCACTTTTACGGCGACCGCCCAAGTAAGTTTCTGGAAACTAGGGAGCAAATTATGCATTTAAATACAGAAAACAACACTGGATCACAAATCAGCCCTTCAGCCTTTATTAGGAAAGACACCTGGCCACTGACTACATACTGTAGTATCATACTTGACAAAGACAAAACATGTCCACTTGTAATGGCTTGTGCCTTTTTAAATTGAAAATGAACACATTTTGATTACAAATGTTATGGAGGATAATTAATAGACTCCACTGCATTTATCATACTTGGTATTATTTTACTGTCCTCTTAGATTTGAGCTACCATGCAACTAAAACAATATGTCTATATAGCCTGTTCCTGTATTTATGAAATCTTTAAAAACTTACCCTGGTGTCACAGGACACTATGGAACGGTCCATCTTGTACGTCTTCATTGGAGAGGATGGAGAGGACTTGCATTTTGTAGGCATCTCCTCTGAAATGAAATACATAAAGATACAGTATATAAGATAAAATATATATACTTTATATATGAAAATATATTAATAGTGTGTTGTTTCTTAGAGAAGGAATCTTCTTGTGGCAAAATTAATAAAACCACAGGATTTTTAACTATTAACGTACTTTCATACCTGACTTTTCAAATGATGCACTGTTAAGCAGATTTGGCGAGACCACAATTGTGTTGAATTTTTCCTTGGTGTACAGGTTTGCCCGCTGCCTCTTCAGTTCTTCCTCACGCTGCTTGACCATCTTGATCTCCTCATCAACGAGGGACTGGGTGCTTCTGGAGCGTAGTTTGAAGAAGGGGTTATTGAGAAAGGTGCTCTGCTGCGTCTCCTCTGAAGCTGAGTTGAGGCAGAACTCTGATGCACTGCGGATGATCAGGTTGGACGTCTCCAGGATGATCACATTGGAGTCATTGGAGTTCCAGTTGCCTGGGTGAGCAGCTCCCAGTTCTTTCCCATAATGCCTTGGGCTAGAGGAGAATGGATCAGGTTCCAAAATGATGACATTGTTAGCGGCAAATTCACGTTTCTGTGCACCCTTGACTGGTGATGAAGTGATAATAAAAGATGGTGTTGGGTTGCTAGGTGATCTTGGAATGCTGCAGCCATCATCTTGATGCTCAAACATCTTTCTCTTCTCATCCACTTCCTGGCAGAGTTTGTTAGGGTGAATGACGACAGGCTGGGCTTTCATTTGCGTGAACTCGCAGGAGCTGGATGAGGACAAAGCTCTCTCCCGTCTGAAGTTCTCCTCTCGCTCCATGGTCAAGCGGATCTCTCTTTCAACAGGGGTCTCAGGGTCGTCATAAGGGGATCTGTAGCTCAGGTCATCCAGGCCAGAGTCTTCAGAACAGGGGCTGAACTGTGTGTGAGGGTAGTCTCCCCCTAGGGCCAGATTCTCTAAATCAGATTCTCTTCTGGATCTTTCAATGTTGCGGACAGGCGTGTACATGAAGCTGTGGCTTCCTTGGCAATGGCCTGGCTTGGGGGTGGTGGGTGACTGGACTGCGGGTTTGACCATCTTTGTCTGTTCCTCCATTTCCAGCCATTGCTTGCGGGCAACTCGGAAATCCACATGCTCTGTGCTGACGTTCTCACTCTTCATCTCCTGGATCACACAGTAGTCTTTGGGCAACTTCTTGCTACCGTTGTTTGAGCCCCTTCCATTTTCTTCATCGTCCTCAGATATCTTTGACAAACCATGGAACAGTGTTGGAGTCGTATAGGTCACCTCCCTCTTCTCGTAGTCTGAATCTGTCTCAGGCTGTTCCAGAATTTCATCTCCAAGTGGGATCTCTGAGTTTTCACTTTCCTGGTTATCATCTTTCGGGCCATCGTCCTCGTCATCAATCGAAGGCTTTTGAATGAAGAGCTCCTGTGCACTTAACTGCAAGCTGTCCAAATATGAGTCATCATCTTCCTTATTGATGGAGGATGAAAATATGGCCCTCCACTTCTCATCGCCCTCACTATCTGAAGATGCAACAGCTATCTCCACACGGAGACACTCATCTAATTCTTCTGGGTCATGGCAGGACTCTGTAGATACCTCTGACAAGGCCTCTTCTCGGATGAACTGTTCTAGCATTGACTCCTCTACCTCATCACAGGCAAGATTGTCTAATGCGTCATCTGTTGGCATGGGGTTTAAGGCCTCCATGGCATCTTCATTGTCCTCAGGATCTTCTGTGTTTAGAACATCTGGCAGGGCATCTTCAGGCTGGTCTTCCTCTAGTGGTTCCTCAGTTTTGGGGGCAGTCTCATTCTCACACACACTCTCTCTGCTTGATGGTGTGTCAGACAGAGAGGAGGTGACAGACTCATTGTGATTTAACTCTTCAGGGGTGGCCTCTAAGATCAGCGCCTCCTTTGGACAAGAGATGTCTTCCATTTCAGGTGGATCAGTTATGCTTGGAGGCAGGTCTGCTAAGATATCCACTACCACCTTACTTCCCATGGACTCTAAGAATTCTTCATAGCACTCTTGTTCATCGTTGTTGCTTGCATTCTCATTCTCAGGTAGTTCAGGTAGTTCAGTCTCTTGAGGTTCCTGTTCAAAGTCAGCAATATTTCCTGTTTCCAGCTGTTCACTGGTCTCCATGGTTACGGCCTTGGAAGGGGACTCTGCTTGATTCTGATTCTGAGAGGAACTACCTTCACTCTGTTCTTTTCCATCCACCTCTGTCACCACAGTCGTAGCTCCCTGCAGAAGGGAGAGAATTGTTGTCTGTCAGAAGAAAAGGCCACATTCATTTGTATTCTTATCCTGGCTGATAAGCTATTCCTACGCTAAATTGGCTTTATTTGTTTTCTTTCTCTTTTTTTCTTTCTTTCTTTCTTTCTTTCTTTCTTTCTTTCTTTCTTATTCTATCATCTTGTTTTGGTTGTCATGTTGCTTTGTCTTTTCGATTTGTTGTTTTTTAGCTAGAGGGACAGTTTGCAATTCACTCCTTTTAGTCTTGTTCTCTTGTCTCACTACCCTTATTGATTACTCTGCTTCTTTTCCCGCACATTGTATTTCTACTCATACGTCTCTTATTTCCCATAAGACCTGCAAGATACTACTGTACTTCTCAAAGGCACAGTCTGGTTAGATATTAATTTCACACCATGCAGCAAGCCTCCAAACAAGATTGATTTTACAAGGAAACGCGTTAGCTCTTCAAACAGTCAACAGAAGAGAACAGAATTTGAAATGAAAAAGTAATGCACACATAATACTCTACAATCTTTATGTTTGTGAGATGATCAATATTTATGCGCTAAAACGCTCCAGATTTTGAGCCAGGTATTAGCATGCGTAATGAGGCATTCAGTATGGTCCTCAGTAGACACAGCACTTAAAATTGGTTAAATCCTGTTTGCCTAGGCATGCAGTTAGAAAGAGAGAAGCCGATAGAGAGAGATAATATTTGACCAGTCACCATTCCATTGCACACATACCCTTACCTTGTACTCAGTTGCGAACTGGCAGAGAATGCACTGTTAAAACTTTGGTCTATTAAGACATAACAGAGAAAACCCAAAGTTGGTCTCTGATTCAGAAATTAAAGGCTGAGAGGGAGCAGGCTTAATTGGTGAAGGAAACTAAAAAGCTGTTTATTTACTATCACCGTGAATCATTTCACAAAGTGGGTTATGCACAGAGAGACCGTGAAGGCAGCCGAGATTGAATTAAAAGCACCCATTATATAAGACTGCAGGAACTAGTTTCCTCGCCCACATACAGGCGACACAGCATAGCTCTGTCCCCGCAGTCAGATAGCCCCTGGATCTACTTAAGCCCCAGGAGATGAGGGGAGGGGAGCTCAGCAAGAGCCCGGCAACCTGGGGCATTTCAAATCTTACTGCTATGCCGCCCACACCTTTCCAGAAACCTTTCAACAAAAACACAGAGTACCAGTACCTGTTCATTTTTTTTTTCACACCAGCGTTTGTGCACGACTTTTCTTTTAATTAGATTGTTTATGAACAACAGTTGGTAGGGGGATTCAAAACATTTTCCACCACTATTAATTGCAACCAATTATCGTGTTGTGCAGGTGCCAATTTGTTTTTGTAATTGCTGTTGTTTGCTCCCAGCTAGCACGGCTGATTTGAGTGAGGTTGACAGAGGTCATGTCGTCTGCCGGGATGCCATACCCACTGGCGGTGAGCTCATCCTGGCACGCCTGCCAAGAGCCAGAGATGTTCCCTCTGATCCTCAGCCGCTTTTCACACCAGGGAGGAACTAACAGAGACACTGCTGACTCTGCCAAAATAACACCATCTATAATCCTTATCGCCTTCATGATGCTGTGCATGTGTGTTCACCACACACACACACACACACACACACACACACACACACACACACACACACACACACACACACACACACACACACATCTGACTTGTCTACATTTGGATCATCAGAAAAAGAATGCAATAGGCATAATTACCAACTGATGCAATTTTGTAGTGACAAAGGGACTTCCCACCTCATCAGCCTTTTGACAAAGTTGAATTATTAAAATGCTCCTATTGGTATTTTAACTCATACAGTAGGCAAATGCAATTGCTATCATTCAAGACAGGCTATAGGCAAAGTATGCTTTAAACAAAAAACAAGACCCATGCAACAACAAAACAAAGCACTTCTGTCCCTTCTGATTTGCACTTGAAATCCTGTTAGATTCACCCACCATCAGGCCTGACAAAAGGCAATGTGCCCAATCAAAATAGGCAAGCAGCAAACCTCTGAATGCCATGGCAACGGCCAAACAGCTCAGCCGATGGAAACAAAACTTCGCCTCCCCAGCCCACCACTTCTCAGCCCCAGCAATTTTTTTTCTGTGTGTCATAACAGTCTGGATCCGATAAATAATTCAGTGAGAGATTTCTGAATTAGATTCCCGCACAAACAGGCAGACTGAAAGGTGTCATCACATTCCAGAACCTACCAGAAGCTTTAGCCAAAGCAGCCAGAAGGAGATCATCTCTCTAAAAGAATAGTCCCACCACAGTTGCACTCTTCACCGCTGGACGGACATGCACTTTAGGGCTTGTGTGAGATCGGGTCATGGGAGATACATGGGGACTTTGATTTTCTTTCTCTTTTTTTTTTTTCAAATGGGATGTGTGAATTGATCAGCTTGCACCGTGCAGCCACTGTGATGAGAAGACTATTGACAAAACCATCACTGTGATCAGATTTGTGGTGACTGATGTTCGAACCTTAACTTCCCTCCAGCAAGTTCCCACACAGTGCATCACAAGTACCACAGTGGGGCTTCCTCTGAAGAGCGTCAATGTCGTTATTTCACTGGGTGCCATAGCTTTTTTCAGATTATGAGTCCTCATTTTCACCCATTTGACCTGTCGGTTTACAAGGGAGGGCTCCAAGGTCACAGAAATGAGTGAATGAATTTTGTCACATTGGCAGGCCACTACATGCAAGCTGGCCAAAACAAAAATTAAAGAAACTATCAGCTTAAGTGCCCCATCAGAATATAGTCACTCTTCCAGACAGGTGAATCACATGGCTCTCGTTCCAATCACGTTGTGCATCCACCTGCCCTCTTGACGTCACAGCCAAGCAATGACTGATGTTTGAAAGCCCTGCACGTACACCAAGTACAACAAGGCGACTTGATTTTTTCGTTTCAAGGATGTTTCCAAGCACAATACCACAATGGTTCCTGAATCACATTCGAATACACTTGAAAGGCTGTGTGTCGTCTGCGTGGGCAGGCCATTCAGCCCCGGAGTACAAGCAGCAGCTTGCACGGGGAAAGGCAGCATCTCCACAGAAGCACTTACCCTTCTGCAAAGGTTGAGCCCAATTACACCCCCCTGTGCTGGCTCCTGCCGTAAAAACACCCCACCATCATAATGCACCTCCTCCGCCTCCAACTCAATTAGTGCTCTGATTCAAGGTAATTTGTAAGTTAAATTAGGAGAAAATTTGGCGAAGAAAAGCCAGATTGCTTTGGATAAATACCCAGAGCGAATCTGAAATAACGTAATTCTGATGGTACTGATGGTATTTGTGTGTCTTGAGCAGCACTGATGTCTGGCACTGTGAAACCCTGTGAAAATGACATGGCATCAGCCATTAACACTAGGAAGCGTTGTTTTTGCAGGCGCGGTGACACTTTGCGTGCCCAGTGGGGTGGAGTGGCACTTGACGGGGGGCCGGCAGTAATCAACCCCTGCAGAGATTTGGGTTGGGCGACCCCACTCTCCCCTCTCTGGAGTAAATGAGGAGAGAGGAGTGAAGAGGGTAGGAGATGCCTAATCTGCATCCCAATGACTTCACCACCTCCCACCACCCCCTCACACACCCACTACACATACATACACACACCCTACAGACACACACACACACACACATGCTCACACACTCACATACATCCTACACGCACACACCACCAACACACATATACATATGCTCACACACACACACACACACAGCATCATTCTAAATGTCCTTATTCTGCATAATGCCCTCGGGGGCTTCGATTTAATTACATGCCACCACAATGCCACCGGATGCCACTAATGGGCAGGGGAAAAAAGCGCAAAACAAGAGGTAAAAACCTCTCCACATCCATACAGATTAGAAGTGGCAGAGGGCTCCGGCTGCACGGTCGTATGCCCAAACAATAGTAGGGGAAGAGTCGCCTGTGTTGACATTCTTAATCAGCACTTTAGTATGCGGCAGTTCTTGTTCATACTTCAGCAGAGTTTCTCCAACTGCGCAGCAGTTTCAGCATCAGGAATAGTATTGCCTGTCCTGGCATACCTTTTTTATTTTTTACCTCGAAAGATTTTTTTTCTTCTCTGGTCTGATGTAAGCCTGTGCAACTTAGTTTCTGTCTATTTGCGCCTGCTCAGCATGAAAAAAAGTATAAAGAAGTCAATCTAAAAATGTATGGAATGGATATTAGCTACTGTACACCATCAATTTTGCTCTAACATCACTTGATGATCTCTCCATTTGAATTTGAAATTCAGCAAATTGATGTTGCATTCAAAAACCTCTTCTTTCAAACACTCTAGTGCTCATACATCACAGTAACACACAGACACATTCACACATGCACACTTATACGGTAGGTTCACAAAAGATCTGAAGGTAACTGTTTGCAGGTTTTCAAAAACAACACGCCTCACCATAGTCCCCCTCTCAGCCCCCATTAACTTCATCTCAACAACAATTCATGTTTGCCAACACCAGACTCAAACTAACAACAAAGATCTCCCTTCCTCATGACAAACACATCTGATCCACATGCATGTTATCTAATCTATTGATCTATTAATGGTAAGTAAATTACATGAAACTTCCCTGTTATTGACAGGGCTTACCTCACAGTAGCTCTGGTGGAGAGCGAGTGTGTACGTGAGTCTGTGTGTGTGCGTATGCGTGTGTGTTAGAGCGTGAGTGCGTGCGAGAGAGTGTGTGTGAGGCTTGCTATGGCAAAAGCTGAGTTGCTGCACTCTCTGCCTGGCTGGCTGGCTGTAGCCACAGAGACTGGAACTCTCACTGAATGTGCCGGGAAACAGCCAATCGGAGCACAGACTGTCTGGTGCACCAACACACACACACACACACACACACACACTCCCACCACTGATGCACACTCTTGTGGGCATGACGAACTTACACACACACACACACACACATACACAGGATGTCTTGCTGAGCCCATATGGAATATGACTGCAGTGAAATACATTGGATTGTGGCACACTTTTCCATACAAAAAGCCCACCTGCATGGATGCTTTTACTCCCAATTCTAAGACCATTTCAGAATGAACAGGCAATGACTTTGAAACACATCTGAGCTTTTTAACACTTTTTAATGAAGATGAAAAGTAGTATGACCAAATGGAGAATGAAAACTGGGAATTCAGCCTTTTATCTTTAAAAGCATTATTGCATTGGAACTGATTACTGATTGTCTTAGCACTGCTTTTGTAAGGGACATTTAAAGCAAAGATATTCAATACAATTGCTAAATTCACATTAAATGTGAGCAAAATGAGAGAAATAGAACTTGCACACACACACAACAGATTCACTAATCATTCTATTTTATGTACAATCTTCACATGGCACAGTTTTGGTTTAAGCACTGAATAATGAAAGGCAGCTGTGATGTAAAGCAGCGAGAAAAAAATTCTCTTTTGAAAAACTGATCAGTCTTTTAACAGCAGCTTTTTTCTTTTTTTCAATCATGTCCTTGCTCAAGAGAAAAAGAAAAAAAAGAAAAAACACCCAGAGCTTTTTGATTTCCTTTTTTCATCCTCTTGCTGGAATATCTATGGCAGGCATAGGCGGGAGTATTCTTTGGCTGTTATGCTTGCTTTCCTAGCTGTGCCATTTTCAGCCTCAAAGCTGCAGGAAGGGAGACGGAGAAGATTTTTTAAGGACATTTCTTCACAAAATATCTGCAGGAAAAGTTGACGGTGTCTGGTGCAGTGGTGAATGAATGATAAATCTGGTTTGCAGTATGATGCTTAATCTGGGGGTTTTGTTAAGATGTTCTGAGTGCAGGTTTTTTTTCATGTCTCTTGCAACCAAATGGTTTTTTACTTCAGATTGACATGAGTGAGCTGGGAGGATAATTGCGCTGAATCTGCTGTAATTTAAGAGAAAATTTGAGTCTTACATAAGGCTAGGAGATTACATAAGGGATTCTCAAGCATATGTTATGAAATGGCACTTGAAAAATCCACAGCTCCTAAGAATCCAACCAAGGACAAACAGTTCGATTAAGGCAGAGAGACATAATAGAACATCTCAGGGAATGTCACTCAACTTTAGCTTAATGAACCCTACTGACAGAGCGAGGCTGAAGCCATCACAATTTAATGCTGAAGTTGTCTAGGCACCTGCAGATAACCCTCAATAACTTTCTTTAAATGGATTACATCATGTGTAATTTATTTTCTGTAGTTCACCTATGCTGTCTAACATGATCATTTTACATTGATGGTAGTAACAGTGTTATTATGTTCAGTAAGAGTTAGAGAGGCAATATTAATTTAAACTTAATTCAAAATTGAGTTGAATTCAGTCTAAATTAATGTAATCAAATGCAAACAATAAATGATAACCAGTGTAAACAGCTATTAGCAGAAAATCTGAGCAAAGACGTCAGGATTTTGTAAACATTTATTAGATTAGAGACATAAAAGCAGGCACAGAAAGCACATGTGAGTTGAAGCAAAAATACACACGTGTTAGAGAGTTCTTTTTGTTCAAAAAGTCAAGAAGTAGGAGTTAAAGCCTTTTTACAAGATAGAAAAAATAGTAGGAATGATATAAGGACAGCCAGAACAATTCCACAGCACAGTGTCCTTTTGTCCCACAGTGACAAGGATGCTGCTTAGCCACTGGGTGGAGATAGAGGCCCTCACAAGAGACCCAGACAAGTCAATCTAAAACATGCAGCATCAAATTGCTTTAGCATAATTCCAGTTGGGAGAAATCAAGCTGTACCATTACTGCTGACTAACAAACACAAAGATTAGTCATCTTATTTTTACAGGCTTGCAGACTTTCTATGCTCAGAAGGTTATTGTTTGTGGTTATTGTCACGATGCAGTTAGTTCATTTAGCATGCGTTGTGAAGGAAGTTAAGGCAGTTTGGTCAGAGTGAGCTCATCAGCAAGAAATCATCAGGCAGCAAGTCAGTTTCTATAGCAGAGCACTGCTCAGAGAGCAAAGAGGCGAACTGGTCTCTTTCTGATACCTGTGGCGGAGGGGTCCTCCGTGCCATAGATGTCTGCTGGGGGATGGGAGCGGTTACGGATGCCACTGGGTTTGACCTCGGAGCGGTGCATGTTCATCTTGTTGGGAGTGTAGACCTTGCTGCGGTAGCCCTCTGGGTGGAAGGACAGCTGAGAGTCGTCCTTGTTGAGCTCCTCTTCCTCGTCTTCGTCTCCAATGACGATCAGCTCAGCCTGAAAGCCGTCATCTTCCTCGTCTTCGGCAGTCTGGTAGCCCATGAAGATCATGGTGACGGGCTCAGCGGGATCGATGTCAGATGGGAGTTCATCTGCAAAGCTGAATCTGGTGTCCTCCATCGTGGAGTAGAGTGGAGACAACCTACCAAGCCCAACACCAGAATCTTCTCCACAGTGGCTCTCGCCCTGGTACCCAGGCATGGGGCTCCGAGCTGGGCTCAGCCTTCTCCCATCTGTGCTCTTGACTCCTCCATTCAACTGGGCATTCTTAGGGGTTGAGTAAGGGGACAGTTTAGCAGGCGAAGGCCTGTTTTTGGGGGAATCTGGAATGTGTAGAGTAGGAGTATGTGTGGCTGGCCTGGGGCTTGGAGTGGTCAGTCTATCAGCTGGGAGAGGGCTCGGGGTGTGTGTGGGGGTCCAGAGTCCATTGGGCGCCGGGCTGTTCTGGTCTCGATCGGATTTTCTGGGGGTATTGGGTCGGCTGTAGGGGCTGGAGTACACGGGCTCGTGGTACTGGACATCAGCTGGGGTCTTTGTCTCTGTAGCCTTGCGCAAGAGCTCTTCCACATCACTGGGGCTCAGCTCGTCAACTCCATTGGATTTCAGGGCACTTCCATCTGAGCTCAGGGCATACACAGACTTCCGACCATCGTCAAAGACCTTTACGCCTTTGCGCTGGATGTCATCTGTGGTTATTGTTTGTGAAGAGAGGACCTGACTTTCACCAGTGCGCTTGTCAAGCTCCACGTTGATCTCCATGGCAAACATGGCTATGGATTGCAAAAAAAGAGTAGAGTTTAGACACTTGCAGTAAAAAAACAACTGAAGCCTTGAGATGAAGAACCATACAAGTCCATATTTCCAAATTGTGTATAACAATATTTTAACACATAAAATGGTAGTAGACCAGTCTGAAACCAGAATTTTTGATTATATATTATAAAGGTAGGCTACTTTTCAATAAAATCTGGTCTCAGTCTGGTCCTGATTTCAGACTAGTTTACTACCATTTTATAAGTTTTACAAGATTTTTATTCAAAATTTGGAAATATGGACTTGTATGGTTCTTGTCTCAAGGCCCCAATTGTGTTCTTCAAAATGACTATCATTAGTCAATACTAGTCAATACTTTACATCACTAACTCTTACTATATCACTATCTCTTAACAATGTGTCTGGAAAACAATGCATGACCTTTCTGTCCCCCTAACAAGCTGCATCCAATCTAGGCATTAGTTACTGTGAGGTCTAAATCATCCTGTCTCATTGAACAGTAAGATGGCCTTTCATGTCTGTGCTTGTTATTAAAACAACTATAACATATAGTATCCCATTACTCTACACTGATATCGGGAGATCTAAAATGGTATAGGTATCTGGTGAATATTTCAGTTTTGACCAAAATAATATCTTAATCTTCTACGTTGATCTTCTACGTTGGTTATGGCTGTGCCGCAGTCACTGTGGGCTAAAGTATACAACCTATTGTAGGCCTAAATAGAAATGATGCATACCCCTTTTCGGTTCACCATCTGGCTCTTGCTTTGGACTTTTCTTCCTTAAGAGTGAAGGTTTGTAGGTCTTTGGGATATCAGGAATTGGTGAGTAAATGTATTGCACTGGCTCTGCAACAAAAAAGACAAGTGTCAGGGAACATATTCCAGGTGGAAAAGCCAATGAGCAATGTGGAAAGTAGAGGATAGCAAAAACAAAACATGTCTTTACCTTGTGGGATATCAGCATTTATTTCCTGTGCAGAGATATAACAGTGTGAAAACAGAATATGGACAGCGCGACAGGAGAGTGAAGCTGAACACTCTATGTCACCTTAAACCATTTCTAAAATGCCTCTGGGTTACCGCATACTGTATATGCCGCCACAAGCCAAAGCAACATCATTTTCAAGCCCGCTGCACTGCTGACATGTCACACCAATTACTGCACAACCTCTGCGGCTTTCAGCCCTGCTGTTCACTCTAGATTGTCCAGAAAGAAAAATAACAGAGAGAGAAGGAGAGAAAAGCTACCCAGAACATGTCTCGCACTAAAGCAATGCTAAACACCAGCAATGACACCAATTCAAACAGCAGCACCTGAGCTCCCTCACAAACTTCTGTGAGCCCACAGACTTGGAATCCATGGGCAAAAGTGGAGGTACCTTATTTCTAAAAGCTGTTCAGAAATAAACAGCAGATACTATACACAGCCATTCGTCAAGCGTCTAGACAAGCAGTACCTTGATGATGTCCTCAGGGGTCTTCTCCACCTCCTTGAGCCGTTTCAGAATGCGCGTTTCATTTGAAGAGATCCGTATCTCCTCAGCTTCCAGAGCCACAATCTCTTCCTCTATTCTGCAAGAGGACAGATGGACACTTTTAAAAGAGTGACTTTCATTGTAATATACTGTACTGCAACACAACATACTGTAGTGACATTCAATTCAATTTCCCATTGAAATAAATGAGATTTGGTGGGATCTTGGAGGAAAATGTGCATAACTTCAGTCTAAAGCACAAACCCTCAGGGTGTGGTATACACGACATGACATGAAATGACAGAGAGGCATGCCCCACCCTACTCATTACAATAAAGTCCATAATTAAGAAATTTGGTGATTGCAAGTCGGCCTGTTTTTGTAACTTTTAGGCCAGTAGCAGTTAGAGGAAATATATTATAAATACATTTTCTGAGAGCTTATACTTACAGGATTTGACCAATATATTTTTTTTACAATCCCATTCAGTCTGAGTCTGTTGCATACAGAAAAGTCATTAACCCCATTAAATCATACGTTTTATTATTGAAATGTTATCTATTGATTAATTTCAATTAACGTCAATGAAATCCATAGTTTTGATATGTATATTTAAAAATATATATTAATAGCCTATATAATGCTGTCTTTTCTCATGAGCATACACACATAATAGGAAATAAACTGTCCTTTAGAAAAATGATTTTGGTCAACATTATTTTAAAAGTGGTATGGTGGAGCAGGAGTATTTTTTGCCCTCAACGGTGCCTTCTAGGCAGCGCTGCCTTCAAGGCACTATTCCACTCAGTTTAGGGTTAGGATGAGGATTGAGGGGGTTAGTGTTAAGCCGCGTACACATACACAAATCTGTTCGTGTGGCTGCAGTCTGCAAGACAAATTCACTGCCAGTAGGCTACTTTGTGAGGTAAATGACACCTATAACTTCATAAAATAGTTAAAACAACTGCAACTATGATGCACATATGTCAATGTAATTTGCATTAAAGAAAGTAGTGGAAAACTGCTTTGTGCTCTTCAAATCAAGCCTGTTTTCAACACCGTTTTTCAGTCTTTGCAGGTCTGGCCCTCGCTTGGCATGCTTGACAAAATCCAGCCCTTGAAAAAAAATAACTGGGGACCACTGTCATAGGCCTTTACATGGACTAGACTCCTCACCTTTCTACATTAGTTTCCAAAAAATGTAATGTCCAGTTTCTCACTTACACTAAGCTACTTGAGTGCAATGAATAGACTACTATGAGACAGGCCTATAATTTATATATTAGAAACTTCATACTGCCTATCTGAATTTGAAGTGCCTATATGCATATAGAAATGCCAATGAAAGCCCTCTGACTTGGAGAGGGAGTGCAAGGCAAGGCAAGACAAGTTAGACAACATTTTTTTTTGGGGGGGGGGGGGGTGTCCTCGGTTGGAATTAACGACTGTTTCTACAGGCCCACTTTTAGAAAAATGTATCAGAAGATAGAAAGATTAGCTTCTATGGTTCTCTCATTGAGGGTAAAGTCAGCGAGTCAACGGTCAATAATTTATGATCTTTGGTAAACGTTTGATTTGCTTTGACACTAGGCAGAGCCATAGAAAGATGGCCCTGACACGGTATCTGCAGAGAGGATTCAAGCGGCACAGTATTCCATGATCTTTGGTATCTGGGTATCTGGGTATCTGTGTAGAATTCTATGGTTTTATGAAAGATTCTAGAATCTTTATTTTACTCTAACAGGCATCTTTTGAGTGTGAAGCCCTGGAAACAGTAACCATAGTATGGAATGTTTAGCGTTCGATGGAACGTTAGTAGGTATATAAGGGGAGGCGGGAGGCCAGTTTTTGGACAGTTGCCGTTCAACTTCAACGAGAGCAAGCCGCACGCCGATTTCTCCTGTGGATTTCATTGTTACCTACAAGCTTCTTTATTACCAAACGATTACGTAACAATTATAGTGATAGACGTAACATTTGAAGTGATAGACGTAGCATTTTAAGTACTGTTTAGTCATTTGATTCTATACATATAGCTAGGCTATCTTGTTAGCATAGGAATATAGTTAGCATAGGTTAGGTAAGCTACTTGTAAGCTAACGTATTTACTGATAAGTAGGCTAGATTGTGTTTTGATTTACCAACCTTAAAATGCCAAGGAGGTCTACTAATTGTTTTCCAAAGTTATTTTTTAGGAGGCGTAAGGAGACGGCCGAGGTGGCAACCCAGACGGAGTGGGAGAGCAGCGACGTTAGCACGCAGGCAGGATGCGCCCAGGTTGACGTGGGATCCCAGGCAGCCTGGGAAACCGCTGAGACCGGAACACAAGCGGACTGGACTGACGGTAGATACTGTGGCTTTCTTATCATTATATTTAATGAAGGTGATGTAAGTTATCGCTTTTCTTAATATAAAGGTTAAAGCCTTAGCAAAGTTTTGTCAATGTCTTACAGGTGCCTCCCCGAGGATGAGGATGGCTTCCCAGATGGTGAGAACTCACAAATAATTGGCATATGTGCTTTTGTGTGTGATAATTCACTGTACCAAAATATGAAAAATACTGTATACATAACTTAGCTTTGTGCTGCAGGGTCATCTGGAGGTTGAGCATGGACAACTAGTGGTGTTTAGGGTATTTTGCCATTTTTATATCATCAGCAAGGGTCGCACCTGTGTTTGGTGACTTTGGTGCTTCTCTGCCTTCCCAACCAAAAATGTTTTCATGATTGTTTGCACTGCCATTTTATGTATTTGTCTGTATGATTTTTTTTTAAAACAATTGCAGCCTCTGGAAGTCCAGAACACCCGTCTGACCACTGGATTCGAGCAGTCTGCGTGGTTCTCCCAAGGTCCCATCGTAAGCAAACAATGGAATGACATTTCGTTTTCATCTGGCTTTACTATCTGTGTTACTCTTAGTGTACCTGTCCACTTCTGTTCATTGTTCACTGGTGTGTCTTTTTTACATAGTGGGTGGAGGTGAAGATGAGCTGTGTTGAGAGGCTGGACGGCTCTCTCACAAACCAGTGGTGGTACCTCACCAACGCCTTTTACGCTGAGACTGCTGAGGTATTCTAATTAGCACCCTTTTGCTTGTATGCTTGTTTTGTTTGTTTTCAAGCATGCCATCTGTGTCTAATTCTGATTCATTGGTGAACAATTTTTCACTTCACACTATCACTTTAGGGAAAGCGTGAGCCATGTGGTAGAGTGGAGATAGTCACCTGCATCCAGGTAGTGATAGTTATTTTAGATGGAGAGAACTTTTCATCGTCATGGATCTTCACTGCCCCTTTACCTGATCATTTTTTGTGTGAATATGCAGACGGTTTTTCAATTAAAGTACCAAGTTTGTTGTTTTCTAACGGTTCTGTTTCTATTTCTAGCGGTTCTGTGGTGGCATCATCCACCTGTCGTCCCACCTCGACACAGAGGCCAGGCTCTATCTGGAGATGGACGGAGTCCTGGTATTTTTCTTTGTTTCTGTCACCCATGAATAGTTTACATACTGTATGCACATCTTTTATCATTAGCACGTTGTAAATGTCAGTAGTATGTCTTAAAGCTGTATGGTGATTGGTCTTCCACAGATGGTTGAGACGGTGAAGAAGTTTCACGAGTTGACCATCTTTGCCGATGGCAGGGTGTCAACCGTGGAACGGACCTCATCTATCACCGTCCCGGCTCCGACCTTCTCCTCCCCCGAGCCTGGCCCTGCGCCCGATGATGGGGACTACTGGTTCGCTGATGCGCACGGTGCCACCGATGCTGCCCCTGGTCCTGCCCCTGGTTCTGCTGGTTCTGAGACTGCCTGTGGTCCTGGCGGAGCTGCTGACTCCGGTGTTGACCCACTGAGTTCTGCTCAGGTAAGATGAAACTCACTCTTTTTTGCTACACCCTTACCCTAAAGTTAACCCCCTCAACCCTCACGCTAAACCCAAATTATGAGGAATGCCTTGAGGGCAGCGTTGCCTTTGTAGAATGCACTGTTGAGGGCAAAAAATACCAAAGACTGACTTACATACACAGAGTGTTCCAGTGACAACTCACTGCCAGTGTTAAGTCTTATCATGTTCATGTGTTGTGGATGTTTGCTGTGGCAGGGGTCAGGAGACAGCAGTATCCTGCCAGAGACCACCCAGACTCCCTCCCTCTAGTAAGTACGGAGGGCCAACAGAAAGGCCATAAATCAGATGGCTATCCTTTAGCACAAAAGGCTATTTAATGAGTGTCATTTTCCTTTGAAAAATATGACATTGGTTACTATGTGCTTGTTGTTGGTTGCTTGGGCGTTTCTTTCATTTTGAAGTCTGAAAATACTATATGTATTCGCCTCAGTGTGACTAACGACTGTTTTACAGCCACCTCTTCCTGTCCACGGGCCTTGGGGACTTCGCTCTTAGGCTGTGTGGCCTGAGACTGGCGTTTGCTGTGAGTACTAAACAAATGGATGCCCCGTAATTGAAATGTCCTGTAGTCTTTTGATAAAGTCAGGTTCTCTTGCTTGCTGATTTCTAGCTGGTAACTGTAGACCTTTCCCAATAGGATGTGAGACAGTGATTTATCTTCCAAAACATTGTTTTTGCCTTGTTCAGGTCCTGTTTGCCCAGGGGCACTTGGTGAATTTCCTGACTGTGGCGGGGCAGATGATCGTCCGGATCATGGCTGCAGTCATCGGAAAGGTAGCGTTCTCAGGGTGCATGTATTCTCACTAGGCCAAGCGTGATTCGGACACGCAGTCCTCTGGGTGACTGAGTGGTCATCTGAAATGGATGCCAGGTAACTCACTAAACACATGTTTGTCTCTTTTTTTTCACACTCCACCCAGGATGCTGATGGTGTTGAGCTGGCCTTTGACCAGCTGGTGGCCTTCACCCAGACTCCTGAGTGCAGCCAGACCATTGAGACTGAGCTCCTGGAGGTTGGGGTATGTCAGAGGTTCATTCTCATTACAGTACTGCCTAAGCTGGCATCCTTTGGTATTTATTCATTCAACGATTTTCTCTTTGATTTTAGATCCACCATGTCAACCTGTTGGACGTCCTCTTTGAGCTGGTGTTCTTTGGGGAGATCCAGGGGGCTCGTGCCAGGCTGGTTCCTGTAAGTAGTGTGACTTTGCTACACAGTATTCAGTTCTAAGCAGTTCTATATGATTAACACCATTCTCTGTCTGTAAAGCGTGTGCAGGGTGGTTTCTTAGACCATCTGGCAGCAGTGATGCCTGCCCTCCTGCCCTCTGAGGATTGGCCACCACAGGCTTGGCAATGCTGGGAGCTGCTGCGGGTAATTGTCCTCTTCACCAACCATTTCCGGCATTTACAGTAGTATGTATATGATTTAACACCTTTGTGACTGATTTTTTTGTTTGTTTCTCTGGTCTGATCTCAGGCTGGTGTGCAGGCTTTCCTGGTTGAGGCCTTCTCCCAGGAGGCCAGTCTCTACGCCCAGCCACAGGAGCTGGTGGACAGGCTCTTCAGCTGCCTAGAGCAGCATGTGGACCAGCTGCTCAGCACGATGCCCACCTGAGCTCTTGATGGATCTTTTGGGGCCAATTGGGGCTAAATTTGGGTTAAATTTAAGGGTTTGATTTAAATTCACTGCGGTTAGTCTAGTTTAGATTTTAGGGGATCACTTGGGTTGAATACAAGGGGTTGATTTGGCTAGCTAAGGCTATTTTGGGTGGAATTTGACTGTTCGACTGCACATTAACATGACGTCGGAAGCGCGGCAGAGATTGGGCGGTTTTAATGTTTTCTGTTAATTTCACCCAATATCAGAACTAGCTTCTTATAGCTAACTATCTGAGATTGGCATGCGTTACCTGTTTCCCAAAAGCATATTGCTTACTTAGTCACACCTCACACTTCGTCCTCTGGACCGGACCACAGTTTGTTTACTCCCCATGACCTGGACCACGTTTGGTCAGCGTTCACATCACGTTTATTTCACACCTGAACATTGCGAGATTCTAAAACCATTCCATGGTAGTAAACATTCTA